>CM076575.1:1553246389-1553851611 GCA_034641835.2 Pinus albicaulis
TGAAAAAAAAAATGAGAGAGTTTGGGGTTTGCACTTACCTCTTTAGATCTTGTAGATAGAAGCCCTTCTTTACTCCTCCAAGCTCCTCCTCCTTCACTCCTCTAAGCTTTCCTCAACTCTCTCTTCTCCAAGCTCTCTTCTCCTCTCTTTCTCTTCTCTTCTCCAAGCTCTCTTCTCCTCTCTTCTCCAAGCTCTCCAAAAACACAAGTGAGCAAATAAGATGAAGAATAGAGCTTATAATATTTTCATTTAATCCCTAACCCTAAGCTAACTCACTAACTAACCAAGCTAATAAAAAAAATAAAAAAAATAAAATAAAAAAAGCGCAATTTTGAAGTCCGCTAACCGGATCCGTACGCTGTAGTACGGAACCGTTCGCGATCCGTACGGATCCGTCCCGGAATCGTGGCGGTTCCGTACAACGATCCGCCGTACGATCCGCGGATCCGCTGTACGAAATTTCAGATCCGGGCGTACGGATCCGAAAATCCAGGAATTGCAAATTTTTTTGGGATCCGCGTTTCCGAAAATCGGATCCGCGGTTCTGGGTACGGATCCCGTATGGTTCCGTACGAGACGCAGTTTGGGCCTTGGAGCCCGGGGGGGGGGGGGGACGTTTCCTGCAACATTGTCAAGTACCAAACCTTTGGCACCATTTGTTATTGTTCTGCAACTGTAAACAAATTTTGATGCTAAATCACAGTTGAACATAGATTATTTGATGTTGTGATATGAAACAAAGTGTTTTTAAATGAATAAACATATAGAACTATATCCAGTGAGATGACCCACATGCTGCCAGCCAGATAAGTGTAATTGTTATTTGATCGTCAATGACAATCAGAATATGATAATTCATAGCTAGAAATGATCAAGAATTGGCACGGATAGGACAGTCAAACCATGGTAGTCTATTATAATAGCTTAACGTTGAATACCAAATTTTTTATTTTAAACCATGAAGCAAAGGCAACAACTTTCAAAAGGGTCAACAACAACTCGGGAGTAAACAATACCAGAAAAGACACTTTGAACTGAAGGTGAAAAGCAAAACCTCTGAAAGTCGAAAGGTTCTATGGACAATTGGCTATTCAGTCAAAATTAATTGTATATCTATGTTAAAATTCCAAGTTTCTATAAATACCAACATGCAATCTACTAAAAGTATATACAAGGAACTTAAGAGAAAACATTACAAATTTGATATTTGTTTTTACATGTGAAAGAAGAAACTTTAATTAAAGACAGAAGATCCGATCTCTATATGTCAGATTTATAATATGGTTAGTCCCAATAGCAACATTACCCTTCTGCAAAAGCATCTAAAAAAGCAGCATAATATTTGGGCAATGGGCAATAATTTTACAAAAATTATGCAAGTCTATACCTCCCAGAGGAAAGCTGAGAGCTATTTACAGTTCCCCTCGAACTACTCAATCATCTTGCTCTTTGATCATGCTCCTTATCAATCCTCATTGAAGCTACCTCTTTCTCCATGGCAACTACTTCTCTGCGCATTTTCTTTGCCTCCACCTCCATTGCTTTTGTCAAAGTATCCAATTTCTTCGCTAGCATATGAATGAACAATTTAAGTAATTTATTTCAAGTGTAAATGTGAGTCTTCATCTATGCTTCACATCGGTGCAAAAGGAATGGTCAAAAGTGATAAATAGTGTGACCTATTGATTGAAAGTGAATGTACCTCAATTGCATCATCCTTGTCTTTAAGACTTTGATCCTTTTCATTGGCAGCTTTTCTCAAGGCTATCACCTCCTTTTGTAGCATGTCATACAACACACATGAAACAGAATCTTCAGGCCCAACTTCTGTAAATTAAGGTGGTTTTCTATCTAAATTATCTTTCCCAGCATCATGTGATTCGACATTTCTGGATATCCCATTACTTTTTTTAGTTGTGCGGTTCTCACTGAGTCCATTTGTAAATGTCTTGTTGCGTTCTATTGATCGCCCGCCATCAAATGATCTTCCACCATCAAATGACCTAGATGTTCCTTTTGCACTCTTTAAAACTATACTGGCATTACTGGATAGTGAAGACCTCATTTGAGAAAGTGATGATCTCCTTGGACCAAAACCATTTGACATGACTCTTGATGCAATCTCTGCACCACCAATTGATTGGCGACGATAAGGACCATTGCTAATGCTTCGTCCATCGGAGGAGGATGATCGAATAACACCATTTGGTGATCCTCTTATTCCTTCTTCAACTACTTTCAACTGTAGTTGAAACTTCTCCTGCAAGCACAGGCTTGTTTAGAAACAACGACCAAAGATATAGATTGGAAACCAAGTAAAGGTATAAAAAAGAAACAATGAAGAGAATCTATTTTTTCCTACTTTAAGTGCTGCTTCAGTTTTCGCAGCCCGCTCTGTAATGGCTAATTTATCACGAAGCTACCGCATTTCACCCTGCATAAAAAAATACAGTAAACAATCTGAAGGGAAGAAAACTATAACAACTGAAAAAACCTGTCCAAATTCAAGGATTCTTGAACCATTACAATATAACGCTTCAAACTACCTGCAGGAAATGACGCTCTTCAAGCCACTGCTTTACAATCATGAATTTGTCATTCCCATCCTTCCATTCATTGGCAACAACACAAGCAACTCAATTTTCCGTTATCTTTGCCCGAGCTAGTTCTCTCTCGAGTGTCTTCTTACCTTCCTGAAAACATGCCAACACATGGATATGCATGCAAATTGAACCATTTGGAATGGTTATTTAACCAAAAAAAGTAATGTTTCAACTTTCATACAATAGCAAAATTGTAAAAATGCATGGCATGGTAGGACTTACAATCAATTCATTCACTTGCTGCTGATAATCAATTCTGAAATGCAGCTTCCAATAGGGATTTCCTGGATCGGTGAAAGTAGGGCACTATTACTGCACCCACCAAGGTTCATGTCTTCCCTACAACATGTGGTTACTTGTGCTCATGTTTGTGCTTCTGTTTTTGGTTTGGGGCAGGTGCAAATCTTAGGAAACATAGGTGGAACAGACAACTTTCACTCATGGCTTCTAGCAGAAGGATTCCAAATTGAATGCAATGAGAATAGGGGTGGGTACACTTGCCATGTATGGACAAGAGGAAGCTAGTCAAAAGAAAGAAAAAAGGTTAGAAAGGCTAGCAAAGTGTTAATATCATATTTTTCTACTGCGCTAGTGTTATATAATTATCTGTGGTTAATAAAATGATAAAACTTGCATCAGAGATCAGTCTCAACAAAACATTAAATCAATGTGTTCTTAACTAAGATGTATGGAATAAATGAACTGTGAATTCGAGGAACAAATAAAAAGATGACAGGTTATTTGAAGTTTCTTATTACATGGGGGGGTATATTTTATAAAATGGCAGCTCCTTAAAGTGGCCACTAATAATTATATAAAAGATTATAAAAACTGCAGTCTATTTCCTAATACTAGTAAAAGGATTTGTTCCACAGCCCTGTAGAAAAATAATCACAGCAAAAGGAGAATCTTATAATAGCCAAAAGATCAAAATTAAAAGACTTCAAATTTGGACAAAATATATAATCTGTGCCCTGAGACAAAAAATGTGGCAACATGCATCACCAACACATTTTCTTGATTTGTTGGTAACTTGGTCAAATACACCTCAATAAATAGCCCAATTTAGAAGGATATATTGATGTTTCAAATAAATATCTACACCATTGCTATATTAAACAAGAAGATATCTCCAGACGAGGCAAGGAAACAAAAGCAATAGATAAAGGAGCTACTAGAATAGGTAGCCCAAAATCAACCTTGACATGATATAGCGAAGGAATATCCCCATCTTCATTTAACTCCAAAACTGCAACATTTAAAATCACTGTTTGACTATGGAGGTCACCATATTTTGGTGTTAAGTGATATTCCATCCTATAATATTTCACCTTCGATGTTTTGATTCCAGCCCAGGCTACGAATTTCTTAATCTTATGTATGAAAGAATCTTTTGCATTCAGTCTTCCATTGTACATGGTAGAATTTGGATGAGAAGAAACATGAACATCAATTTTTGTGTCGTTGCTAAGGTTGATCAAGAGTAAAGTTATTCCAATCTGCAAAAAGAAATAAACAAAAGTGAGATACTGATCCACACAAAAATCAATCTGAAGTTCACACATTATATTAGTTCTGAGAAATGCAATCAAGAATGAAAACAATTGAGGGATGTAATAAATGCAGACGTACATTAACACTAGCCATTTCAGAGAATGAGATATGTACACTTTTACTAGAGATTTAGACCATTAGGACCATAGTTATAGACTTTGTCAAGATCATGGACACACTATACTAGCCAATCTTAATATTATAAGTAATCATCATATATTATGAGAAATTTACCAAGGTCAGTGAGGTCTAAGACCCTCCTCTAGTGATAAAATTGATATTTACCCTAGTATTATCCTTTGTCCAATTGGGATCCAAATAAATGAAGAAAACATAGCACACATTTATGTGCATATTTGATGTAGAATTAAGAAAAGTTTTGGCAAGATGTGTACATGTCATGAAATAATATGCAAACATTACAATCGAATGTGAGAATATAAAGCTTGGAGACAACAAGGTTCTATAGAACCACTATATTGAAGAATTAGAGGTGAAAAACACATAACACAAGTTTATGTGAAAATTTGATATAAAAATCAAAGAAACGTTGACAATATGTGTACAACCACCCAAAAAACATATCCTTAATTTGGGTATAAGTTGTAAGAGACTAGAATCCATGATAGTCCTATGTTTCATTGATGGTATTTGAAACTAAAAAAAAATCGAAGTTTCCTTGAAAATTTTGATCAGAAGACTGTAGTACAAAATCCCAGTGATGGTAATTTATAAATGAACACCTCACCCCACAAGAAACACCTAGTCCATTCAAACTTGGACATTTGAAAGTATTGATAAAGGAAAAAGAACATGGTAACCAGATCATTACACAAACAAATGATTTGTGAAAAAAATAATTGTCAAGGAATATGGAAAAAGTGAGATCTATAATCGCCCTCCTATAGTAACAAATTCAAGTATGAAATAATAAATATAATATGGTAGTTTGTAGCATAAGTATTTGGACCAAAATCCACAAACATAGGTTCTCACTTCCCAAAAAAATGGCATGGCATAACATTGTAGAATATTAGCATGGAAAAAGACCCACAAATCACAAGATAAAGTCCATTAAAAAGGATTAAAATTCATCATTCATAGCCATAGGAAGTCAAAATCATTTGGTAGACCAGTTATGCAAGGAAAAATACCAGTTGTCAATGGAAAGGAAATCAATATATCTATCCTATACGAATAAATTCAGTCCTTCATAATCTAACACTTCAACTCCATATACTAGAATACTTAAAGATATGATGATCTAACAAAAGGCTACAACAAACCTAAAACACATTTAGAATAAACACTTGAGTTTTAGTTTGTCCATGGGTTCAATGTAAAAGTAGGATTGTAGGCAGAGGTTTCTGTTGGAAATGCACTATTGAAAATGTATGCCAAATGTGGAAATGTTGATAATTCACACAAAGTATTTGAATAAATTCCTAACCGGGAAGTTGTCTCCTGGAATGTAATTATTACGAGACATGCACAGGTTGGATATGTTGAGTTGGGACAAAAATTACTCTCTAAAATGTTACTGGTAGCAGTAAAATAATCATTTGATCACTCTTGCTAGTGTGATTGGAATCTGTTCCAACCTACAAACCCCAGAACGTGGAAATCAAATACATACCTATATAATTATATCAGGGTTTCAATCTGATGTCTCCGTTGCAAGTTCCCTTGTTGACATGTATTAAAAATGTGGGAGCATAATGGATGCAGAGACAGTTTTTGATAGCCTTGTTGAAAGAGACATGGTCTTTTGGAATTAAATAATAGTGGGATATGCTCAGAATGACCATAGAGGAGAGGATTTGGTTATTCTATGTGAATTGCAAAGGTTTGGTATGGTTCCAATTCAAATCACATTTCTAGTGTGCTTACATCATGAGCTAGCTTAACAACTCCATAATAGGGAAAACAAGTTTTTTTTCATATCATCAAAATTATGGTCTAGGAATATGTCTACGTGGGGATCAATGATATTTTATTGCATAAAAATGGGCACAAAATAAACAATGGCGTAGATATGACCATGTCCCACAATGTCCTAGACAATTCTATGATGGTATCCCTTAGAAATTTGTGCATAATCATGCTATCTATCTTCATATGAGGCACTCGAATAAAGGAACACATTGTTAGGCTGTGTAAGCCTAACAACATGGAGAACCTATGAACTATATGTTATTTTCTATCATGCACTTCTTGAATTGAAAGAATGAACTGAAGAGCTCAGCTATTAAAAGACACCAAAGAAAAATCACCAAACAGTTTTTGTTCGTTGTGTTGTGGAGCAGTTGTAATGATATTTCATTGCATATTGGATGCAATTCGCACACCACTGGGAGAAAAGTAGAGAGAAACACCAATGGAATTGATGATGGGTGGAAGGCCAAAAAATTTAGCACTAATATGTTAATATTTTCTCTACATGCAAGCAATGTCTAGCCATAATGGGTCATGATTGGATGGAACCACTTGGAGTGTCATGAAATCCCTAGTGTGTCAAGTTATTTAGATATATTTTATTTCATGACATCCTAGAGGGAGGTTGGAGATCTATGTGAATACAACTAAAACTAATGGTGATACAAGTTTATAACAAATGATTCTGGATGGTGAAATACTTGAATTTGACAATGAAGAGAAGAAGATACTATTTTTGAGATAGAACTCATTGATCAAAGGATAAGAATTCATACTTGTCTCACCAAAAAATATTCACAAAAGCATCTGAAATGCGATGCTTGCCACTGTTATAAGCTCCACCTGCTTCTCCGACCCAAGAGCTTGCCCAAGTGTCGTATTTCTGCAAAACAGATTGCATTTTTCTGAACTTTGGAGCTTCTCGACTCAAGTATCCTGGATTAAGTATCTTCTGCATCAAATGCTTATCCATACCTGGGAAGCAGAGAAACATAATTACTTCCTATCCAAACTTCTGAATACAAACTGAAATGCATATGATGGATTTTATCTTTATCTTATCTACCTGCTCCAAGATTTTATATATGTCGTGTAACAGCATTCAGAACATTTGGCCCTGTTTGTTGAAGAAGATTTTGAATCCAGGTCAGTTCAAAGAATCCATCTGGTGCTACTGTTAATGGTTTCTCAAGAGAATGCTTGTATATGTCTTTCAAAATCTTACTAAGCTCAATTACATCAACAACATATTGTGTAGCAGTAACTTTTGTGCCAATACCACTTCCACTCAACTCATTTCCTGACCCCAAAATGAAAGTATTGGTTGTCACAATGATGCACAAATGAACAAGATTGATAAACCCCACATGCTAAACTAATAATAGAAGGTCAAATTAAATAAGATTACCAAATTCCCATGCATATATCTTATAACCATGGTCGACTGTGTACTGAATAAAGTTGCGAGCATTGCTTGAATTCCAAGGACCTCCCCAAAGACTATCTTCAGACATCTGATGCCGACCATACAATGCATTTAAACCAAATGCCACCATAGACCTATATCACAATAATAGAAGTATTGATTATTTGTTGACCGGGGAAACACCTTGGACTACCAATATAATTAATGGTCAGTTTAATTTATATACTGTGAAAAGTAATGCTCTCAATTACCCTGTTTTTGTGAAAAACTTGTTGAGTTTATCCCATCTGTCCATCGTAAGACAACCTTTTGAGAAACTAAACACCTTAGAAGCATCACTAGCAAAAGGATGGCCGGGTTTTGACAAAGGCCCAATGCCATATATTAGTTTGTCTTGTAAAGTTCCACCCAACCTGATTTTCATTGGCGAGAACGCTGCATGCCACCATAATTATGCATTATATCACACTTCTTTCTAGACGATGTTACACATATTGTACTCTATATTACTGAAGCTAAGAAGTTTTGAAAACATAAAAGAAATTTCAGTTCTATACATGTCATGATGTCTCAGGCTAGTGCAGAAATGCATCAAAATTCAGGATGGAAATTTATCAACATATATTTCACTGAATCTATAAGGCAAAATGCATTGGGCTGTAGTCTAATGGTAAGTGGGGGTGCTTTCTCACTTCTTTCACAGAAAATAATCTAGTAATTTTATTTATAAAAGTGAAATCATTATCTTGAAAAATTTGTTATCAGTGGGTACTGAACTTGAAAAATAAGGAGAGAGGAACTTGAATTTCTTCCATAAGGCTATGGTGAAGCACATACATAACAATAGAATATTTTCTCTCACCTCTTATGATGGGAATTCAACATGAAAAACTGGAACAAGAACTTGTCTCCTACTACCACTCCTTATTAACGGAGTCGATACCCTGTAGAGAAGAAGCCATTCAAAGAATTACATCTCACATTCTAACATTAATACATTTAGCCCAGAATGAAGCCTTAATGTGGACAACCTCTTTCACAGAGGTGGAGACCACAATGTTGGTGAGACCTAGTGGATTGAAGGAGAGCGTGAACTTAAGCATTCATGACTGACTAGCACAGAGCACCCGCATTCACCGCGCTGTTAGACTCGCAACGCATCAAAGTGAAAGAGGACGTATGGAGGACCATCTAACCGCTGATCCACAGGTCTTCTTCCCAAAAAATCTAACCATTCCTTCCTAACCGTTGTTTCAATCCGTGTCATAAGACAAAACCTTTGTACATGTATCACCAAAATATCTGATCAGAGAAAGCCTGGCATCTGTCAGTTGAGCTGTCTAGGTATGGATGCAGCTCCCAGAGGATGCGATCTCCATTCCAACCATTCCAAATATTATTAGGAACTTTCGATCTTTAGGTTATTTATAAATTTCTTCCCTTTGCTCTGTACACCTTTGCGCTCCACATTTCTACCAACATCTCCACAGGAATGTCTGCATCCTCAGGAAATTTTCTGCTGCACTCAGTAAATGATTATAACTCCATTTCAGAGGAGCTCGGCATCAGTGGTTGGCTCGGAAGGAGATATTTGTGAGACTTCATAATTATCGTGATTCCATTCTCCTCCATTAATGTCCAGGCTCCATCTCTGAATCTCTGGCGGCATATCGGCTGCATATCCCTCAAACATATCTTCAAAATTTCACACGCATTGCCCACACAGTGTAAGAAATTGTCACGGTAATTACTGAAAAAAAAATTTACCCTAAATCGACCCATACATTAATGAATTCCTTCATGCATATATTCAGTTCCATGGTTTTGATGTGGCTCCTCAGTCCGAGATCGCTCAATTACATGCTTCTATTTGCATTATATTTGTTTCCTCCACTATGCCTCCATTAAATCCTAAGTTAAAAGAAAGAGCCCTCAAAGAAGGTGTTATTGTTGGCCCCGACAATACTACGCCTCTCCAGATTGGTTTTGCAGCCTGTACTCTCCCTGAAAAATGGAGTAGTACTTATACTCCTCTTGCTCATAAATATCCTCAACTGCAAACATCTAAGGCTCCACAACAGTTATCTCTAATCCAGCATTCAGATGGATCTACTGGTCTTAAGTTTACTACTCCTTCTCTTTCCAGATCTATGTCCTCCTTGCATAGATCACCAATTTTGGGGGGTAGGGATAATAATAACAGATCCATTTCTCACGCAACTACTTCAGCTGTCCCTAGAAGCCTGTCTGTTAGATATCCTGCTTCTTCTGTTCCAAGGGAAAATCCCAGAAAATCTACTTCCCATATAAGCAATGACTGCCAGTTTTGTGTTCCATCTCCTTCGATAACCTTTCAGACTGAATCGCCAAAGAATGAATCTCAGGTTATGATACCTGATATAAAGAGCTTCTCTCTTCCTAGAGCCCAACAAGAAATGTCTGCAAAGATCAATGAGAGATACCTAGATACTGGTAGTTCTCGAAGAACTTTCAAAAATGGGACCATAAAAGCTGACATGCAATGGCTTCACACTAAGCCTGCATCAGATCCAGATCAATCAGAATAAGAAAAGATGCATAATTATACCAATTATCAGATTGTGTGTATGTTGCAAAATATGGATGATATAGCCAAAGATGTGTTAGAAATCAAGGAACATATTAAGAAATTACATACTGGCTATAATGATATTTTGGGAACACAGAATGAACATTCCCAACAGTTGAATGATATAAATTCTAACATGGGTATTATTGCCAAATCCTTAGACAATCTGAGAGATGCTTTGCCTGAACCTACTTCTCCTCCTCATTATAGAGAAGTAGATCTCTCAAGTTCAAAACTGAATTTCTCCTCCTCTGAGCCAGAATCCTCTTACAAAAGCATTCTTTTTAAGGGGGTAGAGGATATCTGTAAAGTTCAGTTAGATAGAATCCAAAAAGGAATAGATTTAGCCAGAAGTAAAACTGAGTTGATGAGAAGCCGGCTAAATGGATTTCCATCTTTAGAAAGCTTAAGATTGCCTAAGCAATATGTTAGTCTCAGACGTTTGATTGAAAATGGTCAACCATCTGCTCAAAAAGAGATATTAGCCATGTCTGGAGTTTCAGGTACCACCAGAACCACTGGAGAACCTACACAAGGTGAACCAAGTTCTAAAAGAGATAGAAATGAGCCCTATTTCTTTTCCCATAAGGAAAATAGAGGTCAGGAAGACACTCCTGCACATGAGGCCTCTGCTTCTAGTCCTTTTGGCCGTTTTTCAGAAAAATTGCAAACTACTGCTGCAAAGTTTGAAAATCCTTCTAGCAAAGGATATGGGAATACTTTGCTTGTCAATATTGATTGTTTGAGCCATGAAGAAGTAATCAATGTTTTACATAATGTCCATGCTTGGGCATTACAGAGAAAGGCAGAAACAAAAGGAAGTTGGTCTGATATAGTTACACAGATTGTCTGGTATTTAACTGGTATTGTCAAGATGTGGTGGGATAAACTTTCAGATAGAGAAATGACTCAAATAATTGAAAATGAAACAGATCCCTTAAAAGCTTTATTTGATGCCATGAAACATGAATTTGTTGGTGTAGTACTAGAAGATTCAGCGCACCATGCACAAATGTTTTTATCTCAAAAATTGTGTAACATTGATTATCTGCCAGAATACTTTTGTACTATGCAAAAGTTACTTTATCAGGCTCAAGACCCTCATAATACTGCATACTTGAGATACTATATTGCCTCTATTCCTGGCAAGATTCCAGATTTTATTAATCAGTGTTTTGAGTTAAATAAGGTCAATATTGAGAATTTGTCATTTGTTGCAGTACATCAATTGATTGTTACTATTCTGCAAAAGGAATGTGCTGCTGAAAAAACCAAAAAGAATTTCAAAAAGAAGATGCATGTCAGTACAAATTTGTGCAATAATTTTCCTGAAACTTATGATTTTGGATGTCATAAAAAGTCTAAGCATAAGATTGTCAAAAAATCCAAATATCATTGTTCTTGTCCATCAGGAAAATATATTCCCAGGAAAAAGAAATACTATCCTTCTAAGAAAACTTTCAAAGGACGAAGGACAATATTTAGGAAAAGATCAAGACCTTCAAATAAAGTAACCTATTTTATTTGTGGCAAAGAAGGTCATTATGCAAATACATGTAGACAAAAGAAGGATAAGAAACAGATAAAAATTATGGATATTTTCTCTACAGTCCATGATCCAAAGGAGTGGGATCTCATATCTCATTCTGATGGTGAATATTTTGAAGTATCAAGCTCTTCTTCTTCTGATGACTCTGCAGATGATTTCCCAGATATCAGACAATTAAATTTGGATGCCGATTCTTCTGATTCAGAAGAAAATTTTATATTTGATATAAAAATGTTTCATTTCAATTCTTCAGAAAATTTGCAGATGAAGATTGCAGCAGTCAAAGCTGAACTTGCTCAACTTGATCCAGTACAGTTCAATGCTAGGAGAAGGCTGACAGATAAGCTTGAAGGATTGGAAAAAAAATTGCCTTCTGAAAAAAGAATTGCGGAAAGATTCACAGATGAAGAATCTATTGGGAACGAATTTGATTCCCTGTTCAAACCATTAAAAATCACAGAATATTCTTCAGATACAGGTATGGACACAATCAGATCCTTACAGATGAAGATAAAAGATTTAGAATCATCAATTCATCATACTAGGACAAATATGGTTCACCTAGCATCCAAATTGCAAATGCTTGTTGCAGATTATGATGATTGTAATTCTAAATTGGCAAATTTATTGTTAAGAAATGTTCCAGAAGAGTATACCCGAAAGCAAGAAGATACAGAGATGATTAAAATAATGGGTATAGGAGATAGGGTGGTCATTCCTATAAAGATTAAGTTGCCCAAAATCAAGGAATACACTCTAGATGCTCAAATTGATTCTGGAGCTATGAGTAGTGTCTGCAAATTTGGTGCTATACCTAGTTATTATTGGCAGCCTACTAAAATAAATTTTCGGGCTATCACAAAAGATTTAATGGCAATAAATCATATAGCCCCTGATTTTCCTATCTTCCTGAATAATGTACAGGTGAAAGTCACTTTGTATAGTTTTGATTCAGGTTCAGATTTTCTGCTAGGACAAGATTTTTTGAATAATCTTTTGCCTGTAACTTTTGGCAAAGGAACAGTCACCTTCACTACCACCAACTGTCCAGTTGAATTACCCTCCACCAGTGATTATCAAGCTAAAGTGCAGCCAGTAGAAGAAGATCAAATTCAAAATAGTCTGCAGGATCTTACAAAGATCAACAATATTGTCAAGCATGCTGAATTACATGGTCCTCAAGCTATTGAAGGTATTTCTAAAAAGATCTGAAAAGACTGCACCGCTAGCCGCCCAGATGCTTTCTGGACACGAGATAAATATTTTGTGGCTCTTCCATATAAAGAAAATTATGTTCCCAAACCACAAAAGGCTAGTGCCAATCATATGAGTCCTTCTGAACAGGAGTTATCCAGACAAGAAATTAGTCAGCTACTGGAACATAAACTCATTGAGCCTTGCAAAAGCCCTTGGGCTTGTCCAGCTTTTTATGTTAACAAGCATAGTGAACAAAAACGAGGTAAGAAAAGGCTTGTTATTAATTATAAGGCTCTTAATGATGCATTACTTCCTATTAGGTACCCTTTACCTAATAAGGAACTCTTGCTTGCCAAAATTGCTAATGCAAATGTTTTTAGAAAATTTGATTTGAAGAGTGGTTTCTGGAAAATTGGCATTATTCCTGCTGACCGATATAAGACTGCATTCACAGTACCACATGGGCAATACCAATGGACAGTCATGCCCTTCGGCTTAAAAAATGCTCCTTCCGAATTTCAAAAACGGATGGAAGACATTTTTGGTGGGGAGGAGTATATCATAGTGTACATAGATGATTTACTTGTTTTCAGCAGAGATGTAAATAGTCATAAAACACATTTAGAGAAGTTTTATGAACTGGTTTTTAAACATGGCCTTGTGCTCTCTGATTCAGACGAAAAGTTTCAAATTGGGAAAGTCAGAATAGATTCTTTGGGTTTGCATATAGAACAAGGGCATGTTAACCTGCAACCACATGTTCTTACTCATTTATTAAAGTTTCCTGATATAATCCAAGATGTTAGAACTTTGCAGAGATTCCTTGGATGTCTGAATTATATAAGGCAGTTCTATGAAAAACAAGCAGATGACACTAAAGTGTTACAGAAAAGATTGAAAAAACAGGCATCAGGTTGGACAGAAGAAATGACTACAGCAGTCAGAAATATTAAGAGTAAGATTAATGAATTGCCAAAGCTTAAGCTTCCTGATACTAATCTTCAATTTATTCTTGAAACAGATGCTTCTGATCATACATGGGTAGCAGTACTTCTTCAGAAGCATGGAAGAAAAGAATTAGTTTGTGCATATTCCTCTGGAACGTTTGATGATACTGAGAAAAAGTATCCCTCTTCTCACAAAGAGATACTTGATGTAAAAAGAGGAATAAAGAGATTCCATCTGTTCTTGAAAAGTGTAAGGTTTCTTGTCAGGACAGATCTGAAGCACATGAAAAATATTTTGGCAAATAAAAGGCTACTAGAACAAGGGAGTACCAGGATATTAAGGTGGGAAATCTGGCTTGAAGGTTTTGACTTTGAGATAGTCTACAAATATGGTGCAGAAAATTATCTTGCTGATATGCTCACAAGAGAAGGTTCAGAAGAATTCAAAGAAATAAAAATGTTCATACCACTTCACCAAAGTGAAGCTTCAAGTTCCACTCCGGTCCAGCCCAACAAAGTTAGAACCACTCAAATAATTGTTTGCAGTCAGTGTCATTACCAGTTTTGCTGGGATTTTTTTGTGCATAAAGTCTTAGATTTACCCTTCCATCTTCGTGAAATAATATTGCAGAAATGGTTTGATTCTGAAGAAGCCCAATGGATGTATTCCAGAGAATTACCATATAGGAATAGGTCATGGCGAGTGTATTATGCTTTATCTAGAGGTCCAGATCCTATATATTTTGCATTTATCCAGAAGACTGATTGGACTTGGCAAGACTATTTCACCATCCATCAGAAAGCTCGTATCCATGGGTCTGTTAGAGTCATATTCTATGCTATAGATGTAGATAATCTAGTCAACTGGTGGAGTCCTTGGTTTAGGTTATTTCTTGTTAGGTATATGCCAAGAGTCACCTGGATGTTAGAACATGATCATAAGTGCACTTTAGGAACAATAATTTGGGAAATGCATATAGCTGCACAAAATGACTATGTCATAGAATTTGGCTTAGTCCATCAAGATACAGTGTTGGTTCCAAATCAAGCTGAAGAATCTTTCAATATTTTTGTCAGTTTCCAAGGAAGAATTACCGTGGACGAAGTAAACAGACCACTTGATATGTTTTCATTTCCTTTCCACTATTGCTTCCGACAAAATGATCCTCCATGGCTCTACATACCACATGAAATAGTTGCTCCAGACACGGAAGAATTATTAGAATATTATAGAGAGATAAATCATGATAATGAACATGATTATGATGATCGTGCTAATAGTGATTGATTTCAAAGATCGCTCTATCGAAATCTTTGCAAATATTACTTATTGTACATATCTTATTGTTTGGTTTTCGTGGGATTTGCTCCGGATAAAAATCTCCACTGTGTAATTGCTTTTGAAAAAAGAGCCAGATTCCAGCCATGATTTTTGTGTAATAATTAGATTGGGTCAGATTCGGTCCCCATATGGCCTAGCCTCTAAGGGACGAGATAACAAGTGGTTTTCCCCACTTGCCCGAATCTTAGGTACATTTTCCTGTTCATTTACTTTAAAGTACTCTCGTGACAGGCATATTGCATGATGTCCTATCCGAGAACTGATTCCCTCTGTTCCAAGTATCCGATAAAGTGGTAACTTAGGATGACTGACTGGGGTCTAAATACTAGCTTTGTAAGATCATTCGGCATTCGGAAATTAACATACTTAGTTTGAGTCGAGTGCTTCTCCACAGTCTGCATCTGCGGGAATTACTTCCTGAACTGCTTGCAGATTGCATCTTCGGGAGTTTACTCTAGAAATGCCAGCAATATTCTAAGTTATATATATATACAATAAATTTTATAAAAAAGGGTTTTATTATGGAAATATAGTTTTGTAATTGTTATTGAAAAATTACACATATAAAATTACTTAAATTTTTGGGAAATTTTGAATTTATGAGTTTTACTGTTTCATGAAAATTTAGTACTAAAGTTCATAAATATAATATTTTTTTCTATTCTCTTACCTATTTAAACTTGTGAGTTCAAATTAAACTAATGACATTGTGATTATATGGTTATTATTTTATATAAATGTAACATTGAAAACTTGGTGTTACAGGCGAGATCATGGCTCCTAAGCGTCGAAGACAAACACAAGTCACCCCTGAGGTGGAAAGCCCACGTCCTGCCACTACAGAAATTGGAACCCGAGCTGAGCAAGCTATATTATGTTCCCTTGGGGAAATGACAACCATCTTTAAGGATTGGGTCACAAGCCAAGGTCAAGGTCAAAGAGATGATCCAGGTCAAGGAAGGGAGTTGGAAAAGAAACAGAGGCAAGAATTAAATTCTCAGTTCAATGCTGAAGTTAGACAAACAAACCTCGATAATATGAAAGGAGTTCAAAAACCCAAATCACCAGAGTTCACAGGTCAAGATGGCGATTCAAAGGCATAAGCATGGGTATTTGGTGTCAAGAGAGCACTTAGCTTTAAGGAATATACTTCAAGGGAAAAAGCTCAAATAACAATGTGTCTACTAAAAGGAGAAGCCTCATTATGGTGGGTAAATGAAGAAATGAAGATGGAAGTCACACCACTGCAAGTTACTTGGGAAATGTTTAAGGAAGCCTTCAGAACCAGGTGCCTATCAGAGGACTACAAACTCCAACAAATGAGGGCTTCCATGCAGTGCGACAGAATGGTAGATCTATCAAAGACTATGAAGTTGAATTCTATAGGTTGGTCCATCATGTGGACTATATAGCAGATGACAAACGTCAAGCTGAAATATTTTCTTGCATGGGCTCGATCCTTTGGTTCGAGCAGAAGTCGCCTTGTGGAAACCCACCACCATAGCAACAACTACTAGTCTATCCAAACAAGTCCTGAGGATGATAAATATGAAAAAGAAAACGGTGGTTGATGGAAATACAGAGAAGGAGAACCCCACGATGAGGGTAAATAGATCAGGGGGTGCCCATATGGATTCCAAGAAAGACGAAACAATGTTGCCCTAATTGCTAGTGAAATTTTTTGTATTGCCTCCAAAAGGACGTTGGGGTCAGCCCTACTTGAGAAGAACTAATGGTGGAGGTAGAGGATTTGGTGGCCAAGGATCAGGACCAAATGAAATTCGAAGGCAAGCAGAATGTTCGGAATGTGGAGGTCCATATTATAAAATAGATTGTCCAAGGTATCAAGCAGGGATCAAACAACAGGGAAATAAAGCAAGAGGAGGAAGACCACATAACCCACATCGAATTCATGCCAACATTAACCATCGCCAGACTGAGCACCAAGCCATAGTTGTGGAGTCCGCAAGTATGATAAACAAAATTCCTCTATCTGTGTTAATTGATCTAGGTGCCACTGATAGTTTTATTTCTCATTCAGCATTGCTTATATGTGGATTGATAGCTCATGAGAAAAGTAACTTTAAAATGGTAGGAATGGCATCAGGCTCTCAGTAATCAGTAGGAGCAGTGGTAAGGGATTGCATTATTAACCTTGGGGGATGTGACACCAAGATGAACCTGTACAACACGACTCTCGGAACTTATGACCTAATTGTAGGTATAGATTGGCTTGAATCTCATTAAGTTGTAGTGGATTGCTATAATAAGGCAATTATCTTCAAAAATGACTAGGGATAATCCATTGTAATCGAGGGAATTAAACGGGATGTTACATTGTGCCTCATATCAAAGAATGAGGTTAATAAGTGTACGAGGAAAGGATGTAAGATTTATGCAGTATAAATGGTTAGTATCGACGGGAAGTCCTTTGATAAGTTGCACCCACTACTTTCTGAATTTGCAGATGTGTTTCGTCCAGAGCTACCAGGATTGCCTCCTATTCGAGAAATTGATTTTTCCATTTCCTTGAAACTGGGAACAGAACCCATATCCAAAACACCTTATCGAATGGTTGTTCTGGAGCTTAATGAGCTGAGTATATAGCTTAAAGAACTGTTTGATCGAGGATTCATTCGACCTAGTGTATCACCTTGGGGTGCGCCAGTGATCCTTATGAAGAAAAAACATGGAACTCTTAGGTTATGTATTGATTATCGAGATCTAAATAAGGCCACCATCTGAAATCGATACCCCATGCCTCACATAGATGACCTCTTTGACCAACTAAAAGGAGCTTTAGTATTTTCCAAGATAGACTTACAGTTAGGTTACCATCAACTAAGAATCAAAGAGGAGGACATACTTAAGACAACATTTAGAACACGATATGGGCACTGTGAGTTTATTGTTGTACCATTTGGTTTGACTAATGCCCCGGCAACCTTCATGAACTTGATGAATAATGTTTTCCACAGATATCTGGACTGTTTTGTTCAAGTCTTCTTGGATGACATCCTCATTTATTCTCGCAATGAGAAGGAGCATCAAGAGCATTTGAAATTGTTGTTTGAATGTCTTAGAGAACACAAGTTACATTGAAAACTTACTAAGTGTTCTTTATTTGAGAAGGAAATTCAATATCTAGGCCATACCATTAGTGGGAAAGACATTGCAATGGATCGCAAGAAGATTGAAAATATAATGGATTGGCATGTTCCTAAGAATATCAAAGAAGTACACAGCTTTATGGGGTTTGCAGGCTTTATAGAAGATTTGTAGAAGGATTTTCACGGATATCAAGTCCCATCACAAACCTACAAAGGAAAGGGGTTACGTTTGAATGGACAAGTGAGTGTGAAAGAGCATTCAACGAGCTAAAATGATGCTTAACAACTGCCCCAATATTAAAGGTGCCTGACATGGACAAAGACTTTTGTGTGTGTATAGATGCATCAAAAGAAGGATTAGGTGCAGTCTTGATGTAGGATGGAGTGATTATTGCTTATGATTCACGTAAACTCAAGACCCATGAAATCAATTATGCCACACATGATCTGGGATTAGTTGCAGTTGTAATGGCCCTGAGACTATGGAGACATTATCTAATGGGGCACCAATTTGAATTAAGAACGGATCATAAAAGTCTTGTGCATATATTCACCCAAAAGGACCTTAATGCTTGACAATGACGTTGCAGTGAGTTTTTTAGTGAATATGATTTCAGGATATCCTACATCAAAGGGAAATAAAATAAGGTTGTAGATGCTTTAAGAAGGAGACCTAGAGTTCATTCAATATTGTTAGTGAAGATAGACCTGAGAAGTCGAATTCTAAACCACCTAATATGGGACCCGCGATACCAACAAAAAAACCTTACCTTACAAGAAGAAGTACCAAGGGCATCCAAGTGGGAAGGATACACCTTAGATGAGGATGGATTGCTACAGTATAATGGTAAGATGTATGTATCGGCTGATGATGAAATTCATAAAGTAATAATGAAAGAATCCCACCAAGCTCCATATCTTGCACATCCAGGAGTCTAGAAAATGTATGCAGATTTGAAACAACTATTTTTCTGGATGGGAATGAAAAAAGATATAACACAGTTTGTGGCTCGTTGTCTAGAATTTCGACAGGTTAAAGCTAAACATCGTCACCCTATAGGTCTTTTACAACCCCATGATAACCAGAAACTAAGTGGGAAGTGGTTTCGATGGATTCTGTTGGGGGGTTACCTATGACTTCCCAAAGACATGATTGCATTATGATCGTTGTTGACAAATTAACTAAGATTTCTCACTTCATTCCAATTAAAAGCACCTTCGAGGCACCAAATATTGCTCAAGTTTTCCTAGAGGAAATAATTCGCCTTCATGGAGTGCCCCGGAAAATAATATCCAACAGAGATGCACGCTTTACTTCCAAATTTTGGAAAAGCCTTTTACAATCTATAGGAACACAACTGAACTTCAGTACTGCATATCATCCAGAGATAGATGTGCAAACAGAAAGAGTAGACCAAGTATTAGAGGACATGCTTAGAATGTATGTCATGGAACAACAAAATCAGTGGGAGAAATACCTTCCCTTAGTGGAATTCACATACAACAATAGTTATCACAGTTCAATTCAGGTAGCTCCCTTCGAAGTCTTATATGGAAGACCATGTCGTACTCCATTTAGCTGAGATCGATTAAAGGATCACGTCATGTTGGGACCTGAAATGCTACAAGAAATGGAAGAACAAATGGAAATAATTAAGCAAAGGCTAAAAGAAGTCAGGGATCGCTAGAAAAGTTATGCTGATGTAAAGAGAATTGATAGAAACTTCGAGGAAGGAGGCCAAGTTTTTATTAGAGTCAAACCCACTAAGAGTTCCCTCATATTTTGCAAAGGAACAAATTTATCCCCTAGATTTTCCAACCCATTTATGATCCTAGAGAGGATCAGACCAGTTGCTTATAAGCTCGAGCTGCCATTCCATCTAAGAAGAATGCATAATGTGTCTCATGTTTCTATGCTTAGAAAATATGTATCAGACCCATCCCATGTGATAACATTTGAGAAATTACAGGTTTTCGAGGAGGAGTCCTTCAGGTCGAACCATTATGTATACTGGACCGCCGAGTTCGTCGGCTTAGGAATCGTGATTTTGAGCAAGTCAAGGTCCAGTGGGACCAATATAGCCCAGTTTCAGCTACCTCGCAAGATGCAGACATTATTTTTAATGAATTTCCTTATCTATTTGATTAAAATTGTGTGGTGAACTAAATAGGAGCGCATAATTTAGCTAATTTAGATACTTTTATGGACCCCCTAGACCATGTCTTATTGTTTAAATTTTATTTATACATCTAAATCGTACATTATGATTTCAATTATGGTTTTAATTTATTGTTATGAGATGATGGTAATGATGCACGTGTGGTTCTTACTTATATAGTTGTATGAAAATTATGATTATGATATGCATAGGGATTATGATGTTATGATTTGAGGTTATATTGACATGTGATTAGTTTATTATGTGATGTCATGATTAATATATGTTGATGTTATAACTTATGATGGTATTTCATGATGTGAAGCATGTGGAATCGATACAATTTTTGTGACATGCATAAGGATGCAGTTCTTTACTATTTAAAATGTGGTTATTAACAATGACGTTATATTATCATGATGAAATGCAAGAGTTAGGATGTGTATTATTTTCTATGATGTTATGATTATAACTAATGCATTGGATGCATGTTGAGATGAGATCTTTGGCAGGAAATCCACAAATGGGCCAAGAGGGCTGGTTTATTTGATGATCTAGTAGGAACCGATACCTATGAGGGAATATGTAACACCATATGGGCTGGGGACAAACTCAATCAAGAGTACATATGCATGCGTTTCCTTTGTCTTGTATAGCTCTTGAAGGGTTGTGGGACCATCTTGAGGAGGCCAAGGGCCTGATATTGTAGGCCAAGTGCATGGTATTGGATTGGGATGCCGAAGTCTGAAAGGGACATAAGGACTTCAATGCCTAGGGTTGTGCACCTTAATGAGTGTGGAGGCGGTGGGCCATCCTTGAGAGATGCCCGGAGTCATTGAATATTGGGACCAGATGCCTGCCTTAGAGAAGATGAGGTCTGAGCCAGGCGCAAGCCTTGGGGCCAGCCTTGGGCTATGGTACAGTCTGATGAGACTCATGCTTAGTTCCGAAAGTGGGAAAAAGGATAGAGATTCCTTGATATTTCTCAGGTCTTGTGGAAACTTTCGATGTCTGTTGGTTATACTAGTTCAACAGAGGGTGTTGGGCAAACATAAAGTAGTAAATAACCAAATAAATAAAATAATAAATTATTCAACTTAACTTCGGGACGAAGTTCCTTAAAGAGGGGGAGTATGTAATGTCCCATAATAATAATAAAAATAATAAATAATAAACAATATAATATAATTAAATAAATAGTAAATAAATAATAAGTCAATAGTAGTAAATACAGAATAAATAATAAAGAGAATAATAATAATAATAATAATAAATAAATAAAATAGTGAATAATAAAAGTGGAGTTCTAAATAGTAAATAAATAAGTGAAGTTAACAAAAGTTCAAAGGAATAAATTAAGAAAAAGTAAAACTAAGAAACTATAAAAATAAGTAAAGTTAACAAAAAGTAAGTTAAACTAAGAGAAACCCTAAATTAAGTCAAACTTAAAATAAAGAGATAAAAATTGCATGTTGACACACTGAATGTGTGCATGTGGTTGTGGTTCCCTTTCCATTGTTTGGTATATTTAATAGACATTGACGAAGATTCATTGATCATTCCTTCATCCATTCTCTTGAGAGAAAGGTATTGTGAGGCAAAGGCTTCCCTGGCAGTAGTAAGTTGATTGATGGCTCAGGGTGGCCAGCTTTGGAAAGATTATGTGCAATTGAGCCTACAGTTGGGTGGAGAGTTGTCCCCAAAACTTTGTTGCGGTTAGCGAGATTCAAATAGCATTCAACTTTGGAGTCTCAAGTAAAGAATACCATTGTTACATATAAGTCGTCTTTGCTCGTGTTTTTTAAATTTCTATGCTGATGAGTTAAACAGTTTTTGTTTTAATTATTAATTACATATTTGATATAGTTAATTGCATGTGTAAATGTGGGGTTGTTACAATTATGAAAAAGGAGTTGAGTTGGCAAGAATTCAAGAGACTCTTCATAAAGAAGTACTTGTCAGAGAGGTACTACGAAAACAAAGTCAAGGAATTCTATGAGCTTAGAATGGGATCGATGACGGATGAGGAATATATGACCAAGCTCTTTAATATTTTTAGGTATGTACTGTACATTAAAGATGAAAATGCTAAAGTTCAGAGATTTGTCAGTGGATTTCCATTAGCATTTAGAGATCTGATTGAGTATGATGAACCTTGGTCACTTGAGGAAGTTATTGGGAAAATGAAACACTGTTATGAGAAGTCAAAGTGTAAGAATGAGTTGCAACAAGGATGGAAGGGAAAGACAAGGGTAAAGGTAAATGGAATTCAAAAAGAATAAGGCCTCAGAATGTAGAAGAGAAAGAGAATGTCACACCGCATAAGAAGTTTAATGCAACTAGACAGGGACATGGGTCACAACAACATAATAGAGGTGATGGTACAAGACTGTTAAAGTGTTGGACATGTGGTAAGAAGCATCTTAAAAGGGAGTGTTTGCAGAATCAGGGTGGTAATCCTCATATCTATAGTACAGAAGAGGCACAAGCTGTTGGGGATGTTGGGCAGATCATTCCTCAAATCTATGTATCGCTGGATAATAGACAAGCAGATCATCGGGCATCTATCATTGATATGGATGCTATGCTTTGTGATCAAGTTGTTTCTTTTTTTATTTGCTCTGGAAATAATTATAGTTATGTTATCCTTGAATTGCTGGATAAGTGTGGTTTGAATAAATAAGTGCATGCAAAATATTGGTTAGTGCAGTTGGATATAGGTACCAAGAAGAGATCTCATCATTGGGTAAGAGCTCGTGCCTTTGAGTTGAATGGTATGCCTACTTCAACACATTTGAATGTATTGTCGTTGGGATCATATAGTATGCTATTGGGTAGGGATTGGATATATCTTGATAGGACTAAGGTGGAATATTTCAAAAAATCCATTGAGTGCTTGGATAATAGTGGAGAACAGCGAATCTTGCAGGGTAAGAAGAAAGCAACATTAGTTAGGATGGTGACAACTATGCAGGCAAAGCGCAGTCGCAGAAATGGGTGTGTGTTATTTGTAGTGCACATTTCTAGAGATAAAGGTAAGGAGGTTAAGGATGCAGAGATATTGAGCATGTACTTGATCTTACAACAATCTTAGTATGTGTTTCCAATAGATATCTTAGAGTTGCCGCCTCACAGAGAGGTGGAATTGTCCATTAAGTTGGTACCAAGGGCAACACCAACATCAAATGCATCATACAAAATGATCACTCCAGAGTTAGTAGAGTTGAAGTTACAGTTGAAGGAAATGCTTGACAAGGGACACATTAGGCCAAGTGTATCACCGTGGGGTGCACCGTTATTGTTTGTGAAGAAGAAAGATGGTACTCTCAGGTTGTGCATTGATTATTGGAATTTGAATAAGGTGACCATCAAGAACAAGTATCCCTTGCCGAGGATTTATGACTTATTTGATCAGTTGAAGGGAGAAACAATGTTCTCAAAGATTGATTTGAGATTTGGATATCATCAGGTACACATCAAGGAAGTGGATATTTACAAGCAAACTTTCCAGACCATGTATGGGAATTATGAGTTTCTTGTAGTTCCATTTGTTTTAACTAATGCTCTAGCTACCTTATGTGCTTGATGAATTATGTGTTGTGTCCCTATCTAGACAAGCTTGTTATTGTATTCATTGATGAAATCTTGATATATTATAAGAATGAGGAAGAACATGTCGAGCATTTAACAATATTGTTGAGGTTGCTAAGAGAGAATCAGTTGTATGCTAAAATGAATAAATGCAGTTTCTTTCAGATAGAGGAACATTACTTGGGGCATGTAGTCTCCAAGGAATCCATAATAGTGGATCCAAAGAATATAAGGGCTATCATGGATTGGGAAATTCCTAGAAATGTGGTTGAGGTAAGATCATTTAAGGGGTTAGCAATCTATTATAGAAGGTTCATCAAGAACTTCTCCTAGATTGCATATCCTATTACATCACTACAGAGGAAAGGTAAGAAATTTGAATGGACAAAGGAATGTGCAACAAGTTTTGAATAGTTGAAGCAATTGTTGACAAATGCTCCAGTGTGAAAGATTGTGGATCCAAACAAAGAGTTTGTAGTGTGTAAAAATGCTTACAATAGAGGGATTGGTGGAGTTCTTATGCAAGAGGGACATGTAATATTCTATGAGTCACTAAACTGAATTAGCATGAGCATAACTATCCAACACATGACGTTGAGTTGGCAACGATCATTCATGCATTGAAGATGTGGCGCCACTATCTTCTTGGCAGGAGGTTTGTAATGATGAGTGATCACAGTGGGTTGAGATATTTATTTAACCAGTTGAATTTGAATGTCAGATAAGATAGATGTTAGGCCATGATTAGCGAATTTTACTTTGAGATCAGGTACATCAAGGGTAAAGAGAATCGGGTTGCATATTCTCTTAGCAGGCAGATAAGGTGAATCATATAACAGTTATGAGTTCTTATGGGAAATACTTATAAGATCAGGTCTTACAGGCAGGTTAGCAAGATAAAAGGTACATGGAGCTTAGGCACAGGTTACAATATAGTACAAATATAGGTGTAGGTGCAGGTACAGGTGCATTGGATGTGGACTATCATCTCTCAGCATATGGCTTGATCAGATTTACGGATAGGATATATGTGTTAGAAAGCAGTGAGCTCAAGAAGATTATCTTGAGGGAGTTTAATGTGAAACCATGTTCAGGTCACCCAGGATACCAAAAGACATTGACAACTATAAAGAAGTTTTATTATTGCTCGAATATGAAGAAGGATGTGGCAAAGTTTGTGGCTAGATGTTTTTACTGCCAGCAGTTACAGGCAGAACGTAGGCACCAAGATGGACTAGTACAACCAATTGTGATTTCAGAGTGGAAATGTGAGGTCATTTCCATGGATTTCATCATAGGTTTGTTGAGGACATCTAAACAACATGATACCATCATGGTTGTGGTGGACAAGTTGACTAAGGTAACACACTTCATTTCAGTGAAGACTAAGTATTCAACTAGTCATGTGGCACAGGTGTTCATCAGAGATGTGGTTATATTGCATGGTTTTCCAAAGAATATTGTGTTAGACATAAATGAAGAGTTCACTTCCAAGTTTTGGAAGTAATTGTTTGTAGGTTTAGGTACAGATTTGGCCTTTAGTACAACTTATCATCTGCAGACAGATGGAAAGACAGAGAGGGTCAACAGGATATTGGAGAAAATTTTGATGATGTATGCGATGCATCAACATAGGAGATGGGAGGAGTACCTTTCATTGGTTGATTTTTATTACAACAATGGTTACCAAGATTCACTGAGGATGAGTCAATTTGAGGCATTGTACGGGTGGAGTTGTAATACTCCCATCAATTGGAGTGATCCAATGAACATGGTATTGATTAGACCAGACATGTTAGCAGAAATGGAACAGGAAATGCAAGTAACCAAGAAGAATCTAAAGGCAGCACAGGGCAGACATAAAATCCATGCAAGCCAAAAATAGGTTTTTTTATGGAATTTCAGGTTGGGGAACATGTGTACTTACGCATCAAGCCCAATAAGAGCTCCTTAAGGATTGGTTCATGTGCCAAGCTATCACCTTAGTTTTGTGGACCTTTTAAGATTATTGAAAGGATTGGACCCATATCTTATCGACTTGCACTGCCTCCGATAGTGAAAGTCCATGATTTTTTCCATGTGTCATTACTTAAGAAGTATGTTAAAGACGTTGATCATGTGATTGACTAGTCTGTATTATACGTGCAGCCAAATGGAGAATTCTACCCGGAACCTCAGTGTATATTGCAGAGAAAGGTGCTCATGCTGCGGAACAGAGCAATTGAGTAGGTTAAAGTGTAGTGGAATCACTTTGGGCCCAATGAAGCTACATTGGAGATGACAGATTAGATGCGGGCTATGTATCCTTATTTATTCGTTTGTTGAGCGAATGTCTTTGGTATATGCTTTGGTATGATTATTTGGTATATGTACATATGTATATGGATGTAAATACCACGCTGAGATATGTTATAAAGCTCCAATAATCATTATGGGTGTCATGTCATTATGGTTTTCATGTCGATATGTTGTCATGTTGGTTTGCTTTTTAGTAGGTTGATCATTGTAAATACTGCAACGAGCAAATCTATAAATACCCATGGGAAATATGTTTTTATTTCATAAATATTGTTAGTTGTAGGTGTCATTGAACACCAAGGATGGTGTTACCCCGAGGGGGAGGGTTTTGTAATAATCCTGGTGAAAATTCCATGTAATAAAAGTTAATAAAGGAAAAATAATAACCAAAGTTATGGGACATTTATTCCAAGTTGAATGTTGGGGAAAAAATCCTAGTGTGGGTGTTCATTTCGGCTATTATGGCTAAGGAAAAGGCAATGGCAAAGGCTTTGGAAAGGAAAAATGGATTTTTTTTGCAATTTATTTATTAAAATAATGGAAATTAGGAGAAAAGGAAGTTGAAAGGTCACAGGTTGCATGTGAGGAGGAAAATGAAGAAAATAGAGGCCTCATTAATAAAAAGGCTTATGAGGATCAGTTCATACCTTTTGTCAGTTCAGTTTTGGAGCTCTCTCTCACACACTCTTGGACACACAGAATTTTCTTGGAACACTTCAACTTTGGATCAAGAAAGGTAAAGAAGGCAAAGAAGATCAAGCAAGGAAGAACATGATATAGCAGAAACAACAAGATTATTTGCAGGTATCGATTTGCATGTGTGATTTCCTTGCTATATTTGGCATGCATGGTTATACAGTTCTTTATTCTCTTATTGTCACTGGCATGGTTTTTTCCAAGTCTGACAGTGTTCTTAATCCTTTCCTTGCCATTTCCAAATAGCCTTGGTTTGATGGGGTTCTCATGTTTTGGTTGAGCTGGATTTCCAGATGGATACGAAACTGAGTGAGATGGATCTTTGAATGAAAGAACACATGGCCAAGAGATCCCTAAACCATACTGTGTATTGTGGTAAATCCACTAGCATAGTAACCCCTAAACTAGATTGTGGGTTGCGGTAAAGCCATGTATTGTGCGCCTTAGTGGGCCAAGGAATCCTTGATCGGTGAATGGCGGGATAAACAGTAAATCCTAGAGGTGGTTTCCCTTGATGAGGCCTAGGAATCCTTGGCTAGTGAATGGCAGGATATATGGTACAACCTAGAGGGTGGTGTCTTGATTATGGCCTAAAGATCCTTGGATTGGACTATGGATTGCGGTAAATCCTATAGTCTGGGAGACAGGAAAATTCCTCATGGTGTAGGTGGATAAATCCGGTGGCATACATGCTTGTTTATGACCTATTGATCCAGTGACATTTGTTGTAAATCCTGGTTCTAATGATGAGGGTGAGGTGGTTTATCCTTGGGAAGCCCTCGTTGATTTGTTTGTTTTTGAGTCCCACATCCATGCTTGGAATATGGCACGGGGGTGATTGGATGAAGAGAGATTCGGTTCAACTAATCTATGGTTAGGTGGAACGTGGAAGTCCCAAACCTAGTTGGATTTTGCATTCATTAATAGGAGTTACTTTCCTTTGTATTTTATGTGAAAATGTATTGGTTCATATGTGGTATTTATGACTGTTGTATCCTTATTATTTATGTTCTTTATAAGTTGGTTATGAGTATGTTTTATGGCAATGGTGATGTATGGCTCTTATCATGTTTTGATTTATAAATGAATGAATAATGATCGCATGACCTAATAGATGTTAATGCAGCTAATATGATAAAGCATAAAAGCTTCTTAACGATTCTCATATAAGTATGAGACCCCTATGCTAAGATCTGTTATTTTGACTTGTAGAATGCATATTTATGATATGTTTTACGAAATTCTTGTCATGGCTAGTAGGGGTCCAATCAAGTCTTTTTTCAAGTTTTTGCATCTGCATCATTGTTTCTATGTTACTTTTAATTTTTGGAAGTTTCATGGAGTTCTGGGAAGTGATTGGGTCCTAGCTCTAGAAATTAGCCTTAAATCTCATAGTCGTTGGCACAACACTGGCATAAAGAGGCTACAGTCACACTCAAATAGGATCATGGGAGTGACTGGGGATCTCAGTTGCATGAAGACCTTAGTAAGGGATCAACTGAGGGTTTAATTCATTGAAATGTTGAGTTCCCTCAGGGGTTGTTCACCGAGAAGGGTGGGTTAGGTCTTGGTTGTGTTGTGTTGGTTGCACTTCCTTGACTGTATATGGGGAGTTGAATAAGATCATAGTAGCCTCTTGTCACACGTTTACCCCGGTTGGTCAATTACTTGGGTAGATGTGGGAGGAGGGTGTTACACATTTCATAACGATATCTACTAGGTAAACCCAAGATACAAACATCAATACATCAAAGTTAGGTATACAACAATTTATACTAGACTAGGGTTTTGAAACCAGTGTATATACTCCTAGGGATTCACTTCTAGGATCTTACAATAACTATTACAAATTTTTTACCTATAAACCCTAATTTATCAAACCCTAAAGATCTAGGGTTTCAGTTCATAAAATCCCTACTTATTACAACCTTAAATATCTATGGTTTAGTGTTTAACTTCAACAAACTCTAAAGACTAGGATTTCATTATAACAATACCAAAACCCTAAACGTAAAATGAATAGGTTTTCTATATTTCATCAACAACCCTAAGTAGACTATGGTTTCATAATCAATATCGACATACTCTTACGTAAGCGTTTTATAGAACCTTTTATGGTTCCATAATTATGATCAAAATATAATGAGGGTAGATTCAATATAATGATTAATCACCTAAACAAGAATCTCTTACGATTCAAAACCCTAGACATAACGATGTTAGTAATGTAAAGCAAATTTTCAAAAGAATAATGATCATATCTTTTACATGAAGATAAATTTAAAGCTTATAGTTTAAGATACACCTTGAGATGTTATTTATGAAACCTTGTAGGGCATAAACTCTTAAAGGGCATAAATTCTTCCATGCTTATATCCTTTGAATTTTCCTCCATAACTCTTGAGCATTCAACAATATTTCCTAACCAGGGAAAATATAAAGAAAATATCATTAACTTACAATATAAACACATTTTTATATCATATAGAAACCAAATATAAAAGAGGAGACAAGGAATAAGATACTTATCTTTTGTTAAAATGGCAAAGGCTCCCTCTTAATCCAATCTTTGAGGGATACCTACAATTTATCAAAATTCAAAAGAAATATGTTCTAACAAGACATGTTAGACCTACAAAAACAAAACCTAAAGGAAAATTTTAAAATAGAAGGATATGTGAGGGATACTATTCCCTAAGAGTCCTTAGAAAATAGACCTTTGATCTCATATTCTTTAGTCTTGTTTTTCTTAGGAGGAGGTTCATCAACAATATTCACATTTTCCCTTTATCTCCTTTTATTATTTGGATTCTCTGGACAATGGCTTTTGTAATGGCCCATCTTGTGGAAATCGTAACATTCAACCTTGGATAGGTCCATTTTCTTCTTTGGTCCTTTGAACTTCTTGAAGGTTTCCTTCTTCTTGTGAAGAGTTGAATAAGCATTCGAGGTGTTTTCTTCTTCATCCTCCTTTTTGTTTACTAACAATATTTTGGCTTCTCTTGACTACATGCATTCCACATTTGTTAAAATGTTGGAGTATCATTCCAACTGTTAAGTCCTAATGCAAAGGCACTCCAGGTAGTCCTAGAAGGGCAGTAATTATGAACTCTTTTTTACGGGACAACTTCATCTATTGCTTGGATTTAATCTATGATTATATATATCCTTATAAGATATGAGGAAATTGTACCATCATTTGTCATCTTAACAATTCTTAGTTCATTCTTGAGGCTTGCTATTTGACCAATGTTCTTGATTGTGAATAACTTGGAGAGAGCCTCATACATTTTTTGGCCAGAATTTATGTTAGATATGTATGGAATTAGGTTATCCTTAACTCCATCCACTATTAGGTTCATAGCCACGATTTCAATTTCTCTGAACTTTGCTTTCTCTGCATTACTTGATTCATCTGTACGTTTCTTTATTTTTCCCTAAACGAGACATAAAACTTTGTTCTTTTCGAGAATGAGGTCTATTCCCTTTTTCTAGACCCTATAGTTGGAGGCCCTTTCTAATTTGTTCTCTCCCTTCATTGAGTTTGACATAGTTCGTGTAGATAGTAATATTTTCACTATATATGATATTGATCTCTTTTTCCTCAATAGATCTTTCAACTGCCTTTTGCTTCCTTCGTCACCTTGGCTTTGAAACCATGTTAGAAAATCGGAAAGGCAAAAATATTTTCTTATGTTTATAATTACTTGTGATATTCTTATGTTCTTATTAACTTTCGTATGTTCTTCCTTTATCTTTGTTTTATCAAGCAATTATCAAAAACAAAACATGAAGATCAGAAACACCAGATGTAGGAAGACAGACAGGGCTAAAACCCCTATATAGGGGAAAACCCAATTAAGGAACTCTTCCTTCAATACATTAAAAAACAAGATGAGATAGACCAAGATTCTAGACATACAAACCATCTTCCTCCACCAAGTCAGCCCTTCCTCCTTGTAAATATCTTTTTCGTAGCCTTCCAAATGTCAACCATTCAAAATGTAACTACAATTTAGAATTTCGATCCAACAATAGAGTTTTTCGCCCAGCTATTCCATAATTTCAGCTTCCCCAGCAACTGCAGAATTTTGGCCTCCCAACAAAACTTTTGAACATCGCACGTGTGAGATTAGAGAGAGAAAAACTGAATTCTTGACTTGAGAGATACCTTCTTCTTTTCCCTTAAATTTATCCTCCTTTTCCTTGGAATTTCACACTTTTCAATTGCAATTCACTACAATTCAAACTTGCTTGATGTCCATTGCAAATGAGGTCGAGATGCTCCAATATATAGGCTTTTTATGAGGTATAATTTCCCTGTTTGAGTCTGACTTGGTGGAGGAGGCCTATAAGACTTATTTTAGTATAAATAAATTTATTTCTTGACAAATAATTCCCAAGAAGGGTTTCTTACAATATGAAATGGACAAGGACACTTGACATAAACCCTAGAAGCCTGCGATGGAGGCCTTGACCTAAAAACAATTTACCCAAGCACGGAAACCATGCTTTAATAAGTCAATTTTATTTATAATAAAACTTATTTTTCTTTCTTTTGACAAATACATTATATTATGACCTGAATACAATTATGAAGATCGAACCTAGTTATATTCTTCAACATGTCAGACCATCTAGCCTTTAGAGGATGTCCACACATTTACATCCATGATACCTTTTTCTTACAAGTCCTAAGAAATTATTGTATATGGGCCAACCCATTAGCGACCGTGAAGATCATAACAATTGCAACATATTAAATTAATATGCGAAGTAATATTGTTATGTATATAAACAAATCAATAAAAATGTAATTTACCAGAGCAAACTCCCAAGCCTAGATATTCATGTATGATGTAAGCACATATGCCATACAACACAAAACTCCTCTCTGTTTCAATGGGTCTTGATACATCATACACATGAATCCCTTCCCATAATTCCTTCAATTCATCTACCAATGGTTGTAAGTAGACATCCATATTTTTCACTTATCTTCTACCACGGACTATGAGAGCCAACATAAGATGTTCATTCTTCACGAATAACCATGTCGGGATATTGTTAATGATCACTACTACAAGAAAACAAAATAGTTGGTGTTTTGGGGGAATATAGGTTGATGCCATGCATGGCTATGCTGATTCATAGACTTTGTACTTCATCCTTGAATTTTTCAGGCCATGTATCCTCTATATGCTTCATGGCTATTGAATCTATTGGGATTCACATAACTCCTAACTCACTTCTATGTGAAGGCATGTCATCCCTGCAACATAGCTAATTATTTGCAACGAAAGAGCCTTTGGATCCTTTGGATTATAGGCATGTGCCTGAATATATTATGAGGAGGACCATGAATTACGCTACCTGTCATGCCACATTTCGGACATGTCCATTTGTCTACATATTCTCCTCTATATAAAATACAAACATTTAGACATGCATGATATGATGTGTACCCAACACCCAACATTTTCAACACTGCTTTGCCTCTTCGCAACTGCCCGTCAAGACATTATCACTCAGAAGAACCTTATCTTTGAATAACTTGTAGTTGGTGGGCAATATTCTTGTATAATGTCAATATCTAACATTCGTAAAATCAACCATTTTTAATGTTGTTTGTGTGACAAGATTTCTCAAAATAGAAGAGACTTGATTGATCATGCAAGTGAATTACCTCAATATTACCGAGAAACATGCATTCGACATGCCAAACTTTATTTTCAAGTTGTACAAAAACATCATTGTCCCCAGTAGAGTAGACTTTGACTTGCTTCCAGGTCCAAAGAGAGGGGTGGTGGAAGCAGATTTCAAGTTTTCGAATAAGGTATCATTGATATGAGCATCATCCCCTACCTCATCGTTCTGGAATGAATCTAAATCATTGCCTCCATGGAAGTCATATCCCGTAAGTAATCATCCATACCAACCTCCATTTGATTCCCTCTATTTCCAACTTGTGATGAATAAATACTATTGATGTAGTCATTACTAATTGGTGAATCTAGATGTAGTGGGAATTGAATAGGTGGTTGATTCAACCATTCTTTGTATGCTTCCTCTCAGAGTATTTCTTTTAATGCAGTCTTCTCTCGAGTTTACATTGTAGTGGGGTGCACGAGAAGATGGTAGGTGGGTCGCTCAGCATTACTAGTATCCTAATTTAAAAAAAAAATATTGAACGCCATTAGTACAATATCAATGATATTAGTAAGCATGTCAATGCAATTGGTTTGTTGAAATTACATTATACCGGAAAAATGTTACCATCGTTGATCCAGGATTGCAGTTGTAAGATGCCATGTTGCAATTGGCAGGGTGAAGAGGCTATCCATTTTCATCTACCAACTGATTCCGATATGCTACTCTCGATAAGAGCTTCCTTTATTTTTGAAATGGAGGAATATTTTTTGCATCTGAACTCGACTATGAATGAGGTTCCTGCAAATTTGGATACATTTTTATTCAAATTGACATGGATTAAAAATAAATAATTTTAATTAAATAATCGAAATATAAATAAAATCTAAACTTACTGGAGATGGAAAGGGAGAACTTCGTGAAATACTTTGATCAACAATATGAAATGAGCTGGAATTTGAAGAATTGGCCATTTGATATTATTGAGATTTTGTCCCTGCATTTGAGAAAAATCAAAACTAAAATTTTGTGTGCATATCTAAAATTAATCTCGAGAACCATATAACCATAATATGAATTTCAATATAGTTTTCAAACCATTTTTCAATAACAAAGTGACTTTAAGCGGAAAATGTATACTATGAACTACAATAATTCATGTGGATACTTCCCAAAAGATAATTCGAGATTAATATGTCATTTTATGCGAGAAGAAAATTTCAAATAGCTTTTAAACCCGACTGATGCTCATATCAGAACAAAGCACACCGATGCGTTTAAATAATACCAAACATCGGGGCATTTAAATAATACCCACACCACTTTCCGGCATTCTGAAAGAAAAAAATGTTATCATAACGGTGCTCTTGTACAAAAACACACCAATGCGTTTAAAAAAACGACATCGGTACGCCATTGTTTCCGGATTTTAGAAAATAAAAATGAATCCAACCATCTCAGTTCTCTTATAACAATCACAATTTTATTATTATTATTATTAATTAAAAAATGAGCGATAATTGATTTTTTGAAATCTATTTTCATAAAGTATTTTAAAAAGTGAAAAGTTATTAACTATTTCATTATTTTTCCCAAAATTTTGAGTGATTTATAAAATAAACATACCAGGAGCACTGTGCAACAACAAAATACTTTGACGCAACATAACTATTCAAAAGATCAGAATTTGAAAGGTACGGTGATTCATTGAAAACCCTACATTGTAAAATGTTTAAATTTTATTGTTTATTTTACAAATAAAAAGATGTACAATTTCTTTTAGGGTTTAATTAAAAGAGAGGTCATTTGGAAGAGAGACATACTCGGAGCACTGTGGAGCAACAAAATATTTTGGAACTGTAGAAGATCAAAATTTGAAAGGTATGGTGATTCACTCGAAACCCTTGATAACAAAAATTTAAAATTTCACTCTTAATTTTTTTTACAATTTCCGTTACATTTACTCACAATTAAGAAAAAATAGATAAAAAACCTGTATGGTAAAAATTTTGCTATTGATTCTGGGGTGGCAGGAGGGGGAGGGGTTCTTATAACCCCTAATGGGAAAATAAAAGATTGGGATGTGTGGGGTCTATGCAAGAAAACAAATAACCAAGCTGAGGCATATGGCCTCCTCTCTAGCCTCATGTTGGCTCAACAAAAAAGGATCAGGGCCTTGAACATTTTGGGGGACTCCCTACTCATAATTAAAAGCATGGTAAACAACAATGATGCCATGAACTCAATGCTAAACCAAATTATGAAAAGAATCAAAGGTCTCTGCAAGCATTTTGAAAGAGTTAACTTCTATCACATCCTAAGAAAGCTGAATGGAGAGGTTGATACCCAAGCAAACATATATTGTCAAATCAAAGAAAACATGAGCCTTATAAATGGAGTAGGTCACCCGTTCATCTCTTAGTAATTATGTTTGGAATAAAAGAGAAAATTGACATGACCCAAATAGATTGCAAAGAAGAAATTTTATAGACAACCAACATAAGGAATCATACAGACATGAGAGGTCATTGGTTAGGGTCTTAGGTTCTTTTTCAACTATCCTCTCCCCCAATTCTCTTTCCATCTCTAGCTTGGTTCTCCCCTTCTGACACCCTTCCCTCCTCTCCTCTTTTTTCTTTCCCCTCGCTCCCCCTCGCCTTCATCCCCCCCTCCCTTCTCCACTCTGCATCACCCTTATGATTTCCCGTTCCTCCGCATACTCTTGATGTATGGCTCGTCTCGCTGGTTGCATGTGGCCGTGTACTGAAATTGTTGTGGGCTCCTATTTACTGTGTGATTCCATTAATATGGATCATGACAATGATGACGAGATGATGAGTACAGATGGAGTTTCAATGGAATGCAGTAGGTCTCATCCAAATTCTTTGGCTTGTCACATGAACCAGTATTTTATAAAATTGCTAGGACCCTCTACGTGCGAGCTGAAACTAATGTTGGATCATTAGAGTACTTTAATCAAGCGTGCGGCCATTAATTCGTATCAATCCGCAACCGGTTTAAGGAGGACTGCAATCATGGGGATGTGCGAGGAGCCGAGAGGTAAGTCTTTGTCTATCAATTACCATTTGTGTTATAAATTGAGAAGCAATCAGCGCCTTCGCAAGAGTGGTAGCGCTAAGCCTCTGTATCTGGGAGGCAGGCCTGATTGTCTGGTGAGAGGGTTGGGTGGAGATTAGAGAGTTGGAGGATTAAATGTGGATGGTGAATTGTAGCGCTTGTCACTTCAAGGATTGTAATTAAAGGCAGATTTTGCTCGGTCTTTTGGTGCTTGAACTTGTGGTTTTACGAGCGTAGATCATGAAATTGGAAGTGGGCCAACAGGAGAGTAAGGAATTCTCTGTGCAAGAGCCCTAAAATTGAGCTCCTGTGTGGGGGGGTTAAGGGCAGTGTGAATTTCTGCATGAAGACTCATCTGACTCATCTAAGAACAGTGTGGTATTCCAAGACTGTGGGTAGCGACGGGTCTTGGGGTGTTTGTTGCCGAGAACTTACACCTGAAGCAGTGGCAGAGATTGAAAGGGGAGGCACAAGCTTAAAAATGCAAGGGAACCCAAGGCAAGGTTAGGGAAAAAACAAAAGTATATAAACAGACAGTTGCACGAACATGGAGATGGAGACTTGGGGAACACGACATAGACGCTCAGGGAGATGTGCCAAGAAAATTGAATGTATATTTCCTTTGTCAACTGTTTCCCACATGATTTCCCGCACTATGAATGTGATGACTTGGAATTATGGGAAGGACTGGAGGAATTGAAAAAGAACTTTCAATTACAATAAGAGGAAGCTTGGGAACGAAGTGAGAAAGAGGCAGAGAAGAACATGAAGATCCTCCACCTGGAGGATGAAATCTTTGCTCTCGAAAGTCAAATTAAAGACCTGAAGATCCAACTGGAAGGGAAACCCAACACCTCAAACGAGGAGTTGAGCAGCATTGACCTGAACCATCCAACCAACCCAAATGACTAACTGTCTTTTAGTTTTTCCATGAGTGAATATAAATGTATCTTTCTGCTCTACATGTATTGTAGGATTTATAGCATATCAACAGTGATATTGTCGTTGTCTTTTGTAATTTTGAAAAGTATATGTCTGAGTTCAGACTTAGATGAAGCCATTTTACCCAAATCTGGCACAATTTGAAAATGTAATCTCCTCGTATTAACCACGATCCGGGCACATATTTAAATAAAAATAAATTACTCTTTTGGGTAAAAAAAAAATACTATTGATTTTATTTGTACAAAATTTTACGATGTTTGTTCCTATTTATATTTAATTAAAATTCAGAAAATAAAAAATAAAAATAAAAACAAAATAAAAAAATAGAAATAAAACCAAAATAAAAAAAATAAAAAAAAAACAAAATAAAAATAAATAAATAAATAAAACCAATACTTACCTTAAACCCTTGCTTCTTCCTCCAAAATTTCACTTCAGGGTTTAACTTCCTCTGCCACTTCACAATGAGGGTTTTCCATTTTAGACATTTTAGATTTAATGAGCTTGTGTACTTACTATATATAGGGCATTTGACTTGTAAAGTAGGGAAATCACTTATTGCATTAGATCCAAACCCTGTCGGCTCTCTCCAATTTTTAAAATTTTATTTTATTTTATTTATTTATTTATTTTTTTTAATTTTTTTTTAATGGATACATGTCGCAATGCGCCCCATATAATGTAACGCACAGGTGCACCCTTTGTAATACAATGCACCAGTATATTATAACATTGTCGATTCTAGTATGTTCATCGTTGCTCCTAGTGTAATATAACGTACTGACGCACCTCTTTTAAATAGCACCATTAAATCAGTGCGGTGTGTTTAGCCTTTCAAATCGTACCGTCATAATTCAAAATTATTTTAAAAAATTAATTTTCCATGACAGTGCTGAACAATTAAACATCGAGTGTGTTTAATGGGACAAACACACCGATGCATTTATCTAAATAAACACACTGATTACTAGAACTTTTTTTGGTTGTAAATTATTTGATTTATTTGTAAAATATATTTAGTGGCCTCTGTATTGAATTATACATGTTGTATATTGATAAAAAAATGTTTGAGAATGTGTAAAGTAACAAAAATATTGATCAACACAATGATAACACATCAAAAAATGTTGAAAAGGCAAGTTCTTTGTATATTCTTTACAAAATTAATATGTTTGAACTATGTGTAACTTTAACTAATATGTATTGGTTGGTGTGTGTCATGCATAGCCACAAAATGAAGAAAGTCGATAAGAATATTTCTAATCTAAGTGCAGAAGGGTGTAAAAGTCTGTAAGAAAATTTGTAGAAAGATGAATCAGGGGAATGAAAAATACTATCTAATATGAGTTGTTGTTGTTTGTTTGTTTATTGTTTTATTGTTTTTGTTTTTGTTTTTTTTTTTTGTTTTTGGGAATTTTCATTAATAATAAGCTTAAGAATATTAGATAACATGTTTCAAACCATCTATTAATTCATAAATGTTTAATTTTCTACAAGGAGTAACAACGAAGGAAAAAATCAATGTCATTCCAAGAAAATAAAAATTAGAGAACATGTATATGACGATGAATTGGTCCTTAACTCATGTGGAGTGGTGTTGGAGGTTAATGAAATTAATATTTTTTTTTTACAAAACTATGAAGGATCTAGTGTAATGAACATATAGACGTACTTTCCACTTACAATACAATAATCAATCCAATGATTCTAAGAACCAAATTATATCTAAACTACAAGAAGCGTTTCCAAAGCAATGGTCAATGAGACATGTGAGACTTACAATAACAAAAACATACAACAACAAAAAAGAATCATTCAAAAGGTGATATTCCTAATTAAAATGATTTTATAAAATTATATGTATATATTACTACAAACCATTCATTTACTAATATCTATTTTGTTATATTTAGTTTTTATATATCAATATAAAAATAATTTATTACTTTTTCAAGAAGTTTACGAAAATCCCAAATGATCAACGGGCTGATATGCGAAACATGCCAATAGGAATGTCCAAAAAAGTGTTCAAGGAGATGGTAAAAAAAATGGACATAATTGCATCTCGGGAGGAGTCGTCTCAAAATGGACATAAGTGAATCATGTATGTAATCATGATTCACTTAGTACATATAAAAAATAATTTAGCATTAAATAATAATTTTCAAGTATTTTCTTGCAGAAAATAGAACAAAATGGAACTCATTCAACACGTAAAACAAGACGAAAAGATAGAAAATGGTTGATTTCAAAGTTTGTGAGCAATTGTTAATATTTCTTTATAACAACTCGAGATTTAATTTTTGTATATTTTAAGTTGTTTTACAACAACCATCCTTGAATGTCTTCAAGTAGGTGCTAACATACAAAGAAGAGTCATTATAAGAATTGATGACATTGGGTTCAACAAGGGTTGTGAGTATATGATGGGATATCAAAAATTAATTGTGGAATTTGTAAGTATCTATGTTGTTTTACTTCTGATCAGAGGCTTAGTATTAAGCTAAAAAATGAAAGTGCTCAAAATTGATTGGAAAATGAATGATCGTGACCGGCCCGTCGTTAGGAATCCAACGCAACTCATTTCATTGAAAATCGACTCCGGATGAAGAAGTTATAGCCTGCTGACCGTCGTTTGAACATGCAATTTTTTAAAACAAATTGTAGGACAGTGACAGGTTGATGACATGGCAGCCCAGTCAACAATGCAGGGAATATTCTTCAGTTTTTTCCCTGTGGCACTGTGACAAGTGTCACAATAGGATTCGCCAGTTTGGGTTTGAGAAGGTGAAATTGCCCAATGTCCTCCTAAGGTTGAATTCGAATGGTGGATGGATTAAATTTTATGCTAAGGTCTGAGGTTGGATTACATTATGGTGGCATGTTAATTTTTTTCATATTCCTAAACCTAAGGTCCGAATTATATTGGTGGCACATATCATTTACACTAAGGCTCAAATTATATGGTGGGAGGCATACGTTATATCCAAATAAAATTAACCAAGTCTAGTTAAACCTTTATATATCAGTGCATATGCAAAGTCTAAGGGTTAATATATATCGGATGCAAAATGTATACAAGGGATGGGCGGAGGTCGGGGTCAACCCAACGACCTCCCTCGGGCCGACAAATCGCCCTTACCAATAGGCCATTACAATGGTTCTTAATAACCATAGATTCTGACTTATACTTATAGTCATATGTAATCTGATGCGGGGGTTTGGAGGGGGCCAGCCCCGCGAGCCAACCCCCTCCCCATATAACCAAGCTGAAACCACCATGGGTGAGCAAAAATGCTAAATGGCAGAGTTTAATGTAATTGTGAATTAATTAAATCTAATCCCATGATTAATGTTGTTAATCTGAGATTTGTATTACTGCGCCTAATGCGGATTAAATTGTGCTTATCCTTTTAATTTGTTGCTTAATTAATTTAAATTCACAGTTAAAGATGACGAAATTTTAGGTGGCACCCACATTTTCGGCAGGCTTGCTATTTTGTCGGGGTTATTTGGAGTCTTCTCTAGATTTGGTGGAGGATTCTAGGGAAAAATTAATTTGACCATGTCTTGAGCAATTTTCGACCAACTTTGGCTCATGAAGAGTCATTCCTAGTAGATTGGCATGCTCTAAACACATTGGTACAGGTTGCAAAGGTAGTGGAGCAATTCTACATGTGTTTTTTTCACATTGAAGAAAATTGAAGCTTAGGGCCACCAAGAAGGAAGGCCATGCCTAGATCAGCTGAAGGCCAAATGGAGTGAATGAATAGTCATTTCTAATAGATTTTGACATTCTGAACTCATTGGAGTATGTTTAAAGAGAATTTGATGCATGTAAACAACAAATTTTTCACTATTTAGCTAATACAGAGGCCCAATCCATAGAAGCTGGACCAAGGAGATGTAGCCCAAGAGGGGTGAACTCCTTCATCAAAACTCTGTGTTGATGGATCAATTGTGATGGTTTGTTGTTCTTTATGTTGTTGTTGTTCAACATTTGAGTTCCATATTTTATGCTCTTGCATTCACTTATAAAAACTCAATTAAATTATCTGTTTGACACACATAAGCAACAAGGAAAAATGTACATCAAGCATAATATCATTAAATAAAATTATAAATATGAAAATGAAGTTATCACAACAAAACTAACATTCATACTTAGATCAAGTTGGTATCAGATCTTGGTTGAAAGGCAAGATTATTTGCTTAATAGATGCTTGAGTTGTGTGCAAGTTTAATGGTTGCAAATTTGTGTTGCTGACTGTTATCACTCAGTAATTTCTCAAGGCTAAAGAAAGAAATATCCAAGGTAACCACAAACCTACTTTTGAGATTAGGATCTAGCATTCATAATGCTCAGTGAGGGCTCTCTCTTAATGATTTAACTTTGTTGTTTTTAATTGATTTTAGGCAAGTTATGTATGCTTGATTTGGTTGATTTTGATTTGTTGGTGGAATTATTGATTTAGATGGATAGATGACTGTCTATTTTCCATTATGCTATGGACTCCATATATCAAGAAAATAGCACAGAAACAAATGATAAAAGCAGTGTTGTAGGCCAAGGTAGCTGAGTAAAATCAGATCTTTTACGCTGAATGGTGAAGTGATTTTCTATCGGGATCAAGGAACAGTTAAGGATTCCTTAAACCGAATAATGAAGGAAAATGAAAGAGGTCAATCAGGATGTGAGAGCAATTAAGGATTCTCATATACGGATATCAAAAGAAAACATTAAAATGAATAATAGTTAAGAAGATAGTGTACTTAAACAAATTCTGTAATAATATTCCTGTTATCACATTTAAATTTAGAAAACATGCAAGTTTATGGAATACTTAAGAAATGAACATGAACAATTGAAATATACTTTACTGAAGTGGCTCAACACATGAATCATGTAAAGAAATTCTTCTATTATCTGTCTTGTCTGTCAACTATAAAAAGTACAGTAAACCCCAAGGTTGTAGATCAATTCAACTATAGAAATGTTCAGGAATCCACACTCAATACTTCAAATGGAATAAGTATTTATACAAAACTTAATACAAAATATCCTATCAACTAATTAGGATTTATTCTAGGAAATAAAATATCTGGATGCAAAAAGGTAGTGACACCTTTCTAACTAATTGAATTCTGGCACTGATTTTCTAATTGTTGTTATATGTTGGTTTCTCTCATGCTAGTTTATATCTCACGCTGTCTTCTTCCTCTATCTTTCATCTGTAGTAAATCACATTGACTTCTTATGTTTTTGTGTTTTTAGTAAAAATGGATTTTTACTAAAAAAAAACAAATGTAACTTTATGTAAAATATGTCCTTTTGAATAAACTTCGTTGTTGCTGATGTAAGTGTTTTTATCTCTGCTTAACCATTATTGTCTCTGTGTAAATGATTTCTTTGCTGTATTGCTGCACATAATCTTCTGTTGAATGAAGCCTTTGAATTCAAATGCCGAGAGTCTGGCTGAAACACGTTTTGGAACTAGTATCAAAACTGTTTATCCAAGCTCTTGTTCTGCATATAACATGCAAAATAAAACAATCATTAATGAAAACACGGTTTTGCAGGGAGGCAATATGGCTTAAAGGAATAGGGAAGGTCCATGGAAGGAGTTCGAACTGTGGAGGTTTCAATTCTGGTTGAAAATGGCCTTTTAGTCCTTTCTGTAAGTTCGCAGAGATAAGCAAATTGACATAAAAGCAGATTCTTAGTTCTATTTGGAAATGTCTTTGGTTTCTTTCGTAATTCAAACATAGATAGGTTATGAGTGAAATAATCGAGATTTATTTTGAAGACTCTGCAGATTTTTACATGGCGCAGGTGTGGTTTACCGCACAGTGCAGGAGAAATTGTGGCTTACCGCACAGTGTAGGTGGAATGGGCAGTATAATGGAAAGGTGGTTTACAGTTTATTGCAGACATAAAGGGGGTTTGGCGGTTTTAAGGATGGGAGTGCGATGAAATGAGGTGATGCCACATGGCAGGTGAGTGTTGGTGCGAAACCACTCATTTCGCAACCCTCTCGTCGTGTTAATCGTCGAACATGCGGGGGTGCGAAAAATGTTTGGAGACCGTCAGATCCAATAGCGGAGATCAGACAGATGTTAGGAGTGGTGGGATTTTAAGGTGGGGCCGGGAACTAAATATGCAGAGATGTAACAAATATAAAGTGGGTTGAGAATGTTGAAAAAGGTAACTAGGTTAGGCTTTCATAATCAATTATATTTATGTTTTTTTTATGTAAATGACAAAATGTTAACTAAGACGTCATGTTGCACTTGTCAAAAACCATGTTATGTCAACCCTCATCGAGTTAATGGAATTCGGCTGTTGGAATATACCTGTCGACTTAAATAAATAGGAACAACCTTTATATATAGGCTCGCGTGGGCAGCTTCAAATACACACATTCGAATTTTGACTTTGACAGATGCGGATTATGAGTTAACACATCTGCGGCTATGTATACAACGTAAGATTATTTAGAAGAAGATGATTATCATCTTCTCGGACCTGCACAAGAGAAATTGCAAAATTGCACATTCACCAGGTACATAGAAATTCGAGTTTTTAGAGATTCTAAGATTGCATAGATTCTGAAATACCGCATGTACCAGAAGAACGAGAAAATTCTAAAATTCGGCATCTATAGAAGTTCAAAAGTTTCGAAATATGAAGTACGCCTTAGGTAAGTTTCATCACATTGTTGCTGCTTTGTGTTAAGGTTACAATCAGTATTTATGAAAGCACAAAATAGAGATCGAGTTTCTCTGTGAAGAGCAATAATTAATGATAAGTCGTTTTGGAGAAAATCTCAACGTTTATTAGTAAGGGGTCTTGGTCTCCGTCTATTGAATAATCTATAAGAAGAGATTTGCAGGTTTTTGACCTTGGCATACAACCTATATTTTGTGTCTGTGTTATTTCTGATTCAATAATTGTTTGATGTATATCAACGATTAAATATAAATGAGCTAAGGAATAACACAAGCAGTTATTGAGAAGAGAATTTGAATCAAACGTTGCCCTATTGAATTCTCAATAGGGAAAATGATATAAATGGGTTTGGGAAACATTATACATGAATGGGTTAACATATGGGAATGGGTTAGGATTATATATTAAATGGGAGTTAATATAATAATATGGGAATATTTATTTAAAGGGATTAATATATATGTGAAATGTTAAAATGATTAGTGGGGGGGGGGGATTTAAAACTATAGGCTAAATAGCATAAGGGGGTCGAGATATACATATGCGAATGGGTAAAAATGGATCGAGGATTAATATGTGCCGGATGTTTCTTTTTTTTACAGTAACGGTTATGGAGTATTATATTCAACTTGGCCTGAATGCCGAAAATCTGGTTACATTGAGGATGACTATATCCTGTTGTACCTCACCACTAAGGTTGAGTATGTAGCTAAAGCTTGGAGTTTTCCTCCTTGGTGAAGTAACTATAGATTCAATTTCAGAGATTTTTCCCAACTTGAAGATACATACAAATTGATTTAAGAGTAAGCAGTAAAACATGGCGACAATTTAGCTTATGGGATGGGTTCCCATGATTCTTCTTCGTCTTTCATCTTGATCCCAGCAGAGAGGAGGGCAGCTTTGTTGGCTTCAATGTCCGCCTCTTTATTATGAGTTCTCAGCACATGATAGTAATTCAGCTTCTGAAAAGCGTTTTCCAAGCCCTTAATTCTGGCTATCAGCCTTGCGAGTTTAAGGTCCAAAGCTGGAGAGTTGGATACCATTGCATTGATGATGATCTGGGAATCGCCAATAACATTTTCTTCACTTATGTTTAAATCTTTGAGTAACTTGAGACCTTGAAAGAGAGCCAAAGCCTCAGCTTGAATGCTGGTTGAATGGCCTAGTCCCTAAGCAAAAGAATGATTTTTTTCCCCAACTGGATTTACAACAATGCTTCCTGCACCAGCGTTGCCCGGATTACCCTTTGCTGCCCCATCAAAAAAGAGGGAGTGTCTTGAATGTGTTGTGAGCCAGTCTTGAAAGTTTGTTTCATATTTTCTTATTTTCCAGTCTTTGGGAGGAGGGACGTTCCTAACTGTTGTTTGAAATTGCAAATCAAGAAATGAACCCCAAGCAATGTCCTGTTGGTTGAGATTAGAATCATATTTTAAATCAATCAAGCACTCTTTTAGGTGGCATTTGATCTTAGTTTCTAATGCCTTGTGATTCTGTTCCGTATTTCTGAAGATTCTTCTATTTCGTTCAAGCCAGATCTGCCAGCAAATTACCTTTGGGAGGACAGACCATGCAGCTTTGATTATCTGGTTTTTAGGTGGAGGACCAGGGTACCTGTTCGCCCATTTAGAAAATAGTTCAGTAGTGGAGCAAGGGAGCGTAATGTTGGGATCCAGTTTGTGGATGAAAGTGAACCAAATCTGCATAGAGAATCTGCATTCAAGCATTAAGTGGACAACACTCTCTGCATTTTCATTACGCACCGAACATTCGGAGGGTCCATGGAACCCTTTGCTCTGTAGATTGTCATATGTGAGGATTTTTCCGTGGCATAGAAGCCAAGCAAAGAAGTCTACTTTGGGCCACGAAGGAAAACGTCGGACACCATGGCAAGGTGCTGGGTCAGGGGGAATGAAAGTTCTCTCTCTCAACTTAGCGTATCCCATGGAGACAACGTACCCTCTGGCATTCAGCCCCCAGCCTCTCGAATCTATTTTCCTTATGTGAGAAGGCGCTAAACCGTGAAGAAGATCTAGCAGCATGGTCCATTCGTTATGCAGGTGAGCCGGCATAGCAATTCATTTCCAGCCTGCCCAATCATATTCGTTCCACAGTGAAATATCCCACAATGAGCGCAACCCTTCTCCTTCCATCCAGTAGCGCAGCGCTCTAATGGAGCCTCTGTCTTCTATAGGATCCGTATTCATATTTTTGTCAGTCCACATATTTATCTTTTTACCGTTTCCTAGAATCCAGAAGGAGTGTGCATTGATTAGAGGAGCAGCTTTAGCATACAGTTTGAGGAAATACGAGTTGGGCAGATGGATGAAGTTGTCTAAACAGCTAGTACGTGGACCTCTGAAATGTTTTTTCCAGAGAGCCAATTGAGCCCAGCTTGGCTTGGGCGCAATGATCTTCCAAATTAACTTCGCTCCCATAGCTATATTCTGTTGACAAAGATTTTTGAAATTCAATCCGCCCTCCCACAAAGGCTTGGAGATGGTTTCCCAACTGACTAGGGGAAGTTTGTTCTCATTCTATTTGCCTCCCTTCCAAAAGAACCTCCGAATGTACTCCTCCATTTTTTTAAGATGCTTTCCAGAGCGAGAAGAACAACAAATTGAAATAGAGGGAGAATGGTGAGCACAAATTTTATTAGGACAAATTTACCAACAATGTTGAGCCAGGAGTATCCCCAGGCTTGGATCCTGGTCTTGAATTTTTCAAGTTTTGGGAGCCAGTCTTTACTCACAGATCTTTTATGATAAACAGGGAGGCCCAAGTATTTGAAAGAGGTCCAAGAGGAGGAGGCTGCAAAGCCCAAACATCTAGAAATAGCAGAGAGCAATTTGGGCGATGTGTTCCAGCTGTAGATGTGACATTTGTTCTTATTTAAGGCACTGCCTGAGGCCTCACAGAAATCATCCAGAACTGCTTTAAATTTGATGGCTGAGGAAAGAGTGGCAGCTCCCAATAACAGGGTATCATCCGCAAATAGGGCATGATGTATGTTTTTGACCCCTCTTGCTATACACAGTCCATTAATATCTTGATCTTGCATCTTTTTGTGTAATAGAAAACTGAGAACAGAGGCTTGGATGACAAAGAGCAGAGGGGAGAGTGGGCACCCCTGCCTAAGCCCTCTCGAAGCTTTAAAAAATTCAGTGGCTCTGCCATTTACTAGAGGTGCAATCCATGGCTCCGAGATGCATGCGCGGGTCCATTTAATGAAGTTTACTCCAAAACCAAACTTGCTCATGACTTTTAACAGAAAGCTATGATTTACTCGGTCAAAAGAATTTGCTAAGTCGAGTTTGATAACCATACCTTGTTCATTTTGATGCAGACTTGAGTGAATTGCCTCTTGTACAAGGGTGAAGTTGTCCACGATCTGCCTTCCTTGGATGAAGCCTCCTTGATTCTCCAGAATGATTTTGGGAAGGATGAGCTTCAGTCTATTTGCAATTACTTTGGTGATTAGCTTGTACCCTGTATTGCATAAGGAGATCGGTCGAAATTTGTTGAAAATGTTGGCGACTTTCTCCTTGGGGATGAGGGCTAAGAAAGCTGAGTTTGTGTTGCCTCCGATTTTCTGACAATCTTGAGATTTTTGGACCATTTTGAAGAGGTCCTTTTCAACTATCAGCCAACAAACTTGGAGGAATCTGGCAAAAAATCCATCCGGGCTAGGGGCCTTATCCGGATCCATGGCAAAAAGGGCATTTTTAACTTCTTTTTTGGAGACTTTGGCCTCAAGAATCTCATTCATACGAGGAGAGATTGAAGATGGAACAATGTCTAACAGATCTGAATATTGGTCCGGATCTGTGTCCTCACTATACAAGTTTTGAAAATGAGAAAACGTTGCTTTCTTGATGTCCTCAAAATCCTTGTGGGTGACGTTATCCTCCTTGATCTCAGATATAGTGTTGAAGCATTTCCTGGCCTGGGCTTGTTTATGGAAGAAATAAGAGTTCTTGTCCCCTGCTTTGAGCCAAAGGTTTCGAGATTTTAATCTCCAATATTCTTCTTCAGCTAAACAGGCCTTATGAAAACTCTGCTGCAGTTGAGCCTCTTTATCTAACGGCTCCTCTGTGACTATAGCGTTCTCCACTTGAAGTTGATGAGAGGCTAGAGAAGCTTTAATGGTTTTTCTTCTGTAGCAGGATTGGGCAAGGTTTTGGCCCATCGTTTTAGAGCTCCTTTCACCCTTCTAAGCTTTTCCTCCCAGACAAAGAAAGGGGATCCTTTGACTGGCTATCTCCAACAATCCTTGACTAAATACATGAAATCTGGCTCCTTGACCCAAAGGGGACTAAATCTGGAAAGAATAGGGCCCAAATCTAGATGGGACAGGAGTACTAGCTTTATGGGCTTATGGTCCGAGATGTTGTTTGTGAGAATATGCATTCTAGGTTATAATCCTAGTAACAGAAAGGAGCTTTGGATGAAAAATCTATCTAATCTGGCAGCAATATGACCTAGACCAGCTCTTTTTTTAGACCAAGAGTACTTATCGGAGGAAGGTTTGATATCCAGCAAATCCCAGTCCTGCATAAGATCCTCTGCCCATTCCCTTGCCGGATCTCGGACTGCGCTACCTCCTCTTTTTTCAGACGAGTGAAGAGTGAGGTTGAGATCTCCAGCAATGATTATATTTTCTAGGTTTGCTAGGTCTGCTTGATGCCTTATAGATTCCCAGAAGTCCTTTTTTTCCCCAACATTGACTGGAGAGTATACATTGAAAAGGAAAAAAATTTCTTTGGTGTCCAGGTTCTGCATTTTAAGCAGCAACCAATGAGTGTTGCTAGCCTCATAGATGACTAAAAATTTGCTGGCATTCCATAGAGTGCCAAACCCTCCCGAGGCTCCCCAGGCAGAGATTTCTCTTGCTTCGCTTTTGATCCAAAGTTTCTTACTTGCATGCAGAAAGACTACGTCTTCCAGCTTGGTCTCCTGGACGAGAATTATGTCTGGAGATTCTAATCTTATTAAGCTTCTAATGGCTTCTTCCTTAATTTTGCTCCCCATACCTCTACAATTCCAGGAGATGACCTTCATTATTTATGTTTCTGATGGGCTCCCTTGGAGCCTTGAGGCTGATTTTTCATCGTCCTTGGCTTTGAGGCTAGCAGTTTTTCCAGAGTTGGCTGGCTGCCCTGTAGCTTGTCTTTGTAAGTTTCCTTCTCTCTTTTTTCCCTGTCAGTTTTGCGACCTCTTATGGATCTCCTTACCGAGGTTTGAGACTCTCCTATTTCTCCTTCCTCCTCTGACTCGTCTGATTCCTGTTCTTCTTTCTCATCTTCTATAGTCATGCCTTTGGGATCTATAGCACTTGTTCCTTTAAGGGAGGAAGAGGGAGTGCCTATGCTTGGAGAGACTGGCTTTTGGATCTCGATCTCCTGAGTTGTTTCTATTTGCTGGCTTAGAGGATCGAACTTATTTTCTTGTGCCTTTTTGGGAGGGGGGCGTTGAGCATTGGCCTGAAGAGGGCCTTTTCCATTGGGGCCTCCCAGTTTTTGACCTTTTTGATTGATCTTTGTGCACTTAACTTGATTCCAACCCTCTTCATTTCCTTTCTCTGGCTTAGCATTGGATGGGAAGTTTCTAGCAAAGTGTCCATGAACATGGCATTTCCTGCATTTAAATGGCAGCTGCTCATAGTGCAAGATCTGCACATGAGACCAGCTGCCGACATTGATTTTGATTGCCTCTGGGAGACCCACCTCTAGATCTACTTCTATGCAGATTCTATCACAGTCATATTGGTCCTTGTTGTTTGCTCGATCTATGGATTTCCCAAGAGCGTTGCCGATGTGTTTCAAGGAGTCCCAGTTCCAGCAATGAACTGGGAGATTCGGGAGCTGAACCCACACCGAGACTGCCTTGGGAACATCAACTGCCAGATCAAAATCCGGAGTCCATTTGTTCAGATAGAGGCCCTGAGGGCCCATGAAATAGGGCCCATTTTGGAAGATCAACTCTTTGTCTTCTTTGGAAGAGAATTCGAAGAGGAAGAACCCTCGCCCAAGAAAGTAAGATGTAACACTTTGCTTGATCAGAGGAGCCCAGTTCCGTTTAACCCATTGCTCAGTAGTTTTCGGAGATGGCCAAAGTCTCGTGAATTGGCCAATGAGACCACGATCAGCCAGAGACAAAGCTACTTGGATGGGGGTCTCTGGAGGCAAAGAGATCTCCGGGATATCTTCGAGCTTCTTAATGAATTTAGTTGCTTCACTTTTTTTCTTCTGGGGCAGACCAGCCAGAAGCTGATTGAATGCATCAACAGCAGGGGGAGAAGGCGGCAGTGGGGGCTCCTTGGGAGAGCCCTGCGTCTCCATGGGATCGGGCCTTAGGCAGGCTGCCGTAGGGGGCAGCCACGCTGCTCAGAATCTTGACCTAGCAGCGCAGCTCAGAAACCAGAAACTATGAACAAGTTCTCAAGCTTACTTAAGCACCATAATATGTGCGGGATGTTAGTAATATATTAGAAAATAGGTTAAAATAATATCGGGAAAGGGTTTATGCAGTGGGGCCCGATACATTTTAAACATTTAAAACTTAGATAAATGGGTTTTTTATGTTTTTTTGTGGAAAAGGGGAGTTAGTGAGGGGGAAGGTAATTTTCAAAGGGAAATGGGTTTTTAAACTAGGGAAGGGGTTTTAATATTATAAATGGGTTTTTCGAATAAGGGGGAATTATTTCCAAGAGAGGAAAGGGATATTAGCAAGGGGAATGTGTTTTTGTATGGGAAAAGAGTTGGGATAAAGGGAAATGTTAGAAATGGCCTTAATGATTAAAGATGAACCATTTTATGCTTTCCAATGCTTGTGGAGGTACTCTACCTACCCTTCTTTTATCCTAACATTTTTATTTCCTTTATTGGATGCATTTAAACTTGCTGACCCTTTTATTTTCTTTTAATAAGCAAACTAATCTATTTCTAACCTTATAACTTCCAATGGCTCAGATTAAACTTACGAGCTCATTTTTATTCTCTACCTAACTACTGATCTGCCAAGATTAAACGGTTTGGCCAGATCTTTATTCACTAACTATCATGAATAATCAAGATTAATCTGTATGATTATCATGAATTGTGGCATTTTGGACAAGATGCACACAATTTTATTGGCAAAAGGTAACTAAACTAAGAGTAGTGGCATTTGATTGTGCAACACTTTCAGAATTTATTCTTTTTTCTTTTTGTGGGGTTGATATTTAATATTATTTTTTGATCTTTTTCTTTTGGTCCTTTGATTATTCTTTTAGGACCCACCCTCTTTTCATTTTTTAAATATGGGAAAACAGTTGCATAAATCAAAGGTATGCACAATATTGCAAGATTTACATGGTCAATTCAAAATTATGAACCCTATTATTATAGGACCCTAACAGTGACAAAGTTACAGAAAGGTGAAGGGAAACTATTGGTTGTAAGTCCTGAGATTAGGACGAGAAGAAGGAGAGACACAAGAGCACCATATTCACCCAAAGTCCACTCATAGATGCACTTGAAGCACCTCAAGTTTTGTCTCAAGAAGCTGATATTGAAGAGGTACAAGTTGTACGAGAAGCTGAGTTGATTGAAGAGGTACAAGCACCAGAAGCTGAGCTTGAATCCATAGCCATCATGTCAGGTGTTGGAGAGACTCAAGGTCATTCAGAAGAGGATGATGTCAAGAGAGACCTCAATGACATAAATAGGATGGTTAAAATTATGTTTGATGCATTTACTGTTGGGATGACAGGAGAAGGTTCTAAGCCTCCACATGGAGAAGGAACTCCAGATGATAAGACGGATGGAGAGAAGAGTTCAAAGGGAAGTGGAGGAAAGCCACCTCCATCTCCAACATCTTCATCATCCTCATCAGCTCCATCAGCATCATCTTCCATTTCCACCACAAAAACCACTCACACTCACTCAAAGACCACAAAAGGAAAGACACCCTTACTCAAACTTGATGTCAAATTTGAGCTTCCAATGTATAATGGTGAGGTAAATGCAGAAATATTGGACAATTGGATACATCAATTGGAGGTGTATTGCAAAATTCAGAACCTTCATGAAGATGACACAAAGATTCAAATGGCTTCTTTGAGGATGGAAGGATTTGCACTTGTATGGTGGGAAGAAAGGACTCGAGAAGAGATTAAAAACTACGGTAAGATATCTATGCCTTGGTCAAGTTTTATTGTTGCCATTAAAAGGAAATTCTATCCCTTAGCTTACATGCAAAAGGCTATTATGGATTGGAAAAATTTTAGACAGTTGAAAGGGAAAAGTGTGCAAGATTATACTCGTGAATTTAGGAGAAGAACTGTTATTTTGGGTATTAATTTATATTCTCAAGAAACTTTGTTAAATTATGTTGGGGGTTTTCACAGTTACCTTAGGCATACTATTCTCATGTTTAATCCCACAAACATAGATGAGGTTTTTGTTCAAACCACACACTTAGAAGTGAGAGGGAAACAAAACATAGATGACAAAAGTGAAAGTGAGGGTAAAGGAAAGGGAAAGTTTTATGGAAGAGGAAAAAGAAATAGCTCTGTAAAAATAGAGAAAGACAAACTCACATGCAAAAACTGTTCAAAGACTGGCCATGATGAAGACCATTGTTTGGCAACTTCATCCAGAATTGAAGCCAAACAAATTGAAAGCCAAAGAAAATGGGAAAAATGTTGCTATAGTTGAACATGAATTAGGGTCAGATTGAGGATATGAGACAAATATTACAGCCATGGGTTTGAATAAAAAAATAGCAAGCACTAGTTCTTCTAATTGTTCAAATGTTACTCAAGATGAAGATACAAGAATAGAACTTTTCCATATTAGAGTTGTCTCTAAACATACCAAGATTGATACACTTTTTGATAGTGGGTCACAAGCTAACTTGATTTCCGAAGACTTGGTTAAGCAGCTAGACCTTAAAAATATTAGACATCCAAGACCTTATCCTTTAGGGTGGATATGCAATAATGCAAATTTTCAGGTTACAAGGAAGTGCATATTAAGATTCGCCATCAATTCAAACTTTCTCGATCAGGTTGAACTTGATGTGGTGTCGCTTGAGATATCAGGTATTGTATTGGGAAGTCCTTATCTTTATGATAGGAAAGCAGTTTTCATCGCCATGAGAATAAGTATCACTTGTTTAAATATGGTATTGAGTACATAATTAGATCGCATAACAAGAAGACACATTTGTCTCTTATACATGCAGGAGAAATGAAGAGGATAGTGAATGCAAGTTAGAATTTGACATTGTTAATGATCAAACAAAGGGATTTCTTGAATCAAACCTTTAAGAAATATGCTTATGCTTGTAATGATATGTTTAAGGGTTCTAACAGGTTTCCTTTGAAAGGAGGTGAAAAAGATGTAAAACATGTTCATTAGTAAACATCAGCGTTGGAAACAAGATGTCAGTGCAAGAGAGTGCAAAGATCAAAGAGAAAGAGACAAATCAGCTTGGCGAATAAGGCATGGGTTCCACAAATGCTTGTTTTTGGTTTCCAAAGGGTACATGGCAATGGCAAAGATACTTGGCCAAGAATTGATGCAAGTATAAAGCAAGATCAACTAAGAATCGCCATGGTGACAGTGTGCAACCTGAGACAATTTTTAAGTTTCATTTGATTAATGACCAAGGTGGGAACAATATGGTTTCTGCAAGAATAGCTTGATGTTCTACAAATTTAGAAAAATTGTAGCATGACGGTGTCAATGACAACAAGAGAAGGTCGCAAGAAAATTTCAGTGGATAGAGACTGGAAGGGTGAGGGAACAAAACTCTCATCCACTTGATCAGTAATCAGAGAGCTTTTGGGGTCCAAAAGGATTTTAGTGGGGAGGAATGATCAAAGGCTCAATATTAAGCTAAAAAATGAAAGTGCCCAAAATTGATTGGAAACTAAACGACCATGACCGACCCATCGTCAGAATTCAGGTGCAATTCGTTTCATCAAAAACCGACTTCGGATGAAGAAGTTATAGGTTGTTGATCGTCGTTTAGAACAGACAAATTTAAAAAAAAAATAAAAATAAAAAAAATAAAAAATAAAATAAAATAAAAAATAAAAATAAAAAATTGTAGAACAATGATAGGTTGATGACATGGTAGCCCAGTCAGTAACGCAGGGAATATTCTTCAGTTTTTTCCCAGTGGCACTATGACAAGTGTCACAACATGATTCACCAGTTTGGGTTTGAGAAGGTCAAATTGCCCAATCTCCTCCTAAAGTTGAATTCGAATGGTGATTGGATTAATTTTAATTATTATGGTGGTCAGATTAAATTTTATGCTAAGGTCCAAGGTTGGATTACATTATGGTGGCATGTTAATTTTTTTCATATTCCTATGCTAAGGTCCAAGGTTGGATTACATTATGGTGGCATGTTAATTTTTTTCATATTCCTAAACCTAAGGTCCAAATTATATTGGTGGCGCATATCATTTACCCTAAGGCTCAAACTATATGGTGGTAGGCATACGTTATATCCAAATAAAATTAACCAAGTCCGGTTAAACCTTTATATATCGGCGCCTATGAAAATTTTAAGGGTTAATATATATCAGATGCAAAAGGTATACAAAGGATGGGCAGAGGTCGGGGTTGACCCTGCGACCTCCTCCGCGCCAACAAATCGCCCTTACCAATGGACCATTGCAATGGTTGTTAATAACCATAGCTTCCAACTTATACTTATAGTCATATGTAATCCGATGTGGGGGGTTTGGAGGGGGCCAGCCCCCTCCCCATATAACCAAGATGCAACGACCACAGGCAAGCGGAAATGCTAAATGGCGGAGTGTAGTGTAATTGTAGATTAATTAATCAATCTCATGATTAATGTTGTTAATGTGATACTTGTATAACTACGCTTAGTGCGCATTAAACTATGCTTATCCCTCTAATCTGTTGCTTAATTAATTTAAATTCACAATTAAAGATGGTGGAATTTTAGGAGGCGCCCCATTTTCGACGGGCTTGCTAATTTGTCGGGGTTATCTGAAGTCTTCTCCATAATTGGAGGAGGATTCTACGGAAAAAATAATTTAACCATATCATAAGCAATTTTCGACCAATTTTGGCCCAGGAAGAGTCATTCCTAGCATATTGGCATGCTCTAAACACATTGGTACATGTTGTAGAAGCAGTGGAGAAATTCTATAGGTGTTTTTTTTCACTTTGAATAAAATTGAAGCTTGGGGCCACTAGGAAGGAAGGCCATGCCTAGATCAGCTGAAGTGAAAAAATAGTCATTTCTGATAGATTTCGACATTCTGAACTCATTGGAGTATGTTTCAGGAATATTTGATGCATATAAACAACAATTTTTGCACTATTGAGCTAATACAGAGACCCAAGCCATGGAAGCTGGACCAAGGAGATGTAGCCCAAGAGGGGTGACCTGCATCATCAAAACTCTGTGTTGATGGATAAATTGTGATGATTTGTTGTTCTTTATGTTGTTGTTGTTCAACATTTGAGTTTCATACTTTATGCTCTTGAATTCACTCATAAAAAATCAGTTAAATTACCCGTTTCACACACATAAGCAACAAGGAAACATGTACATCAAGCATAAGATTAGTAAATAAAATTATAAATCTGAAAATGAAATTAGCACAAAAAAACTAACATTCACAGTCAGATCAAATTCTCTCAGTTTATAATTAATGGAACAAAAAAATCCATTATAAACTGGAACAAAAAAATCCTTTATATTTAATCTATGATTTATAATGGGTTTAAAACATGCAGGAAACAAAATACGAAATTACACCAACAAAAGACTTGTTGCAACAAGGCATGAAACTTGGTTTTGAAACCATGTGCACAATTTATGAGTCACTTCTTGCTATGGTACATTGTTATTCAATTTACATTGATGTATATTATTTATTTCATTTTTCATTTTTCTCACCAATGTAGATACACTCATTACACTTTATTTTTATATTTATAGATGGAACAAGATCAAGAAGACAAAAATAATCGATGCAATCAATAAAATATTCCTCCAAATAACCCAAGTCATGGAGCATTGATAACAATTCCAACGAAGAATAATGATCTATTTGGATATCAATGCAACATGTTGTATTTTTTGAAATAATTGTGTGTGAAAATCATACATTTTGTTTAGTGTAATGGACATAGTGTCCCATTTGAAAGACACAGGATTACCAATAACAATCTCATTTTGTATGAAAAAAGGCTCTTATTGATATATAATAAATTACATTTTAATTACACCGAAGGTGTTTCTTTTGAAACACCTCACCACTGACTTTCGTCGACCTTTTTATTTTCTATCATTGATTGGAGCAACTGTCATTATTTTCTATCATTGATTTGACTCCATTTTCGAAATACGTGAGCAACGGACTCGAGAGAATTACACTCGTGAAGAGAATATTTTGCAATTGATGCCACGTCCAGCCTTTCTCAACACAAAAACTGGCCTCTCGTCTGCACAATCAACACTACCTTGAGAATCTCTCTCAAACTCTTCAAATTTTACTGCTTGGGTCATCAAACCTCTGAAAACTTTGAAAACTTCCAATTCAGGCCCAAAATTCTCAAATTTAACTCTTCGATGTCTTTGAACCCTCAAACCTTTAAATTTCCGACTTTTCAAATCCAAATCTCAACCCTTCCGACTTCAAAACTATGAATCTTCCTCTCAGCCTTCGATTCTTCAAATTTAAAGCTGAATCTTCAAACCCTTGACTTTTTCATTCGGTAAAACCATATGAGAATCCTTAAAATCTTGATCTTATCAATAGTAAAACCTTGATCTCCTCGACAGTTTTTTTAGAACCCTTCTGAACCTCGCGTAATTCTGAGAATATATTAGATTGTGTGGCAACCACACAAGCTTGCACAATATATGCGATGAATTTAGAGGGGCTTTCCTTTCCTTTCCGATCCGGTCTCATCGATCTGTTCAATTAAATTTATACCACATTGGTCAATGGTTTTGTTTTATCTCCAGTGGCTAGTTATTATCGATTGTCACTGTTTATGGAAATGATTTTTAAAGACTCCCTTTTCTTTTTATCTAGTATCCATCATTATGTGTGGAATTTTAAAATAAACAATTGTTTATTTTAGGGGAGGGTGGCTTTTTTAGCGGGGAGATTGGTTTTTTTTCCATCAATTAGAGGGATGAGATAAATTTATGTATGCATTTAAATTGTATTATGTCTATATGAAAGTTGTTTTATTCTGAATGAAGGTGGTTTTAATTTTTTTTTCATAGAATATTAGTGTGCTGCAAATCCATAATTATTGTGAGCCAAACACAGATAAGAGTAAACATTTATAGTTCTGTAAACATTTATAGAAATAATTCCAAGGCAGTGTTGCAGAATACTTTTACACAAATAAGAGTAAACATTTATAGAAATAATTATAAGTCAGTGTTGCAGAATACTTTTAAAAAAGTTGAAGGTTTAATCCTATCCGGTAATAGTTGTTGATGAAAATCCTTTGGTAGGTCTCACTTCATAATATGTTGGTTTTGGTAACTAGCCTGTTGGTTAAAATCCAAGGGTTAAATATCCAAATCATTATGTTGTATTGTTATTGTAAATAGGTTTTAATTTTTTTATATATTTGAGTCTTTTAATATTGTTGTTTAGGTGATGTTTGGTTTTGATAAAGTTTTTATTAAATATTATTTAAAAATAAATAAAATAAAAATATTTGTTTCTTATTTTAAAAAAAAATTATATAATTTTTTTTAATAGATTAAAAAATTATTTATTTGAATTTTTATAATATAAAATACTTTTTATTTTATTTTTATATAGTTGGGATGAAAATACTCTAATAGGTCTCTAGTAATGATATGATACAACGAATTTAGTAATGATTTGATACAACGAGTTTTTTTTGTTTGGTTTTGGTAAGTGGTCGACATCATATATTTTACTTGTGTTAGTAAAAAATCAAGAGTTAAATGAATAAGATTTACCGTGGATTCTACAAAAGATAAGTAAGAATCTTTTTAGAATTTTGGCTTCTGTGATCCATCGTTACAAGTTATAGAATTCTTTCGGTAGTAATCACATGCAATGGAACATTGTCGACGCGTTTCGAACCAACGAGTGTGGTTCATCATCAGGACTATGTGAACCACACTCGTTGGTTCGAAACGCGTCGACAATGTTCCATTGCATGTGATTACTATCAAAAGAATTCTATAACTTATATGTAAGAATCTTTAAAATTTTATGTATACATCGTCAAAGCTAATAAATTTACATTTAGAAAAAATGGAAATCTCTCTCTCTCTCTCTCTCTCTCTCTCTCTCTCTCTCTCTCTATATATATATATATATATATATATATATTAAATTATATCCTTTTATATTTAAAGATATCATAATTTTTAAAATTTTATGTGTACGCTAGAAAAACGTGGATTTTTCCATCATTCAAATTGTCTTTTCTTAGATAATTGAAAATGTCTATATAAATGAAATTATATCTTTTTATATTTAGAATTTTTTTAAAAGAGTTTTATGTTGTCATTCAAATGAGGAATGTGCCTGAAATTTGCTTCAAAATGTTTTCATGGTCTTTTGTATTAAATTTATTGTTTTATTTTTTTTCTCTGTAATCTCACTAGTTTTGAGAATCTTGTTAGGTTTTAGGCTATAATTATATGAGTACTCTTCAGTTTAATAAAAGAGCGGATACAAAATTAAGAGTATGGCATAACCAACAAAGAAAAATTACCTTGTAAAAGTTCAATCTATTTATCTTTTACGGTATGAGGATGTGTCCAAATGCTAAATGTTGATTTATAGATGTGAAGATAGAACATTACTTTTTGGCTTTAGCATTTCTAGCTTTTTAAGGGCTCCAGTTTCCTTGTAGTCATGAATTTAGAGTGTTGTAACTCTCATTGTGCCATTATGTAACCCTTTTTCAAGTAATATGTGTTTTATTTCTCTCATTGAAAAATTAAAGAAAAATGGAATCCATTATAACATCTTATTTTGTAGGTGATAAGAATACATCATTTCTCATTGCTATGAAAAGTATGCATATGGAACCATAACCTCTTTGATATGCATAGACAAAATATGAGACTACATGGAGATGGGGCACTATATTGTTTATGAGTTACACATACATGTATATGTAGAATGTGATGCACTATATAAGTACTTGTTTCAGGTACAGTAAATAGAGACCTCTTTAAGCAAACATTGTCATCCAAAACCTATTGGTAAAGAAACTGGTATACAACAATAGTAGGATTTGCATGAAACTTAATTGGCGAGACCAGGTAACCATTTTACACCTCAGTAAAATCACTTGAGTTATGTTTTTGGTCGGTGTTCACCCTAATCTGCCTGATTTCATTCAATTGTCCTAGGTTCATTCTCAGTGTACCTAGTAATGGTCTTACATGAAAGAAGACAAAAAGCAATATCTCTTTTGAGGAACACCCCATCGGAGTAAAAATGGGTGGTTTGGAAAAACAACCCCGTAAAAACCCTACATCTAATCCTTTTGTTTCTCTCGTCCTAATTAATTGAAGTTTGTTGTGTTGTTGAAAATAGTTGACTCCAGTGTGTTTGTGTTGTTGGGTTGTAGAACCAGATTAAAGATAGGGTTCAACTTTTATTTGTTTCCCAAATTAAGCTATCATGAAAAATTTACGTTTTGTTTCCAATATTAAACTAACATAAAGAATTTTTGGTTTAAGCTTATAACAGAAATGAAAGTTTGCATGGATTGCAAATGGTTGTTTGAGAAATATTGATATGTAAAATTGTGAAAATCTTGATTATTATTTACAAACTCTATATTTTGAATGTAAGATTTGGTTTTTTATTTTTATTTTTTAATTACAAATTTTATGCGCTAAAAATGAATATTTTTTTGTAAATCATTACCTTGATTGTAATTAAATTTATTGAGTTGTAAAATTTATAACTAAAAATTTATGAGTATTTGTGTTATTAAAAGGCTTTTTGAAATTATGTAACTGATTTCCAATTCTAAAATTTAGTTAGGAGCATGCAATGAGCAATAGGCTCTATTTTTTACAAGATGATCTTCCTAAATCTTCTTCCTTCGGTGTCTCTTTGCACCTTTAGGGGCAATTACTAATTTATTTTATTGTGTTATCCAATGTCGATGTGAAATGTTACACCACTGATTAAATATTATAATGAAGAGATGCAAAATCTGATAATATAACAAATTAATTCAAACATCATATATAAATGCACTAATCAAATTTTAATTTATATGAATAATGTTATAAGATATATGTTGATTTTTCGATGAACAACAAATTTTAAAAATTACAATAACTGCACTGTCATAGGTTCATGTTTCCAAATAAGAGAAAATCTCATACAACAATTGGTATGTCCATAGCATAAACACGCACTAGTGCATTATGTTATATAAAAACATTGCGACAACATTTTTTTGCATGATCAGTGCCTTTTTGGAAAACGACAACACCAGGGCATTTATTTCTTCAAGCACCAATATTGTTTGAAATTAATGCCCCGGTGCAGTGTAATTCTTAATGCACCAGTGCTTTCATAGAATTGGCATCTCGATCCTGCAACATATTATTTCGAGGCCCGATGCATTATGAAAACTAACAACATTGATCCTTTTATATAAGTAACGCACTTGTGCGTTTATACAAACGATACGCATTAGCGCTGCAAGATTAAACAAAACCACCGACATAACAATTATTTTTTGCGTGCCCTGATGTTGTTGCTTACAAGAATGCCCGAGGTTTTTTTATGTATTAGCACCGGTGTGATATGTATTATGCACCGATGTTCTTTGCATTCAACGCATCAGTGCTTTTAGTTATGTATGCATCCTGGTACGTTTATAGATGTAGCGCACCGTGAATAATAATAATAATAATAATAATAATAATAAATTAAAATTAAAATAAAAAATAAAAAATAAAAAAACCCAATTTTTTTAGTTGTGATGAATTTTCGTTATAATCTCTACTAAAACATATGCTATCATACAAATGTTTTAGCGGATGTTTTTTTGACAATTTATTAAAAACCTCTATTATAACCTCCACTAGAAGGTATTTTCCTTGTAGCAGGTCTTAATCCAACACCCCTATTTATGACTTTATAATCTATTCAAACACCAAATGTGACAACAACACTCGACACACCCCAAAGGATCAGAAAAAACATTACAATTGTTAACATGAATTAAGACATGTGTCACTATGAATATTAATAAGCAACTTGAAATCATAGATGAAGCATGGGAAATTTCTCTACTATTGATAAATTTATCCCAAAGGATTATAATTTTTTTATGAATATCTATAAAGGGACCTAGAATATGATCCACAACTTGTTGAATATGATTTGAATACAATTGTGAATAAAGTCAACTCTCTTGGCGGACTTTAGAGACAAAAAACATTTTCCTACCCCAAAAGAATTGACCAAATCAAAGCAAGATGGTTTTCCATGATTAAATTGCTTGAAGACACTCTTTATAATCAAGCATTGATGACCGCACAAGCAATAGCCTCTTTAAAGGCATTAAGAAAGTAAAATTATGCCTGTGAGCCAAGGATAAGGTCTAGAAAAGACCATACCAATAGATCAAACTAGAGTTAGGATGCAAGACCTGAAGCTTTAAACTCAAATATTTAATTCTCAAATGTTCAATTTTAAGAACAAGACAATCATATTCGAAAAAATAAAGATACAAATGACGAAAATCTTATCTCTAAAAAACTCAACTGATTAAGGAACAACAGAGAGAAAACCAAAGAAAATAACAACTCGAGGAGAGACGTTTAGAGGAGCTCGTTGTCCTCCCACCTAGATGAAAATCAATTGATTAATATCTTTCTTACCTTAGAGATGATTAAATCCATGGCTTCAATACTTCTCATCCCTACAGCCTTAGACATGTGTGAAGGGATGATCAATCTTGTTATGTCTATTACTCTATTTTGGTGGATGAGCTTGAATGTAAGGGACACATGGTATATTGTGCTCAAGATACTTGTCATTAAATTAACATAGGAGGATTATGGAATGGCCTAAGGTAGTTAAAACCCCATATACCCAATGAACCCCCATTTTTAGTTTTATTGCCATATTAGCCATTAAATCAACTTGTTTATTGTAGATTTTGATAATATGAAACTAGGTGTTTTCTTGGAATTTCAAAGCCTCATAATGTGCTCTAGTTAGGATTGAAGTAGGTATGTAATCAATTAGAACTTAAACTTCCCTCCCTACCATCCACTCCCTTCTTAGCCCCTCTTTCCACCATCCCCCTTCCCCTACTCCCTTGGGCTCTCCTCTCCGACATCCCCACCTACATAGTTTGATGATCCAACCTTTATTACTCTTGACGCGAGGCACTTTGAAAACAACCCAAGTGACTTCTCATGGAATGAAGGACCTGATAAGCGTGGGGACTTTGTTGTTCGTCTCTTGGATTATGGTTTGTCACTGGAGTTTGTTGAGATTCAACAAGATGATGATCCTAGTGAAAATTAAGCACCTTCACTAGGTGGGGCCTGCAGGCTATTTTTAGAATGGTGAGCATATTCTATTTATAACAGGAGTCTATTTATAGATGGTTGAAAAAATTCTATTTATAGATGTGATTCTATTTTTAGATGCATGGGCGAAGTCTATTTATAGATCGCATGTCTAAAAATAGATGAGATGTCAATTATTATTAGCCCTTAATAATAATTAGACAATAAATAATAATCTATTCGCTTTAAGCACTTGATTTCAGTTAACTGATGTGGCAAACCAGTTGACTAAAGGAATTACAAGTTCTAAGGTTGGTTGATGGGACATGCACAGTGGGCTTCATTGTAACTGAGTGATACAAAGTTGTAACAGAGTTTGATGTGTAGTTATGTGAGTTGTTATTTAGTTTAACTCAGTTAAATGAGTTAAACTCAGTTGTGCTAGTTTTAACTAAAGATACACTAGTGAGAGATTAATGAATTAATTATTTAATTAATTCACAAGTAGTGGTATCACATGCAACTGAAGAAATACTACTGTTAACTACATGCATGTCAGATCCAGTGGAGACCCAGTTGAGAGATAGGTGAAAGGGCTTGTTTGACTATCAATTGTGACTATAGTGGTGCATTCAATGCAACTACACACACATTGGAGATGCCAATGAGGATTGCGCAGTCAAGGCAAGGCAAGATCGAATTCATTTAGTGATCTTCATCAACAGGGATTGCACAGTGGAGGCAGGTTGTTAAGAGGCAGTAAATTGGTGCATGTTTATGCCAATTTTTGTATGACAGTGTGAGACGATTGTATATTGTATTGAGAGCTCTTGGAGTAGAGCTTTGTATGAGATTGTTTCATGATCCATGATATACATAATATATGATAGTGGGGTTTTTAGCTTTATGCTTTCTCGGTAAAAACATCTGTGTTATGTGTGATTGATTTTTCTTCATGTGTTTGCAATTGGCGATTAAATTTCCGCAAAGATTTAAGTAGAAGGATTATGTATTTAACAGTGGATATAATTGTTAGATCAAGAGAATCCGGCGATACATAATTGTATTAAAATTTTCTACATGGTACCAGAGCATTGAAGATTGCAATATTGACACAATAGCTAAGTTTTGTTGGTGGAAACAATTCGAATTTGATGCAAGAATTTCTTGGTGCGACAATTGAGTAAACATCAAAATGGCTTTCAATGGTTTGCAGTTAGAGTATGCACTCGAGGGTAGCTTGAACTACATTGCATGGAAGGATAGGATGGAGGTGGTGCTTGAAGATAATAGCTTGAAGGAATTCATCGACAGTGATGTTCTTAAGCCCATTTCGACGGATGCTGCATTACTTGACGCATGGAAAAATAAAGTAGCGAAGACGAGAAGGATTCTGTTGGAAGGTGTGAGAGACCATATTGCCTCAAGCTTTCATGGGAAAGACACTCCATTTGCAATGTGGAAGGCTTTGACAAATCTTTTTCAAAGCGACAACGACCATAGGAAATTGGCGCTGAAGGATAAACTCAGAAAAAATCAAAATGGAAAAGGGCGACAATATTCCTAAGTACCTCACAAAGTTTGTCCAATGTTGGGATGAACTGGGGAGTGTGGGAATCACGGTTGCTGATGATGATTTGGTGAGCTTGTCTCTCTTGGGACTTCCTAAGAGTTGGCACAGTTATCAAGACTCTGTCAACGAACGGGAAAAACTGCCAGGTTGGGAACGACTGTGGTCAGATATAGTGCAGGAGGAGTTCAGGCAGAACACCAGGAATGACTCTTCATCAAAGCACGATGATGAAGAGGATTGTGCTTTGGATGACATAGCAATGAAAGGGAAGGGGAAGAAATTCCACTCAAAATCAAAGGCTAAAGGCAAGAAGCTGGATTTGTCCAAGGTGAAGTGTTTTCACTGTCACAAACATGGGCATCTCGCCACTAACGGCCCACATAAAAAGAAGAACAAGAAGGTTGCTGGAGCTGCAGCTGGTGAGGCCCTTGCCTCACAATTTGAACTTGATTTCTCTTTGATCGCATGCTTGGTTTAAAGCGCAATGGAATCGGTGTGGTATCTTGATAGTGGTGTTTCTTTCCACATGACAGGAGATACAGAGCTTTTCAGTGATTTGGAGGAGAAAGATCTCCAAATGCATGTAGAAATAGGCGACGATGGATGATACAGTGCGACCAACATTGGTACCATTGCCTTTGAGAGGGAGTCAGATAAACGATTTCTGTTAAAAGATGTTCTGCATGTTCCAAGTCTAAAGAAGAACTTGGTCTCAGTCGCGATGTTGGAGGACAGAGGTTATGACGTTGTTTTCAGCGATGGAAAAAGCTTTACTGTGACATAAAACAACGGGTCAAACCAAGAGGATAGGGACTCGAGTCAATAATCTCTAAAAGCCGGAGGTAGATGGCTACGCTGCAATGGTGGGCAAAGAAGAAGAAGTGGTGAGTCGGGATGAGGGCGAATTATGGCACAGGCGATTGGGCCATCTTCACCATGGTGCCTTGAAGATTTTGCAGCAGATTTCTACTGGACTTCCCAAGGGTACACTTGCACAGATAGATTAGTGCAAGGGATGTGTTATGGGTAAGTTTGTGAAGACAACCTTTCATGAAAAGGAGAATCGTGCTTCGGTAATACTGGAGAGAGTTCACATAGATGCGTGTGGGCCATTCTCGGTTGCTTCAACAACAAAACACAGGTATTATGTTATTTATGTTGATGACTATTCTTGTAGATGCTGGATCTTCTTCATGTAGAAGAAAGATCAAACATTCTCAAAGTTAAGTGATTTTAAAGCATTGGTGAAGAAAGAGTTGGGGAAGCAAGTGAAGGATCTGCAAAGCGATAATGGTGGTGAATATATCTCGAATGAATTCAAAGACTTTTGTAGCAAAGAAGGAATTTGAAGAGAACTCATAATGCCTCATAACTCATAGCAGAATGGGGTAGCGGAGAGGAAGAACAGAACGATCATAGGTGTTGCACGAGCTATGCTGCATAATCAGGGCCTACCAATGCACTTGTGGGCGGAAGCATGCAACATTGTGGTTTATGTGCAAAACCATTGTCCTCATAGAGTACTTGGCATGAGTACACCTGAAGAAGATTTTACTGGTAAGAAACCGGACGTTTCTCACTTTAAGATTTTTGGCTCATCTGTTTATGTGCATGTGATCAAGAACGCCAGGAAGAAGAAGGAGCCGACTGCTGAAGTTGGGATATTTGTGGGGTACAAAGAAACACCCCATAATTATCGTGTGTATTTTCCAAACAATCGAATGACTGTGGTGCGACGAGATATCAAATTCAATGAGGAGAAAGCCATGAATTTTTTGCTTGAGAGGGAGCTAGACTTGCATGCAGAGGAGGAGCTGTTTGTTCCCAAATATGAGTCTCTAGATGTGGATCAGCCACAAGAGGAGGTTCATGGAGTGGAGGAGTCCACTCATGCAGAGCCAAACATCATAACTGGTAGAAGGTGTACCACAGAAGCTGAGAGGCTGAAGCTTGATGCGACACAGAATGTAGGAGTCCCTACTTCACAACACAAACAGAGACACTCTCCTAACCGATTCACTGGATACATGGCTCTCATGAGCAAATGTATTGTCACTGAGCCATCTTGCTTTCAGGAAGCAGTACAGGAGCCCACATGGGTAGATGTAATGGCGAAGGAGTATGACTCCATTGTCAGAAACAGTTATTGGGAAATTGTTCCAAGGCCGGTTGATAAATCAGTGGTAGGTTCAAGATGGATCTACAAGGTAAAGCAAGCTGCTGATGGGAGTGTTGAGAAGTATAAGGCAAGATTTGTGGCCTGGGGCTTCTCACAGATCGAGGGGATTGATTATGAAGAAACCTTTGCACCTGTCGCACGGTATTCTTCCACAAGAACCATCCTTGCTCTCTCAACGCAGATGGTTTGGCACATTCATCAAATGGATGTGAAGACTACGTTCCTTAATGGGATCATTGAGGAAGAAGTGTACATTGAGCAGCCTGAAGGATTTGAGATCTTTAGCAGCGAGTCATATGTGTTCAGACTCAAAAGCGCATTGTATGGGCTGAAGCAAACACCCCGTGCTTGGTACACTCAGATTGACAACTATTTCAATGGACTTGGCTTCACCAAGGGTGAGGTGAATGCAAACCTATACCAGATTGTGGTGGAGGGCAAGCTTTTAACCATTTTTTTTTATGTTGATGATTTAATATTGACTGGTGATGAGTAGCTGATACACTCATGCAAGGAGGATCTTGCAAAGGAGTTCGAGATGAAGGTTATGGGCCTCCTTCACTATTTCCTTGGATTGGAAATATGGCAGCGAGAAGGTGAACTGTTTGTGTCTCAAAGCAAGTATGCAAGGGAGATACTCGGTAAGTTTCACATGGAGGGCTGCAAACCCATGGATACTCCTCTTCCAGGAAACTGGAGGAAAGAGGATGCTGCATTGGGAGAGGTAGTGGATGCTACTGTCTATCGACAGTTGGTGGGTTTGCTCATGTATTTAGTTAATACAAGACTAGACATATGCTATGCGGTGAACCAGCTTAGTCAAGCGATGGTTAAGCCTACCAAGCTCTTTTGGAAACCGGGCAAGCCTGTCCTGAGATATCTCAGGGGCACATTTGAGTATGGCTTATGGTACAAAAGATGAATGAGGTGAAGTTGCATGGCTTCACGGATGTAGATTGGGCAGGTAGCCCAATGGAAAAAAAGAGCACATCAGGAGGGGTTTTCAATATTGGATCTACAGTTTTTTCTTGGTACAACAGGAAACAGAGATTCGTGGCACTCAGTTCAGCGGAAGCGGAATACATGGCAGCAAGTCAAGCTGAATGTGAGGCTATCTGGATGAGGAAGATCCTAGTCAGTTTGTTCGGTTCTCATTTAGATCCTACAGTGATTCGTTGTGATAATCAGAGTTACATTCAACTCTCGATTAATCCTGTGTTTCATGATAGATCTAAGCATATAGATATCCGGTATCATCATATCAGAGATTGTGTGGAGCGGAAGATCATGTTGCTTCAGTACAATCCTACAGAAGATCAGGATGCAGATATCTTGACGAAGGCGCTCACCAGGAGAAAATTCGAATACCATAGAGACAGGATCGAGGTGAAGGATAATCCCTTTCTTGTCGAGAGGGAATGTTGAGATTCAACAAGATGATGATCCTAGTGAAAATTAAGCACCTTCACTAGGTGGGGCCCGCAGGCTATTTTTAGGTGCATGTCTATTTTTGGAATGGTGAGCATATTCTATTTATAGAGAGAGTCTATTTATAGATGAGATTCTATTTTTAGATGCATGGGCGAAGTCTATTTATAGATCGCATGTCTAAAAATAGATCGGATGTCAATTATTATTAGCCCTTAATAATAATTAGACAATAAATAATAATCCATTCTCTTGAAGCACTTGATTTCAGTTAACTGATGTGGCAAACCAGTTGATTGAAGGAATTACGAGTTCTAAGGTTGGTTGGTGGGACATGCACAGTGGACTTCGTTGTAACTGAGTGATACAAAGTTGTAATAGAGTTGGATGTGTAGTTATGTGAGTTGTTATTTAGTTTAACTCAGTTAAGTGAATTAAACTCAGTTGTGTTAGTTGTAACTAAAGATACACTAGTGAGAGATCAATGAATTAATTATTTAATTAATTCACAAGCAGTGGTCTCACATGCAATTGAAGAAATACTATTGTTAACTACATGCATGTCAGATCCAGTGGAGACCCAGTTGAGAGATAGGTGAAAGGGCCTGTTTGATTATCAGTTGTGACTATAGTGATGCATTCAATGCAACTATACACACATTGGAGATGCCAATGAGGATTGCTTAGTCAAGGCAAGGCAATATCGAATTCATTTAGTGATCTTCATCAATCGGGATTGCACAGTGGAGGCAGGTTGTCAGGGGGCAATAAATTGTTGCATGTTTATGCCAATTTTTGTATGACAGTGTGAGACGATTGTATATTGTACTGAGAGCTCTTGGAGTAGAGCTTTGTATGAGATTGTTTCATGATCCATGATATACATAATATATGATAGTGGGGTTTTTAGCTCTATGCTTTCTCGGTAAAAACATCTGTGTTATGTGTGATTGATTTTTCTTCATGTGTTTCCAATTGGCGATTAAATTTCCGCAAAGATTTAAGTAGAAGGATTATGTATTTAACAGTGGATATAATTGATAGATCAGGAGAATCTGACAATACATAATTGTATTAAAATTTTCTACAGAGTTTTCAAGTACTTCCCATGTGAAATGCCTCTGTGAGCGAGCCACATTTAATCCTTTTGGTCCAGAGTAGACAACTCAACCGCTTGAGGCCAAGGATGATTGAAGTCAAGGTCTATTTGGGTTGAAAAGAAATTATGGAGCCACCCTGGGTTCCTGTGGGCATGCAACCTACTCCTCTGTATCACACGAGGCTCCTGTATGGCTCATTCTATATATTATAGGGGTGCAGAACGAATTTCTTCATTCCGTTGGAGGTCAACAGGCTGGGAAGGATATTAGTTAGAGTATGGCTCCTTCTTGGGGGCCTATGTAGTCCCTGGCTGACTGAAGTCATTTTGCAAGGCCCTATGCTTGAATTGGCTTAGGGCTCTTCTACTCCCTAGCCTTAGGTGTCCCTGCATTCAGAGCAATTTGTTCTTCCAATCTCGTCTTGTTAAGCAATTGGAGAGGTGATTAGGAGCTTGGTAGGTGTGGTTTTTCAGAGTTTCTCCACAATGGCATCGAGATCCTAGGGTTGTTGTCATCTGTGCTCGGGTAGGGTGGCAAGGGACTGCTAACAAGATTTGGTCAAGGTCAGGATGTGCCCACCCTTAGCCTCCTACTCTTCACCAACCTATGAAATTTGTGCCAGTGAGCATGCAAAATTGCATGCAAATATTTTTGAATTGCAGGTGCTTCGTCATCAACAAAGGGAGTCGACCACTGAGAATTAAGATATGATTGAGGCCAAGAGCAACCAAATTGCACACCTGGAAGACGAGGTTGGGGAGCTCAGAAGCATGCTTGAGGACCTCCAAATGCAATTTTCCATTTGCCAAACAGAGTTCTCCGATAGTAGAAGAAAACTCGGGCTTGGACCTTAACCACCCTATTATTCCCGAGGATTAGTCCGTATTAATAATGTGTGGTTTCCCATGTGTATCTCTCTTATCACAATTCTGTCGAGTATATACTAGTAGAATAATAATAGTGTTGTTCAGTTTTGTTGCATAACAATGCTAGATCAATAAATAACCCTACTTTTACCACTTTTTTAATTTTAAATATTTTTGATATTTTAATAAATTAAATTTCCCTCTTTACCCATATTTAAAATAATAAATAAATGCATGATATCAAATATTTTAAATTAACCTTAAAAGTTATAAATTTTCTTATATAACTTTAACATCATAACATATTTAATTGAAGACACAACAAACTTCAAATGATTATGTCATAAACACTCGCTATAAACTATAAAGCTGGTAGAACAGTGCATTCGGTATATAAACTATCACATGCCGATCTCCCGGGAGTGCACATGGGAGCAGGTATTGAAACCAATTACAGTGGAAACAACACACGATTGAGCAAAGAAGAAGTTCGGGACAAGCCTTCAGACTGATCCACAAGTTCAATTTAGAGTTTTTGACATCACTTTTATAACCAAAACATATTGACAACATCACACCAGCGAATTCTGGGTTGGAATCGGTCTCAGAGGCCCGGTGGATCTCCAGAGGATTGGTTGTGAGCGCCCTCGCCGGCCTCCATAGCTGGACGGATTGCTAACTTATCAGATTCTTTTTTCTACGTCGGTATAGCGACTTAAGGTTTGCCTTCGAAGCTTTGCAGACCTCTTTGCAAGTTATAACGATCGCTCTCTGACAGCACTATGAGGGTGAACAAAATCAACATAATCTCCTCGGCCTGTTCTAGTCCCTGACAGATCTTGTAGCCCAATGGCCTTACACAGGACATACAAAGCATTGGACAGTGAATTTTCTCCTGCAAAAGACCATGATCCCCCTGATCCTTCATCAGCACAGAGCCGCCCGACAGCGTCATCATCTCCTGGACACATGTACACACGTCTGTTCTTACTCACAGTAATTCTTTGCGTCGGCATCATTATGTTAGTCATCTCTTCTTCCATTTCGGGAACCGAGATCTCGGTTGCAGACAATGGATCTAGAATTGTCCGTACAGGGCCTAATGGGTCTTCTTCAGAAGCTAGGTTCGTTCGTTACTTGTATTGGGGCAACAGAATAGACTGCCCAGGGAAGCACTGTGAAGCCTGTGAGGGATTGGGTCACCAGGAATCCAGCCTGAGATGTGCCCTCGAAGAAGCAATGTTTCTCCACAGGTACTCTTCTAATGTCCGCATGGCTTCTTGTTTTGCATAGTTCCTTGAGGCCATGGCCTACATATAGAATAACTGTATTTTATCTAGAAAGGAGGTTCCATGTTTTGAACATACCGTGCTTAAGTTGATTTGCTGTACACACGAGTCACTAACGATCGCTTCTTTTCTGGTTGTCCAAGTCAAGTAATTGTCTCCATTTACTTTTCAGGACCTTCGTTATGCCTTCTCACATGTGTATCAACGGTATCCACAATGACAAAGGGATTCTTCACCACTCAAATGCAAGCAACCAAGAAAGGTGCGTGGAAAGAAGCTTATTAGCAGTGTTTTTATTTATTTTAAAGTCCGATACTTACAACATTGAAAGGAATGCAATCACCATCATTTGCGAAGATCATTGCATCAAAATGGCGTTATCCCTACCTACCTATGCAAACAAGGCAAGTGCATGAGATCTAGCTAACGCATTATGCTTTTCACAATCTTTTCTTGTGACAACCAGATGAGTTAGAACATTTTTTTTGAAATGGCTTCTTTTTAGACTCAAAGAAAAGCATTAAAGCTGGCTCAAAAGAGGTCAGGTACTACAAGCGGCCCACTTGGAATGGCGAAATAACCTTCGAGGGTTAATCATTGAACATAACCACTTTCCTTTGGCTAAACAGCCACTTGGTCCCTTTTGCTTATCCATGCCTCATTGGGAATTGAACCTTGTTGGGTGGGCTAACATGCTGCCATTTTCACCGATAACTTATGACCCCATTGGCAGATGCGCTAAATATTGAATGGCTATTGAGTCCAAAATCGATAATTTATCGATGTTAGGTACCTTTTGTTTGGGCAAACCTTCAGACAATCTCACACCTCCCTTTCTCCACAGAGAGTGGAAAGTGACCATCTCAACCTGCTAAACACTCCTATCAGGATTGTGGCAGCACCGAGGATCCCATAGAATTTGAAATTGAAATTTGTGTGAATGTCCACTAAAACCAAAATAGGTCAACGGGATTGGTGATGACAATTAACAATAATAGCCAAGTAAAAGAGACGGGTACAAAAACCACCCCTACAAGAAATTGGAGAAATAAGAAGCAAATATGAGAGCAGCATGAAAATGTAATACACCAGGTTTACCCCCAGAGTATGACTGTAAATGTATGAAGAGATGGCTGAAAGCCAAGACCATATGTGAATCGTAATTGTACATTGCTAAGGGGACATTACCTTAGTGGGTTATTTAACCTAAATCCTTAAACCCTTGATTATAAAACTTTAATTATTAATTCCTGTTTTATATTATCCTGAACTTTGGAGATTAAAGGTGAAATGTGAGCTTCTCATGAAAATACGTGGAGGATGCTTAAAATGCAAAATATAAATTGTGAATTTGGTCATGCGGGGAATTATTATCATGGTACAAATTATGGTACGTAGTGGATGGTAGAAGATTCATTCTTTGGTACTTTGTAGTGTACTTTCATGCAAGATTATTCTGCTGCATTGGGTTGATGGCTGAGGCAAAGGGGAGACTATCCTGTAGCTGAGAATCCTTGGAGTCCCAGCAGAGAGATGGGGATGAGTGCTTGTTGATTGGGATAGCTGTAGAGGGATTCCTTACCTGTAAGAGTTTCTGGGTTATGCATTGAATAAGAGGACATAGAGCCAGACCTTAGGAATTTTCTGGGTTATGCATTGAATAAGAGGACATAGAGCCAGACCTTAGGAATTCATCCTTGTGGATTCATAGCCTCAGCTCGTGTCTGGCCTCTACCATAGAAAGATTAAGTGTGACAGACAGCCTAAGGCAGGGTGGAACACCCTTCATTTGCAGATAGTTGGAGGATTATTTTCCCAGAAAGATGAGTGTGTTTTTGTTGTGTTATAACTATGCAGAAATTGTTGATGTTCCCGTTATGGATTTATTTATTTTCTAGTTTTTCAGGTTTGTATGATTGCATTTCGTTTCCACTCATATTTATGGACTTCCTCAAATAATTGTTCTCTTATGCTTACATAAACTCTGCGTGAGCATGCAGTTATTTTTTAATTGCATTGGTATCAGATAGAGATTTGGTAGTTTTTGAGTTACCCCATAGCCTGCATAAAGGTTGTTGGGTATGCTACATAAATGAAATGACATAAGCATGTTGACATAAGTAGGTTATCCCAATAATGAAAACTAGTGAAGAAACAGAGCCTGAATTAAGATGTTGATGCTGTAAGGAACGAGGGAATTAGACCTGCTTATGGTCCAAATTGATATTGCAGATGTCCACACCAAGTGCTTGTCAAACGATGTCTTCTAGAGAGTGGCCTGGATTGATAGTGCCTTGGGGAGTTACCTTCGGGGGCACTGACATACTCTTGATGTTGGCTTGGGCAAAGGATGAAGAATAAGTAGATGCACTCCTTGTTGAGAAATCCATTAGGGCAGCAACTTAGGGTTTTACTTTAGATTGATTTCTCTTATTTATGACATTATATTTTGATATTTAATTCTTAGTTCTTCTTCCAAATTATCTTCTTCTTGTCATCAAGACTAATACCAATCAATAAACAAAAGAGGACATAAGATGTAGGCACACAGCCAGGGCAAAACCCCTAGGTAGGGGAAAACCCAGTCAAGAACTCTTCCTTTAGTAGATTCAAATAAATTGAGATGACCAAGATCCTTATTACCTAGACCAAGGACACCTTCCATCCATCAAGTCAACCTTGTTCCTAAGTGACGCATCATGCTTCAGTCCTGTAGTCATGCCTTATTTCAGTTCTGTAATCATATCATGCTTTAATCCTGTAGTGAGATCATGCTTTGGTCTTGAGTCCTGTATTCAACATTCAGTCCTGTACTCAACACTTTGTTCCTGCAATAATCTGATACCTTAGTCCTGTAACACTTTGGTCCTCCAATACTCTGATACCTCAGTCTGTAATATTTCGATCATTTGGTCCTGCAATATTGTCATACTTCATTCTGCAATAATCTTAGTGTTTCAGTCCTTCATTACTTTGATCCTATAGATAATCCGAGTCATCTACTCTGCTGTCCTATAGGTGTTTCCAAACTTATCTTCATCTCTTAGTTGAGTCAAGTTCACATGGGTATTTATAGTTGTTTCTGACTGTAAATGAGCTGACATGAATGATTTGTGGAAGCCGACTTTTGGAGGATCAATCTGGAGGCCGACTTGCAAAGTGACTCGATAGAGGGGGTTTTGACATGACAAAATAGATTTTTAATCTTTGACACCATGAACCCAAGAAGGGATTCTTACATAATAAATTTGTTTTTGACTCAACACAAATCCTAGAAGCCTACAATGGAGGCTTGACCTATGACCACTGACCCAAGCATAGAATCCATGTTTTAATAAGTCAATTTAATAATAATAATTTTTTTTTTTGACAAATATATTACATCATGACTCAAGTACTATTATGAAGACCAACACTAGTTACATTCTTCAACACTCCCTCTTAACTAGGTAGGTATTCATAATTACATACATATGAAGGTACATGGAAAATCTCAAAATCAAATGAACTACAAAGAGTCCTAGCACACTCAGTACTATAGACTAGATATCTGACCAGGGTAATCAATCCGGGTGCGACTAAGATGGACTCAAGCTTTCAGCCACTCTAGGTACCATCAGGCTTACTTGCTAACCATCAACCCAGGGATCTAGGTGTGTATCCAAGGTCAGAGCTCCATGATCAATGCTACTCTTCCTCTTCGGGATCTAGACATCAACACACAGGCCGACCATATGTCCTCCCAAACATCTTGCCATTAGATGCTTCACCTCTCCTTATAAACTAAACCAGATATATCTGTTTGTCCAAGCTTGCTTCCAAAGTGTTCATTCTTCTTATGGAGAGATTTCCCTGTACAAACACAACCCCAATCAGTAATAGACTTTTCAATATATAAGTAAAGACAAACCTTTGGGGTCCTCAATCATTCTGATGCTACTTTCATCATCAAGTTATCTATATACAATTTTGTTGGAAGCTTTCTTCTTCTTTCATTTCTTCAGCAACACCAAATACATCTTCAAATCTTCTTAAGTCTTTTGTTTGCAACTTCATAAACATTCATCTATAGTACTTTTGCTTACTTCAAAGTATTCACTATAATATGCCCTCCCTCTCATCTGGGTAGATATACCCTTTCTTCTATCCAGTCTCCCTCTCAACTTAGGGAGACCAACCACTTCCTTTTTCTATAACATCGAAGAACCTTTCATGGCTCCATCCCTTCTTACAACATCTAGGTCATCTTGATCATCATTATTCATATAACTTCCTTCATCATGCTTATTTTTATCATATGGACATCTTCATCATATTGAAGATTATGTACCTGCAAAACTTTAATAGCAAGTGTAACCAAATACAAACATACAGAAGCATGAATTTAACTATACCAAAACCATGTTACTATAATGGAAGCATTTAGAATTTAGATATCAAACACCTAAACTTAGTTAGGTTCATAAGAGACACATACTAGACTTTGACTCCTTGCTAGGGTTTTGTCATAAACCCTAGACTTTATCTTCAAGACACAAAGCCTTAGATATCAACAATTCATTCAAATAACAATTATACTATGCTTCTAAGGTTTCAACAATACATGATAGAATTCTATTAGGGCTTGTTGCAAACCCTAGATTTTATCATTAATTAAAACTAAATCATATAAAAAAAATCATATCCTAGAATATCAATCTCTACTATGGTTTTACGGACCCTAGATTTTACAAACTAAAACATGAGTATCAACAATTAGGTTAGCATACTCGCATGTACATATCCAGGATTTTATCCACTAACATTTCTCATTAATACATCAAAGTTAGATATACAACAATTTTCTCCAGGCTAGGGTTTCGATCATATGGAAGAGTATACACCTAGGATTTCATTCCTAGGATCTTACCATAGATATTGTAGGGGTTCTGCTCATACACCCTAATTCATCAAACCCTAAAGGTCCAAGGTTTCAAATTTCAATATATAACCTAGACATTAACAACAAATCCTAAAGAACTAGGGTTTCTATAATACCAAAACCTAAACATCAAAAGAATAGGATTTCTAGATTTCATCAACAACCCTAAGTAGACTAACATTTCATAATCAATATTGACACAACCTTAGCAACAAGAGGCTAGGGTTTTATAGTGAACCCTAAAGGTTAGGGTTACACAAGAATGATCAAATAATATCATGAGGGTAGATTCAATCTATAATGATTAATCACCCTAAGAAGAATATTTAAGATTCAAAAGATCTAAACATGAAAAAAAGTTAGTGATATAAATTTCAAAATGATTGAGTTCTTTAATGACAAAGTTCCTGGAGTAGTACCTTTTACAAACCTTGTAGAGTTTCTTGATGAAGGATTACTTTTGCAACAAAGCTCTTTATAAGCCATTCCTTTTGAAGATTCCATTTGAATCTGGTCACACTCATTATTCATTTGAATATTCCCGTAACTTTTAGTCTTTCCATGTAATGAATAAGAAAGAAAACAAAGATTATATATATATTATCTTTTATGGAAGCCTTTTGTGGAATAGTTCCCTCTCACTGTGAGACAATACCATCCTTATTTCTTTCTGCAACAATTCTTGTAAGTATTATCAAAGGTATGCAAGTATAATTACAATTTAGTAATTTCAGATTCAAATCCTAAGTTCAAATCTAATTCTATACTTATTCGGACTTCTAGTTTTATCCTAGGCTTACAAACCTAAAAAGTAGAGTTTCTATGAAATGGGATAGGCTTTCTTTGCAAGATTTATGACAACAATCTTCAGTACTACAAACCCTAGAAATTATAGGATTCATTAAGAGAAAACAAGGTTTTTACAATCCCTAGATACATTGAGCAATTAGACGTTAAAATGAACATGTTATTCATACCTTTCCTATGAAGGATTGATATTCCATAGAACTGGCTGCTTCTTCTTCCAAATTGAAAAATACATTGTTAAATGATATAAAGAATAATGTAAATACTTACTCGAGTTTTAAGACTTCCTTCAACACTTTGGTGTATGATGCTTAGATATCCTTTAGTTGACTGTAGTAGAGGCCTCCAACAACGAGCTACTACAATTCTTCTTCACAATCCAAGGTGTGGATACTTTCATTATCGTCATGAGTACTGCCTTCAAGATATTTTTCCACAAGGTAATTAAAAAATGTTCTTGTTGAATTCTTGTATGATAGATGCTTCAGCAAGTCCTTAAACTATACTCCTTTCTCCAAACGAACCATATATGTTACAAAACTTTGATGCTAAGCTTAAAAGGGTCTCCTCAGCCTGTGGGCATATAATTTCTGACGATACTACTGTACCACTTCTCAAATTTTCGAACTCCTATAGTGCCACCACTGTGGTTTTCAGACCTCTGCAATTTTCGGATCTTTATACCTTCTTCCTGCAATCTTCATGTCTCTGAGATACCTCACTGCAATTCTTTTCGGACCTCTTTCCAAAATTTGAGATTCGGCTTAATCTTATAATGTTTTTCATATGCTGATATAATCTAGCCCAATTCTTTTATGTGCAGGCGTTAAAATTGGCAACTAGGACCAAATTTCACTTTGGACAACTCATTTGATGGAGATGATTATTGCATTGAATTCCTCTTTTTGAGAGGACCATAATCGACCTAAAGATCATTAAATTTGGGTAAGCAGAAATCTGTTTTTGAATTTATGCCCTCACATGTGCAAATTGTCAAGGGCGACCACATCATCATGTAGGCTCATGGAGCCCAAGAGACATGTCACTTCACCCTCATCGATTTGTATAAATAAGAGAGACCTCCAACCTCATTTGGCACTTCACTCACTCACACAATCATCTCTCTCCTTCTCTGATTGGTTTGTAAAGCTTATTGGGCATATTGTTTCCTCACACGTGTGCTAGCAGAAGGACAAATTGCAGGACGAATTACAGGGCTGAAATTTAAGAGATTGTTGCAGGTTTGACCAACATTGACCAGGGGTTATTTGACCTCCTTTGATTGTGGTTTTTGTGCCATAATTTCGTTTTTGGCAGGCCACATCTTTTGGCACAGGAACATAGGCATTTGTTGAGTTTGACCGCAAACCAATCACAGGGTTGACTGCAGACCTGATCACAGAGGTTGACCAAGTTTGACCACTGTTTTCATGACTGTTTTGGGTTGTCTTTGACTACCTAGTTTCACTGGGTATGACCAATCTGCGTTGAGGACAGTTTGCTGCTACTTTAACTTGTTGTTTGTTGAAAAATGTAACTAGGTTCGGTCTTCATAGTGACATGTAATTATGATTTTATGTAATAAAGAGACAAAGAAAATAAAATGTGATTATTGTAATGCTTGCATCATGGGTTTCATGAGCAAGAAGATTTTATTATAGGTCAAAGACTTCTTCTTGATGTCTTTAGGATTTTGTCATTTTGTCATAAAGATAATTAGAGTCATGTAAATGAAGTCATGTTACATTTGTTAAAGACACATTGTCTATGTAAGAGTATTCTCCAAGACCTTGTCACTAGGCCTCTCATAAGTCGGCCTATAACATGATGAATATCCTCCTTGATAAAGTTTGCTTGCCTACAAAGTTCATGTCGGCCTAGAAGCTAGAAAACAGTCACTATATATAAGGTGATGCAGCCTCATTCCAACACAAGCAATTCAGTCACAATTTCAGAGAAAAAGTGCGAAAAAGGGATTGCAATAAGGTACGAGATAAGGAGGCACATCAGCGAAGAAGTGAAGGGTTATATATCTCTGTTTTGGATCTGCTCCCATACCTCGCATATGTCAGATAAGTCGAGTGTTCTCACAGCAAGAAGATAAGCTCGGTCTTGAGCTTAAGAGATATATCAAGGTGCTAAAAGGAGGCTGAGGAAGGAAATCGTAGGAAGATCGAAGGAAGCTGAAAGGAAGCACTTGTTTAGGACTTCTGAAGTAGAGACTGAGTTTCTCTAGTCAACAGTGCAGTGTAGTGCTGAAAGGACGATCGAGTTAACAAGCCAAGAAGAGCAGTAAAGGATAGTGACAAGGGTCTTGGAGGAATACTTGTGTCAAGTTTCTTTGTCATGGTCTTGGTATTCGTCAATTGAGGCGTCTATAAGAAGAGATTTGCGGGTTTTCCCCTCAAGAGGAGGGGTTTTGGCCTTGGCTTGTAGCCTACATATTGTGTCATTGTTCTTATTGTTTGGGTAACTGTTTGATGTATTGCTCGTCGTAATAACATGAAACAAAGATAAAAGAAGCTAAAGTATAACACAAGCAGTTATCTAGTAAGAGAATTGAATTAATCATTGCCCTATTGAATTTCTGGTTAGGGCAAATTTTGATTGCTGTTGACTGCAGATTTGACAGGGCTGTTCTGACTTCGATTTTGCAAGTCATTTTTGACTTTTGTACCTTCTCTCTTTGCTGAACATTTTGATATAATAATAAGAAGAATTGATCAAATGGTTTTTCCCATCTTGGGGTTTTTTCCCTGGCATTTGCCAATTCTGGTGTCCTCTTCTCTTGGCTTGTCTTTTGCATTTATGTTTGACGTTCTTTCATTAGTTACTGTCATATGATAATGGTTAATGTGATTGATAATGGATTAATGGAATTAATAATGGGATAATGGATTAATTAAGTAACTGACCTAAGCAAAGAACATGGTAACACAAAAATTAACATGGTATCAGAGCTAGGTGAGGTCAAGCCCAAGCAAGAGGAGGAATGCAATCACAAGATATGTTGTCAAGATTTCCTAAATTCAAGATAAAGTAGTGGACTGCTAATGCATTTGAAGTATCCTGTCACAAGCCCTAGAAAACATGAGAGGTCTCGAAAAATAATGCAAGTCTGGGTATATGCAAGAGTTGGGCTAAATAGCTCATGAAGGCCATTAATCAAATTTGAAGATGCTAAAGTCCTCCTTCAACAACTAAGCTACCTATCATGATCAGAAGTCTATGAAGAGTTTTTTTTTAGGATGCGTTGATCTAATGCATTCTTTTGCGAATTAATTTCTAAAGTATTGCGTCCCTGTGTAGCAGCGAATCTACTGTGGAAGATTAGATTTTTCTTTTCTCTTGTTTTTTGTTTAGGTCACTCGCTGAAGGAGCATACTGTTTGAGGCTACTCGGCCTCAACCAAGGTCATTTGTGGCACAATTTTGTCATTTTTGTTGGGCTTAGGGCTGTGCTAGTTGTGGGACCTGAACCTTTGATTGACTACCAATGGAGGATTCTTGGCCCTGTGGTAGGGCAATAATCTAGGCAAAGTATTTGCACTATTCTATGGTTTATGACATGCATCAAGGTTGCAATCGCTTTAGATTATTGTGATTCCTTTCGACAAGACATCAACCCTCTAGAAGGCCTGTGGTAATTCAAAACATATAAAGAACCGTGGATTAAACCTACAGTGTTAAGTTCTGTGACATGGTTGAAGAGGGTTTCATTGTGTTTTTCTTCAAAGTGAAAGCATTTGCAATTGAGCCACAATAGCCTTTAGACCGAGTTATTAAGTTCCCTATCTACATTGAGAATTTAATGTGGATCAATTCATGGCATCTTTGTACATTAGTTTGAAGGCTTGATTCTAAGTATAAACAAGGTATTTCTGCCCCTCGTTTGAAGCAATTATGGAGGACTTCTTTGCTCAAGTAGAATTGAAGGGTATTTTTCTTCTGTTTCTCTTGACAGTGCATCCTTGTTACGAATTTGTTATTCTCATTGTTCCGAAGAAAGTTAAATCCCCTAATCTAAAGAAAAATTCGGCATTTGACATTGTGGTCACTGGACTATGAGGACTTAAAAGGTGACTTCATTTACAACTAGAAGGGTGGTATCCTATCAATGATCGTGAGGAGGACTTGTCCTAGAATTAGAGGCACATTATTATAAAGGACAGTTCTAAGGCCCTCCATAATTTAAGGAAGCCAAGATCTTGTATACATACATTTGCAAGGTATGAATTGTAGCCTTAAAAAGACAATTAGCGGGCATCCTTTGTGATCTATATCAGTAAAATCAAGGAACCCTATTTTGTGTATAGAAGAAGAGGCCGAGTCCTTATCACTGTTACAATCTCTCTCTCTCTCACACACACACAAGTATTATAAGCTAGTTCCATCGAAGCCGACTTGTAAATCAATAATTAATATATATTCATGTCTTTGAAGCATTCATAAAAGGTGCCTTGAAGTCAATGAAAATACAAAATGCAGTTATGAGAAGGGATGGTCTCTTTAGACATCAATTTGAAAATGATTTTGAAGAATAGTAAAAGCCCTCCATGATGTCATATTGTTGACTAAGCTGCGCATTATCTAGCAACTGATGTGATTTTAAGAAGGTTTAGTGGCAACCCTTCATGTGATTCTATTTTTGTCTAGCAGTTGAAGCAAAGGAAGTTCATCTAAGAAAAGTATGTAGCTCCTCTATGTTGGCACCTTTGGATAAAGATGATAGTGCCCTTGAAAGTCTGACAAACAGAAGAAGTGCAAGGCACTTTGAAGCAAATCCCTGTAGCAACTTGTATGAACGTAAAATCAGAGATATGGTCTCTCTCATAGTATGTGTAATGCATTTATTTATTTTTATTTGTTTTAAGGCTCTTTTGATGGAGGGTTTAATTTGAATAAGAACCCTAGATGGCTCATGGAAAACCCTAGCTCACATATGAAACCCTAATTTTTAGGGTTTGTGGATTCTAGGGTATTTAGATGAGGTGATGTTTTGAATTCCATCCTCCATTAGTGTATTAAAACCCTATATTGTATCTCATGCTTTTATGATCACATATTGTGCTTGGTAGTGCTTGTCTATGACTATTGCAAGTGCCTCATGAAGAAAGCATTGGAAGAAGGATGTGCATGGCAGGTCCTATGTCTTGGAAAACACGACGAGTAGAGGGAACTGTGATGACCTTGATTTTGGCATCTTGATTGGGTCATTAGGCACTTTGATGCATTGTGCCAAAATCTTATGAAGGATGGTCTTATGAATGTGAGTGCCTGGATACAAAGGTCCCCTCATGATGGATTGAGTGATTTAATGCGTTGGTTGCAGTGATCTAGCAATGAAGGATAATGCAACTGTTTTGAGACAATCTCATGGGAGGATTTCTTCACTCTGGTTGAAGGACCATGATGATTCTTAAGAGTATACTCTCTGATCTGAAGAAAGCTTCCTAGAAATTTGTTGTTGCAGTTACCTTGTGGAAAGTCTCATCCCTTCCATGAGAAGCTCATGATTGAAAGCCAAATGATCAAGTGAAGCAAGGCTTTAGAGGAAGCTATAGAATCCATGGCAGAATGACCCGATTACTCTTCTTGCCTGATGTTTATTGATGAAGGCAAGTCATGGCAACTGATTATGTTTATGATGACTCTGATGATGCCTTGATATATCCCTGTTACTTGAGAGGCCGCATGGAAGCTGCATGATTATGATTGATCAATTTGGCACATGAACCTAAAGGTCTATAGCAGGAAAAGGACATGTTATAGGTGGCTCAATGATTATGTTTTGGCAAGGTCACTTTCTTTGTATTTAGAGGGAGTAATGGACAAGATGAGCGTATATATTTATTAGTCAACTGTCGAAGCTCAGACACAAATATATATATATACACACACACACACACACACACACACACACACACACATATATATATTATGATGTATTCAATCCATATGAATGAAAAACATGCTCATCTTCGGGTAAAATCAAATGTCTTGGGGTAAGTCGTCTACTTGTTTTGAGACTGTGTTTTGGTGTTAAAGCTTGTATCTATGGATATTTCATATGCACTGTACTTTTGAACAATTTGATTGATTTTGGACTTAAGTTTGAGATATAATTGATATCAAAGTTGTTTCACCCACATTCTGCCACTGAAATTGTATATGTTTGTTACCAGATGGGCATCCAACTTCTGTGCAATGGATACATTGTATGACATGGATTTGATATCAAAGACAGTGCGTGTCATTCTTGACAATTCAAAAGAATGGCATCGAGCAATTTCCCAGGCTAGGAAATTAGGAGATGGAGGAAGGGTCCATGTGCAAGGCATTGACCGTAACAAACTCAGACAAAGTCCTCTGTACAGAAATGTGTTAATTCTCAATCGCACGGCAAGCCCCCTTTCATGGTACAGACTATCTTATTAGATAAACTTATTGAGTATTTTTATATCATTATTTTTATTGTTGAATAAAATGCTATGTACAATGATGGCACTTGCTTTCTGTACCAAGAAAACGACCATTCAAATGGTTGCTACAACTTACAAGCATAACTTATCAAGATTTGCATTGTAGTTTGTATGTTTTCTTTTTACATGGTATATATTTTAGAATGATATGATCTTTTTTTCATTAAGATGTTCTGTGGCATGATTCGTTTTCTATTAATTCATGTTTCTGTTGAATTGAGGGTTTACTATATTTGGTATTTTTGGTTAGGTTTGTTGAATGCAAGCATCGCAACAACCATAGTGCAGTAATGCTACCCTACACATTTCTTCCATCAATGGCTTCAAGGCGACTTCGCGATGCTGCTGAGCAGGTAATATTCACTTCAAAGTCTAGCTGGTCTTATAAAAATAATTTCTTTTGCATTTCTTTGCAAGGAATTCAATTGCACGACTTATCAACTTTGGATTGCATTATGATGTGTTTAGCTGATTTAAGAAGCTTTTGAAGTTTTGCACCCACAGAGGTTGTAGATTGTTGTATCAATAAATTCTAATGAACCCAGACAAAGTTTTAAAAGTTTAATTTGAGTAGTTTTCAGTAGTACTTGTGGTACAATCATCAAATGCCCATCTCCAAATGTGATGACTGTAGTCGAGTGCTTTCAATACTTAGACAATGCTAGGTGGAATGAAGTCTCCACTTATGATCGTTTGTGGATGAAATCCTACTTTATTATTGCTTGCTGGTAAGTTGTAACCCAGAAATAAATTCCATGGAATGGGTATCCTCATCAACAGTTGCTGACGTCCTCACAAGGTTCTCAAACATGGCTTGGACTTTTAGTTCCCCCCATCTGGTGCAAGCTACCATTGATAATTGTCTCAATTATTTTTCCATAATCCTTTTTTTGATGAGTAAGAAGTTGCTATTTTTTATATATTTAAAGGATTGGAGTACAACAGTATACAAAATGCTCGAGAGGTTGGAGCATGAGGATGTTCAGAGAATCAACAACCTGTGCGACTACAGGGTTGCAAATAATAGGACTAGCTATAAACCTCACAGAGCTGAAGAGTGAAATATAAAGATATAATAATAAAGGGGATGCATGTGAATTATAACAGCCTGAAACAGGACAAGTGTTGAAACCAGAAACCTTATCATGACTATCATGAAATCCCAGGACCCAGCCTTTTATAGTGAGTCACATTACTAGCTAACCTGTAATGAGGGGTGAAAATGAACTGCCTTACTGTTCTCCAGCTTTGCCTTGTCTTCATTGCTTTTTCCATCCTTGTCATGCAACAGCTGGACCAAGAGAGATTTTACTTGCATGAGCTCCCTGTTCTGTTTGGGATGCATGTGAATTATAGCAGCCTGAAACAGAGTAAGTGTTGAAACCAGAAACCTTATCATGGCTATCATGGAATCCCAGCCTTTTATAGTGAGTCACATTATTAGCTAACCTGTAATGAGGGGTGAAAATGAACTGCCTCACTGTTCTCCAGCTTTTCCTTTATCTTCATTGTTTTTTTCTTCCTTGTCATGCAACAGCTGAACCAAGAGAGCTTTTACTTGCATGAGCTCCCTGTTCTGTTTGAGTAGCTCCTTGGAAAGAGAAGTAAGGGTCCTTTCCAGATAAAACCACAGATCAGCAACAGGCTACTGAAAGGCTGAAACCTTTTCTGTGCATCCAGGCTAGAGGCAACAAAAGATTGGACATGTCACATCATTCAAGAGTATTTTTGTAGAGGGCGTGGCTGCCAAGTGTGTGCGTAGGATCTTCCAGAGGAGAATCAGAACGGTGGAGGTTTCCTTTTTCTTCTTATCTTGGCCTCCAGCCATGCCTCATCATCCATCCTAGATGCCTCTCTGTAGACCTTTTGAGAATAAGCATGCTTAAAGGTTAAGTGCATATGCTTGTTGTGGGCTTCAAAGAAAGGTAAAATGCCTTTTCAAAGACACCTCTTCATTATCCTTGTCATCGTCATCAACCCTATCAAGGGGCAGGGGGCACTTCATTTCTGAGGGCATCCCACAGACCTGTGAATCCTTTTGTCCTTACCTTGGGAAGTGGGCACTTGGCCTTCCTTCCCTCTCTTTTCATGAAACTCTGGGCTTTCCTTGATGAGAATGGGGATGCATCCATCTATAGATATGAGAGGAGGAGCCCTCAAAACAATTACAAATAAGCAGAGAACAAACCGAGAACAAAACGCAACAAATTCCCAAAGGAATAAGTAGAGAGCAAATCGACGGCGAATAAGCAGAGAGTAAAATGGAAGCCAATCAACAGCAGAGAGTTTCCAAACTGAGAAGGCAGAACCAGACTTGACAGAACAACAAAGAGGCTGAACAGAGAGGGTTCCTTTGCCTATTTGCTCTGAGCTCCCATGCTCACCAAGAGGTTGCCTTTAACCATCCATGGCCTGAGCGAACCAGGATGGGTGGTGGTACTGAGGGTTTTTGAACTTTGAACTATAATTTCTTGTCTATCAATCATGATGGGCAGGCAATATCTAACAGGTCTATAGCCGGGGTATGTTAGCTTCATGAGTGCATAGAGGTCTGAATTTTTGAGTGCTCAATACCTGATTATAAATTATAATACTGCGGTACTGTGATGGTACTGCCCTTCTGAGTCATAATACATCCAACAGCTGTCAAACCATGCATGTCACTTTCAGTGGCGCTGTTGATAACATGTATCATACCTATAGGTTATCAATTGATTTGAGGCTAAAGGACAGTGCTCTCAGCCAGGAAGGCGGGGATATATGATGCAGTAATTGTCTTGCATATCTGTATCAGCTCATTATTTTTGATGATATTACAGGTTTGCTCTAGATCACAATTGGTGAGTACAGTGCCTTTGCTAGCCATTTGATCCACTATTTTGTTTGCTTCTCTATGCATGTGACCTGGGAGTGGTGATCTGAAGGTGCTTAACAAGTAGAAGGATATTTGCAGGGCACTAGAAAAAGGTCCTTTGGAAAGTTTGTGAAGGAGCCCTATGGTTATTTGTGAGTCTCCTTCAATGAGAAGGGTAAAAAAAGTTATGTTTCTTGGAAAGGATCAAACCTGCCCCCAGCGCTTGAAGCATTGCAGAGTTGCTGGTATCTGTTTATTAAGGACCCACATGGTTATTTGCGAGTCTCCTTCAATGACAAGGCTAGAAAAAGATGTTGCTCGGAAAGGATCAAACCTGCCTCCAGCACTTGAAGCATTGCAGAGTTGTTGGTATCTGTTCCTCTGATGTCAGAAAAAATGAGAAAAGGAGGATGATTTTTTCCTCTGAACCTCTAAAGGCCTTTCAATGCCTGCAGGTCTAGGATTGCTATGCCGGTCAGGTCGGAGGGGAGGGCGGAGCAAGATTTTGGAGAGGAGCTGGAAGTAACTCAAGGGTTAGACTTGAGGTGAAGATTGGATTTGTCCAGCCCCCAAGCCTTCATGATCTGACTGCTCTGACTATCCCAAGTGAGATCTTCCACAGCCTAGGCATGAGCATATATAGTTTCTTTAATGTTTCTCCCTAGTAAATTCCATTGCTCAAGCAAAGTTAGAGATTTTCCTTGAATGTCCTATCATTTCTTTCTTTCCAGACCTTCCATATCAAGAAGCCAAGGAAGATACCCTAGGCATAGTTAAAGATCTTGCTTGTGAAAGGCTTCTAGTGCTGGTTGGTGAAAGTCTCAACGGTGCAGTGCCTAGTTTTGTTTATGCTTTGAAATGAGGAGGCTCCCAGATCCCATAGTGGGATTGAGCAGTTGCATTAGTTAAGAATGTGCTCCGTTGGTTCTTTTGCTTCATCACGCAAGGGAGATCTGGATGGACCAAGGTAGCCTTGCTTGTGTAGTTTGTCTCAAATCAATGTTTTCCTTTTTTTGACTAATGGTAATGTCCTATATAAATTGATGGGCTAATGGAGGACGAAATAGCCTATTCGACCCCGTGGGCTATAATCTTGATAAAGGGGTAAAAACCCAATTTTGTCCAATGTTGGGGCAATATTGTGTAAATATTGGGTCGGCTGGGTTGCTTATACAACCCTTCAAATATGGAAGCCCATGGAGAAAACTATAAATTCAAGAGAGTTAGAATTCATTTGATCATCGAATTGGAATTGAGTTGTCTTTGTTTTCTTGAACTTGAGGCTCTGAGGGTTTTAAGACCCATTTTTCCCTACTAGTTTTGGTGTTGAAAGATTCCACCCTAGTTAGTAAAACTGCTTTTTATCTTTTTTTCTTTGTTGTTTTGGAAAACAGGGAATCATCTAGCTAAAGGAGGAACAAAGTCACTTGTATATGAAGCAAGTCAATCCAAAAATCTCTTGAAGCACCTATGAATCTGTTCTGAGGTCAAGACACTGAATTTTCTGAGGTAGACAGATTCTTGTGGCTGAAATTGTTCAAGATTATCCTGGGTTAGACTAAGGGAAACCCCCCTATGATAGTCCGTAGTTTCTGAACTTAAACAAAGGTCTTTTAAGCAAGTTCGAGCCCTCCTTGAGGCTAGACGAAGGTTTGGTTAACATCTGGAGCAACCTAAAAATTTCTAAGGAAGAATAAAGATTGGATCTCTGAAGACAAAACAGGCCCCTGAGGCTAGCCTATTGGAGGTTCTCTTGAGATAGAATTGTGATAACATCCCTTAAAAACATGTCGGGAATCTCTTGTGTATAAACACGGATCACTCAAGCAAGAAGTCGAGCTCTTCTTGGTAGGGAATCAAAATATTTATTGGAGCTTGGAGCATATCCCAAATCTCCTGAGATAATACAAGACCCTAGACAGACTACGAAGGAACCTTTTCAAGTAATTAAAGGATGGAGAATAGACCCTGTCTTTCTCTGATCATGTAGGAAGACTATCTATACTTTGTAACAATCCCATAATCCTCTAAGACAATGCAATGCTCTTGAAGCAATAAGTCAGAAAGGTTCCTGAGGCCGTGAGACCATATCTAAGGTAGTGAGAGCAATCTTGGGGTATCGAGATAAATTCTAAGGGAATTGAGTTTGTCTGAGGCAACTGACCTTACTCTTGAGGCAACAGAATCAACCCTTAAAACAACTCAATTCACCTGTAACAGAGCCAATAGAACAATGACTCTGGAAGCAATTCAGAGGAGTCCCTCTATGGAGTATTTGGAATATCTTTGAAGCATAAACTAGATGCGGTCCTCCTCAGGCTAGGAGCTGGATTTATTACATTTACTCTTCTATGTTTGTGGATTAGTATAGGAAGGCTCATAATTTGTAATTAGTACTACTCAGTCGAGTTTCGGTTGAGGACTATTGTATCACTGGATATAATACAATACATTAATTAGTATTCCTTATTGTTGAATAATCAGTTGTGATTATTGAGAGCACTGTAATGTTTGTTCAATTGAACTGTTATTGTCTATTTCATTGTTGAAAAACATAAAAGTTTTGTTAAAAGCCCTAGTGCCCCTAAGAAACCCTAGGGCAAAATTACTCTAGATCATTACACCAACCATAGGAAGTAGGCTACTTTGAGTCGTAGGTAGCCTTGCCAACCATGGTACCAGGCATTGTTTTATGTAGGGTCATCGAGGTGGCATAGATTAGAAGATAAGCCTCTTGCATTGAGTAGTTACCATTGCCTCGATAACCCAACGTGGAGTATCTTGCCCTACTTGTAGCCTAAGTTGCATGAAACAAGGAAATCTTTGGAAGTTTCCGAAATGGGTACAACTAGAAATATGACCCCCCAAAATGGAAACATCGAGAAAAACGTTAATATATATATATATATATATATATATATATATATATATATATATATTTTTTTTTTTTAACAAATAAGTTAATAACACATTATCTTTCAAGAAAAAAAGAATGAGAAACATCAGTGACAAAGAAAAACCAAGTCTATATTAACTCTCACAGGTAATTACATGATGTAAAAGCCAAACTTATCCTTTATAAATGAGCCTATATGCCCAAGATTCCAAAATCAACCTTTATACATGAAGCTAAAGGCGAGTACAATTACATATCCTACTAAGACCCATCCTCATCCTCATCAACAAAAATAGAACAAGGTGTTGAGAAATGTAAATAGCATTAGTTTTCATAATTGTTGTCTAGCTCATGACATGATGTAATTATGATGTATTTGTAAAAAGAAAGAAAACAAAAATTATTGTAAAAGAAGATTATTTATAAGCATGGGTTTCATTCTCATTTTATTTTGTTTCTAGGTCAAAGCACCCATTGAGTGCTTCTAGGGGGTTTGTGTCATGAGTCATAGTCCTTGTCATCATGTAAGAGACCCTTCTTGGGCTTTTTTTGTCAAAGAAAGAAATTTTTTTGATCTATATTAGTCATGTAAGCCTCCTCCACCAAGTCGGCTTGCCCTTCCTTCAAGTTGGCCTCCTCATAAGGGGAATTCGACCACACCAAAAGGGTATATAAAGAAGTGAAATTCAACCTATTTGATGATCCATTCAAGTAAGATATGATTTGCAGTTTCTAAGTGAAGAAGAGAGTGCGACGAGCCAAAAAGAGAAGGAGAATCATAGCGAAGAAAATCAGACACTTGTCTAGCCTAAAAGGAGCCGAAATTTCTATATTTCTGCCACACGTCTGAATGAACTGAGGAGAGTTGCAGACTGAAATCTCAGAGTTTGCAGGGAAGGGCCGAGACCCTTGAAAGAGTTGACCTATGTTGGGACTTGGAGAAGTTTGACTTGAATTGAATTTTGAAGATTGGCTAACTATCTTGGGAGGCTGACTTGGTGGATTGGAGGAAGTCTTGTCTTGGTCAAACAGTCTTGGTTGTCTCATTTGATTTGGTTCTTAAAGAAGAGAAAGAGAATTTTTGGGTTTTCCCCTAGGAGAGGGGTTTTGCCCTGACTAAGAGCCTAAATCTTGTGTCCTTGTTGTTTTGATCTTCATGCATTTATGTTTTGGTAGTTGCTTGATGATAAGAAAAATAAAAGAAGACATAAAAGAAGATAACTATAATCACAAGTAATTATCAAGATAAGAAAATATTTTGCATTTTTTATTTTTTAACACAAGGTGCTTGCTCAACATAACTAGAGCATGGATGGATTAGAGATAAATTAGTTTGTGGAGTGATTAGAGATAAATTTCAATGTGAGATTATTTTTTTGGCCATATAAGGGCTCCACACCCTTCTTGGGCGCTTGAGAGTTGGCACAAGCAAAAATTGTTGCGAAAACGAGATAGATTTGGGTTGAAAAGCCAGCAAAATGTTTCGACGATTTTTCCAAATTAGTAAACGCCATATGGGTGTTTCGATGTTTCTAGGCATTTCTAGTATATGACTATGCCAGGTTGGGGACTGTTTCTTGCAACATAGCTTGTATCATTAACACCCTGGTTTGCAGGCTTTTCCAAATATCATCTTTAGCTTGAGTATGGATTGTCTCTGGCTAAGAGGCCTTATGTTTCCAAATCCAATATAAGGGGGACTCATTTGTATGAAATTCTTGCCAAAAAAATTGGACTCTTAACCACCTTGTCTCCTGAAAACCATGTTTTAGAAATTGATAGTAGGGTTCTCTGCTTAGGGGAGACAATTGTTGCCAAGAATCTTTCCAAAAATCCATTATTTTACCATCTTTTAGGGGAGACAATTTTTGCCAAGAATCATTCCAAAAATCCATTATTTTACTATTGTTTATCTCCCAAAAGTTATACTCATGGAACAATTTAAAGTGAAATATTATATGATTCCATATGAAGGAGCTATCTAGGAGGTTTTTTCCTTAGAAGTTTTTGTTCGTCAATCGTATGAGCATATTTGTCTCTCCATATTTTTTCCCATACATCTCCAATTTTTTTTCCTTCCCTATAGCCACATTGTGGCCCATGAGATCTTGGATTCCCAACACCCCATGGGGTCTCGAGGTGCAAATATCTAACCATCTAATTATAGGCCATTTTATTTCCAATGCAGGTCCACTCCAAAAAGTTTTTTTGAACATTGGTGATAGTTTTAAGGACTTTTGCAAGAGCTGGGAGGGTAGAGATGGTGCAAATAGGAATGGCTTTAGGAATAGATTTGTTGAGGAGGATTCTCCCATTGGAAATGTAACTAGTTTTGGTCTTCATAATTGTTGTTGTACTCATTTCAATATGTATCTTATGTAACAAACAAAAGAAGGAAATAAAAAAGTTATTATTATAAAGCATGGGTTTCATGCTCCTTATTGATGGTCTTCTAGGCAAAACTCATTTCAATATGTATCTTATGTAACAAACAAAAGAAGGAAATAAAAAAGTTATTATTATAAAGCATGGGTTTCATGCTCCTTATTGATGGTCTTCTAGGCAAAAGCATGTTCTTCATGCTTCTAGGGTTTGTTCGGTCATAAGATTTACTGTCACGAGTCAAAGGAGTCAACATCCTGTTTATAAGACCCTTCCAGGCAAAGTGTAATTGGAAAAAGAATTATTTTGAGTCTAGAATGTCCTGGAAACTCCAAAAGTACAAGTTGGGCCTTAAGAAGGGAATTCCACCCCTTGGAAAGGCTATATAAAGGAGCAGTTTGACCTCATTTAGCACATTCGCATCCACAAGTTTGATCTCACAAGAAAAAGTTTGATCTATAGTTGTGAAGCAAGAGAGAGGAAGAGCGAAGATCTAGAAGTAAAGAGGAATCCAAGAAGGAATCTAAATATTTGTTTTTGGGCTCTATCTCTCTCACACGTGCAAAATCTAGGGTCGTTGCAGCTTCCAAGAAAGGCTGAAATTGCAGATTTGAGTTGTAGGAAATTAGGCTGCAACCTCAAGTTGCAGGAAGAGTGAGTATTTTGTCTGGACCTCGTTGACCTTAAAGGGACTTGTCTTGCTCAAGAAGAAGTGCTGGAAGAGGCCGTCTTAGGGTTCTGTTGCAATAGTTACAAGGTCAAAGTTGCAGGTCGAATTGCAGTATTGAAACTGGCAGGTTGAAGTTGCAGTTTGAAGCTAGTTGATGTAGAATCAAGGAAGGACTTGTTGGAGTGCTGACTTGGAACCTGGAAGAGGACTTGGTCTAGGGTTTGGGTCTTTGTTGTCTCATTTGAAGCAAATTTTATAAGAAGAATATAGTTTTCTGGGTTTTCCCCTTGAAGGGGGTTTTGCCTTGGCTGAGAGCCTAATTTCTGTGTCCTCATTTACTACTATATTGTTCTTGATATTTGTTTGATGAAAAGATCTAAATAAAGAACACAAGAAGAATTATAAAGTTCACAAACAAGTATTAATGTTAAGGAAAATTGAAATATTAAGCTGCCACATTGTGTTTTCCAACATGTTATCAGAGCTAAGGTTAACAAGAAGGCAACTGGAAGGACACAAAAAGAGGCTGATTGTCAAGGGGAATCATTTTTGAAAGGGAACAAGAAAAGAAGTAGAATGCCTACTGATCTAGAAGGAAGGTTTATGTTGAGTATTTGGGTAGCATCGGATGTGCTCTAGCTCCGAAACATAATGGAGGGGCTAGAACACATGAGATCTCCAAGATCCAGAAATCGTTTGGAGAAATTCGACCTGGTGTGAAAGTTATTCAATAAATTAATTATTTTAATGGAGACCCTAAGTCTAACTCAGGGAAATTAAATAATTAAAGGGAATTAATTTAAACATGTGGGTGAAAATGTTCTAAGTAACATGGATCAAGTCTTTTAATCTTAGCCGTTGATTAGAGATTAGATAATGGCTGTTGATTTCTCAACGAGAAAAGTATTAAAGGAAGGCTTGAGGTCAGTTGGAGAACACACACAGAGCGGTAGCAGTTGAGCTAAGTCGAAATTTTGGGGCACAGTTTGCTGAGAATTTTCAAGTGAGCTTGCAGTGCTGGTGAGGGGCAGATCAGCGAGGGATATTTAGATCTGAGGCCTAGAATACATAGGCAGAGAGGCAGATCCGTACCAGGCAACGCAAAGACCCAACAAGAGGGACACAACCCAGCCAGGCTCACGCAAAGGCATTGCAGAGGCTGACGCAGAGGCAACGCTGAGCCCAGAGGGGTGACGCAGGAGCAGCCTGCACTGTGTAGTGGCTCTCGTAGCTACGCAGAGTTGACGCACTGCTGAGAGAGACAACGCTGGGATTTCTAGTGGGCTAGAAAGGGCTAGTATTCAGCATTATTCAGAAGGTGTGAAGCCTCAACTGAATCAACCATATTTTCTGTCTCCGAGTGATAGAGGTACATTTGCTGTGATTTCCCTATTGGGCAAACCACTGCTGGTGCCCTTGATTGTATTCATATATTCTGCTTAATAAACAAACCCTCTAAGAGCTGTTGCACCGGTTTTCCCGCATTGGGTTTTTCCGGGGACATTGTTCAAAAAATACCGTGTCCTTTGTCTTGTGTGCATTATGCTTCAGTAAATGATCTGTATGTATGTGTAGGTTGCAGTTGTGTTTACTTTGATATTTTACTGAATATTTCAGAAAATAACTTGTTAATTAAATTAAACAAGTAGGAGAAGTAAATTAAGATATTGCAGTAGGGTTTCTATATTCAGAAATTTTCATAATTTCTACATTGAAGAAGATCAAGTCTACATCAAGCTCTCCTCAAAGGAAGGCTTGAGGGCAAGATTACAAGAAGGTTGTTGATCTCTCTTGTAAAGAGATCTATTTGGAAGGCATATTTGAAGGAAGCATCAAGGGATCTTGGTATCATTCATCAGTCTTGGAAGCTGCTGTTGGAGGAATCCTAGGAAACATCTTTCAAGGACACTATTGAAGTCTCTTCAAAGAGCTTGAAGGCATCAAGGAAGTTGGAGACATCATCAAGAAATAGTAGAATCTTGGTTATCAAGTAAGTATCATATTATTACTCTATGTATGAATTTGCAGGTCATATGGGTTCTTTCTACAAGGAGAGCAATAAGATTGTTGGGGCATCATATTTGCTAGCTTGGAAGAAAAGGGTTGACTTGGCACTTACAAAACATGAGGTAATGGAGTATGTTACTTGTGAAATCACTGAACCTAGCAAAGACAGGACTCAAGGTCTAGCAAAATACAAGGGAGGAGAAGTAAGGGCACAAAGGATCATCGTTGAATCTATTAAGGATCCTCTTGTTCTATTTGTTGCAAACTTGAAAACTTATAAGGCTATGTATGACAAGCTAGTGAATCTGTACTCTGTGAGTACATCAAGACAAAAGACGTCTTGTGGAATAAGCTATATCAAATGAAGAATCAAAGGATGAGGATATGGCATCCTTTTTGATGAATATCTCAGTTAAGAGATCACTTGCAGGGGCTTGGAGAGACAATTTCTGTTTCAAAAATGACTATTTGTGTATTAAATGCATTGCCACCAGAATGGAGCAACTTTGCAGCAAGTATCTACTCTAAGAAAGATTCAACTCCTTTTGATGAGTTGTGGGCTCTATGCATTTTGGAAGAATCTAGGATCAAGGTAAAGATGATATTGGATCAGATGAACAGTCCCAAGACTTTCTAGCTCGAGTCAAGATGTCGAAGAAAGGAAAGTTTGGAAAGTCCAAGAAGAAAATGTGCAAGGTTCAATGCTTTAAGTGCAATGAGTATGGACACTTTAAGAGGGATTGTCCAAGCCAACAAAACAACAAAAGGATGGAAAGAAGTGAGGCTCACAGAGCTAAAGAAACGAGAAACCTGATTAGAAGCCAAAGAAAGAAGAAGTAAATGATCTTTACTATTGAAGAAGGCACCCTGTCTGTTAGGTTCTCTATGAAGATCGATCTTTCCTTAGAAGTATGCATTGTTGCCTACTCTAGAAGAATTTTGATTTTGCATAGCATCATAGAGAGAAGCATATGATAGTAACGTATTTAGAGTTTACTTGGTTAAGTTGCTTTGTAGAAATCATCTAGATAGATAGATAAACCATTTTTCATATTGTTCATTCAGACACTATCTAACATTATGTTAGAGGCAATCATCTTGCTAAGGTGGATCATCATGATCCTGTAAGAACCATCATCTTGGAAGGTTCTTGGAAGAAGCGTTATGACAAGGATAGTATACATTCCATATAGTATGGAAACAATACTTGAGGGATGAAGGAATGCATTGGGTCAGGTTGCAGGCTCATTTTAGGGCATATAGCTATATGATTGAATGAAAGCATAAAAATGCATATTAGAAGTAAACTTTGGGTAGGACATGTGTACAAAATCTTGTAAAAGAAGTTGGTCCTAAAATTTGATTAGTATATGGTTATACGATGCTTGAAAGAAGAATTTGACTTACTCAAGGATGAATAAAGAATTAAGACTTTCTCTAGAATATGTAAGAATAATGATTAACATCCAGTATAATCTCCTGAAGAAAAATTCTAACTTGGTAATCAAGTTCGATCCTTGGGCACTATGTTGCATGAAGGAAGATTCTAGTGGAGATGGATCATAAGGGTGTTGATTCTTGGATGGTCATCATGATGAGGTAAGTCTAAGTTTAATTGTTGTTGGTTATTTGGTTAACATCTTATTTTTGCTACTTGGAAGGATCTTGCAGGAATACATGATGATAGTTGAGGCAAGTTCAAATGTATGGATGGAATGTATGTAGAATGTTGAGGAAAGCTCAACATGAGATACTTGGCAATTAAAAAGTCAAGATATATTCATCTTGGGATTGAAAGGTAGCAGTGCAAGAAGATAACTTGAAGTTAATAAGGGATATCACTTTCATGCAGAAGCCATGATCAACTTGAAGTTTGGAAAGGCTCAATGTAATGCCTTCATCTATGATGACAAGATGAAAGTGATGAGAAAGAGAGATGACTTGGATCCTATCATGAGATTGAAGAGTGAAGATGGTTCCATGATAATTCGAAAGGAAGCAAGCTTGTTGCAAGAGATGCGAAGGAAAGAGGGGGCCATGTGGCTATGAAGAACAAGTAGCTGATACTCTCATAAAGATAAGCTATAAGGCTTGTGGTGTTGACTTCCTAGTTTGAAAGGAAGTCAAGAATCTCCTCTGGTTTTGAGGAGCAAAGGAGCTTCCTTGAATAGGAGTAAGGATCTATTCCCAAATAAAAAAGGAATAGGGATATCCTCTTTGATTGAGAGGGAGTGATGTAGGACATCCCGTGTGCTTTTTCTTCTTTAGGTGATGAAGAGAGAATGGTGGAGGGTTGGATAAGCATCTGGGGTTTCCTTGAGGATATAGAGTCCGACAGAGGAAAGGTACCGACAGTCTTTGAGGATGGGACAGGTATCAAAGAAAAGAGTGGTTGATGAGGACCGATATTCTTTGAGGACTCAGGAATGGAGATCCAAGATAAGAATAGTCCTAAAAGTACATACCTTGTGAACATCCAGATGGGGTATGTGCCTTGTAGACGTAGTGCGGTATCACACGTAAAGCCTGTTGAAGAATGTAACTAGTGTTGGTCTTCATAAAAATGTATTTGTCAAAAGAAAGAAAAATATATTTTATTATTACATAAATTGACTTATTAGAGCATGGGTTTGATGCTTGGGTCAATTGTTTTTAGGTCAAAGCCTCCATTGAAGGCTTCTAGGGTTTATGTCAAATGTCCTTGTCCATGTCACATTGTAAAAGACCCTTCTTGGGATTTATTTGTCAAAGAAGAAATTTATTTTATTGTAAAATAAGTCTATTAGGCCTCCTCGACCAAGTTGGCTTTAAACTGGACAATTTGGCCTAATCTGGGAGGCATAACCACTATATAAAAGGCAATAAATCGACCTCATTTGTCACTCATTCACATCAAGTTCGATCTACAACTTCTGGGGCCAGAAAAAGTGCAAATTTCAAGGAAGAAGAAGAAAATGATAATGAAGGAGGAGGAGGTCTCTCACGAGCATAAGAAGTTGAAATTATCTTTTTTTCCCACATGTGTGAAGTTGCTGAAGGGGCCGAAATTCTGTAGTTGTTAGGAGGCCGAAGTTTTGAAGTTGTTGGTGAAGCTGGGGCCGAAATTTCTAGGTTGATGCTGGGTTATAGCTAGTGGACAAGAAGAGACTATTGAAGGTTGTTGTATCTCATTGGAAGGCTGACTTTGTGGAGGAGGAAGGTCTGTTGGTCTAGGGTCTTGGTTTATCTCATTTGAATTATTGAAGGAAGAGTTGTTGACTAGTTTTTCCCCTATATAGGGGTTTTTCCATGGTTGTGCACCTACATCTGGTGTCCTTGATCTTCATGTTTTGGTTTTGGTAATTGCTTGATGAACATAGATAAAAGAGCATAAGAAAGATAATAATAACGCAAGGAAATCACAAGTAATTATCAACAAGAGAAAATCTTTCTGCCTTTTCGATTTTCCAAAAAAGCCTCCCAGCATAATGCTCTTGAATAAAGTAGAGCTTGTCTAGTTAGGCCTTAGAGACAGTGCTGGTCATAATAATGATGCTTACAGTTTGGCTTATCAATCCGACTCTTCTTATGAGAACTCTTCAGTTTGAGAATGATGTTGCACTGGTTGTACAATTATGAATACCTCCCTAGTTAAATGGGAGTGTTGGAAATGTAACTAGTGTCGGTCTTCGTAATTGTTGTTGTGCTCATTTCAATATGTATCTTATGTAACAAACAAAAGAAGAAAAGGGAAACTTATTATTATAAAGCATGGGTTTCATGATCATTATTGATGGTCTTCTAGGTAAAAACATGTTATTCATGCTTCTAGGGTTTGTTAGGTCATAAGATTTATTGTCATGGGTCAAAGGAGTCAAGATCATGTTTATAAGACCCTTCTGGGCAAAATGTAATTGGAAAAAGAATTATTTTTGAGTCTAGAATGTCCTGGTAACTCCAAAAGTACAAGTTTGTCTAAAGAAGGGAATTCGACCCCTTGGAAAGGCTATATAAAGGAACAATTCGACCTCATTTGGCACACTCTCATCCACAAGTTCGATCTATAGTTGGGAAGCAAGAAAAAGGAAGAGCGAAGATCTAGAAGGAAAGAGGAATCCAAGAAGGAAGATAAATATCTGTTTTTGGGCTCCATCCCTCTCACATGTGCGAAATCCAGGGTTTCTGCAATGTCCAAGAAAGGCCAAAATTGCAGATTTGAGTTGCAAGAAATTAGGTTGCAACATCAAGTTGCAAGAAGAGCGAGTATTTTGTCTAGACCTTGTTGACTTTAAAGGGACTTGTCTTGCTCAAGAAGTGTTGGAAGAGGTTGTCTTAGTGTTTTGCTGCAGTAGCGACAATGGCGAAGTTGCAGGTTGAATTGCAGTATTGAAGCTGGCAGGTCGAAGTTGCAGTTTGAACTAGTTGGTGCAGAATCAAGGAAGGACTTGAGCATACTATCCCCTCTAAAGGTAGAAACCACCTAATAAGGTACTTCGTTAACCCCCTTTGGAGCTTGGAGACATTAACACATGCCAAAGCTCACTATGATAGGGCATGCCATTATGAAGAGTCCACATGTGGTCCATGGTTTGTAAGCTTTTTTACTCGATTACTTTAATGACTTGTTGTGCTGGGAGGCTAGGGGATACATTGGATCTTATGCAGGATTGCAGATGGTTTCCATTTTGAGTTTGGTCTCCCTATACGAGGTCCTAACTCTCCAAAGGGCTACATTGACACTTGTAGGGTGTGTGTAGTGAGCCATGGGCCTCCACAACAGTAGACAACACTCCATGGATCTCTAGAGATGTTCAGAGATTGCTCAAGATTCACCTATTGGACGAGGAAGATGCACCTGGTTAACCATGCCCAACCGACCCCAGAGTTGTACCATGCACTTGGCAGATGACCCAGGACTTGTATGCTGATGTGACATCACTTACACAATCATTTGAGCCCTTACAGATGGTCTACATGTATCTTTGACTTACTTGGAAACCCATGAGGTTATTTGTGTGCCCCCACCCACTGGGAGCACCACAGGTTTATTGTTTGGAGAGCAAGGGGCCAAACCCTTGTCCATCACTTTTGAGAGTCCTATTCATCATTATGGCACTTATGGACTTCATTAGGCTTCTTAGACGACCCAACGACATGTATTATTCATCATTTGACCTCTTGAGATGCTTATTATTTTGTTTATGAGCTAGTTTGGCAGGCTTGTCACCAAAAGTTAGTTATTTTGTACATTATTTTATGTTAGGGGCTAATGTAGGGCCTAGGCTCAATTAGCTAAATCAAACTCCATAGGAGTGTATAAATACAAGTGATGAGGATTCATTTTAGAATCATCACTTGGTTGGACTTGTATCTCTCTAGAGAACTTCGCTATCCTTCTTGGAGGACGAAATTTTGGAGCATGGAATGAATTTTGATGTTTGGATTATTATCGTTTTGTCTTAGAGCTTCTTAGTTGGCAAATGGTGAATGGTTGGATATACTCTTAATACACGTAAGTTCATTTAATGCTATTTTTATCTTTTGTTTTGTCACATACATTGTTGCTGGATTTTCACTATACTAGGGCTAATTTGCTGCATCCTTTATTGCGAAGTTGTGGATATTGGGTTTCTAGATAGTGATGCACAATGTATGGGCCATGTATTATAAAAGAATATTCCTAGAGATGTTTCTTTACTGAATTTCATCTTGACAAGCCATAAATCTTGCAAAACGAAGTATAAAGTTCTTGAAGCTGCTTTTGCTGCTGCACTAATGGTCTGTGAAGTTGTCTTTAAGGTTTCCTTGACATAGAAAATTGAATGTCCATAGTCATTATAACTCGTGACTCCGAAATCTCCCCAAAGGACTAGGCATTGGTCCACCATAAAGGTGATCAATCCATATTATTCTCCTCCTTCACCTTTTCTTTTCGAGATCTAGCCCCACAGGTCACCTAGAGCATCATTTATCTTGCAAACCATCCACAGGAAAAATTCGATCTCTTGGCATCACTTGCGCTGGGGTTTCTCCTAGGCACCCACAAATTTTGAAGCAATTTCGACGGTTAGATTGTGAGATACCTCAATCGCTAGCCGTAAGACCAAATCTTGCCTTTAGTTTCCTTAGGCCAAAGACCTCATTGGGATCCTCACCTTGTTTGTTGAAAAAATCATTCTTTGATCCCTTTCCCCATCAGAATAGGTTAAGTATGTCATTGGTTGCTAGACCCTACCCCCTTGACCTACCCTCTGGGTCCACTTGGTCTCGTGTGGTCCCATAAGCCATTCAAAGTGATTCTTCAAGGACCACTTGGAATCCAAGCCTCCACAAGAATTTTAGGGTTTAAGGGCCTCCATTATAAGATACATTCCCTAAACCTTAACCTTGAAATTCCCCTTGAGTCCTTCCTTGAGAGCCTTCAACGTTGCCTTCCAAGGCAAGCAAGCTATATATATGAGCCTCTCTTGTGAATAGGCCCCTCGGTGAAAGTTTGTAAAGAGTAGGGAGCCTTAACTGAGGTGACAATGGGCTATTGCTCCATTTGTTGCCCTTGATCTAGTAGTAGCCCTCCAAGGCCCCCCTTTTAGAGCTCCTGCTAGTTTGAGTGGTAACATTTCCGACGCCGTTGCGGCGGACACGAGATGTGTGTTTTGTTCCCCATACAACATATTGACATATCATTATTGGCGACTCCATTGGAAGAACGAAGCCCTGGTTCTTCATTGAACCTTAAGGTCGATGCTTGTAGGGTGAAGCAAGCATATTTCTAGGCATCTTTAAATTCACCATGGCGACTCCTTCATATTGTTCATGTATATCTCAAATAGGTTGCCTTTCTTTGATAAATTTCTCGCTTTGGAGATTGCTAGCATCCCTGGGCATCCTAATCATGTCACGGGAAGAATGGTACGTGGGGTGCCTGTGTTTGATGGTGATCCACTCTCCGCAATTGACCATGTAGAAAGATTTAATGAACATGCTTCAAGAGAGGAGGTTGTTCACCAACATGTCATGGCTTCATGGTGTCTCTCGGTGGTCATAACTCATGGCTTCATGATCATGAACCGAAGAGCATCTCATGTATTGATGAGTTCATTGATGGCTTTCTTAGACATTTTCAAGTATGCCCCACATTGAGTATCCAAGAGGAAGCCTTCATTGAGCATAATCAAGACATTGAGAATCTAAGTAATAAGCAGGAAGATGAGTCCTCCTTGGGTACAGATGACGAAAAGGATGATTTAGAGAACACATGTGTTGGGAAGGATGAAGTTGAGACTAACCTTACCTTTCTCGAGGATATTACTCCTAATGACTCTCCTTTTGAGAACCTTGAGGAAGGTGATCCCATTAGCCCCTTAGAAGATGACATTGGAGATTACTTCCATATTGAAAAGGACAAATGGGAAATTGTTGGGCCTCAATTTGATTGTGCTCCCATTTACGACACTGACAAGGAGGATGAGGTTGAGATTGGTCCTCTCTTTATCTCGGGCATTATTTATGATGTCATATCTATTGATGCCCTTGGGAAGGAGAAATTTTATTTTCCATTGCATAAAGAGGGGCAGTTGGAAGTGATCAATTTTCCTTTTAGGAGAGGTTCAATCTTTGATACTAAGGAAACCAGTAAGGTTCCCACGTCTCCTAAGTACACTTGTCCTAAGTATGATGCTATACTCAAATCCCCTGAGCCTTATGATTTTGGGGAAGAGAAACCCGTTTGATACAACACTCCACCCTCCTCGTTGCCTCCGTCTCTTGTTCATCATATTGAGAGTGATTCCCGCACCTGGTCTCATATGATCTCAAGTTGCTTTGATCCCTTTCCCCTTTTTGAGTTTAGTGTCAAGGAAGAATCCCTCCTTAAGTATTCTTTATCTCCTTGGGCACCCCCTCAGGATCATGATCAATCTATAATCTCCCCTTTCTAGTGTGATCATCATGGGTGACCTACTTGTGTTTCTCCATCTCATCAGTCTCCCTTTCCTACTAATCGTAACCCTGTAGGTGCAATAAAATATGGCATAAATGATAATGGAAATAATATGCCCGAGTTTGCCATCCATAAAAAAATTATGAGCCTAATCATTGACATCACTATATTTTGGTTAGAAGAGAGGATTTGATGGACTAGATTACATCCTTTTCTTAACTCTTTTCACATGGTCATCCATTTGTGGGCATCATATTTTCCCACCCACTTCATCCTCCATATAATTGTATCTGCATTCGCTTTGGGACTTCAAGACCAAATCTTGCCCGTGGTTTCCTTAGGCCAAAGACCTCATTGGGATCCTCACCTTGTTTGTTGAAAAATTCATTCTTTGATCCCTTTCCCCATCGGAATAGGTCAAGTACGTCATTGCTTACTAGACCCTACCCCCTTGACCTACCCTTCGGGTCCACTTGGTCCCGTGTGGTCCCACAAGACATTCAGAGTGATTCATCAAGGACCACTTGGAATCCAAGCCCCCACAAGAATTTTAGGGTTTAAGGGCCTCCATTATAAGATAGATTCCCTAAACCTTAACCTTGAAATTCCCCTTGAGCCCTTCCTTAAGAGCCTTCAACCTTGCCTTCCAAGGCAATCAAGCTATATATTTGAGCCTCTCTCGTCAATAGGCCCATGGGATCACCCCTCACCCTATCATTGTCTACTCATCTCGTGGTCCTTATCATATCGGGTCTCCTCCCATCAATGAAAGTTCGTAAAGAGTAGGGAGCCTTAGCCAAGGTGACAGTGGGCTATTGCTCCATTTGTTACCCTTGATCTAGTAGTGGCCCTCCAAGGCCCTCCTTTTAGAACCCCTGCTAGTTTGAGTGGTAACATGCCCCAAGGTGAACTTGTGGAAAAATTTGGTGTTTCTGTCCCCATCCTTCAACCAATATATGGCGTAGCATCATATATCCTATGAAATCCTTGATCTACTCACCTATCTTCCCTAATGGTCCATACAAAAAAGAATGGATGAGTGGTAAGTGTGGTGGCACTAATGGGAAAGCTAACAAATGAATCGAACCACCTTAGTAAAAGAGACGAGGGATAGGACTTCTACTGCTAATATCTCCTCTTGCCGAGTTTGCATGTCTAGTTTGAGATCCCTTTCATTCCTTCTAAGGGTTTTTGTCATGCTTGCAGTCCTTATTTCCCCCTTATTTTTCATCATGAGGCATTTTTGTTCCACCTTTTTCTGGAAAATGTTCCCGAAGTTGCTGGCAATCTGATTTTGATTTGTAGGAATTTTGTCTTTTGTTGTAAGACATACATGCAAGTCTCCAGAACTTCCACATGGTTCCACCAATATTTTAGTAGGTCTTTGAAATTGGGATCAATAAGTCATATTTTCTCACAATGGAAGGGAGTTTCTTTTGTTCATAGTTGGGATTCATAGTGGAGGAGAATTGGCCAATTGTCTAATCCAACTCTTGGTAGGATGAGGGATTTCCATTCGAATCTTTCATCCAAGAGGGTTTTCGAGAGGAGGAAGTGATCTAGTCTTTCTACTACATAATGAACTTTGTGATGCTTGTTGTTCCAAGATTAGATGCCATTGTTGGGGATGTCATCTATTAATTGGAGCTCATTGATATTGTCTTTAATTTTGTTTTAAAATGCTATCTACCTTATGAGGCCTCCTTTCTTTTCTTTAAGATATGTTGACATATTGAATTTTCTCCCAATATTTGTAGATTGTTGTGTGCATTGGGGGGGATTTCAAGAAGGATTCTTATGAAAGCCTCCTTCTCCAAAGGGTTAATAGGACCATACATATTGGTTAAGGTTTGAAGGCATTGGAAGTGATCACTTCGAAGCCTCCTTCTCCAAAGGGTCAATAGGACCATACATATTGGTTAAGGTTTGAAGGCATTGGAAGTGATCACTTTGAAGTGGGATGATAGCCACTTGGTGGCTGGGAGATTGTTGAGTTGCACAATGTTTGGGTTCCATAATATAGCCAGAACTCTTGAGAAGCCTTGCAAGCTTAGCCCACCTGCTATGCTAATCCATCAAATCTTGTGGGTTTTTTACTGAATGTAACCATTTGAACATTTTGTTTCCTACATGAAAGGATATTTGGCTTTTGTTTTTTATTCTTTCTATGAGCTGTTTTTGTTTCTATTGAGAACTAAGTGTTGATATTTGGTAGCATCGGAAGTGCTCTAAGTCTCAAAATTTGTGGAGAGTTTTAGGCATATGTATTCCAAAGAACCCAGAAATCGTTTGTGAAAATTCCATTCAGAATGTGCTTTATTAAAATAATTAATTATTTTAATGTGACCCTAAGTTTAAACTTAGGAAAATTAAATAATTAAAGGGTATTAATAAAACAGAGTGTGAATCTTCTAGAGAACATGGATCAAGTCAAGTTATAATCTTAGCTCTTGATTGGAGATCTAATCTCGGCCGTTGAAGTCTCAACGAGAAGTCTATAAAGGAAAGCTTGAGGGTCATTTGGAAAGACACACCGAGTGAATCTAAGTGATCAATTTTTTGAAGTGAGTAGTGCCCAGAGGAGAATTTGATCTAAGTGATTCTAGTGCAATGAGGGGCAAGGATAGCTTCCAAAGAGAGATTCTCTCAGCCAAAGAATCATCAATAGAGAGAGGCAGGGAATGATCCAACAACTCTCATGCAGAGGGTGACGCAGGGCCACACAGAGGCAGCACGAAGGGTGATAAAGAGTCTAAGATTTTGCAGAAGAATCAATTTCAGAAGTTGGGAACTGGGGTGTGAGATCGAGAGGCTGAGAGCAGTGATTCTGCGTTGCAAATCGATCACCTAGCTGGGTGACGCAGTGCCTAGAGAGGCTGATGCATGGATTGCGCAGAGGAAGCGCAGGGCCTGCCAGGGGCACTTCATCCAGTGACCGGATCAGCGAGGATTTTTTCAGTGATTGAGAGAGGTAAAACTTACAATATTTCTGCCAGTATGTCTCTCTCTATAACTGAATTACCTTTGTGGTATTCAAAATTTGCTATTGCTTAATAAAATCAAACCCTCAGATCTGTTGCACCGTTTTTCCCACATTGTCAGTGATCATTCAAAAGAACGTGGTCCCAGGTATATTTTCACCACTGTTTAATCATAAATAATTAAGTGTAGGCTGCTTTAGTAATTTGCTTCAATATTTCATGAAGAAATCTGAAATAATTCTGTAATGTAATTTACAAATAGGAGAAGTAAATTTAGCTGGTTGTAGTAGGATTATGGAGATCATTTAGATCTAGGAATTTTCACATTTTATCAAAGCAAAGTTTGATATGAAATAGGAAGAGCAGGTCTAGCACTGAAGCGAAGGCCGAATTGTTGCAGCAGCAACGAATCGAATCCCCAGAGGGATTGCGCAGTTCTAGCTAGAAGCGCTGAATTTTTGAGGTGGTCTTTCTCTGAGTGAGTTAACGGAGAGGTAAGACTTCCAGATCGAGATCTTGCTGAGGTAGAGGGCACAGTGCAAAGCCTTCACGCAAAGCCAGAGGGACACAGTTTTTCTGCAAGCAGTTACTGGGCAGAGAAGCGTCAGAGGAAGAAGAAGAGCACATAGTGAGTGAATTCTTCATCAGTGAGTTCCCTGCCGAGGAATTCAATTTTTTTTCTCGTTTGCTGGCAAACAGAGGAGTAGCAGACTTATTAGCTCCATTAGGGAGTGCGTAAGCCAGCCTAGAAGCTACGTAGTAAGGAGAAAGAGGGAGAAATTCGACAGTTTTCGACTGAGATGGCAACTCACGGACTTAGAGATTAGGATCGGTTGGAGGGATCCTCCAACTACGTGATCTGTAAGGGAAAAATCAGATTCCTTTTGGATGAGTACGATCTCAGGGTGCTTGTAGACAACGTGGTTGTTGTGCCTACAGATCCGGATTAGAATAAAAAGTGCAAGTTTGATATGGCAAAGGCCAAGAGACTTATCCTTGATGTGTCAAGGATCATATAGGCTCTTCATATAGCTGGCCAGAACACAACCAGGGAGATATGGGAGGCCTTGTCTGTGCTATACGAAGGATCATCCGAGCAGCGAAAGATGTACTTGTAGCAGAAGCTTCGGATGATCCAAATGCAGAAGGAGGAGCGCATTGTTCCATTCCTAATGAGACTTCAGGATATTTGTGATTAGTTGGTGGCCGTGGGATCTACCCCATCTACTACAACTATGGTGAGACTGGCCCTTAACACAGTCACTAAGGAGTGGCAAGTTTTTGTCCAAAGTATCTTGGGCAGGGCGACACTATTGAGTTGGGAGGCGATGTGGGCAACTCTTCAGGAGGAGGAGCTAAGAAGAGATCTGGTCAAGTGTAAACTTGACGGTAGCAGCTGGAGCAGATGGAAGAATCCGGAGGAGAATGCAACCCTCGCATTGAAGGGGCAACAAGGGCAACCGAGAAGCAAGAAGGACGTCTCCAAGGTGAAGTGTTTCAGATATGGCGAGATGGGCCACTATGCATCAGTGTCCTTTGAAGAAAAATGACAAGGATGAGAAGCACGATCCAAAGGTTGCAGCCGCGAAGATCGAGGAGGATGAGTATGCCATGAGTGCACACACATCTCCAGGAGGGAGATGGGGTGACATGGAGCTGTAGTTCACCTTGAACTTCAGCTGGGCAGGATCCTTGAGGAACCCACCTCATGGATTGTCACCTTGCTACGGGAGCCCATGATAAGTAGTAGCGGATGGAGGAGTTTTTACTATTTAGTGGGAGCCAAGGAGTGATGGAGCAACAGATGCAGTGGTTAGCAGTGCCAAAATTTGAGCAGCGTAGAGTAGAGAGGCAACAATGTGTAGAGGAACAGTGCAGTAGCTTCAACAACGTAGTGGCTTTAGAGGGCTGCGTGGGACTAGCAACAATCAGATCTTCAACACCGAGGTGCATCCACTGAACGGTTGTTTAGTTTTTTGATGGTTTTAGTTACTTCTCTCAACAACTTAGTTGCAATGCAGATGTAGTGGTAGTAGTGGCAGTGCTAGCAGCATAGTATATGCAACACTTAAGAGGGAGCTGTGGTACAGATGTAGCATTGGCAGTGGCGGTGTCAAGGGCAGTAGTATAGTTACAACAACAACATAGTGGTTGGTGGACAAATTGTCAGACATTAGCAATGCAGAGGATGCTTTAGGGTCAGAGCAATTGCAGTAGGCATGTTGTTAGAGCACTTTCCTCGCTAAGAGGGAGTGTTGATTTTTGGTAGCATCGGAAGTGCCCTAAGTCTCAAAATTTGTGGAGAGGCTTAGGCACATGTATTCCAAAGAACCCAAAAATAATTCCACTCAGAATTTGTTTTATTAAAATAATTAATTATTTTAATGTGACCCTAAGTTTAAACTTAGGAAAATTAAATAATTAAAGGGTATTAATAAAATAGAGTGTGAATCTTCTAGAGAACACAAATCAAGTCAAGTTATAATCTTAGTCGTTGTTTGGAGATCTAATCTCGGTCGTTGAAGTCTCAACGAGAAGGCTGTAAAAGAAGGCTTGAGGTTCATTTGGAAAGACACACCGAGTGAATCGAAGTGATCGATTTTCTGAAGTGAGCAACGCTCAGAGGAGAATTCGATCTAAGTGATATTAACGCAGTGAGGGGCGGGGATAGCTTCCGGAGAGAGATTTTCTTAGCCGAAGAATCATCAACAGAGAGAGGCAGAGAGTGATCCAACAACTCTCACGCAGAGGCAACACAAAGGGTGAGAAAGAGTCTGAGATTTTGCAGAAGAACCAGTTTCAGAAGCCTGGAATCGGGGTGTGAGACTAAGAGGTTGAGAGCCGTGATTCCTGGTTGCAAATCGATCACCTAGCTAGGTGACGCAGTGCCTAGAGAGGCTGATGCAGGGACTGCGTAGGGCCTGCCAGGGGCACTTCATCCAGTGATCGGATTAACCAGGATTTTTTCAGTGATTGAGTGAGGTAAAACTCACAATCTTTTTGCCAGTATTTCTTTCTCTGTAATTGAATTACCTTTGTGGTATTCAGAGATGTATTAAGAATTTTCTACTGCTTAATAAAATCAAACACTCAGATTTGCTGCACCGGTTTTCTTGCATCGGGTTTTTCCGAGGACTTTCGTCCAAAAATACCAGTGTCCTATGTGTATAATTTTCTTTGCTGTCCTTGTTTCACAATCATAAGTAATTAAGTGTAGGCTGCTTTAGTAATTTGCTTCAATATTTCATGAAGAAATCTGAAATAATTCTGTAATGTAATTTACAAATAGGAGAAGTAAATTCAACTGGTTGTAGTAGGTTTCTGGAGATCATTTAGATCTAGAAATTTTCACACTAAGCCCCCCAATTTCCAAGACATGGTCTTCATAATTAACCTTGGTTGGAGGTTACGAGATATTTCTTCTTGAGATCCTTGGCTTGTCTTAGATTGATAATATGAGTGCCTATTTCTTACAATTTCTCTTTGGATTCCCTTTTTCCTCTTGTCTTCTTGGAGTCATGTTTGGTAGGCTTCATTAACGTAGATTTGATTCTCGAATTACTTTTGGGGGTGTTTGTTGGCTTGCTATTGCTATCCTTTTGCATTAATTTAACTGCTGAATGATATAGTTGCGTAGCTCTTCTTTGAAGAGGGAATTGTTGATGTAGTCCTCCTGAAACTGGGAGGCAAGAATTGTCATGTCCATCTCTTACATGTCGATGTTCAAAGTTGCATCTCTCATAGATGATGTGTTCACTTTGGAGTTGTCCTTGAAGTTTGAGAAGTTTTCTTACTCTTTTTTGTTCTTTGGAGGAGGGGGTGCATTCATGCCTTGATCTTGCTCCACGTTTGTTGGTTCTTCCACCTATCTTCAATTTTTTGACATTTTGAAATTGCCTCTTGGTCTGCTTGCTCTCTAGACTCTTCCATCTTTGCTTCCTTGCCATTTTGGTTGGTTACTTGACTAGGATTTGAGGTGTTGGGTCTGCATAGATTTGATTTGGTTGCAGTACAACTTTTGTCTTTTGCTCTTGAATTGCTAATGATTTTGCTTGGGAATGATTGGTTATGGATTTTGTTTCTTATTGTGGATTGTGTTGATTTTTGTGTAGCAACGGGAGGTATTCCCACATGCCAAGAGGCTTCCTAAGTCAGCCTAGAAGGATTATGGAAATTAAAATAAAATAAATTTTATTTTTGGGTTTCATGTAGGCTCAAAAGTGACAAGTCGGCCCTGCCATGAAAGGGTGTGTCCTTGGGGTAGATGCACCCATTCGACTTGTATATATATATATATATATATAGATGATGTGACACTTCATTTGATCACTCACTCGTTATCATCTCTCTTCTATATTAGACACACGTGGGAGAAAATAGAGGACAAATTTGGCTAAAGTTTGAACATGGATTTTTGGCATAGATTTCTAAACAATTTGACTTGTAAACCTTGTTGAAGAAGATTTTTCCTAGAAGAAGAGTTGTTGGGTTTTCTCCCAAGTTTGGGTTTCTTACGGAAATTAGTTGTCTCTATTGTGCATGGCTATCTCTATTGTTTCTACTGTTTTCGCTGCATTATTGTTGATATTTTCTGTATATAATTCCTTAATGATATCAATGGCATAAGAATTAATTGAAGATCATTAGATGTAATTATTAGAACAAAAGATTAATTTTCTACTGTGCATCCTTGTAGAAAATTCAACAGATTGTTAAGAACCCTTCCTCATATGAGGGTGGGGGTTGGTTTTATAGCCAAGGGGGTTGTTTTGGGAGGGAAACAATCTCTAGTTTCCTCCAAACCGCCTAAAAAACCACCAAGAGGCGTCCTGGACTCCCCCACACTCGCGAGATTTGACTGACCAATTAGGGTTGGTTTGTACCTATTAGGTACCAAACCGATTGATTTGGTACCTATCCAGTACAAACTGGCCCTCCAACTGGGATTTTCTACTGGTTCATTAAATGAGCTTGTCTTATCGGCCGGTTTGGTGAGTTACTAGTTTGGATTGGATGGTATTTAAAACTATATAACTTTGTGTAATTTTTCTCTGTGCAAATTCTACAAATAATGACTCATGGAGCGGGAGTCAAGACCAATTCTTTCGCTGTTTTCAAAACATTGAGGCACAAATGAGGTCACTAAAGCTAGAATTGAGATATGATACAAGCATAGATAATATAAGATGATTATAAGAATATTTATTCAAATCATAATGGGAGGTTGAATGTGATACTTCAACTTTGAGTGACATAAAAATTTGCCTCACTATTGACGTTGAGATACTTGTTGAGTGATTGTTGCTCAAGTATAAACAGAAAATTTGACAACGCCCTATGGGAAATTATCAACAATTTTTGAGCTTGCAATAGAAAATAAATTGCAAATGGGTGGATTGTTAAAATGGTATGGAAATTACTACGAGTAGAAAAGATGGCTAACAAAACTTGTATCAAATAATGAAGAAGACTTGCCCTTAGTGTTTGAGAGAGAGAAATTATGGAATTATATCACAACGATGTAGATGTAAAGAAGAGAGTCATTAGAAGACAACTTGTGGAATGCACAATGTAGCCTACCCTTCAACAAGTTCCATCCAATGTGTGTCTTCTTTGTAACATGGCAACTAAGAACAAATTGTGTTTTTATTTATTTTATTGCTAAAATAAGATATACTATTAAAATGAAAAATTACTTATTTGCTCAGGCATACTTGAAGATGAGAATCATCCATATATAATAATGAAAAGGCCACAATGCTTGCTCGAGGTTAGATTTGTATTGACTTTGAAAAAACTAAAAACTTGACTAAACTAAAGAAAGCCACCCTAGCCTAGCATTTAGGTGGATATGCCAATGATTTGATTGGTTTTAGTCTTTATCTCATTCTTTGGTTAGAAATATTTTCTTGTTTTTGTAAAGCTTGAAGTTTTTCCTTGTTGTTGAGACTTTGGCAAGGGAATCTTTATGGATATATGCCTTCTCTTCTCCTTTACATTTGGATTTCTTTCTATTGTAATTGTTTTCTTTTGTGGGGATTCATCACTTTAGGCTTCATTTGAATTTGATGTTATTATTGTGGTCAATCCTACTATTTCCTCCTCTATAAGATAATTTTCCACCCATTTGTGCTTTTTTCTTTTTCTCATTATCGCTTTTTCAATGCCATTATGTTATCGAGTTAGGGGGACTATCAAGTTTTCCACCTTTGCATGTTGCAATCTTTTTGGGCAAGTGGCCATTAGATGAGTTGCTTCTTTATAAAACTTTTGCCTAAAAGTCATGTTTTCGTAATCTAGAGGTTGGATTGAACAAGTCCACCACACTATAATTTTTTTCAAAAACCTCGTGGGGAAACCCCAGGCAGTTGCATTTCATGGATGGCACTTAGTGTAAATTCATTGGAATTGATTACAACTCTTGACTTAGTAGGGACATCAACTGAGGACTGCAATAAAGGTAGCTAGCTTAGAGGATCAACCTCGAGGCCCCTTATGTGAAGCTCAAAGCACTCAACCACTTAACTAGCCCATCATTAAAAATGCATGGAAACATCTTGTCCTACCGTTATGCACCTAAGTTAGAGTGAGATTGTTGGCCTTTCTAGTGGCAATTGACCCATGAATGGCAAACATGTCGCAAGTGGGATTTATATGGGTGGGGAGGATAACATATTCTCCTTTTAACCACCCAAGCTAATATAATTTTATCCTATTGGGCAATTCTTTTCTTTAACCTAGTTCTAAACAAATCCTAGCATAACGCTTGAAGCCATCCTCAATCTTAATCTTGTCAAAGCAAATGAATTGCCTAAAGAATCAACTACTATCTCCAAACTTACTTATGCCATTGATGTAAGTGAAGATTAAGTAGTTTGACTCAAATACTAACTGTAGAGGTTGACATGGTGAATGTGTCAAAATAGGGAAAGCATAGTTTCATATAGTCCGGTGTTGTCCTAGAACAATGGTCCTTCCAAGTTTTGCTTTTGGACATCTAAATTCTTGAAATAAAGTATGAAAATAACTTTTGCATAGATATTTACCAAAGCATATTGAACCCAATTTTGAGCGAGCTAGTCCACAATCATTGAATAACTTGGGCATAAACCATTAAAATGAAAAATGAGGGCTCTCACCTCATAATCTTTAAAACTTTTTTTAGGTCAACTTGGAAGTCTCTTGTGCCACATGCAACATTTCTATACTCTTATGAGAAAATTACCCTAGGGGTGAAATTAAGAAAAGTAGTAGGCTTGTGTCAATTTTTATGAAACTCTACAACTACATAGATGAATAACTGAAAACTGAAAGTAGTTAACTTTCACCAAGATACAAATTTTATTAACAATTCATATGCAGCGGAATGAAAACACAAAGATAAAAACACATCACACAAACTGACACACTTTTCTCACGAAACCCAACAGGGAAAACCTTCTTGCTTGATGTGGCTATTTTATTGATTGTTCTTGAGAACTTGGATCTATTACAAAGCAATCTGTCTCTTTGAGAAAGCGTTCCGCTTCTCGCACAATTCTTAGCTAATACAATTGATCTCGACTTGCCTTGATCACTGCTTGATCTTGGTTCCTGCACACAACTATTCCCCGACTGAAGCCTTGACTTGCCCTTCCTCTTGCCTGATCCTAGCTCCTATTCTTTTGTGTACTAGAAGCCCTTATTCCTTGTGCAAATCCATGCATACTTGTGTCTTGCTAAATCTTAGCGCACAAGCTCCTCAATTTTGCGCACAATCAATCTCCTAAATCCTTGCGCACTTGTGATCTCCTATTCTGTAGGATAGAATTCCTGCACTCCATAATTGAGGCTTTCTCATAATTGAGGCTCTCTCTCACAAACTCGTGAGCTCTGTCTTGTCACAAACCTTTGTGCACAAAACAATTGTCTTTTCTTTGTGCCTTCGTCCTTTTATAGATTCGATCCATGATAAATTAGGCTAGTTAAAACTTCAAATTTAGAACTTGAGCTTTGATAGCGAGTTAACTGAGAGTGTTACTGGCTCTCCTTCCAATCATCACTAGAGTTGTTAACTCGTGCTCTCTCCAATCAACACTAGAGATCTAACTTGCTCTTCCTTCAATCAAGACTGAAGAGTAACTCGTTCATACAAAACTGTTAAGGCTAGTTCAAATTTAGAACCCGAGCTCTGATAGCAAGTTAACTGAGTGTTACCCTCTCTCCTTCCAATCATCACTGGAGTTGTTAACTCGCTCTCTCTCCAATCAACACTGGAGATTTAACTTGCTCTTCCTTCAATCAAGACTGAAGACTAACTCGTTCTAATTGAACTATTAACTGCCAACCAAACCTGTTGTCAAACTAATGAAGACTTCCACTCATAGTATTAAACACCGGAATCAGTGATCGGACCAGTGGACCTAATGAACCGGGTTTCGAACTAGAATTTGTCAAACCGGGACTGGTCAGATCTCAATGAACCAATCTTTAAAAAAATACATTAAATAATTATTTTTTAACAAAAAAACTATTTTTAAAATTTGCAACCATGATTCCAAGCCAATAGAGACAAAATATGCAAAGTTTGCTCATTTATAGACCATGTAAAGGTGAATATATCAAAATGGCACTGAGTGCAATACATATCATCGACAAAATATATAAGCAATGAGGCTCGAAATGGCCTATAAATTCCAAAAACAAAGCCTACAAACTATGGGGCCATTGGCCTACTACAAATCTACATATATGATATTAGTGCTCAACTTTATCACTTGAACCTTTTCATCATGATCAAACTTAGTTGGTTGAGTCTCGACTCCCAAACTTTGCAACTCCTCGAGTCACAAAATTCTCTATTGGTTCAATTACTTGAGTCTCAAACTTCTGAAGGTATTCTGCGCTAATATGCCATAGTACTTCATTTGGTGCTCCACATGGCTTTACATGGCCTCCTATCCCAGCTAAGTGTTGCTTGAACTTGTAAATACCCCCTCCTGCAATAGATTTTTGGCAATATTTGCATATCATTTTACCATCAATCATATCATAATGAACCAATACAGTATCCTTGGTTTTTGGAGGCATGATGGCTACTACTTAGCTCAAACAATCTAGGAGGGGGTGTTTTTGGAGGGAAAAAACCCTTGTTTTTCCTCCAAAACCATTCGGAACCATCCTACACTGCGTCCGGTGGGTCCCTCCGCGGCTGTGGCAGCTAACTAACCGGTTTAGGATGGAACTCGTCGGTTTATCCATAAACTGGCTGGTTTCGTCCTAAACTGGTCGGTTAGCACTGGTCGAACCGATTTTTTTGGTCACAGGCCACCCTAAACCGGGTTTTTCTGTCGGTTGGAACCGACTTAACTGGACCTCCAACACTATACATGAACTCTTGATGATTATTCCAGTAAACTGGAAATAACTTATCCTAATTGAAGTCTAACTCATAAGGACAATTCAAGGTCTTCACTGGCTAAGGCACAAGCCAAAAGACCTTGCTCATTACATTTTCAACACTCCCTCTTAGTGATGAAGATACTTCTGGAAGAACTTCATCCACCTGGATCTGTCTTCAACACTACCACATTCTCCGCTGCTACAATTGCTCCCTTTGAACTAGAAGACTTCCCTGCTTCTTGCTGTGGAATCTGATCTTAAGACCTGTTCCTTCCAACCATGCTCCTATGATCCTGCTACTGAGCATCTATCAATGTTATCTCATACCAACTGGTCCTGACAGATCTGGAAGAGGCCTCTTGCCCATCTTCCAGATTAGAATGCCGAGTCTCTGGTATCAACTCAGTCTTCAAAGCATTTGCTCAATCTTTGTTACTAACATCGATCTTGTGCTAAGTTCTTCTAGCACTGTTATGGGTCTGTCTCAGTCCTTTGAGACACCCACGAATTTTGCTGCCAATCCCTTGATTAGTACGCTCTCCCTCTCTTCCTTTGAGGGTTGACCTCCGCTAATCCTGTTGGTTGTTGGTACTATTTTTCGTACCATCTACTGGCTGCTACTAGCTTTGCCAGCAACTGATGGCCCATGCTTGTCGCGATAGATCCCCTGTCTAATGACTCTTGTTGGATGTTGCATCTCATAGTTCTCCAATCATGTCCAGCGTGGCACCCTAGCCATAACACAATCCCCTGCAGCCATCTGTGGCTGCTTTGACTATTGGCTCAGTTGTTTGCCAACTCCTGTGCTCTGCCGACTTCAACACCTTATGACTTCTTAACCCTACGGTCCTCTGTGCGCTGCCCAAGCCTCTTGCCCGAGCCTACTGGTGTAAATTTATGTAGATGTTCTATGCTTGATGCAACTTTACTTATCACTACAACAATCACATAAACAATCAAGTAAAATGCTGATAGAACATACCAATGGATCTACAGAAGACAAACCAGAAACAGAAAAATGTGGTGGTGCGTTACGACGGTCAACAGGATGCTTCAACCAGCAAAGTCTCCTTGGTCAGCCAACCTAGCATGTGTCACAACAACCCTCAAAACAGCCACATGGTCAACTCAAAGTCAACCCCAGAAAAGTCAACGCTGCCCCAACGGCAACAACGGCAACAACACCAGCAGCAATGGCAGCAACGGCAGCAACACCAGTAGCAACGACAGCAGCACCAACAACAACGGCAGCAACAACAGCTGCAACAAGTAAAAGTCAACACAGCGCAGTCTACGGTCAACCTTTGACCTCGGTTCTTGTGCCAAAATGTACGGCCTTCCAAAATCGAAGTCTCCACCAAAAATCAACTCCTTTGGACCATGCGTTGACCAAAGTCAATGCTGGTCAAACTTGCGTGGAAACCCTAGTTGCAGCAGCTTCCTCTTCGTCCTTCTTTCCCATGTGTGAACTGAAACTGCCTCCAGGGAGCTCAAACCAATCAGAAGAGGAGAGATGATGTGTGAGGATGAGATGAGTGAAATGTCCTCCAACGTTGACTCTATTTATATCAATCACTGAGGTGTGTGACACATTTGCTGGGGATGTAAAACATTAAGGCCGACCTGCACATATTTTGAAAGTATTAAAAATAAATTCAAAATAAATGTTCTGCTCATTGGATCAAGATGATCTTTAGATCGATCTTGCACCTCTTCGAAAGAGGAACCCAATAAAAATATTGGTGTCTTTATCTGAGCATCACAACATGGAGTTTGGACCTAGTTGTCCAATTTTAACAACTGGCCACTACCCAAACTTGCTTCCCGCTGCTCGAACTTGCTGCACACTTCCTGAGGCTTCCCGAAGCCTTCTTGCTCCATGCTTGGAAATTGCTAGTGCTTCCTGGACCCTTCGAAATTTACCAATGATTTAAAAAAAAAAAAAAAATTCTCCTAGCTGACCAAAAAGACTATTAGCCCTAGCACCCTTCTGGACCTAACTCAATGACCTGATCTTAGGCGGTTTTCCGACGTACTATTGCTGTCTAATAGGCCACGACTGTTGGCTACAACCCAGCTTGGCCTCTTCGCGGCCTACCTAGCTATCAAAACGTGCTCGGCCTGTCTGTTGCGACTGAATGATTTCTTGCCCATATTGACTTGTGGTTGGCCCAACTGTTCCTCTGCGCACGTGGTTGACTTCTCGTCAAATATCTGCTCACATCAAATCTCTGTGCGTGGTCAATCCTGGATTTTCAGCCGAGTGTGGTTGCTCCAATCCCCGACCTCCTCCTTCCTCGTTAACCTTGATTTTCTGTTGCCGGGAGGTGTGCTTATGTTGGCCGTTGCACCACACTTTCACTATGCACTACATTGACCTTGTTCTTGATATGACCTGTCACACTGGGTCTGGTCTTGTTCGGTCCGATCTATTTCGACTGTCGACCTCCAATCTCTCTGTTGAGTAGGTAAATCCCCTCTGCGGACAGAGGCGATTCCTCTAGCCCTAGAGTGGGTCTAGCAATAAGGGGACAAGCTGGACTTTCAGACTCCTGGCTTATATATGAGAACAAGTTGGGATAGATGACCTACCTTGGTCCAATGATTTTGTTGCAGTTTGCAACAGCGATCCTCTGATCTTTGTCTTCACACGTCGCGGTCCTTCAGTGATAATGTCCGTGTACCTGCACAAGGATCAAGTGAACGGTGACAGCATACGGAAACATACTTTCATTTACAACTATTCGATTGATCAAGGAGAATCAAACATTTTGCATATGATAAAACACAAAATTGGAACAAAAAAACCAGTCATGTATTAATGATAGAGGAAAGAAGTTTACAACCTTAATGCCTTGACGTTGCAACCTCCTTCGACAGGTTAAGTCAAGCGCATCTCAAGCATTCGTTGGGGATCGGACTTGGTGAGGCAATGGGCCTGAACTCTCTCTCGACAATGGATTCCTCTCTGCCTTATTCTTCACACCAGCGATAGTAAGGACTATTCAGCTAGCTGAAACCATGTGAGAAGGAAGTATTTATAGGAGAGGAGGAGGTGGTTTGGGATCCCTCATAAGGTGGAAGAGAGGTCCTATCCCTTTGGGGAGTTGCACAATTGTAGGAAACAAGAAGCCAAAGGGAGGACTTCGACGTTATTCAGTCGAACAAACCATGATAACTCCGCTCACGAAGTGGTTAGGCATGGAAACTTCGTTTCTATTTAAAAAAAATTTCCAAAAACAGCTTGGCGCGGGTACCCCACTGAGACAGAGTGCCAATGGGCGCGAGGTCCAGTGTTAATTTCTCTATGGGCGCGAGGCCATAACTACCTACTAGCGTCGACCCAAAATCATATGTTTTTTAGAGCCTGCTTAAGGAATGATCAACAGAGGAAATGTTCTTGACATGCCAAGGGATGCAATGATACTTTTAGCAAGGTATGACAGTACACAAAAGTCACTGAAATGATCCTCCAGTGTTCGGGACGGTGGCAAAATACTTTGTAACAGATGCCCCCTAAAGCATGAGGTCTGAGAGAAAGGGAGGGGTGAAATGCTTTATGAGAACGTGCCCAAACCAAGCACCGTCGTCGGATACCTGCAAGAACAAGTACAATTGATATCTCTGATACATGAATATATGGCATGGGCGTAGCCATCCATAACAGAGTACATATAAAAATAAGATCCGAGGTATGGACGCAACCATCCAGCCATAAGGATCAATAAATAGACTCAGGTATGGTCGCAGCCATCCTATCAGAAGAGTCATGCATATAGTCATGATAAACCAAATCGTCTTGCAGCTTGGATTTTATCAAACAAAACCCAGGGTCTTGCGCTCCATCTTGACCTGAACAAGTACAAATTCAAGCATGCGAATGAGTGAGCTGAAGTCGAATATGCGAGAAAGTCGTCTGATTACCAGCCAATGATGAACGCTGTTAACAGGCGCGAGAGAAACCACTAATAATGACAATGGCTCTCAAGGTACAACTAGTACAAGTCGCGGAATGTGAACAATGAGCTGGAGTCGAACACCTGTGAAATCACTCGATTGAAGGCCAATGATGGGGACTTGTCGTCGAATGTGAAGAACTTGCCATTGAGGCATGCAAGCTCCAAGGTACCGGAAGGGAGTATAGATCAGCTTCCGGAAGGGAGTATAGATCAGCTTCTTGGATAATGAGCTGAATTCGACAAGAAGTGACCTGGTCGAAGGAGGACCATAATGTTTCCCACATCATCGACACGAGACAGAGGAATAAGGTGATAGTGAATTAGGACCAAACAGAGGTTCAGAGGTTAACAATTGCAGAGGAAAAATTCTCTTGAACATATTGGCGATACGACTCCAGAGTTTGGCAATATTTTGACATCAGGGATCTGAGGTCATGATGATGTGGCAAAGAGCAGATGAGAGGTCAAAATAGATAACCCAAACCCATGGAGGCAAAAATGACGAAATTGGATGTCCCCAACCTGACACGAATTGCAGACGAGTGTCATGTTCAAGAGTGACATACTGCCGACACGACTGAGAACTGGTTCCATTTTCCCCCACCATTGCTGGTGAGTACCCCAATTATTTTTGGAAACAAGCTTGAAGGGGATAGCATATGCTTGTCATATAAGTTTGTCCTTCGGACAAATCCATCCTAGTACATTTTATGAGCCCTAGGAAGGAGGAACTCGGTTACGTCATGGTGACGATTTCCAATGTCATGTGAGTTTTAAGAAGTGTGACAAAGGAAGAACTCGACATCTTTTCATGTTTAGAGAGTTTGAAAAGAAGCGGAAAAGAAAACTCCAACAAGTCTCTTTTCGTAGATAGTCTCACAGATCCGAAAAGGTAGAAAACCATAACGGAGAGAACCTCTTAGTTGAGATAGGCTAAGGTATTCGTTTTTCGTAAATAATCTGTCCCAGCCCGAAAAAGGGGTAAACATATAAACGTATACTGGGCAGATGTCGTTTTGTAGCCTTTAACTAGTTCAAAACAACAAGAGTCTCGACAATCTTTTCAATTTTCGAGAATCAGAAAAAGCGCTGAAAGATCACTCCAGGGTTGACTTTTTCGTGTTTTTACCGCGTCCGAAAAAGTAATAAAATACAACTCATCACTTCATGGCTATCATGTAGAGGACCTGTAGTTGCACAAGAAACACACGTAAAACCCTTTTTTCGAGATAAAATATTAAAATAATCGAAAAATATGCTCAAAAACCTAATTAGGGTTTTGAAAAGTTTATAAAATGACAAAATTGGTAAAAATAATTTACTTTTTTTTACCTTTTGTGAGCTTTTTTACCCTTTTTCACTGTGATCTTGTGGAGCTTTCAACGAACAATCCAGGAGACCAATCACGAATCCGTTTTCTTTAGGTGAGAGCTCGTATCCTTGCCTGCATTTTGAATTAAGTTTCATTGCCTGCATTTCAATTTTTCACATTTGTGGGGGAATTTTGTTCAAACTAGGGCGCGACGGTTGGCGCGGGTTCCGAGTACGAACTTGTGCCAACCCGCCTTGCAATTCAATGGGGGCACCAACCGCGACCACTAATTTTGCATAAAAATTCTACTAACGAGCCTGTTTGAAACCATTCAAAAGCGAATATGTTGACTAATGAAAGCCCCTGTGATGATTTTGCAGGTGTGTGAAAGCAAAATGGTGATCAAATGGAAGGAAAGGGAACACGGGGAAGAAAATGAGCAAGCCTTGAACAATGTAAGATGCATGGATGTTCTAAGGGACTGCGGGCTTATAAAATTTTTCATGGCGCCATGTCTTCGAGCTCAACCGGAGTTATTACAATACCTGATCAGTGTATGGGACATCGATTAGGAAAGATTTGTGATTCACGATCATGAGTTAGAGATCGAAGTCTCAGGCATATACTTTATTACTAGATTATCACGGAGGGGCATTACCAATCTTGACAGGTACTCGACCCACAATGGAAAACATGAGCATGGTCATAGACAGGGTTTGCCGAGGGGCAAGGAAAGGATCAAAGAGCGGGAAGGTGGATATCCAAACCATTCCCGATTTGGCAGTAAAAGTAGTGCTGCACACCATTACTCAAGCTGCTGGATCTCAAGCTCCACATGAAGCCACAAAAACACAGCTGCTACTTGCCGTAGATTGTATGGTCCCAACTCTTTACAACTGGGCAAAGGTCGTAACAATCAATCTGAAACGCCAATTGACAAAATACAAGAACGACAAACTGAAACAGCTCGGCTATGGGTCCATCTTGGTACCGTTCATCCTGGAGTGGTTACCAATCTTTCAACGTCAGGAGGTGATAGTCCCCGCACCACCACCACGAGAGCCACAGATGGTCCGTTGGGCAACTTTGATGCCTAGAGCAGGAGGCGGTCAACAGATGTTGTGGAGACCGAAATTCTTTGATTGGCTCCGTCGACAACTTATTGTCGTGGAGGACTGGCCCTACACTGGCACGGACTTCACGGGTGATGCGGATCTCCCACTCCCAGCAGGAGAGGATTGGGATGAACCACTGGGTAAGACTCATTTTTTGATTTAGATGAGTATTATGCTTTTTAAATTATATATGTTCTGATGTTAATCCATGTATTGCAGATGTCGGCCTAGAAAGACCTGCAGGAGTGTATCCAATAGCACGGAGGGTTCCTCGTGATTTTGAAGTGGCCCCTCATGGCGAGAGAAGCGAGGAGGAGGAAATCGTACGCAACCTGGAGGGACTCACCAGTAGAATCCCAGATTATGTGAGATTTGACAATGTTCCTCGCGCATACCAGAGGCACACTGTGGGGGTGTCTAACCATGTTCACCGCTTATTGAGGCAGCTTGTGCGTGCAATGACATGCTACCATGAGCATCATGTTGACTAGACGCCTAGGCTTTTATTTCTGCATATTTTTTGAGAGACACGATGTCTCAGGATGTAACTATAACATATATATTTTTTGAACTTATGATGCACATGGATGCAAACACTCGATATATATATATATATATATATATATATATATATATATATATATATATATATTTAACACATTCATTTGTCTAGGAATATGCTAATATATGATGTAATCAAAATTCCTTTCTAATAAACAAACACACAAATACAAGCTTAAGATATGAGGATTTCTAACAGAGTAATGCCCATTAAGCTGAAGAACAACAAGCTGAGAGTCTAGGTTAACAATTAATGCACGAATGTCGAGAGCAATGGCCTCGGTTAAGAGTTCAATGACGACACTATATTCAACGACATTGTTCGTTGTTCGTCCTAGACAAATACCTTGAAGGTTTATCAACTCACCATAAGGATTATAAATCACCCATCCTCGAAACCAACATAAGGAGTGACAAACATCTGCACAGTAAGCAACAACATAATAAGAAAGAAAAACTACTCGCAAAGCACACCAAGCCAAAAATTGTACAATAAATGAAAAAAACACCTATGTACAAAAGAACATGCACGAGAAGACTCATGCATAGTATTTTTTGAGATACAACCCATTTCTGGGCCGATTCAAAGGATAACCTTCATAGTCAATTAGCTCATAAGCTTCGTCTGCAAAATGCGCTTAACGATATAGGGCCCATGCCACATGGGTTTGAATTTGACTGCCCCCAGCTTATCATGAGCTTGGTCATACAAGAGGATGAGGTCTCTTTCTACGAAGGAACAATGGGAAACCGATTGATCAAAATGAGCTTTGACCCGCTTTTTCTGTGCTTCTATGACAAGAGCAGCGAAGCGGCGAGTTTCATCAAGCCTCTCTAAATATAGAAGATGCTCTTCTTTTGGCGAAGTTTTAGGCAACAATTCAACATCTATGTTATGTATATTTTATTATTTATTAATTAGATTTAGTTATCTTAGGTTATTAACTGAAAAGGCATGATCAAAGACTTCTGTTTTCACACAATTGAGGCTATATTTAAAGCCTAGGCGATCCCTCATTGTAATCATCTCTTATCTTCATCAATAATAATATATATTTATCAAGTTTACCAGAGTTTTTACACTCCATTGGTATCAGAGCCATCGCTCTTTGGATCTGTGTGATCACCCAAATTAAGCTCGATTATAAACTTCAAACAGTGATAACCCTCAGAACCTCGGACCTTTGATACCCAAACGTAGAACAGTCACTTGTATTGTTCTTGTGCCTCGGTCTTATGGGAGGATAGCATACCTGGATTATCAACTTATTTGTGAGATCTGCAAGTCTGCCACACAGCACCCCCGCTGCTGACTGCCGCCACCACACCCGTATCCCCCGACGTCTATTCTTCTGCCAATTACCCGATTCGATCTCTGTTCACGTTTTTTTTTACAGCGCAGACATACGTGGAATATATAAAACAGGTTTACGTATCAGAACTCGTGAAACAGGTTTACGTATCAGAACTCGTGAAACAGGTTTACGTATCAGAACTCGTGAAACAGGTTTGGACGACTGCATTAATACATGGTTTAAATCTGGATGGGTAACGGCTTGTAACGATACAGCGTTTAAACATACAACGTTTAAAAAAATACGGTGATTCGACTCTCGTGTAAACGATACGGCTGCATAATTTTGGACGGCGGCATTAATACAGGGCGTAAGTCTGGCTCTGTAAGTATACATTGGTGGATACATTACCACTGTTTAAAAAAAAAAACTGCCGGTTTGTAAAAATAAAAAAAAAATCGATTTGAAACAGTGTGACCTTCAGCGGAACGACACATTTGTAAAAAACGATTTTTTTTTAATTATATAAAATATATATTATATAATTTAATTGATCATTATATATATATATATCATAATTATATAGTTTATTTATATATTATATAATTTCCATTTAAATAATTATATATATATATATATATATATATAATAATTATATAATTAAATTATATATATTATATAATTTTTAATTAAAAATTATATATATATAATAATTATATAGTTTTAAATTTTTTTTTTATTAATTAAGTAATTAATTAAATATTAATTAATTAATTAATTCAAAAAAAAAATTAATTAATTAATTAAATATTAATTAATTAATAAAAAAGAAAAAAGAAAAAAGAAAAAAAGAGGAGAAACTGGCAGAAAGATATTCCCCACCTCATACACGCTCGATGTCGTCGTCAATGTCGATGGCGGAATTCCAGAAGAAATTGGGAGATCTTGAGAAACAAATTAATAATAATTCTGAAGAATTCGGAAGGCGATTAGTCGATCTGGAAGGTATAGTTGCAGGGCATTCCAACGACATCAAAAAGGTTCATGATACAACAAATCGAATAGAAAGACAAATGTGGCTAAATCATCACGAGGCCACAGAAAAGCTTAACGAAGCAATGAACAAGATGATAGAGCATAGCGAAGTAATGAACAATATGACAGTACTCTTCAATAAGCTAAATGATAAAATAGATAAGTTAAGTCAGACACAATCCCCAACATCTCCTAACAGGGAACCAAATCAACAAAACAATTCCGCAGATTCAGGGAACTCAGAAGAGCATCAAGAAAAAACTGATTCCCCACATCATCAAGAAGATAGTAATGCAGATTTTCAAAATAAGCAACTCTGGAATGCATTTGCTAATCAATATCCCCTTCTTGTTCCACCATTAGCATATCAGCACAAAGCCAAGATCGACCTACCCAAATTTGATGGTAATGAAAAGAATAGCGTTGCATGGCTTAATAAAGTGGAAGAATATTTTGAGATTTATGACATTACTAGTGATGATGAAAAAATTAAACATGCTTCCATGAAAATGGAAGGAGAAGCATATAATTGGTATATGTGGTGGAAAAAGACGACGCTCGCTATTAGTTGGAGGAAATTTAAGGATGCGTTCTTTAAAAGGTTTCAAGGCATAAAAGAAGAAAAGTTCTTTTCAACGTTTATCAAATTACGCCAAAAAGGAGATGTGGATGAGTACACGCGAGAATGGGAGACCTTGGCAACACGAGTACCCGGATTGTCGGAATCTCGTCTAATCCAGTCTTACATCTCAGGACTCAAAATCCACATACAAGAAGAGCTCGAACTACATGAAATTACGTCCGTAGAAGTAGCAAGGCAAAAAGCAAAAGCTGCTGAAAAGAAATTTGAAAGAATATCGAAACCAGAAAAAGTATATTCAAGGCGACGGTTTCCTCAATCTGCAAAAGAAGATAACATGAAATATGTTCCACCACGCCTTCACGAAGGAGACAAATCTAACTTGGAAACACAAAGAATAAGGGAAGGTAAATGCAAACGTTGTGGCGAAAAATGGGACCCTAAGCACAGATGTGCTAATGGGAAAGAAAGAAATCTGTATAACTGTGAAGCAACTAATGATTCTAACAATGATGATTCAGACATAGAAGGGATAGAAGATACCCTGGAATTCTCCCCAGAAGTAGATGATGACAGCACTCCGCAAGTGTCATTGTCAGCCATGACAGGTATATCACAACCACAGACACTAAAATTAAGGGGACATATTAAGAAAAACAACGTAATGGTTCTCGTAGACACTGGCAGCACGCACAATTTTCTAGATTCAACCATGGCCAAAAGACTCAACCTCTTTACTTTTCCCATGCCTAATATGAAGGTAATGGTGGCCGATGGTAAGAAGATTGAACAGGTAGGAAAATGCCATAAAGTCAAATTGCAGATTAAAGACTTTAGTTTAGAATCTCCATTCTATGTCGTACCACTTGGAGGAGTAGATGTGGTCCTAGGAATTCAGTGGTTACAAACCTTGGGTACTTATTCGGCCAACCATCAGAAGCAGTTTATAAGCTTTAGGTGGGAAGGACGGAAGCACAAGTTGTTTGGATTCCAAGCCCCAGAAAATCAAATCGTATCATCATCCCAGATGATGAAGATGATCCGAAAGGGAGCACCAGCTTATATAGTCGAATGTCGTCATTTAGAGATGTTATCTACAAAAGTCAACCACGAAGAATCTCAGGAGGTACAAGCACTGTTCAGAAACATGAATAGGTATTTCAAGATCTACCAATGAAGATGCCTCCTCATAGGGAAATCGAACATACAATAGAAGTCAAGGCAGGATCAGACCCTGTTAACATCAAACCTTATCGCTACCCACATCACCATAAAACGGAAATTGAGAAGATAATCCAAGACCTTTTAAAATGTGGGGTCATTTCAAAAAGTAAGAGTTCGTATGCTGCCCCAGTTATATTGGTAAGAAAAAAAGACGGATCATTTTGGCTATGCATTGACTATAGAGGATTAAATAAAATAACTATTAAAAATAAGTTTCCAATTCCCTTTATCGATGAAATGTTGGATGAACTCCATGGCGCAAAATATTTCTCTAAATTAGATTTAAGGTCAGGTTATTACCAGATCCGAATTAGATTGGAAGATATACCAAAATCTGCATTTCAAACACATGAAGGTCATTATGAATTTAAAGTAATGCCCTTTGGGTTAACAAATGCACCAGCTACGTTCCAAGCCACTATGAACGAGTTATTTCGTCTATATCTCAGGAAATTTGTACTAGTATTTTTTGATGATATTTTGATTTATAGTAAAACTTGGAGGGAGCATTTGCAACACTTGGATAAGGTTCTCACGTTACTAGAAGACCATCAATTTTATGCAAAAAAATCCAAATGCACCTTTGGAAAAGAAGAATTTGAATATCTGGGACACCTAATATCCCATGAAGGAGTAAAAGTGGATCCTTCTAAGATTAAGGCTATAAGGGAATGGAATAAACCAGTGAACATATCCAAGCTCAGAGGATTTTTAGGATTAACGGGATATTATCGAAGATTTATTAAAGATTATGCGCATCGAACCGCACCTCTTACAAATCTCTTAAAGAAAAATTCGTTTAAATGGAATGAAGAAGCAGGGAAATATTTTGAAGATTTGAAGGAAGTAATGGCTAATGCACCAGTATTGGCAACTCCTGACTTTTCTAAACCATTTATCATTGAATGTGATGCCTCGGGATTTGGTATTGGTGCAGTATTAATGCAAGAAGGGCACCCTATTGCCTTTGAAAGCAGAAAAATAAATAAACGTGAGCGTCTCAAGTCCACATACAGTAAGGAAATGCTCGCAATTATGCATGCATTAGCCAAATGGAGACAATATCTGTTAGGAAGTAAATTTTCCATCCGAACCGATCATAACAGTCTTCAGTATCTCCTTCAGCAAAAAACACTCTCTGAAGAACAACAAAAATGGATTGAGAAGATTGCCGCTTTTGACATGGAGATATTACACAAGAAAGGAAAGGACAATGTAGTAGCGGATGCCCTGTCTAGAAAAGATGAGGAAACAACATTACTTGCAGTTTCAATTGTTGTGCCTGAATGGCTTAATGAGATTAGAAGTGAGTACGCCAAAGATCCGGACATGTTGGCTATAATTAACAATCTCCCAGGGAATTCAAAATTTGAATGGAAGAACGATATCTTATGGTACAAAGAGAGAATTTATCTAAACTCCAAATCCAAGTTTATATCAAAAATACTCAAGGAATCACATGATTCCATGTCATCGGGACATGTAGGATATTTCAAAACCTACTACAATGCACGTCAGTCATTTTTCCGGAAGGGTATGAGTCACGATATTCAAAAATATGTTGCAAAATGTGACAAGTGTCAAAGAAATAAAACTGAAAATATTATGACACCTGGCTTACTTCATCCCTTAAATATTCCGGCTCAGAAATGGGAAGAAATATCAATGGATTTTATTGAAGGATTACCTGTATCGGAGGGAAAGGATAAGATCTTCGTTGTAGTAGATAGACTCACTAAGTATGCTCACTTTATCGCTATTAAAAAAACAGACTCTGCAAAGCAAATTGCAGAGATATTCTGCAAACATATTTATAAACTACATGGTTTTCCGAAAGTTATTGTCAGTGACAGGGATGCCAAGTTTAAAGGGAACTTTTGGAAGGAATTGTTCAACCATGTTGGAACCTACCTCAACATGAGCTCAGCTTATCACCCTCAAATAGATGGGCAAACAGAGGTTGTTAATAAATGTTTGGAAGCTTACCTACGGTGTTATGCTACGGAGAAACAAAATAAGTGGGTCCAATGGTTGCATCTTGCCGAATGGTGGTATAATTCTACTTACCATACATCAACAAAAATGACTCTGTTCCAGGCTCTATATGGATATGAGCCTCCGAAGTGGAAAGATTTTGCTTCAGTTCAAACTAATTTGCCAGCAGTAAAAAATCAACTAGAAGAACACCAAAAGGTCGTCCAAATTCTAAAAGAAAATTTGAGTGTTGCACAGAATCGTATGAAGCAACAAGCTGACCGTAATCGCACTGAGAGATCATTTGAAGTTGGAGATTGGGTGTTTGTCAAGCTTCAACCATACAAGCAGTTGTCCCTTAAACAAAAAGGAAAAAATAAATTAGCTCCAAAGTTTTATGGTCCGTATCAAATTATTAAAAAGATTAGTCAAGTCGCTTATGGGTTGAGCCTTCCCGATACCAGTCGTGTTCACAATGTTTTCCATGTGTCCTGCTTAAAAAAGGCATTGGGTAACCATCAATTGCCCCAAACAACACTTCCCATTTTGGATGATGAAGGCAAGCTCGTTCTAGAGCCCGAAGGTATCCTATCTACCCGTGATAAGAAGTTGCGCTCTCGTGTTATTACCGAATATTTAATCAAGTGGAAGGACTTGCCCATTGAAGAAGCATCTTGGGAGTCTGAAGCGTTTCGCCAGCAACACCCATCATTACGTATGCTTTGAGGACAAAGCATCTTAAGAGGGGGGCAATGTTATGTATATTTTATTATTTATTAATTAGATTTAGTTATCTTAGGTTATTAACTGAAAGGGCATGATCAAAGATCATGCCTCTTCGCCAAGGGACACCTTGAGGCTATATTTAAAGCCTAGGCGATCCCTCATTGTAATCATCTCTTATCTTCATCAATAATAATATATATTTATCAAGTTTACCAGAGTTTTTACACTCCAATCTATCTTGGGAGAAGAGATTTCGCATTCAATCGGAAGGGTAGCTTCCAGACCATAAACAAGCTGGAATGGAGTGAATCAAGTCGCATCCTTCACTGAGGTTCGGTAAGCCCAAAGAGCTGAAAACAACATGAGATGCCAGTTGGACTTTATGCATCTCAATCGTACGCTGAAGCATAGTGACCAGAACCTTGTTCCCGACTTCAACCTGGCCATTGGCCTGAGGGTTGTACGACGCTGAGCTGTTGTGACGCAGACCCAAGTTGGAAGTCAACTCAATGATCATGTAATGACGAAAATGAGAACCATGATTGGTGACAATAGCTTGAGGGACACCAAACCTAGTAATGACATGATTGAACAGAAATTGTGCGGTTGTCTTGCCGTTCGCTGTAAGTGTAGGCATTGCTTTGGCCTATTTAGTGAAGTAATCAACGGCTACAATAGTATAAGCATGCCACTGGCCGAGTGAGGGTTATACGTCATAAAATCGATGCCCCACTTTGCAAAGGGACCAACGGTAATGACAGGATGGAGGTGTGCGGGTGGAGCGCGTATGTTGCGCTGGTAAATCTGGCAATCGTGACACTTGCAGACAACAACAATGCATTGTTTAAAGATGGTAGTCCAGAAATATCCAGCACGAAGAATCTTTTGTGCAGTAGCATATCCAGACATGTGACAACCACAGGTGCCAGAGTGACAATCATTGAGGACCTTTTCAGCCTTCTCAAGAGTTAAACACCGTCGGAGAACAAAATCAGCTCTGATGCTGTAGAGAGTATCTTTGACTATATGATAAGTTTGCGAATGATGGCAGATGTGTCGACGAGCATCCTTCATCAACTCAGATCGGAAGGCAGAACTCTGAAGATATACGATGATATCATCGTACCAAAGGATCGAGGGTGCTAATGAGAAAAAGGGTGTCGTCCGGAATGCGTTCCTCGGAACCAGATGGAGCAGAATCAGAAGGGAGAGAGCAAATCAAATCGGCAAAAACCAATGATTTCTTTGATTTGGCAGTAGTAAATTCCAAACTGAACTCCTAGAGGATAACAATCCACTTTGAGTATTTGCCCCCCAACAATTGACGAGTCAATATGTAGGTCATAGGGTTGAAATCAGAAATCACGGTTACTGTGTGTGGCAGAATATAATGGCAAAAATATTGGACGGCTTGAACAACAGCCAATGCCAATTTCTCGACATGTGCGTAATGCGTTTTGGTATCGAGAAGATTGTGGCTCAAATAATAAATGACGTGCTCATCACCATCATCGTCATCTTGCACCAGAACCATGGAAATAGTGCTAAATGTGACAACCAAATAGAGGGAGTAGTCGTGATGATAATTGGGAGGACGCAATAGAGGAGCATTAATAAGCAATGTCTTCAGTGCATTGAAGGATTTTTGGGCGATCTCATCTCAGAGGAACGGGACGCCTTGCTTAAGTAATTGCATGAATCCTTTGGCTACTTCAACATAGTTCGGTATAAAATGGCGCAGGAAATTAGCTTTCCCTTGCAGACTTTGCAACTGATGTAAAGAGGAAGGGGAGGGGAGATTGACAATAGCTTTGACTTTGAGGGGATTGAGACGAATTCTGTCTTTAGAGATGATAAACCCTAAGAGTCTATCGGAATCAACGCAAAAGATGCACTTATGCGGATTGAGTCGAATGTTATAGCGTCTACATCGAAGAAATATTTGACGAAGATGATCTGGGTGGTGTTTACGCTTAGCGGAATGAGTCGGAAGGTCATCCAGGTAAGGTTCAACAATGCGCTTGATATCATGGAAAGCGTATGACATTGCCCTTTGAAATGTAGCCCCAACATTCTTAAGACCAAAAGGGAGCTTCTTATAGGCGAAAGTACCCCAAGGACAGATAAAGGCGGTCTTGTGTTGATCGACCGGAAGAATATTGATCTGGTTGTACCTAGAAAACCCATCCATAAGGGAAAAGATCTCACTCCCAAGTTCCAACACATTCGTCAATGATCTGGTCAATGAAAGGAGTGGGATAGTTATCCTTAGGGAAAGCGCGATTGATATCACGGTAATCTACATAGACATGAATAGTACACTGCTTCTTATCCACAGGAACAATATTAGAAACTCATTCTGTCAAGGGAATCGGATAAATGAAGCCAACTGTAAGGAGTTTTTCAACTTCTCCCTTAATGGCGGCTGCCTTTCTAGGGTGCACAGGACGAAGACGTCGACGAACAGGCTTCGCGCCAGGACAAGTAGGAATCTCATGCACAACTATACTCAGATTGATGCCGGGCATTTCTTCGTAAGACCAAGCGAAAATGTCTCGAAACTCGCGGAAGAGACTAGTATAGACCTCGATCTCATCAGGAGAACAGGTCACCCCAATGTGGATGTTCTCGACAACCCTTGGTTTGACGGAGATGTCGATAGGCATCGTTTGTGTAATGTTTCCCAGGTTACCTTCCGCAAAGACTTCGTGTGTCAAGATGGGCATTTGAAGCGGATGGGAAGGAGCTTGGGAAGTGAACTTCTCAAGACAAGTAGACATGGCCCCAAGGCCAGGCATGAAAGAGGAACGATGATGACTATCGTCCCAAGGAGGATCCTCAAGAGACATAGTTTCCACGATGGCCTCATCAGTGGGAAATATCTCGTTTAAGGGATCCGTCAAATCTGAAGTGCCGAGCCAAGGGCAGGGAAAATTTTAAGGAAGGAAAATTTTCGTGAAGTTTAAAAAAAAGGCGAATATCACTAATCCCTAATATGCAAACTATAAAATGTTCATTGATATGCAAACTATATATAGCCTGTATATACAGTTGGCGATTTTTAAGGTAAAATAATTTTATACTGTAAAATTTGGGCGAATCATTTTTATTAAAAATGGAAATTGGCGAATCTTTCTTTTGGAATAAACATGGAAAATTAGCCCACCTGCGAATATTAGCCCCTAAAATTTTCCATGGCCAAGGGGATTGAAAATACGTGTCAAGAGACATACTCAGAGGAGTATGATCGGAGGGCAGAGGAGCCGAAGCCGAGATAAGTTCACAATAATCAATTTTTATTGGGCTTAACGGCATCGCGTCACCAAATGAATCAATTTGCTCGAGCGAAGGGACGATCCACAGATCATAAGACCTGGAGATCATGTTGACCTAGGCAATGTTGGGTGGAGTAAGAGAAAAAAAGACCCATAAGGGCAGGATCTTTGAAAAGACCTGGCCCTATGCTCTCATAAGGTATAGGAATACGATATACATATGGAACGTTGCTCTCAAAAGACGTGGAAGTGAAAAAGGACAATTGATCGACAATGATGATCTTTCCTTTGTGCGGAAATCGAAGAACAAGAAAGAGAGTGGACGGGATGCACAACATGGCGTGAGTCCAACTGTGACCGAGGAGAAGATTATAATTGAGCTTGGCGTCCGCGACTTCAACCTCAACGTTAACCGTTTTCGCTTCTAACGTAATAGGTAAGCTAGCGAGAACACCAAGAGGGCGAGATTCCCTTCCGTCAAAAGATTCTAAAGCGTTTGGAGATTGATTGAAGGCTGGAGAACTGATGATTTTCCAGCAAGCAGAAGACATGACGCACCCTCATCCACGACCACTCGGTGGATATTCTTTCCATTAATCCCAACTTGAATGATCAGTGCAAGCTGGTGAGGGAGACGTGGGACGAAATTTTCCAAATCGAAAGTGATAAGGCTAGAATTGGCGGGATCAATACCTTCGATGGCATATAACAAAGCCTTCCGTTGTGATGGACAGCTCTGAAAAACTTCCAATGCAGACATAGCAGATGGCGCCTAAGCCAAATCCCCAACAATACTGTAATGCTAAGCGGCACGGGCATTAGGATTGTAGGAGGACTTTCAGAGTACACCTTTAGAAGGTGGCTGCACGATGGACTCAGTACTAGGGCTTTCAATTTGAAGAGGGCTAGAAGCAGGCAGGGGAGGAGGGCCATCAGCGATTTCCTTCCCTGCTGCCTGACACGGTTTGGTATAAACTTTCGATCGGGTGGCAATAGAGACGAGTGCAGGACCGTTCATCGTGAAAACCTGAGAGCCAAATGGGGCGAAGGACTGAGGTTGCTCCACCATCTGAGTTTGCTGTGATGGGAATGGTTCTTTAAGAACAACCGGAGTGTCTTGAGTGCCCTTGAGCAGTCGACTCACCTCGGCCCATCGTGGACAGTCCTTGGTGTAATGCTCTTCGTCACAAATCAGACAAGGGTACTTCGGTTTGCGTTTTGAACCATCCTAAGCACTGGGTTTCTGAGAATCCTGTTTCGGGGTATCGGCTTTGGCCTTACCTTTACCCTTCTTGTTACCTTTGGAAGTTTTATCAACCGGATTGGACTGGACGACATTCACTTCCGTGGTTTTACTAGATTTCGGGGGTGGCTGAGAAGCAGTATCAGTGGAAGGAGTAGATTTTTGCTTCGCAGAATTTGGAGAAGACTTCCGAGAAACTAAGACATATAACCTATGATACCGTCGACAAATGGTGTCGCCGGTGCTTTGGTAGTTCCAAGTCGTGGGGCATCGAGCAAGAGTTCATACAATGTGCCGGACTGAGAGTACACAAGATCAAGGTACTGGGCACGAGCGATGGTTTGTTCCTCAGTAACACATGCTCCCATAACAATGTCCTTAGCATTTAGAGCAACAAAAGAGGTAGTGAACCAATCAAGTTGATCAGGAATCTCAAACTTGATCAAACGACGACGTCGCCTCCATTCATGAATATGATCAGAGATATGGGTAGCTCGATCCTGTTTCAAGGATGTGAAGAGGTGCGTCCCAGTTTCATACCGAACTGGTAACTGAAAGTGTTTGAGAAATGCCACGGATAAAAAGTTGAGAGTCCTTTGGGAAAGACGTAGTTGAATGGAATCGTCAACCCAAGAGTTAGAGGAGCACCAAAGATGGTACGTCATAACCTGCGCTTGGGGGTCTTCTTCGAACTTGCCCTTAAATTTGGGACAATCGCTCGAGATTTTAGTCGGAACCGGAGGCCAATATGGATTATGAAGGATAGGATCATTCGTCAACTTCGACACATCGGGCAGTTCCAGCGTAGCAAGGAAGGGAAATTGCGGATTGAACGGCATTGCAGGCCATTGATAAAGACCAGTATTGGGATTCCAACCAGGTTGGGAGAAATTCTGCCCCCATATGTTCTGCCCCGGAGGATTTTGTCCATAAGAGTTATAAGCCTGATATTTCTGCCCATACACCAGTTGAGGACTGAGATATTAATTATGAGCGAACCACTGAGGTCCTGTTTGAGCAACATATGGATTTTGTTGTGGAATGTAAGCAGTGCCTTGAGGTGCATTATATAACACTTGAGTTTTACCTTGAGGAATATACGCAATGCCTTGAGGCGCACTGTATACCACCTGAGATTGACCTTGAGGAATGTAAGTGGCACCCTGAGGCTGGATGGGTTGTCCCTAGGGTGCAGGTTGACCTGGATGCTGTGGTTGAACACGCTGTCCCTGTGAGGCAGGTTGGCCTAGATGTAGGGGTTGAACAGGTTGTCCCTACAATGCTGAGAACCACCGAGTTGCCCTTGTGGAAGAGGTTGGTCCGATGGTTGGGATGAGCCAGGTTGCCCTTGAAGAACAGTGGAACTAGCTGAGCAGTAGAGGGTTGACCTTGTTGTACAAAAGTTGGGCCTTGCTGAACGTAAGGCTGGTTCTGTTGCACAAAAGGTTGTCCTTGTGATGGATAGATTTGCCCCTGGGGAACATAATATGCTCCCTGTTGAACATAAGGTTGACCAGCAGGACCGTAGGGTTGTCCTTGTTGGACTGAAGGTTGTCCCTGAAAGGGTTGTCCTGGCAGACCATAAGGTTGTCCCTGTGGACCATAGGGTTGTCCTTGTTGGACCAAAGGTTGTCCCGAAAGGGTTGTCCTTGTGGACCATAGGGTTGTCCTGGTAGATACGTGAACTGGTTGGTGTTAATCAAAGGCAAATAGATGGGATTTCCGTACTCATCATAATGATGCGGAGGATTAACAGGAGCTTTTGGCTGCTGAGAACCTTGAGGGGTGTAATTTTGCTGCTGAATGGCCAACATGTACTGATCATACGTCAAACCTTCAAGGATTGGATTAGAAGAGACGTGTGCACTACCAGTAGGTTGAATACCCGAAACGTGAGGCTGTGATCCACCCACGGTGGGCCCAACTGGTATCGTGGAAGCGTTAGGAATTGACCGACGAACAACAGAAGATGGCGGCAATGATTGAACCATACTAACAGATGGTGTGGCTGAAACCACACAAACATTGGGTTGGGTTGGGACAGATGTAACGACCGTTGACGTCATGGGAGTCGAAGGTGAGGCACCCAATACTGTTACAAACGATCTTTCCGAGGGAGTCGATGTACTTGTCTAGATCGGGTTCTGATACAATGGTGTAGCACCAGAAATAATCAGACTCAACGAACAATAACCGGGTGGGAGAGAGGAAGGTTGACTTGAGACATAAGGAAAATACTCCGGAGGGAGCTGATATTCTCCTGTAGAAACATAAAGCTCTTCACTACTAATGGGGCTCGAAGAATCCATGTCAGATGAAGCCATGTTATTGTCGAAAAGGCGACGAGTAGTGGCAAGTAAAGAAGGTGGTTCCGAAGTAAGAGGACGATACTCTTCTTCGTTTCCAAAACCAACCCAAACGCCTAGATGTTGCCAATTGATATCAAATGGCTCCTCAAGAGGAGATCGGGTAGCAAGAGGTAAGATACTCGGAACAATAGAATGCCAGTAACCGATAGGCCTAGTAGGCTGAGATGCCCCTGAAGAAACTTCAGAAGAAGGATCTCCACTAGGAGGTAATGAAGGGGACGACAAAACTGGTGGTTCCGCCACCGTGACTTTGTCTCAAAAACAGGAGAGAAGCGAGATGACCAATTTGAGGCTTCAAGACCAAACACTAAGGAATTACTTAAGAACAAGCCAAGAAAATATCTTTAATCGGCATGTGATCATAGGTAATTGATTTTATGACACTGAAACAAAACTCTGCCTTTTCATATTTTAAGAGTCAAGAAAAAGGCAAAAGGTGACTCTAGTCACTTTCAGGTTGAACGAGCGCGAAAGGACAAGTGCTCGATGATATTTTCAATTTTAGAGAGTCATGAAAAGACCAAAATGACTACTCAAGGAATCTAAGCAAGAGGGTGTACCAAGCTTCCACGAACTGCAATATACACCTTGGTGATCAAATGAAAGAGAAATGACCAAGGACTTAAAGTACTTGCAGGCAGTCTGTCCGAATGTTGTGTTCGGTGTATCATGGTTACAAGGCAGCAGTTTCGGCTTCCTACGGATAAAGGATTGCAACCTATGAGGGTCTCCCTTTATATACTCGACGGTACGGGGAGCACAAGTCCGTGCTAGTGTTGTCTACTGCCAGATGGCGAACGACAGCTACCAGGTTTAACGACGTCGGAACACGTCACTAGCCTAGACCTCTAAATGTGAGCGTTAGGTTTCAATGCTTCCTTAGGTTCATTGAGTTCATTTTAAAGTTGATTTTGAATTAATGTTGCTGTTTCAAGGCCTTACCGAATGTAATCTCGAATCCTTAATGCACAACTATATGCGAAAGAAAATCATTCCAATTCGATGAACAACTAGCTAAGCAAGAGAAAGTAGTTTTAATAACAAAGCAACAATCAATCGAATACAAGAAGAAATTTTCCTAATGCATCTAAGACAACCAAAGCAAAAACGAAAAGCTCTTTCCTTGTTCACTAAAAGCTACTAATGCAAAATAATGTTTTTCATTTTCAAACCAAAAGAAAGAATGCAAATTTTGTCCTTTTAGATGAATGAGAAGCAAAATGCACTACTACACTAAAAGACAAAATAGACACTAGTTTCGAGCAATCCGAAGGAAACGATCTAAAACAAAGAGATCAATTCAACACGAATATCAAGCACACTCAAAACAAAGACGCATTTCTTCAAGCAAAAAGAGGGCTTTTAAACCGATTAAGTGAGCAACATAATCTATGCTTAGGGTGACAGAGGGAGAGCTAAATGAACATCATGATAACCATTCAACGATCTAATGACACGTAGAACCGAAAGAAAAGCTAAGACAATCAGTCAACAAGTTGAAAAGATAAAGACCAAACCGACTCAAACTCAACTCAGAAGGTTCAGTGAGGAGGTAGCTGAACAAGTGGCAGAAGGCACCTAGAAACCCTAGGATGAAAAATTTCATTGATCAGATGAGGGGAAAACAACTGAGAAGAACGAGACAAGAGAGTCAAAGCAATTCCAGTGGACCAATTGAAAGAGAAAAATCCAACCCAGAGGCAAGACACACTGACCAAACTCAAGGAAAAGCCCAAAATCCTAACCTACAGGATTCAGCGCATCTGTCAAGCTGTGCTAAATAGAGGATGGCACGCCTGTGAAAAAGGCAACAAGCGCCAATCAGCGCGACTGTTCAAGCAACAGAAGCGCCGAGCCAAAAAACTATGGAAAAGACAAGAAGCCACTGAGCAAAGGTCAGACTTGACACTCTGAGACTGAGTGTGATGGCAGAAAATAGTCAAACAGGCGAAACAAAGCAGAAAAGCGGTAATACGACCAAAGTCGAGCAAACAAGCAAAACACTAGACGAACAACGATAGACGACAAACACACTGATTCCCAGTATGGTCGCCAACTTGTTGAGCAGGTAAATCCCCTCTGCGGACAGAGGTGATCCCTCTAGCCCTAGAGTGGGTCTAGCAACAAGGGAACAAGCTGGACTTTCGGACTCCTAGCTTATAAATGAAAACGAGTTGGCATAGATGACCTACCTTGGTCCAACGCTTTTGTTGTACTTTGCAGCAGCGATCCTCTAATCTTTGTCTTCACACGTCGCGGTCCTTCAGTGATAATGTCTGTGTACCTGCACAAGGATCAAGTGAACGGTGACAACATACGAAAACTAACTTTCATTTACATCTATTCGATTGGTCAAGGAGAATCAAACATTTTGCATATGATGGAACACAAAATTGGAACCAAAAAACCAGTCATGTATTAATGATAGAGAAAAGAAGTTTACGACCTTAATGCGTTGACGTTGCAGCCTCCTTCGACGGGTTCAGTCAAGCGCATCTCAAGCATTCGTCGGGGATCGGACTTGGTGAAGCAATGGGCATAAACTCTCTCTCGACAATGGATTCCTCTCTGCCTTATTCTTCACACCAGCTATAGTAAGGACTGTTCAGCTAGCTGAAGCCATGTGAGAAGGAAGTATTTATAAGAGAGGAGGAGGTGATTTGGGATCCCTCATAAGGTGGAAGAGAGGTCCTATCCCTTTGGGGAGTTGCACAATTGTAGGAAACAAGAAGCCAAAGGGAGGACTTCAACGTTATTCGGTCGAACAAACCATGATGACTCCGCTCACGAAGTGGTTAGGCATGGAAACATCGTTTCTATTTAAAAAACTTTCCAAAAATAGCTCGGCGTAGGTAACCCACTAAGACAAAGCGCCAATGGGCGCGAGGCCTAGTGTTAATTTCTCTATGGGCGCGAGGACATAACTGCCTACCAGTGCTGACCCAAAATCATATGTTTTTGAGAGCCTGCTTCAGGAATGATCAATAGAGGAAATGTTCTTGACATGCCAAGGGATGCAATGATACTTTTAGGAAGGTATGACAATACACAAAAGTCAGTGAAATGATCCTCCAATGTTCGGGGTAGGGATTGTAGGGACAATGGCAAAATATTATGTAACACTCTCCTGTTGCTCCGGTTGCACACTGCCATTGTTCTAGTCTCGTCCTCCTCGATCTGGTTTGGTCTTGCTTCTACGGCGTCTTGCCTCGCTGCCCCTACACTCTGGCGGCTCAACCTCTGTCGGCTATAGTAGTTGGGTCAGCCCATCAGCGACCCAGTCAGCTGGCCAACTTTTTTTTTGCTTGTTTTTATTTATTTATTAGAAAAAAGGACCCTTTTTCTTTTTGTTTTAACATTTTTTTTTCTTTTATATTTCTCGTTTCATGAAAAAAAATTGTTCGTAAAAATTTCTTCTCGGCCCAAAAAGAAATTTCTCTTCAAAACTCTAGTGCGAGCCTTACTAATTGATTGCGCTCTTCACTCACTGATCAATTTGGTGCTGATCTTTATGTTGATCTCTGCTTTGATACCATGTTAAGTTTCCATGAAACTTTGCAACTACTTAGATGAATAATTGAAAACTAAAACTAGTTAACTTTCACCAAGATACAAAGTTTCTTAACAATTCATATGCAGCGAAATGAAAACACAGAGCTAAAAATACATCACACAAATTGACACACTTTTCTCAGGAAACCCAACAGGGAAAACTTGCTTGCTTGATGTGGCTATTTTATTGATTGATCTTGAGCACTTGGATCTATTACAAAGCAATCTATCTCTTTGAGAAAACATTCTGCTTCTCCTACAATTCTCAGCTGATACAATTGATCTCGCCCTGCCTTGACCACTGCTTGATCTTGGTTCTCGCACACAATTGTTCCCCTGCTGAAGCCTTGACTTGCCCTACTTCTTGCCTGGTCCTAGCTCCTATTCTCTTGCACACTAGAAGCCCTTGGATCTATTACAAAGCAATCTATCTCTTTGAGAAGGCATTTTGGTTCTCATACAATTCTCAGCTGATACAATTGATCTCGGCCTGCCTTGACCACTGCTTGATCTTGGTTCCTGCACACAATTGTTCCCCTGTTGAAGCCTTGACTTGCCCTTCTTGTTCCCTGGTCCTAGCTCCTATTCTCTTGCGCGCACAGGTGCCTACGCAGTCACTGCGTTACCCTTTAGTGTGGCTACATCACTGTGTCTGATTTGCTGAATACGAGCCCGATTTGGCCCACTGAAACCCTAGCGCAGCTCTCTGAGTGACTGTGTCACCCTCTTCCGGCTCTGCGTCCCTCTGTGTGAGCCCTTCTGGCTCTGCGTCGCTCTGCGTGAGCCCTTCTGGTTCTGCGTCACCCCTGCTGGGCCTACGCTACCTCTGCGTCAGCTCTGCGTGAGCCTGGCTGGCTCTGCGTCACCCCTCCTTGGCCTGCGTTGTCTCTCCGTTATTGATCTTCCTCTCTGCTATTGTATTCTCTGCCTTTGACTCAGGAATCCCACTGCTGAACTGCTCCTTACTACACTGCAAGCTCACTCGAAAATTCTCAGCAAACCGCGCCCCAAAATTTCGACTTAGCTCAAGTGCTGCCACTCTGCATGTGTTTTCCAACTGACCCCAAGCCTTCCTTTAATAATTTTCCCATTGAACATTACACGGTCGTCATCTAATCTCTAATCAACGACGAAGATTAGAAAAGGCTTGGTCCTCGTTACTTAGAACATTCTCACCCACATGTTTAAATTAATTCACTTTAATTATTTAATTTCCCTAAGTTAGACTTAGGGTATCCATTAAAATAATTAATTATTTGAATAACTTAAGTTTCAGGTGGAATTTCAAACGATTTCTACATCTTGGAGATCTCATGTGTTCTAGCCCCTCCACAAAGTTTCGGAGCTAGAGCACATCCGATGCTACCCCAAAAATCAACACTCCCTCTTAACGAGGAATGTTCTCTAGCAACACTTCAACCTGAAGCATCACCCTGATCCACGTTATCGGTCCCCTGCGCTGTTGATGCTTGTCCTGCTGCCCTTCATCCACTACGCTGCTGCCTTTTGTTCTGCTGCCCATGACTCTGCGACAGTCACTACCTCATTTGTACTGCAACTCCCTCTCAAATGTTGCATCATGCTACCCATAACATTGCCATTGCTAATCGCTGCACAGCAACTCAGTTGCAGAGAAGTAAGCAACTGAAGGACATCACCCAAAATCCTGGTAGACAAGTCAGTCTGGCTGCATCTCGATACTGAAATAGCCTTTTGTGTCTCTGTGCTGACCCTTTCGTGCCTCTGCGCTGTTGCTGCTCTGCGTAAGCACTGTTGAATTCCCATCAGCCTCTGCGCTGCTACTTCTATGCTGTTGGTGCCTCTGCTCTGTGCTGCTCCAGTCTTCAACATCCTAGCTCTGCCCATGTGTCTCCATAATCCTCTCCACCAACTGACTCCAGTCATCCTGCTACTGTGATTAAGGGCTCCCGTAGCTCGTATGTGATCCAAGAGTTTGGGCACCTCAAGAATCCTGACCCCTACTGCTATCCGTAGATCAATCTACAGATCTATGTCGCCCCAACTCTTCTCTCGAGGCACATGAGCACTCATAGCCACATCATCATCACTCTCATCATCACCCTTAGCTGCTGCAGCCTTTGAATCCGAGTCTTCCTTGTCCTTCTTCTTCTGAGGACAAATAGTGGCGAAATGTCCTAGTTCACCACATCTGAAGCACTTGACCTTTGAAAGGTCTCTCTTCTTCTTCCCTCGTTGCCCTTGCTGTCCCTTAGATGCAAGAGGCACATCTTCCTCCTCCTCCTTCTTGATCTTGATTCCGCTGCTGGTGCTGGCCGCCTTGGTCATCCTCCAAATTTCTTCTCGTCGAAGAGCCGCCCACATGTCTTCGCAATTTGGAAGTGTTGCTCTGCCCAAAATTCCTTGGACAAAGGTCTCCCACTCTCTAGATACTGCATTCTGGGCATTCCTGACTAATAGACCCTCATCGGGAGTGGCCCCCATGGCAACCAACTAATCACGAATCACCTTCAATCTAATGAGGAAGGGGTCGATTTCCTCTCCCTTATGCATCTGAAATAGTTGAAACTGATTCTCTAGAAGCATTCTCCTTTGAACATAAGTCCCTTGATACATTGAGGTCAACGTTGTCCACATCTCATTTGCTGTGTTCTTTTCAGCAATGTGTGGGACCACATGAACCTTGACCCTGACCATAATCAAGCACTTGGCCCTTGCTTGCACTTCCTCATACTTCTTCAATGGATCAACATCAACAAGAACAACGCAAACTTTCTTGGCGCAATCTTTGATGCGATATTCATTAAGAACTGACAGGATTTTGGCCTTCTAGACAACGAAGTTGGATACTCGATCCAACCTATCCTGATCCCTCAATCCATGTGCAGCCATCTTCGCTTAAAGTCATTCATGGGACATTTTCTCCTTCTTCATGTTCTCAAAGAAAGACTGATCCAGTTTTCAAGACTAGAAACTCGAGTAATATGCTCCTTGATAATGATTTTCCAAATCCTCCACCAACTGCTGTCGAATCAACCCTCTCCAATCACTCCACTGATCAGATCTCAGACTTCTTGGCGAGAAAGCCTGCTGAGGAACTGCTTCCCTTTACTTTGTCAACCCTGCTAGACACTGTTCTGCACCGACAAAACAATGCCCCACCAACAACTTTCGAAGAAAAAAATTGTACTTCTAGCCACGTCAACCAGCACAACGTGACCTCCTCTCAGACTGCGTCACCCTTCTGGGCATGTGTGAGCCTCTACGTCAGCTCTATGTGAGCTAGACTGGCTTTGCGTCACCCTTCTGGGTCTGCGTGAGCCTCTGTGTTAGCTCTGTGTGAGGTAGACAGGCTCTGCGTCACCCCTCCTGGGCCTGCAATGTCCTTTTGGTCCTGCGTTGCCTCTTCCTAGATCTGTGCTGTCACAGCTGCCTTCCTGCAACAAAAACTTCACCTCTTCGCTGATGGCTTCAGCTCTCCCTGATCTGCAACAACTCTGATACCATGTGAAAATTTCTGAATTTATTAAACAGAAATCCTACAATAGTAATCTGATTTACTTCTCTTACTTGTTTTATTAACTTAACAAGTTAATTTTTTGAATAATACAAGAAAAACATCGAAGTAAATACACTACTGCCTACACAAATATACATATCAAGTATTGAAGAATTAAGCACATTCAACAAAGGACACAAATTTTTTCGAACAAATGTCCCCAGAAAAACCCAATGCGGGAAAATCGGTGCAACAACTCTTGAGGGTTTTTATTATTATGCAGATTTCTGAATACAAACTAGGGTACCAGTAGTGGTTTACCCAACAGAGAAAATCCCGTTAGAAGTACCTCTATCTCCGGAGACAGATATTATGCTTGATTCATCTGAGAATGAAGAACCCCATAGGCGCCTACGCAATCATTGCGTCACCCTTCAGTGTGGCTATGTCACTCTGTTTGATCTGCTGAAAACGAGCCCGATCTGGCCCACTGAAACCCCAACGTAGCTCTCTAAGTGACTGCGTCACCCTCTTCCGACTCTGCATCCCTTTGTGTGAGCCCTTTTGGCGCTGCGTCACCCTTGTTGGGCCTACGCTGCCTCTGTGTTAGCTCTGCGTGAGCCTGGCTGGCTTTGCGTCACCCCTCCTTGGCCTGCGCTATCTCTTCGGTATGGAGCTGCCTCTTTGCTATTGTATTCTTGGCCATGGACTCAGAAATCCCACAACCGAACTGCTCCTCGCTGCACTGCAAGCTCATTCGAAAATTCTCAGCAAACTACGCCCCAGAATTTCGACTTAGCTCAACTGCTGCCACTCTGTGTGTGTTCTCCAACTGACCCCAAGCCTTCTTTTACTATTTTTCTCGTTGAACATTCAACGTCCGTGATCTAATCTCTAATCAACGGCTAAGATTAGAAAAGGCTTGATCCTTGTCACTTAGAACATTCTCACCCACATGTTTAAATTAATTCACTTTAATTATTTAATTTCCCTAAGTTAGACTTAGGGTCTCCATTAAATAAAATAATTAATTATTTGAATAGCTTAAGTTCCATGTGGAATTTCTCCAAACAATTTCTGGGTCTTGGAGATCTCCTGTGTTCTAGCCCCTCCACAAAGTTTCGGAGCTAGAGCACATCTGATGCTACCCCAAAAATCAACAATAACTCCCCTTGCTCAAGCTTTGGTTCACATTGAAGTTAGCCCATGTGAACTTTGGCATAGAAGATTTGGTCATCTTCATTACAAAATCTTAAGAATCCTAGATACCATAGTAAATGGCATCCCCGATCTGAAGGAAGATCATGAAGGAGTTTGCAAGGGATGAGCATTGGGTAAGAACAACAAGAGACCATTTCGAAGCAGTGCTTCAAGGTCAAAAGAAATCTTGGATCTTATTCATTCCGATGTTTGTGGTCCTATGACTCCAAAGTCTCTTGGAGGTCATTTATATTATGTCACATTTATTGATGACCACTTTAGGAAAACTTGGGTTTACTTAATAAAATCCAAGGATGAAGTCTTTACCAAATTTCAAGAATTCAAAGCTGAAGTAGAGAACCTTACAGAAAGGAGAATCAAGATATTGAGATCTGATAATGGAGGAGAATATACTTCAAAAAAATAATAACTTTCTGTAAGGAGTTTGGGATTAAGAGGGACTTGATAATCCCATCTAATCTCGAACAAAATGGAGTTGTAGAACGAAAGAATCGATTCATTGAAGAAAGTGTGAAAACAATGCCACATGATCAAGATTTTCCGAAACTCTTGTGGGGTGAAGCAACAAAGACAACTGTATACATACAAAATAGAAGTCCCCACAGGTCACTAGATAACTTGACTCCTGAAGAAGTATTCACTGGGAAGAAACCAAGCATAGATCATCTTCGATTTTTGGTTGTCATGTTTATATTCATATACCGAAAGACAAGAGAAAGAAGTTAGATCCATCAGGCATGAAGGAAACATTTGTTGGCTACAGTAATTCCTCAAAGGCCTATAGGATCTGCATAAAAGAACACTGAATAGAAGTTAGTTGAGATGTGATATTTGACGAAAGTATTGCATTCAAGAAATCAAAGGATCTCCCTATGGACTCTGATGATGAAGAACTTCTAGCATTTGAAGAGGAAGTTATTAGGGAGGAAGAAGAATCAAGTCATGAAGATGAAGGTCCCATTGAACCTACAGTACCTATGGTAATTCTCGAGACTAGAAAGGGACCTAATTTGTTGAAATCTATTATGTTAGATATAGAGGGACATGAAGCGACTAAAGGCACATTTAGGGAAAACAAGAACCCAAAAGATATTCTGGGTATGCAACATATATGACAAAGTTAATAGAAGCAAAGCCATCAACTTTTGAAGAAGCTGTCAATCATAAAGAATGGAAAGGTACTATGAACGAAGAATATCAATTGATAATGAAAAATGGGGTATGGGAGATCGTACCTAGCCCTGAAGACAAGTCTGTGGTAACTTCCAAATGGCTTTATAAGATAAAGCATGCGGCATATGGAAACATTGACAAGTATAAAGCAAGATTTGTGGCTGGGGGCTTCTCTGAACAAGAAGGCATTGATTATGAAGAAACATTTGCTCCGACAACAAGGTATACAACTATTCGATTATTGGTCTGTTCAGTAGTATCGATGGGATGGATTATACATCAAATGGATGTTAAGACTGCATTATTGAATGACACAATTGATGAGAAAGTCTATATAGAGCAACCGTCTATATAGAGCAACCCTTGGGATTTGAAGTCAAAGATAGAGAGGCATATGTTTGCAGGTTGAAGAAGGCATTATATGGCCTTAAGCAGGCACCAAGGGCATGGTATGCAAGGATGGATGCATACCTTCAAAGATTGGGCTTCACAAATTTTTTTATTGATCCGAACCTTTACTTCAAGGTTGTAAAAGGTGAGCCTGTAATCATTCCTCTGTATGTGGATGATCTTCTCTTGACAGGGGTGGAAGGTCGAATTGAAGAATGCAAGAAGCAGCTAGTAGCATAATTCAATATGAAGGATCTTGGCTAATGCACTAGTATTTGGGACTATAAGTCTAGCAAATACTTGATGAAATCTACCTAGGTCAAGGGAAGTATGTGATCAAGATGTTGATGAGGTTTGACATGATGGATTGCAAACCAATGACAACCTCAATGATCACAATCTTTTAGAGACTAAGGAGTTCCGAATCTAGCCCTGTGGATTCTTTGATGACTAGCTATCCAAGATAAGAATAGTCCAAGAAAGGACATAATCTGTGAACACTCGGGTGAGGTATGTACCTTGAGAGACAATGATGATAGTGTCTATAAATCATTGGTCTCCCTAGCATTGTGCTTTGATCTTGTGGAGAGATAGCGCTGTTAGTCAAGGCCTTGCTATATGACAATACTGGTTGTTATGATGCTAAACAGATGGGTTACCAATTCGACTCTTCTTATGAGATCTCTTTAGATTGAGAATGTCCATGTACCATTTATGAATACCTCCCTAGTTAAGAGGGAGTGTTGAAAAATGTGTAACTAGGTTTGGTCTTCATAAATATGAAATGTGCTTTTGATTCTTGTATTTTGTAAAATGAAAGAAAAATTAATATTGTTATTTTTGGAGCATGGGTTTTATGCTCAAGGCCTTTTATTTTAGAGGTCAAGCACCCATTGAGTGCTTCTAGGGTTTATCCTAGGTCAAAAGTCAAAAGAGTCATTATCATAAGTTGAAGCCCCCATCGGGCACATTGTAACTTGAAAAGAAAATTATATTTGTCATTAGAAGTGTCAAAATACCCTTCAAGACCAAGTCGGCCTGGCATTTGAGAAGTCGACCTATTTTGAGGAGCCACGTCCACCTTAAGAAGCCTATATAAAGGAGGGAACTCGACCTCCTTGGAACACATTCATCACTCACTCATTTAAGCCAAGGAGAAAGAGGAAGAAGGCAATGAACAAGGAAGAGGACGAAGATGACTTGTTTTTGGGCTATTTCTCTCTCACGTGTGCGAAGGAAGGCTAGGGTTTCTACTATTGGTCTAGGGTTTTCTTCTGCAAGTTCGATCTAGAAGAAAGAAGAGAAGGAAGGTCAACGAAGGTCACATTGAGTCATCCTCAAGCACCAGAAGAGGAAAAAGACAAGCGAAGGTCTGAAGAAGGCTTAGGAGGTCAGAATAAGCTCACACGTGTGGCAACAACAACTCCTGGGAGAGCCGAAATTTCAAACCTGCAGTAGAGGCCGAAACTCTACAGTTGGGAGGTCGAAGTTGTGCTACTGGAAGAGATTTGACTGGGTTTGACTTGGACAAAAGAAGCACATCATCCGAAAGGGTTGGACTTGGTCTTGGAGGTTATTGGTCTTGGTCTACAGGTCTTGGAATTTGTCAATTGAAGAATATATAAGAAGAGAAGAGATTTGCGAGGTTTCCTCTCAGGAGGAGAGGTTTTGGCCCTGACTTGCAACCTACATTCTGTGTTCTTGTCTACTATTTTTTTCCTTGTTTTGGTAGCTGTTTGATGATACCCAAACATAATAATAAGTGAAGAAGCTAATAAGTAAGAAAAAGTAAAAAGACATCACAAGCAATTATCAAGAAAAGAGAAATCATCCTAACTATTTCCCTATAAATTTCTCAACACCTTCTCCAACTTCACCAGCAACACCAAACTCAACTTCAACACTTCTCAAACAACCAAATCTTATTCTTAACAAATCAATACCAACCATCAACAATGCCCGAGCTATTCTCCAATTCTTTTCCTTATCGATAAGGTTCTTTCTCTTAACTATGGTGGATTTACACTTCCGTTCATCAAGCTCCCTCTCAACTTAGGAAGATCAACAATTTTATTCTTCCAGCTACATAGGCTCTTTTTTTTTTGCGTCATCATATGATCAAAGAACTTCGACCCACCAAAACTTAATTCCTTCATATGGCAACAAGGTCATCATTCAATCATTAATGTAATTCATCAGGGTTCTTGTAGCTACTTCTTTCCATCATGCTCATCATCATCATAAGGTCATCATTAAGTATGAGCTAGGCATACTTCTTTGCAACTATGTGCCTGCAAATCTTAACAACAAGTACAACCTGGCACATAAATATATATGTACAAGAGCACAAAATTAACTTTATCAATAGTATGTTACACTTTTATGCCCTAGACTCTTACAACAACCTTTGCTAGGGTTTTGTCACAAACCTTCGATATTATTATCAAAACTTAGATATCCAATAATTAAATCATGTTAGGGTTTCATTGTTCGTGCCTTAGGATCTTCTATCAAGTTTTACAAGGGTTTTGTCATATGTCCTAAATACCATCCCTAAAAAGCTAGGCTTTTATCATATGTCTTAAATACCATCAACAAACCCTAAAAATCAAAAGGCTAAGGTTTCATCAAATAGCAAAAGATAGTTAGTACAAGGGTTGATTTAATCTAAACACGCTAACAAAAGAATCTTTATGATTTTATACCAAAACCCTAGAAATGATCATACCTTCTTATATAATGGAGATATGCTAAAAGTTTTGTAATCTCATACATACCTTGAGTTGGTTCTATTTACAAACCTTGAAGGGCTTTCTTTGTAACCAAGTTTCTCAAGTCTTCCTTTCGGAGGCTCCCTCTGAATCTAACAACAATGCTTTCTTCTTTAGAATATACCTGCAATCCTTCTTCCAAAGAAAACACAAGGAAAGGGTTATAATCAAGCATAAAAAATAAAGCTAAATATAGAGATCAAATCTCTAATCATCGTATCTTACTTATTAAGTAACTGCAACATTTATTGACAAGTACCACCAAGAAAAATATACAAGTATGAGAGCATGAAGACAATTTCATTAATCTATGGAATCTTTAGAGAGGAAAAATTCCTAGGGTTTCCATATCCAATCCCTAAGTTTTCTGATGTTACCTTTTGAAACATCGACTCTAGAGTTTGAATTTCAAATCCAATTCTACCCTCACTGGGGATTGCTATTTCTCCCTAGACCACCTACAAACCCTAGAGACCAAAGGCTAGGGTTTCTATGAGGGAACAAAATAGAATAGGGTTAGGGTTTTTGAATAGGGATCTCTAATTTAATATCCATCTAGGGTTTATAATCCTAGATATTAAAAAATCTTCAACAATTTTAAGACTCCAAACTTTAGACTTAAAAACATATACCAAAAACCTAATGCATATTTATATATAGACCTTTAAACAAAAACTTCATAAATGAACATGTTATGTTATATGCATAGTACTAAAAACCGGAATCAGTGACTAGACCGGTGGACCTAATGAACTGGGTTTCTGACCAGAACTGGTCTAACCGGTACTGGTCAGGTCTAAATGAACCGATTTTTAAAAAAATACATTAAATAATTAATTTTTAATAAAAAGAACTATTTGTAATATTTGTAACCATGATTCCAAGCCAATAGAGACAAAATATGCAAATTTTTCTCATTTATATACCATGTAAAGGTGAATATATCAAAATGGCACCAAGTGCAATACATATCATCGAAAAAATACAGAAGTAATGAGGCTCCAACTGGCCTATAAAGTCCAAAAAAAATGCTACAAGCTATGAGGCCATTGGCCTACTACAAGACTATATATTAGTGATCAACAACATGATCACTCCTCATCATGATCAAAATCATAGACAAGGGATCATCAACATGAGCTACATAAATAATACGGCTCAGAGTTAGAGGACTCCTAAAACTCCTCTACAACTTTAGTAGTAGTGGTAGTAGTAGCAAAAATAGACATCAAAACTACAAATCATTGAGCAACATGGTCTCTCTTGAAACTCATCATTGATTCATCGCTACTAGAAATGGGATCATCAACAAGAGATACATAAACATCATCTAGCTCAAAGTCTTCAGACTTGGATTGCTCAACCTTATAACATGATAGTAATTGAAAACATTTAACACGCCTACTCAATGATTTTGGTTTGAGTGAAGGGTTCATCTCCTCAACCTGAAAATGCGGTAGAAAAAGATTAGCATGCCTAACCAGTGGTTTTCCTTTGAGTGAAGGGTACATTCTTGTTAAGGCCACCGTAGGGGAGTTCAACAATTAATACCACCAACATCAACAAAGTTCAACAATCAATGCCACCAACATCAAGGTTCTTAAAGGGCTTCATGCTCTTGATCAAATGCCAATCTCATATCCTTACACATGATAGAATCAAATGGAAACATTGCAAACCCCCAAACCATGAAAACCTGAAAACCATTAAGTCTGCTGAATTTTGAGTGAAATCTAAAATTCTAGTTTCTCCATATGACATCCAATTTGGTTGAAACCACTCTCAAACATCCTGAGTCATTTCATTTTAGAATTTAACATTACCATTAATTGCCAACATTGCTAGGGATGTGTTAGGAAAATGAGAGGGTAGGCATGCTTTTTTTAGAGGGGATGTTTTTGGAGGAAAACAACCCTAAATTTCCCTAAAAAGCTCCAAAACTCACAAAAATGCATTATGTGGGGTCCATAGTTGGCTCGACAATGAACCGATCGGTTTAGGATGGAACCGACTAGTTTGGCCATAAACCGACTGGTTCCATCCTAAACCGACCGGTTAGCACTGGTTGGACATGTTTTTTTGGTGAAGAGGAGGGTCGAACCCGGTTTTTCTACCGGTTTGACTCGGTTGGCTAGTGAACCGGCTGGTTTGATCTGTTTCCGGTTCAAGCCGGTCAGTTTTTAATACTATGGTTATATGTACCTTATAGTAGCCTTACTTACCCTTTCTTGTAAGTGACTGCTTCCCAAGTTATACTTCCTTCAATGCTCTCTTCAAGATATCCTTCACAGGATCTTTGATTTTCTCTTTTCTATTCCTTGAAATGATGACAAATGATGCCTAAAGAGTGCTTCTGGACACCTACACTTTCTTCATCCTTCTAGCCTAGGTCTGCGGTCTAATCACAATGTTTATGACTTATAAAGATGCCCAAAAATATGTTCTTGAGCTTAGTATTACTTCTATAAGGTTCAATCTTCTTCAAGTTAGCTAGTAGTAGTGTTCCACGGGGACGTGCTTCCTCGCTCCCCCATGCTCTCGAGATGGGGAAACTTTTCCCTGCGTCCACTTTTTTGGAAAACTCGGGGAAACTCTAGGGGGTGTTTTTCTGGTGATGAAATGCGTCTCTCTTGTGGGGGGACGAGGGGATGCAAGAGGGATGCGTCCCCCCAATTTTTTTGCTAATAACAATTATAAAAAACAATTTTTGTGTTTCATTACTTTCTATGTTTATTTTTAGTTCAGTTTTCTATGGTTGTTTTATACTTCAACATAATGTCATTGTCATATGATGAATTTACTTTTTGATGTGCATTGCGTAATTTCAATTGTCAAATGATGAATTTGATTTAGATGTACCTGGCATAATATTAAAGCCCATTGCCAAATGATGAATTTAGATGGAACATTGCATAATGTCAAATCAAAGGTTCAATTTAGTAATTTATTTTTAGATTTACATTGATGATTGCAGAAATGTCAAATGATAATTTTGATTCATAATAGTCTAATACAAAATGATGATCTTTAGATGTGCATTTCATAATTAATGATTTACTATCTACTAATTTAGTTATTGACATATTGTTGGGATTTTATTTTTTTGGTTTTATATATTAAATTTTTAATAATTTTAGAATTTTTATGGCTTTGACGTCCCCTCGTTTCCTCGAAATTTCCCTAAATTTTGTGGTTGCTTATAGACGTCCCCCTTGTGCATATCCCCACTCCCGCATTTCCCCGTCTCAGAAACTCGGTGGAACATTGGCTAGTAGTATACTAGGACTTGTATATGATTTTCAAAGACTTCCTTCCTCCTAGTAGATGAAAAATCCTTCAATAGATCTTTAAAAGTCAAATGATGAGGCTCCTCTTTTCCTTATGATCTTTGAATCTTCTTCTTGAGTCCTTATGAGGGCAATTTACATTCACGTTGCCTTTTTTCTTTTTCTACTTCACCTTATCTCTGATACCATGTTGGAAAATTAGAAAGGAAGAAAGATTTTCTTATCTTGATAATTACTTGTGATTTCTTAGCAATCTTATCAACTTCTTTTATCTTCTTATCATCAAGCAACTACCAAAACATAAATTCATGAAGATCAAAACAACAAAGACACAGGGTATAGGCTCTCAGCCAGGGAAAAAACCCTCTTCTAGGGGAAAATCCAAAAAAATTCTCCTCTTCCTTTAGAACCAAATCAAATGAGACAACCAAAACCCTTGACCAAGACAAAGACCACCTCCAATCCACCAAGTCAGCCTCCTAATATAGTCCTTCAAATAGCAAAAACCAGTAAACAACACCATACAAAAATGCAGAAAGATAGAGACAGTAGACACAATATTTTTAGGTGGATAACCCTCTTCGGCTTTGTTGTATCTTAAGAGACAATTCCTTACCCATGAAAAGGAATCAGTGCTTAAGACAATTTTAACAATGTGTCACATAAGTAATTATATCAGGTGGTCTTCGTTCAATCCCTTTGGAAACTATTTCTTTAAAACTCTTAATAATCTGGTATAATGAAAGACTCTACAATGCCATTAATTGCTGATATCCGAATGGAAAAGAAGAAATGTAGAAGAAACTCAAAATGATATGCTGTAACACAAAATCTACCACTTTAAATTTCAGAATGAATTTATGGAGAAAGAGGAAACTCAAAATAATATGATGTAAACACAAAATCTATTACTTTTAAGTTCTAGAGAGAATTTGTGAAGGGAGAGGAGTTGGAGTGAAGGAGCGCAAATTAAGGTTATTTAACTCTTACTCACAGGTGTAACTAAGAGACCGACAACTACTTTACTTCACTTCATTCTAGGAAGAAGGGACACAAAATGGCACAGGAAAAACGAATCACCATCAACAATTGTAGGAAACTTGATGCTTCTTTCATTAATTACTCAGAAAAGTAAGTACCAAAGTTTTAGTCTTCGAGAGTTCCAAAACTCGGAAACCTGCTTCTTTCTTTCTGTCTTGCTTAAATACATCAAAAACAGAGCGTAACTGCTAGAACTTCTTGAAACTACTTCGACTACCTAAACTCTTAAAACTACTTATTACATTGCAATTGAGGACATCACTATAGCTTCGATCTTAACAAACAAAGAAAACGAATTAAAACTTGAAATATTATTCTTTTTGCTGAATCTGATTTCTTGCTGATGCGTTTCCTTGAAGTGTTGATGTGTCTCCTTGACAGATCGAACATCCTTGCCCTGCATTTCTTCCATAGTTCAATATTTGTCTTTTCTGCTTGCTGTCATGTTTTTTCTGTTTCTGATGTGGTATTCGAACAGTTCTGCAATAACGCCTCTTTGTCTGACTTGACTCAGCTGTTGCGTTTCCAACAGTGCCACCGTATGCTCCTTTTGCCTAACTCTGCCTATGCCTCCGCATTTCAAACAATGTTCTCATGTCTCCTTTTGCCCGACTCTGCCTCTTCTGCTCGTGCCTGCAGCATTCAGTGTTGCATTTATTCACAAGGCGCCATCGCATACAACACTGTTCTGCACGGGGTTAGGCGTTACCTGAGTCTATTGCCCATGTTCATGTTTCTGCATAAAATAACGCAACTACAAATAATCCTGGGCTTTAAATAAATTTAAATTAACCTTTGAATGATATCGTGTTCGCCTTTCCATCGCATTTCAACTTTCATGCTGCTCCGTTATAAGCCTCCTCTTACCCCCAATGCAATTTCTCAAAATAAAGGCCCTTACTTCTGGATTTGATCCTTTGCAATTTAACTCTGAAATTACATCGCATCCGCCCCTTATCGCATTTTGGCCTTCGACGTTTATAACATATTCCTTAGCGCCATTCCTCCCGAGCTTTGCGTTTTGCGATGTGCTATTGGAATACATTAAATCGTAGTTCTGAGCTGCATCGCGTTTGAACCTCGTCGCACTTCGGCCTTCAACGTTTATAACATATTCCTTAGTGCCATTCCTCGTGAGCTTGCGATGTGCGATGTGCGATAGAGGTGGGGATGACGTGGCGAGTGGAGGTGGGGCCGATCGCAAATCACAATCGGCGATTTGAAACCTTGTCGCATTTTTCATTTCATCATTTATAACTTATTCCTTAGCGCCATTCCTCTTGAGCTTTGCGATTTGCGATGTGTGATGTGTGGGCGGGCTTTCCACATGCGATTGCTCTTAAGCCTTCGAACACTGTTCTGCACGTATATTCGCACGACTCGACCCTGACCTGTGTGTAATGTTCTGAACGCATCAATCGGCCCAACTCTTGAACTGCTCTGTACGCGAATAAGCCCGACTCGACCCGCCTTCACATCTCCGTACATAATGTTAATACATCAACATATAAATAAAAAATTCTTTTTCAGTATACAATTTTTTATTTTTTTATTTTTTACATTTTCTAACATATATGTTTTTTTGGTGTTTTGAGAAATATTTCGAAACTAAATGCAAATAAGCCACAACAGGGTCAAAAACCACCGAATGCTTCTTAGTAATTGTCTTCTTCTCTCTTTTAAAAGAAAATATTTACATCAAGATTTCCAGCTACAACTAAGGGAGGCATCAACCCCCTAATTTACAACCTGTGGGACACTCATACACCCAATAAACTTGCTGCAACCAAAAGGACGCCACAACACCTTGGAAGTTCGGCCCCAACCTGATGAGTGCCTCCACACTCTGTTTACCAAGTGCTATCAGAATGGATGCTCCAACACCCTATAAGAAGCATGGACTAAAATTAAGCCAGATGTAGGCCTCTTTTTGTGTGTGGTTGTGAAGCATGGGCTCACACTTTTAATGAGAAAAGGAAAGCATTGAAACCTGAAAGTGATAAGTGCATTTTGTTGGATATTTTGAAGATGTAAAAGGTTATAGGCATATTCAACTTCAATCCAATAAAATGATTATTAGAATAGATAAGTTTGATGAAAATCTTTTGTTGTTAATTTCTAACCACAATACCTCGTTAATTACTTTCTAACAGATTAAATCTATTGAATAATAATACGACTATGATTTTAACACAAATAAAATAATTATCAGAAGCAAATTTGAAGTACCAATTTCACAATCACATGGACACAAATTTTTGCCCTTAAAATCGGGTTCTTCATTCATTAAATTCATAACTTACAGTGGCTCCTTTCCTATGATAATGGCCCACTAAGAAAAATACATACAACAAGAACCTAGAATTGATCCAACTGATCAAACCCCCTGCAGATTTTGTTGGCTGATCTGGATCTCTCTTGCTGCCTCTTGCACCTTCCTTGAACCCATAACACTTGAATGGAAGTCCTTTTCCACTCTATCACTGCACTCTCACTCTCACTGTGTCTGGTACTCAGGATGTATTAAATAAGTTTGATTTATTGATCAAATCCACAAGCCTAATCCCCAAAGTGATTGATAGTTGAGATTAGATCTCAACATCACTTGAAATTGACGGTTGAGATTCATTTAATTCACTAATGCAAATAACCTTTGCATTTCATTAGATTAATTCACTTATCTTATATAAAGGAACTACTTTAATCACTAAAGCAATTGTTAAGGTTGAGGGTCTATAAGGTGACTTTAACATGCTTAGACACATAGTCCTGTGTAGAAATACCTGCCTAAGCTACTAACATCAACATTTGGCCCACAAGCCTAATTTGGCATTTGTGCCATCTTCGACCTGTGAGCTATCTTCAACATTTGTACCATCTTCTGGTCATTTTCAAGTTTCTTCTTTAGATGATAACAATGAGGATGGAGATCCACTTCTGCGTACTCACCTTCCTCTCATTGAGTCCATTGAACACGAACCTGCACTAGCACCATAGCTCCCTAGATGGATCCGTTTAACATAGCTGGTGATCCTATAGATCAACAACATACATATTCACAGGTCCAGTGAGCTTCCTCTCTTTTGGTTTGAGTTTTAGGGACTCATGATCTAGAAATATTTGTAGAAGCTTCTGGCCATCCAGATTGGGACACAACAATGAATGAAAAATGTTATTCATTAATGGAAAATGATATTTGTGATCTTGTACCTCTTTTGAAAAGAAGAAAACTTGTTAGATGTAAATGGGTTTATAGAACCAAGTATGCATTTGATGGAAGTGTTGAAAGGCATAAGTCTCCATTAGTTGCCAAAGGGTTCTCTCAAGTTGAAGGCATTGACTATGATTAAACCTTTTTCCCTGTAGCCAAAATGAATTCTATTTGCCTTGCTCTAGCCCTTGCTGCTTCACATAAATGGGAGGTCCATCAGATGGATGTTAAGTTTGCCTTATTGCATGGGGATTTGCAAGGAGAAGTTTACATGGAACCACCTCCTTACTATGTTTAGAATGGTTCTAGCATGGTGTGTCACCTTAAGAAATCTTTCTATGGCCATAAGCGTGCTCCTTAGGCTTGGTATGCTAAAATGGATAGTTTTTTTTTTTTTTTTTTTTCTTGACACCAGCTTTTCTAGATGTCATTTTGATCCCATTATTTATAAAGTAGGAAACCATTTCATAATGCTTGTTCTTTATGTTGATGATCTTATCCTCAATTGTATAAACTTTTCAGTCATGTGAAATCCAACCTTAAGAAGAAATGGTTCTTCACATTATTTCCTTGCCTCCAAGTATTGCAAACAAAGGAAGCAATTTCTCTTGCTCAATTTAAGTGTCCACATGACTGCCTTCATTGCGCCTTAAGAAATACTTCTATGGCCATACGCTTGCTCCTCGGGCTTGGCATACTAAAATGGATAGCTTTCTTTTTGACACCAACTTTTCGAGATGTCATTTTGATCCCAATGTTTATAAAGTAGGAAACCATTTCATAATGCTTCTTCTTTATGTTGATGATCTTATCCTCATTTGTTTAAACTTTTCAGTCATGTGAAATCCAACCTTGAGAAGAAATTTGAAATGATAGACTTAGGTTCTTCGCATTATTTCCTTGGCCTCTAAGTATTGCAGACAAAGGAATCAATTTCCCTTTCTCAATTTAAGTATGCATGTGACCGCCTTCATTGCTTTCGCATGAAAGATTGTAAAGCAGCCTCATCTTTCTTCTGGCTTGGAATCAAATTCGCTGCAACCTGTATACACTTGAAGTGGATGGCACTTTGTATTGTCAATTAGTTGGTAGTCTCTTATATTTGACTCATCCTATCCTAATATTTCCGTCGTTGTTGGTCTTGTTGTCTAGTAAATGTGAACACAACATGAGAACTATTGGAAAACAACAAAAAGGATACATTAGTATATTTGGGGTACAGTTTAGTTTGGGGTACGTTATAGTTCAGGGGGGACACCTTTGTTGGTCGGGTTTATTGATTCTAATTGGGCCAGTGACCTGCAACTTGGGCTTGTAAGAAGCAACAAGCTATTGCTCTTTCTTCAGCAGAATCAGAGGACCAAACAAGGGTTAATGCAAGTGAAGAAGCACTGTGGCTTCAACAGATTCTTTGTGAGTTTGGATTCTAGTAGTAGCATATGACCATTATCTAGTGTTGCAATCAAAGTGCCATCAAGCTTGCCAAATATCGAATTCAACTTCAATGCTTTAAACACATTGAGATACATGCACACTTCAGTTTAGAAAGCTCATTCACAGTCATGTTCTTGAAGTGCTCTTTTTCCCTATAAATGATCAAGTTGCAGACATTTTTAGAAAGTCTCTTACAAAAGCAAAGTTTTCAAAACTTTGATCTATATTAGAGTTTAGGAAGTTGTAATTAAGGGGGGATAGGGGCTATTGCCTCCCCTTTTCTATTGTGACACCTTTGTAAATCCATCAACCCTATTCCAAGTTGTTTTTAAGTGGGGATGTCAAGATATTTAGACACTTGGGAGCTAGTTAGGATCAGCTTGGTCGAATGTGTCTTTAGGTAAAAATGTGTCTTTTTAGTATGCATTTGTAGTTATGTAATCCGATGATCACAATATGTTTCAAACATAAAGTGATTCGATGGCTCATATTCTCCTCGATACTAATGGCTGTTGGTCCATGATTAACATACAATTGGTCCATGATCTCTATTTAAAGAGCATGGAGGGTCATTTGCTGAAGATCAATTGTGAGAAACAGTTATGTACAACTTTTTCTTTTGTATTAATATATTGGCTCAAGTGGCCATTTTGGCTGGGGCTGTGGACTGTTTTCCTCTTTGAGGGTTTTAAGTACCTAATACACTGGTGTTCTGATCTTGGTTCAGGTTGTGTGAGCAATTGCTTTGGGTGTTTGTCTTGTGTGGAAATACCCTGGTTTTTTGAACATGCATGAACACCTTGCTTAACTAGGAAATTGCACCCTCTAATTGTACATGCAAATACCAACTAAAGAAAAACTCAAAAATATAACTGAACTGCTAAATGAGGTAAAACATTTAAACTAGATTTGAATTGAGGATGGCATATGCATGGTTTTGGCATGCACACACCCTCTACCTCTCTCCTCCATAAATGCTTCTGCTTCCTCATTCACTGATCTGTGGAATCACTGAAGGAGGGCTGTACGACACTGTGCTGGAGGAGGGTCACATTGCTGTTGTTTGGAACTGCACACCTGTCATACATGTCTTCTCTATTTGCACCCAGGTCTCCTCTGTTCACTGCTGCCATTAGTGGCATGCTTCTGTACACTCTAAGTTACCAAATATCCAATAGTATAATAATATTGTTTTGAGACTTTTCCCAACCATATTAGGTAAAAGTAGCCTTCACATATCTTTAAGATTGCAAGACTGCTACATTGTAAAGAGTAGTCTTACTGCATATACAGATTTCATCACATTATCAGGTTCTTCAGAGTGGATGCTTCCACTAAGTTTAATTTGTTGAAGTTAAAGACGTGTGTTGGAAATATAGTAGCCATGGTCGGTATTTTCATCATGTGGAAAAATAAAATTTTTGAATCTAATTTTTTTTCGTCCAATAATTCAAGTCGGCCTCCTATTATTTTAGGTCGGCTGGGCCCCTAAGAGGCACCCATTCGACCCCCCTTGAAAGGCTATATAAAGGAGACCACCTCTCCTCATTTGGGTAGATCGATTTCTCTTATGATGATCTCTGTTCTAGCGCAGGAGGAAAGAAGAAGGGGGCTGAAATCAGGAGGAGGGCTTGGCATTTGATTTTGGTTTCTGGTTTGGTTATTCTCTTGATGTTGTTACTTCTGATGTATTGATGAACATTAAATTGTCTCTCTCACATAAGGAAAGATTTCTGGGTTTTCCACTTGTGGGTTTTGCCCTGGCCTCAAAATCCTTGTGTTCTTTGTCTCATTGTCTCATGGTTACTTTACTGCTCTTTCATGGTTTACTGGTTGATATTTTCTTCTATATAACTACTTTATGATTTTGAATAAATGCTATACGAAATTAATATTAACTGATCATGGGAAGTAGTTATCATGTAGAAGAAACTTTATTTCTGGTTGTGCCCTAGAAAATCAACATGGGATCAGGGCGAGGTTGAAGATCAGTTTGAAGAAAAAGACGTGTTTAGCTGGCGGAATTGATAAATGTTTGTTTGTGTTCTGGGCATACAAATCAAAGAAGTGGGACCTATCCTGTGGCACACAATTCTGTGATTCAGGGCCGAATTCTGTACCTGTGCAAGAAGGTCTGATCCTGTGGTTGACAATTGTGACTGTAGATTCTCTGTAGCATTCATGCGAGTTGTTTTGAGAAGTCTGCGAACCTGAGGCTCCTGTTTGCATGCGATCTTGAGGCATCTGAAAGTCTGTGATCTGTGGTATAAAAGGCAAGCGAAAATCTGATTGTAATTCTGAAATATGAGTTGCATTGCTTCTGAATTTGATGGCATTTGACTCATTTCTATGAGATGTACGGTTATGGTTAGAACCTTAATGGCCCAATGAATTCTTCACTGTAAAGTAAGGTTCTAGTTTGGCTTCGAGTAAGTCTGAATCCTCAATGACTTATTATTTTGGCAGAGTTTATGAAGCACGTTACAATATGCGAACTACCTCTGTGATTGAAGCATTTGATGGCATTTGACTCATTTCTATGAGATGTATGGTTATGGTTAGAACCTTAATGGCCCAATGAATTCTTCACTGTAAAGTAAGGTTCTAGTTTGGCTTCGAGTAAGTCTGAATCCTCAATGACTTATTATTTTGGCAGAGTTTATGAAGCACGTTACAATATGCGAACTACCTCTGTGATTGAAGTTCTTCGCACAAGATTTTTTTTTGTGGCTCGCATTTTTTTGTGGTACATTCTCCTTTTTTTTGTGGCTCGCATTCTCGCATTCTCCTTATCATTATGCAAGTTGTTTGATGAGCAAAACATGGGTTCGTAAAATCTGGAAATCAATGTTAGGGTTGTCATCTATGATCAGGCTCGCTTTCATGGTGCACGGAATTCAATCCGTCATTTGAAGCGATCTGACAAGAATAATCGATTGCAATTTTCTCCTTGGTGCGATGGCTATGTGCCAAGATTATATGCGGAACCAATAAAGAGCAATATGCATGTTACATAGTAAAATTCGATCGTTGTGCAATAAAGTTACATTGTGCATAATGGAAAAAAATTGAGGCTTGCTCAAAATCATATTTTGAAGGTGTCCAAGATCATCTCTATAATCTGAGCTCTTCTCTACAAGCTGATGAAGGATTCAGATCTATGATGTACCAATACTGCTATACATAAAGGAGGATATCACACTAAGAATGGCCAACCTGATCAATCTGGAAGCAAAAGAAGCTGACACTTATATATATTGAAAGCCATTCTGATTCACCGAGATTTCTAGCAATGTGGAAAGGACCATAATGAATATTAGTAGATCCTTGCCAGAAATTCCATGCATTCTGTAATTAGAGCTCTGAAAAATCAAATTACACCAACCTTTCAGTGACGAGCTTTCTCTTTTGAAGTTAAAGTGCCCAACCCAATGAATTGCAAATTTAATGTTTTATGGTTCAGAGATAGGTTCTGATTTGCTGCAATGAAATCATAGATTTGGATCTACAAATTCCATGCAGTTTATAAGAATAACAAGGTTGCAAGCTGGGCATGTCATATGAAGGAATGGATGCAACTATAAAACATCATATCATTAAGAAACTTGATGAAGAAAATTTTAGAATTGGTTATTCTGATTCAAGATGAAAAATTAAAATAATTCCAAAGGAGAAATATTTGTAGGGTTTTGTAAGTGGTTCGTCTGCCAAGCTGATGGAAGGATTAATAAAAACTTCAAGAGTTGGGACAGTTATAAACCCAACTTTTCCGTATAAATCATATTGAGTTATTCAACTAATGCATGTTCAAGGATCATATAGGTGAAATAATAATTCAGCTGATGCATGTTCTTGGAATGTTTTGGGGTTTGTGAAACCCCAGTATTGCCAATGTTGAAAATGATGAAGTTGGAAAAAGAATTGCAAGGACGAATGTTACTCAAAACTTTAGGATTGATTGATTAAGATAAGAATTAGGGTTTGTAAACTCTAGACTAAAAGATCATAAGGGTTTGGAGTTGTTAAGTTTTGTAGATGTTCTATGCTAGTAGCAATTTCACTTTTATTTCAGCAATCAAACAAGTAGTTAAGCAAAATGCAGATAGAACATATAAGTAGATCTTACAGAAGACAAATCAGAAACAAGAAAAATGTGTGTATTCGTTTCGGCGGTCAACAGGATGCTTCAACCAGCAAAGTCTCTTTTGGTCAGCCAGCCCAGCATGTGTCACAACAACCCTTCAATCAGTAGATGAGTCAACCCAAGTCAACTCTGCAAAAGTCAACGCTGTCCTGAAGAGTCAACGCAGGGGCAGCAAGCTAAAAGTCAACGCAGCAGCAAAACGGTCAACCCTTTGACCTCGATTTTTGTGCCAGGTAGTACGGCCTTCATAAATCGAACCTTCCACCAATTTTCAGCTTGTTTGGACCAAGCGTTGACCAAAGTCAACGCTGGTCAAAGTTTCTGCGAAACCCTAGCAGCAGCAAATCCGTACTTCAGCTTGACCGTACAGTTTGTCCTCTTCGTCCTTCACATGTGTGGATTAAATTCGTCCTTCTTGGTAGCTCGTACTCCTTGATGAGAGAGGAAGATGTGAGTTGTGATGATCTTCAAAATCTCTCCAACTTTTCCTGTATATATATCCATCATGAGGGTGTGTGACACATCTGTTGGGCATGCGAGCCTACATTACAAAACTGGCCGACCTTGCACATATAATTTATTGAAAATAATAAATTCAAAATATAAGTTCTGCTCATCGGATTAAGACATATTTTATATGGATTTTACACCTCTGAGAAAGAGGAATCCAACAAAAATATTAGCCTCTTAATCTGAGCATCTTAATATGGAGTTTGGACCTAGTTGTCCAAATTTAACACTCCCTCTCAACTAGGGAGAACTCCATCTATTAGTGCAATCAACATCGTGCGTCATCCCGCCGAAACTTGCTTTGCTGGCTTCTTTATTTCAGAACAGAAGTGGGTCAGTCACAAAGACATCATCCCCAGACTGACATAGTCAGTCCAGAGGTCCCAGACCTCACAAATCTTGATCCCAGATCAAGTGGTTGGACCGTGCCATCCTAGATAGAGAGTACGGCAATCTCTGATGCGTCCATCGGTCTTTGCTACTAGTCTCTAGCCTTTCCCACCTCATTGGCCAAATGAGAGGTACTTCCCATGAGCCCTAAACTCAATGGGTAGGATGCATACGGGGCACAGAAAATGAGAGGTGAACCAACTCAAAATCACAACGGTGGGGTCCAAGCACACCACCAAGGTTGGCAAGCCTAGCCTTGTGGTTGCCCATAGCTTCAAGAAGCTCTCCCCAGCCCCGAGCTCGGAGCTCATCGTCCTCGGGACCCACATCCTTAGGTCTTTCCACGACCACCAAGACTCACGGAAGGTTAGGAACTTGACCTTCCCAGAGCCTCTAGTGAGGAATATCGCGACACACTCATCGGTTCTATATGATCGGGCTTTCGAGCGCCTCATTTGTACCATATCCGATTTGTTGCTAATTGCTGATATTAATATGCTTGGATCGATTCGTGGAACACGGTTCTCGGTCATACGAATCCCACTCTGGTTATCACGAGTATCACGGTGGTACATCTGCTTTATGTCCAAGCGACTCACTGAAGAGCTTTCGCAACCAAAGTGCTTCACAACATGCCATACTCGCTGCAATGTATTTGGCCTTCGCAATGCTCAAACCCACCGACTTCTGCTTCCTGCTCATCCATGATATCGAAGCAGAACTAAGTGTGAAGCATCATCCTGATGTGCTCTTACGATCCACCACACTGCCAGCCCAATCAGCATCAATATATCCATGGAGTGTCACGCTCCCGGCAGTGTATCTCGGCCCATGGTTTATCATGCCCCAAGGATATCTCAATAGATTCTTGCCACCAACCCAGTGAATGTGATGAGGCTCAACCATATGTTGACTCAAAGTGTTCACTGCAAAACATATATCTGAGTCGGGTGTTCACTAAGAACATCAAAGCTCCTATGGAGATTGTGACACTCGTAGGATTAATGAAGACTCATTGTGATAACGCCACTCAACTTCTTAAAGTTGAGTTCCATCGGTGTCGACACGGACTTACAGTCCACCATCCCAAATCTTTCCGGAAGCTTCACAATATATTTTCCTTGAGAAAGGAAAATCTCTCCAGGTCTCTGCCAGACCTCCAGGCCTAGGAAATAGTGCATCAGTCCTAGGTCCTTCATCTCGAATTCAGCAACAAGCTCCCTCTTACATTGATGAATGAGAGGGTCATCACCAGTCAGGAAGAGGTCATCCACATATAGTACTAGAATGAGAGGCTTCTCTTTCACAACCTTGAAGTATAGGTTCGGATCAGCATTGCTTCGAGTGAAGCCCAACTTCATCAAGTAACTATCCATCCTCTCGTACCAAGCTCTGGGTGCTTGCTTTAACCCATAGAGGGCTTTCTTCAACCTACAGACATAAGCGTCTCGATCTTGAACTTCAAATCCCAGAGGTTGTTCCACATACACCTCTTCCTTTATTGCACCATGCAGAAAAGCGGTCTTGACATCCATCTGATGAAGACTCCATCCTTGCGTAGCAGCAAGGGCTATGATTGATCAGATGGTGGTATATCGTGTCACAGATGCAAATATATCGTCATAGTCAATTCCTTCCTTTTGAGAGAAGCCACGGGCAACAAACCTTGCCTTAAACTTTTCAGCACTCCCATCAGATCCATGTTTGATTTTGTAGAGCCATTTCGCGGTGACAACAGATTTTTCCTTCGGTCTCGGGACCACATCCCAGACATCATTCTTCATAATAGACTCATATTTAGGCGGTGACAACAGATTTGTCCTTCGGTCTCGGGACCACATCCCAGACATCATTCTTCATAATAGACTCATATTCTTCATGCATAGCATCTTTCCAGACTTGATGCTTGATGGCTTCCTCAAAAGATCCAGGTTCAGATTGTACAATAGTATTCATGGCAGCTAGATACCCTTGGTATCTACACGGCTTATCTCTACTTCCCTTTGACCAGGTGCAAATACTCAGATGTCTTTGTGACACTTGAGGGGAAAGGTCCCCTTGTATGTTTTCCTTTAGCACAGCCCTTACATACACCTTCCTTGCTTCAGGAAGGGCTTTCCAAATCTTCGGTGCCATAGTTCGGTTTGTCGGATAGTATCACAAGTCATAGCTCCCAACGGACTCCCTCCAACCTGATAGAGTGTACCAACCCTAGAACCAATTGAGATAGCTTCCTTGAAGCTCTTCTTCCACATGAGTACCTTTCCATTAGAGAAAGTAACGTTGAATCCTTTGTCTTCCATGGCAGATACAGACACAAGATTCTTCTTCAATTTGGGTACATAGAGTACATCTTGCAAACGGAGGACTTGTCCTTGGGACAAGTGGAGGGTCACAGTCCTGGTCCCTTTCACAGGATAAGTGGCATTATCCCCAAGGATAATTTCTAGATTAGTATCCCTTTCAACCATGTCAGAAAGTGCTTCCTTGAATCCGTTGATATGTCTTGAGGCACCACTATCAATTAGCCAGACATCCATCGTGTCGGGCAGAGATGCAGCTGAGAGAGCAGATACCAGAATATACTCATTTCTTTTATCAACAACATTAGACTCCTCATACCTGGTATTTCTGGACCTCTTAGAAGGTTGATTGTTTCCTCCAAAGTGAGCCTTCCTCTTTCCTTTGGATTTGTCATTTCTTTGATTCCCATTCCTTCGGTTGTTGTTGTTATCGTCACTATCGGGAGAATCCTCCTTGAAGGGGCATTCTCTAGCATAGTGTCCGGGCCTATGGCAGGTGAAACATTTACCCTTCTTCTCTTGAGTCTTTGTCCTTCTTTTGTCCTTAGAACCACCAGAGTTCTTCTTTCGGGACTGAGCACCATAGGCAGCATTTCTTTCATTATCAAATTCCTTCATCCTTGTTTCTTCTTGCATACATCTTGACAGAAGCTCATCAAAGTTAGGAATGGTATTATTGTTGAGAATAGTAGTTGTGAATACTTGCCATTCATATGGAAGTCCTCTAAGTGCGGTGAGAACCATCTCACGATCAGCTATTATCTCCCCAATAGCTAGCAGATTGTTCCTGGTTTCGGTCAACTTCAGAAAGAAAGTTTGAACAGACTCATCTCGGCCCTTCTTCATATTCTTCAACTTGTTCTTGAGGAATAGCACTTGGTTCACATTGTTTACTTGAAACATAAGTATCAATTTGTCATACATCTCCTTGGATGTGCCTAGTTCAGATATGTAGGCAACCAGACTCTTATTTATGGATTCCCTGATCAGCCGCTTTGCTTTGATTTCTCCCTTCTTATACTTGTTTCTAACAGCAGCAGAGGCATTGGATGGAGGTTCTTGAATCCTCCCTGTGACATGATCCAGGAGATCATGACCTTCTAATTTGAGATCTAATATCATCTTCCAGGGATGGAAGTCATCACTTCTGGTCAGCTTGTCATTCTCCTTGAATTCAAGACTAGTGGAACCCATTTCCACGATGATGATTGCTATAGATTGAGTTTGTCTTCACCTCATCTCTGATACCATGTTAAGTTTTGTAGATGTTCTATGCTAGTAGCAATTTCACTTTTATTTCAGCAATCAAACAAGTAGTTAAGCAAAATGCAGATAGAACATATAAGTAGATCTTACAGAAGACAAATCAGAAACAGGAAAAATGTGTGTATTCGTTTCGGCGGTCAACGGGATGCTTCAACCAGCAAAGTCTCCTTTGGTCAGCCAGCCCAGCATGTGTCACAACAACCCTCCAATCAGTAGATGAGTCAACCCAAGTCAACTCTGCAAAAGTCAACGCTGTCCTGAAAAGTCAACGCAGGGGCAGCAAGCTAAAAGTCAACGCAGCAGCAAAACGGTCAACCCTTTGACCTCGATTCTTGTGCCAGGTAGTACGGCCTTCAAAAATCGAACCTTCCACCAATTTTCAGCTTGTTTGGACCATGCGTTGACCAAAGTCAACGCTGGTCAAACTTACAGCGAAACCCTAGCAACAGAAAATCGAACTGCAGTTCAGCTGTACGGTTTGTCCTCTTCGTCCTTCACACGTGTGGATTAAACTCGTCCTTCTTGGTAGCTCGTACTCCTTGATGAGAGAGGAAGATGTGTGTTGTGATGATGATGAAAATCTCTCCAACTTTTCCTGTATATATATCCATCATGAGGGTGTGTGACACATCTGTTGGGCATGCGAGCCTACATTACAAAACTGGCCGACCTTGCACATATAATTTATTAAAAATAATAAATTCAAAATATAAGTTATGCTCATCGGATTAAGACATATTTTATATGGATTTTACACCTCTCAGAAAGAGGAATCCAACAAAAATATTAGCCTCTTAATCTGAGCATCTTAATATGGAGTTTGGACCTAGTTGTCCAAATTTAACAGGAGTTAAAACCCTAGGCAATCAATTGATAACCCTATCTAGGGTTGGTGATGAAAGTCTAGGGATTATGGATTAATTGCTTCTACATAAGAAGAAACCCTAGCTTCTAAAAGATTTGACATCTTGATAATGAGTTTGATTTGCAGGTTGAATGCTAGAAGGCTAAAGATTAAGAGGGCGCTGTTATGTTCTCAAAAGATAAGTATCCTGAATTTCTTCTATTTTTTATTGTTACTGATGATGTGGTCAATCATGATGATGATGTAGACAAGGTCGATGATGATGATGATGATGATGTGGATTTCTTGATGATGATGTGGACTCCTTGATGATGATGTGGCCTCCTTGATGAATTGAACGAGGTTGATTGGACCCAAGAAGACTAAGATCAAGAGGGAGCCAACACATTCTCAAGAGATAAGTACTTTCTTGATTGTTTCTATTATTGTTTCGTTATGAGTCTCTTGTCTTTGTATGTTTTGCTTGGTTTATAGGTTCTTCCATGGCCTCCTAGTGAGGATTGCAGGTACATGATGAAGTATGTCAAGGTTGTGGTAACTGTTGAAAAGATGGAAGAACAAAGTAACAAGAAGACTTGTGATTGGATGGGCTTTGGACTTAGAGGGAGAAGACAAGATCAACCTGATTGAAGCATGTTTTTCATCCATGATGTAAAGAAGTCAGTTGAGAAGATGACTGGAAGTCTTGAAGACTATCACTGATCCAAATATGCTGAAGAAGAGCTTGTGACTTTTCTGCTATGTGTTGATGATGTGTTTCTGACAAGGACTGAGGTCCTCTTTGTCTAATGTAAGACGGAGTTGATTGAAGAAATGTAAGATTGGAAGTATGCCACGAGTCCGATGAAATCTCTTTTGAGGTTGTGGCATAATGGACCGTGAGTCCATGACATTTGCTTGAGGAAAAATTTGAAGAAGCTGCGAGACTCTGTTGTTGATTTGACGAATCCCTCTCATTGGCTCGTTGAACCACGCGATGCATAAATTTACTGACTTTGTCTGGGTTGGATGTATTCTAGGTGTTGTGTTGGTCTAAATGACATAGATTATCCTATTACATGTAGCACAATTGAAGCTGGAAAGGTAGCTGATTTGTGAGGTTGGTCGCTGATCTATTTGATCTTGTGTTGGATAGCAGGTTGCTGATATTTGCTTCTGTGAGAAGCCACTTATTGTTTGCAAATTCGACTATCGCACACTTTTCTGTGGATGAGCAACTTATTGATATTTGCTTCTGTGAGAAGCCACTTGTTGTTTGCTGGATTCTATGATTATTGATGTTTGCTTTTGTGAGAAGCCCCAGCTGAAGTTGAATGAATAAATGGAGGTTGTTGTTTGCTACAATGTTTAATAAAATGCTAAAGTCCGCCATGGCTACTTTTTTGCTATTGAGCTGATGATTATGTGAATGGTTGAGAATCCCTTTGGAAAGGGAGCATTAATTACATAGCATCATGAATTTTCCTTACGCTGTGTGCCGGGAGACATATGGATTGGTTGGAAAGATTGTCACCTCCCTCAGGTTGTGGGCCAAGAGACCAGTGAGTCTGGTCGGGGAGCTTGGTTCTGAGGTACTGAGTTTGTGATCTCTCCCTTAGGTTGTGTGCCGGGAGACCTATGGATTGGTTGGCTAGATTGATCTTGAGTTCCCTTCCTTAGGATGTGTGCTGGGAGACCTATGGTTTGGTCGGGAAGAATGAGTTCTCTCCCTTAGGTCGTGAACTGAGAGACTGTATAGTCAAAGATTCCTCCCTTAGGCTATGGGCCGGGAGACCTTGTTTGTGGTTGGGGAGATGTACCCTATGTATATGACTGAGATAGGGATTCCTCCTTTAGGTTGTGGGCCATGAGACCTTGTTTATGGTTGGGGAGATGTACCCTAGGGATATGATTGGTTTGGCCTCATTGATTGATCCCACTTGTTGAGATGCATGTTATGTATCTTTCCTTATGATCAGACTGAGGATCTCTCCCTTAGGTTGTGGGCCGGGAGACATATGGATTGGTTGGGGAGATTGATCTTGATAGAGAGAGAGACTTGTGCTTATCCCTTAGGTTATGAGCGGGGAAACTTATTGATTGGTCGGGGAGATTGATTTTGAGGGAGAGAATGAAAAATACCTGCTTGGCTAAGAGGGAGTGTTGGAAATATAGTAGACATAGTTGGTATTTTCATCATGTGAATTTTTTTTTTTGTTTTGTTTGAATTTAAAGTTTTTACCTCCAATAATTCAAGTCGGCCTCCTGTTATTTTAGGTCTTTTGGGCCCCTAAGAGGCACCCATTCGACCCCCCTTGAAAGGCTATACAAAGGAGACCACCTCTTATTATTTGGGCAGATGGATTTCTCATATGATGATCTCTGTTCTAGCACAGGAGGAAGGAAGGAGGAGGCTGAAATAAGGAGAAGGAGAGCTTGGCATTTGATCTTGGTTTCTCGTTTGGTTATTCTCTTGATGTTATTACATCTGATGTATTGATGAACATTAAATTCTCTCAAATAAGGAAATATTTCTGGGTTTTCCCCTTGTGGGTTTTTCCCTGGTATCAGGCCTAAATCTGCGTGTTCTTTGTCTCATGGTTACTTTACTGCTCTTTCATGGTTTATTGGTTGATATTTTCTTCTATATAACTGCTTTACGATTTTGAACAAATGCTATATGAAATTAATGCTAACTAATCATTGAAAGTAGTTATCATGTAGAAGAAAAAACATTTCTAGTTGTGCCCTAGAAAATCAACAATGTGTTGTAGTCTATGTGCACGAGGACAGAAGCTAATTCAAGAAAAACCTTAATCTCTTTCCTGCATTACAGAGTTTATAGCATTATTAATGAAAGTATCAATGAGAAGAATAACTGGGTGCATTATTATCAGTTGTAGTTGAGACATATATTGTTGATATTTCTTCTATATAACTGCTTTATGATTTTGAACAAATGCTATATGAAATTAATGGTAATTAATCCTTGGAAGTAGTTATCATGTAGAAGAAAAAAAAATTCTAGTTGTGCCCTAGAAAATCAACTATGTGCTGTAGTCTGTGTGCACAAGGACAGAAGCTAATAAATTTCAAGAAAAGCCTTTATTTCTTTCCTGTATTACAGAGTTTGTAGCATTATTAATGAAAATATCAATGCGAAGAATAACTGGGTGCATTATTATCAGTTGTAGTTGAGACATATATTGTTGATTCTATAGCATATTATCAAGCTTATTCAGGCTGTGTTGAGTACTGCAGATTAAAAATATCCTTGGTGACTATGATGCTATACATGTGCGGCGAGGTGATAAGATCAAAGTTAGAAAAGACAGGTTTGGTGTGTATCGAACACTTCATCCTCATCTTGACAGGGATACTCGTCCAGAAGCAATTAATCAGAGAATTGCAGACTGGATTCCAAAAGGGCGTACTATTTTTATCGCATCAAATGAAAAAACTCCAGGGTTTTTTTCACCTCTTTCTGTCAAGTAGGTTTTCAGAGTCAACTTCTTATGCATCTCTGCCATGTTGATGAATGAACTTTTATTCTAGCAAGCTTTTGTTTGTTGGCACTAGACAGACAAGTTTATTTGTTGAATTTACAGATTTCTATCTAGCTGTTCAAAACTTGATTGAGGTCTTGTTCTTTCTCTATTTCAGGTACAGGCTTGCATATTCTTCTAATTTCACTAACATTCTGGACACTGTTGTGCAAAACAACTATCAACTTTTCATGTTGGAGCGTTTGATTTTGGCTGGTGCAAAAACATTTGTGAAAACATTTCAAGAGGAACCATCAGACCTAGCACTTACTGATGATGCCAAAAAGAATCTAAGGGGCTGGCAAATTCCTGTGTATACATTTGATGAAACACCGGCATCATAAATTTCATTGCCGAAGTCATTGAACCATATATATTGGAAAGAAGCAGTTCTTGCATAATAGTTGCATGTGCCTTCACATTTATATTTATGCTGCATAGTCAGGGCATTGGCCATGCCTCTGAATTTTTTTTGTCAGTCCATCTATCAATCTAGATTGATAGAATCAGCCACTTGGGCATCTCAAGTGAAGGTCATCTTGATCAAGGTGTTTGATTCTGAGGAAGCAGGAATCAAAATTTTCCTATTGAATTGACCCCTAGAGTACATCATTAAATGTAATTTGCCCATTTGAAATGAACTATCAATGATTAATATCTTTTGTAGTTCTAGCGACAACAGAATGCAATTTACCAATTTCTATCAATGCAATGTAGTTCTAGTGGAGTCGGGAATTTATAAATGCTCCCAGATTCAAATTAATATAAAGGTCCAATACTTCAGAAGACTTTCCGATGGTTTTAAGGCTCTGCATTTGGCAGCTCTAAGCTTCTAGATCCTGTCATGTACAAGGGTCAGCCAAATTTTGGCTAGTCATATCTGTCATCACTTGCTGATTTGTAAGAATTTTTTTGCTTCAATAAAAGATTGGCTGTCAGTTAAGAAATGAAATGATCCATGAGTGACCAAAGTAGGTCAAGGGGAATCTAGATTCTAAAGTGATAATAGCCATAAAGAAGTGCTGAGAGTATCTCCCAAGATGAGAAACAAAGAAAGATCAAAATAAAAAACCTGACCATGAATGGCGAGACACTAGCCAGCATTGGGATGTCTTTGCTGTGGCTCTCTTAAAATCCACGACCAATGAGATTCTCAATGAAGAAAGAAAACTGTTGATGTGTCCTTGCATAGAATATTTTTGTTTTTTTTTTCCTCGTATATTGGCCAGGGCATACTCAGCCCAAAGGGGTGTGCCCATTCGACTCAAGTATTGGAGCCTGACCCTGATGGACCCAAGGAGAATTGAAACCACAACCTCATGACAGAGGTCCAAAGACTTGGCAAGGGGGACTTCAACCACCTGGGCTACCCATCAGGGCTATATTTTTGTTAGTTGTCTTATGGATGTATTTTGGTACCTAGTACAAGTAAGTAAGGTGAAAATTTATTGTCTCAAGTAAGGATGTTCAGCAACATGCAACTAACATTATGCATACATAAAATGGTTACAATTAGAGATTTCTTGATGACCAGTACAGGGAAGAAATATCATTCATATTAAGGAGTAATTGCTTGGGAATCACAGAGAATGATACTAGTGAGGACCTAGCTCCAAAAGTACAAGAGACCATACCATGCCTAGTATCAGCAAGATAAGGATGGACAACAGCCACGGGTTTTATGATCCCTAAATTGAGAATTAATTACTGCATTTTTTGTCATCGATAAATAATGTAAACTGGTTTAAGTAATTCAATGGTTTAGTGATGCTACTTGGAGATAAGTCTTGATCTCAATCCTTAAATATTGTTAGCACAGCTTGAGTGAGCCTAATGGTTAAGAGCATGTGTTTCCTCCTAAGAGGTCACAGGTTCAAAACCCGAGGGGGGTAGAGTATGTATGCCTTCGTATACTTAGCAGGAAAATCGCTGTGCGGAGGTGGGTCCCTTGTCCCACAAACAAGGGGGTCTCATACACTGGTTCAAAACCCGAGGGGGGTAGAGTATGTATGCCTTCGTATACTTAGCAGGAAAATCACTGTGTGGAGGTGGGTCCCTTGTCCCACAAACATGGGGGTCTCATACACCAATTTGGTGTTTGGCTTGTCCGTGACTTTAAAATTGGATAATAATAATAGTAATTTATAGTTAAAGGAAGCATTGTCAAACAAATCCTATCTGTTAACGGAGTAGGATCAATTACTGTGATTTTCATCCTTACATCTAGTAAATATGATTTTTAATTGCTAAAATGGCGAAACTGTTTGTTGCACATAGCAGGTGACCTTAGGGTTTTTGCAGCTTATAATTGAATCTATGCTATTTTCAGTGTTCAATTTCATTAATTTCAGCATATATTAGGCTGGACTTGGCTTGCTGGATTCTGGTAATGCCTTGTCAGAAAAGGGTGACAATGTTGGCTAGCTATACTTCTTTGGTAACCAGGTGTGGCCAAAGTTATTGGAACTGGAACCAGAGCCAACCGAGGGTCAGACATTACAGAACCAGCCTGTGAACTGATTTGTGAAGTGATTTACTAAAAAATACATAAGTATGCAAAAGTTAATAAAAATAATATTCATGCACATCAAGGTAATCCAAACCATAAGACATCAAATATGTAAAGGCTGCTTTTTTAGGGTTTTGGAGGGAGGGTTCCTCTTTTTCTTTTTCTTCACTTATATATTTGTTTACCCCCCTGTAATCATCACTCATCCCACTGGCGCGAACTAGTCTGCACTAGCCAGTTGGGTACTGATCCAACCTTTTTCTCTGGTTCATTCACCTGCTTGGGGGCTGAAGTGTTTGTTCTGGCTGGTCCTGATAACACTGCTGCGTGGCTACAAGATATTAGTACTGAAGTCAGATTTGGTCAATCAATTCCAATGCTGTTAGGTGTCTTACTCTCATTCCTACAATTATTATTATCTTGGCCTTGGATTCTTAAACTTGAAGGTTCCCTGAGCTAGGCTTGTGTTTTTTCTAATCAATCTCATATGTCTTCTTCTTGTATATAAATACTGTTTTTGGAAACTGTCTTTCATTGTTATTTTATGCGGACATTTTCTTTTAATCTCAAACATTGAGGTTACATCTGCGACCTCTGCAGGTTAAGTTAAAAATGGCAAAATACATAAAGATTATTCTATCACACTAAATACACACTACTTTTCAACCATATTTCTTATGTGGCCATATATATTTTTTTCTAACATAAATTCTTAAGAGTTTGGGTTAACTATTTTTTTCCTATGCTTTTGGTGAGGGTAAAGTCACTAAAAGCTACTGACAAAGAAATACGGTTCTTTTTCTTCCCTGGAGACCCATGAAATTCCTTTTTCAGAGCTTTGCTCAGAGGTTATTTCCTTGAATGAGCTTTTGTGTGATCATTTTTAGTTTCAGACAGGTTTGTCAAGTGTACTGGTTATCTTACATCCAACGGACTTGACCATGGTCATTTCTGGACTGTTTTCTTTCACCAGAGTCTAAACTTTATAGAAACTGACAGTTTCTGAGACATGGAAGGGATTGTCCTTTAGCAATGCTGGTCTTCTTTCTCCATTTCAACTTATTGGAAACCTTCTTGGTCGGTATCCTTTACAAAATGTTTTTTCCAATGAGACTTACTTTCTCCTTCCTCAGGCAGGCTGTGTATGGATGGACTTATTCTCTGTATTCTCTACAACAAAAACTACGTTTCTCTAGTCTAGTCTTTGCTTTGTATTCCTTAGCCAATTTGGTCTTCTTTCTACTTTTTTATCTTTTTGAAACTTTCTTGATCAGATTCCTCAACACTAATTTATTTTTCCTTCTAAAAGGGCTTATTTTCACCTTCAATAGGAAGGTCAAGTATGGATGACCCGCTTCTCTGCCTTCTTTACAATGAAAAGAAAAGATTAGGTTTTCTATTCTAGTATTTCTTTCAAAGTGGAATGTTGGAATTCCAACTATATCTGCTCTGCAAGTCTATTTAGCAAGGTCCAGCCATACAAAACTTCTGGCACAGGTAGAAATATTCACATCTAGAGGATGATCTGCAAAGAGGTACTTTCTTGTAAAGTTTACTATTTCAGAGCTTACATTTTCTGCCTAAAAATGCAGCCATGCATTGTCAAGCTGAAGCAAGAGAGGGCCATGGGAAAAAGACTCAAGTAGCTGGATTAAATTCTGGCACCATGGTTGCAGCAACAAGCTTGTACTTCCTCAAATTCATGGCTTCCATCCCCATTAGCAAGTCAAAGTTTAGAAAAAAAATAATGAAGATAAGGAACCAAGGAAATGAAACATGTTTCCACACAATTTTAACATGACTTGGGAAGCAGAATGAGTTGGCCAAATACCCTTTGACCTGCAATAAACCTGTAGTCTGATAGATCATTGCAGTCTTTTCAAAATTTCCTTAGAGGAAGCAATGTGGAGGGAAATACTCGGAATTTTCAGCCTAAAAAGACAGAATTCCCAGTCATTTAAACCTCCTGTTTGAGCAGAGCCCAGAAGTGAAAAAAATTCCAGCCAACAAAACAAAAAGAAGGCATGAAGAAAACAGACGCGAATCCCTGCAGGAAACAGCAGGAGCTTTTGGAAGAACTTCTTCCATCAACGAGTTCGCATAATCAAAACACAGAATCCTTACAAGGCTTCCCCATCTCACCTCTTGAAGATTTCACCTTCCATTATAATTATGTTATAATTGCTGCTTAATTGTCATTTTTCCTGGTTTGCAATTCATACTAATATTGGCGATCCTTTATTTATTTTACACTAATATTCTTAATTATCCTTACCTGGGCTGGGAAGATAGGTATCCAGAGCATTAGAAAATTTTTGTGGAGTTGTTTAGGCAATCATTCATTTCCAGATTCATCAATTAGCAGTTTTGGTGCAAATTTTAAGGTATACAATTTTTTTAAAGAAAATTTGTGAAGTGGTTACAGATGCAGCTTCATGACCAAGTTGAAAGAAGGTATTGATAGTCTCATCTGTGCAGGGCTGTTATGTTGAGAAATCTAGGGCAACTAGATTAGGTGATTTCTCTTACTTTGATAATTGTTTGTGATGTTTTTTTACTTTACTTGATTAAACTCATCTTTCCTTTATTATTATTAGTGTTCTCTATCAACAAACAACTACCAAATCATAAAGAACAGTGAGACAATAGGACACAAGATGTAGGCGATCAGTGAGTATTGAGAAGTGTAATTAGGATTGGTCTTCATATTGACTATGTAATTATGTATTTATGTAAAGAAGAAGACAGAAGATAATAAAATATGTTTTTGATATGCTTGCCTCATGGGTTTCATGAACAAGGTTTTATTATAGGTCAATAGACTTCTTCTTGATGTCTTAGGATTTGTCTTCTGGTTATAAATGTAATTAGGAGTCATGTATATAAAGAGTCTAGTCAGATAAATATGCCTCAAGACCTTGTCATACAATCGTGGAGAAATGGCTCAAGTATTATGCTAGCACCTCTGCTCATAACAGCCTTCAGCACGCTGGAAAATAAGCTCCTCATGTCGGCCTACAAGCTGTGGACAAGTCGGCCTACAATCAGATTGGCGGGTCGGCTTAAAACAGGAAATAATGGCACTATATATAGACAGCTCTGTGGTTCAGTTACAAGAAGATTTGCGTATGAGTCTGCGGCTAAAAAGTGCGGTCAAGTGTGAGATGAACTCATGACATACACCTGCAATTGATGCGTAGAAGGGACAAAGATATATCACTTGAAGATTTGCGGATTGGTTTAAAGAAGAAGGATGAGTTTGAGATTAGTACGAAGAGGTACACCTGCAATAAGTGCAAGTTCAAGCATATGATGAATGCATAGAAAGGACTGTTGTTAGTCCTAAGAAAGGAACAATATTAAGTGCGGAAGACTGGTCTGTGGTTAGTAAGAGCTTCAGGGCTGAAGAATAGAGCGAAGAAAGAAAGGATACCTTTGCGGATTGAAGGATGCATATAACAGATAGTTCAACAAAGAAAGGACACAGATTAAGGACCATGTTATAAGGTATGAATCAAGGCTGCTTGTAAATCGAAGGAAGGATCTAAGGGGCAGAATCTCGCATCTCTGTTTTGGGCATAAAGACAGATAAGAGAAGAAGGATTCAAAGTAAAGGAGGGCTAGAGACCATGTTCTCTAAGGATGGTGCTGAATAGTGTTGATCGGTGCAGGAAGGTGCAAGAAAGAAGGATAAGCTCAAGGCTTCATTGAAGAAGCAATGACAAGGTCTTGAAGGCATATAAAGGTCTAGGGTCCATGTCATGGTCATGGTACTTGTCATTTGAAAGCCTATAGGAATAATTTCTCTTGGGTTTTCCTCTCCAAGAGGGAGAGGTTTTGCCCTAGCTCAAAGAGCCGTAATTTGTGTATCTTGTGTTTTGGTAATTGAATTGATGAAAGACTAAATAAGCTAAGAAGAGAAGACATAAGTAAAAGAAGTAAGCTCACAAGTAATTATCACGGAGAGAATTTGAATTAATAATCACTTTAACAAATTCTCAACAACTAGGGCCAAAACCTCTCCATCTGAGAGGAAAACCCATCAAAATTCTTCTCTTCTTATAGAACTTCAATTGACGAATTCCAAGACCTATGACCATTGACCAAGCCTCCAAGACCAAGTCAACTTTTTCCTTCTTGAAAGGCTTCCAACAACAAACTTCGACCTTCTAGTAACAACTTCAACCCCAACAACAATTTTTGCAACTTCGACCTTGATGTAGCTTCAGCAGCTTCAACCTAGCAGCTTCACAGCTTCGACTTAGAAGCAACTTCACAGCTTCGACCTTGTAGCTTCACAACTTCGACCTTGTAACTTTACAACTTCGATGCAACTTCATAACTTCGATCTTGTAGCTTCACATCTTCGATGCAACTTCACAACTTCGATGCAACATCAGAATTTCGTCTTGCCCAATAACTGTAGAAACCCTAACAAAAGAGAGAGGGAGAGAGACCCAAAACTTCAAACTTTTTCTTCTTCTCCTTCTTTGTCCTTTTCCAGCTTCTATCTTGAGGAGATCGAACTTGCTTGAGTGAGTGTCTAAATAAGGTCGAGTTCCTTCTAATTTATAGACTTGTGAGAGGTACACATTTTTCTCTTTAGGCTAGGCTGACTTATCCCTTCATGTAGGCTGACTTGATCTTTGTGTCATGACGAGGTCTTGGAGGGTCTTTTGACTCTATTTTGACTCAAATAAATTTTCTTTACAATATGTAACATGCCCAAATGGGTCTTCAATACATGACAATGATCCAATTGACTTTATGACAAACCTAGAAGCACTCAATGGGTGCTTAAACTAAAAATAAATTTCCCTTGAGTATGAAACCCATGCCTCAAGAATAACAATAATAAATTTATATTTATCTTTTCAGTAAATACATAAAATTATGATTACACATGTCATTATGAAGACTGAACCTAGTTACATATTTCAACACTCCCGCTTAACTAGGGAGGTATTCATAATCCATACAAGGTACTTGGACATTCTCAATATGAAGAATTCTCATAAGAAAAGTAAGATTGGTAACCAATCTGTTTAGCATCATGTCATCCAACATTGTCACATATCAAGGCCTTGACTAACAACTCTATCTCTCCACAAGATCAACGCACAATGTTGGCAAGACCAACGATTTATAAACACCTTCATCGTTGTCTCTCCAGGAGAATACCCCACCTGGGTGTTCACAGGGTATATCCCTCTAGGACTATTCTTAGCTTGGATTCCCAACCCTAAAAGAACATCGGTCCTTTACGACTACTCTTATCTTGGATGCCTTACCACATCCTCAAAGAGTATCAGATGCTAGGTGCTTACCCAATCCTCCATTCTTCTCTTACAAAGTGAAGACAAGAATGATGGGTCTATCTCTCCCTCTCAGCTAGGGAGGATAAACCTAGTCCAATGAAGGAATGTACTCATTCCTATAAAAGGAATGTACCCAAGCTCTCTCTTATCCAGGGACTTTTCCAGGCTCCCAACACTTGCTTCCAAGCTACCTCTTAGGCCAAGGAGTTGTCTAGGCTTCCAGGGACTTGCTTCCAAGTTTCTACCAAGTTAGAAACTTGTTTCCAGGCTCCCTCTTAACTAGGGACCTGTTTCCAACAACAACTTTTTATTCATTGGTGGAGATCATGGGACATTCAACTACTTTTAGCGCTCCTCCATTTGATGTCATGAATTTGATCTTTAATATTATGGAGCCTTCATCTTTGTAGGGCATCGACCATCCATCACTTTCCTCAAGTCAGTCAATGTCATCCTTCCCTTTCTCTGAAAGTGATTTTCTAGTCCACTTCTAGCATTCCTTCATACATTTACCTCTTCTATAACATGTTTCCTTTAAGATCTTCTATCCCACCACATGAGTTCTAGTTGTAGACAACATCAACAACTGTTTTTCCGGTAGCCTTGCGTTAACCCATCCAGATGTTATTCAAAAACCAAAAATGAATATCAAATTGAAATTACCTTTTGTGATGGCCTTTCATAATGACATTTGTTTGCTTACAATATTAACATCCAGCACATATATTTGATACATCTCCAAGATAATATCAAGGGTCTCCTTTTCTAGACTTCATTAAGGTCTTCATATATTTCCCACAAGGATATCATAGTCAAATATATTAGTTATTGGATGTTGATTTCCTTCGCCATAGTTGCATCTTTTATGATCTCTTCCTTTCTTTATTCACACATTATTTCCTCGGGAACTTCTAATCGTAGTTCCTTCATTTTTGTCAACCACCTCATATTCCATATGAGAACATATTATGTTGATTTCATTTCGTAAATATGTGAACCATGCCTTTATGCATCCTTTTAATGAGAGAGATCCCTTTCTTTTGATCATACTCGTGAAGTAGAGCATGCATCCTTACTATCTACAACTATATAATGACATGACTTGACTCATTGAACATATGCATACATACCTCTTTTCTTCTTTGGTCATCTAGACTTTCTTCAGTGACTTCCCGTCCTTGATTGAGAGTGCTTCAATCATCTTTGACATGCTACATCATACCATCATTCTTCTAAACAATGAATCCCATCCCAAGTGGAATTCTTAGCGAGACATCTTTCAAGAGATGAACCTTCTAATAAAAATTCTAGTAGAGGATCTTGATTATCCTAATCTTGCAGGTGCTCCTTCCCAATGATGTATGATGAGTTCTACACTAGATGACTTACTTTTACCCATAAGTGCTACTTATTCTTCTATTGAGGTTATTAAGAGCTACTTCATTCTAATGACAATTGTTATAAAATCCTACTTTAGCTATCTTTCAAGCTTCTTATGATGATGTCTTGAGCTTTTGCTTTAGTCGAATGTTCCTATGATGCCATATTCGAAATTGATGCATCCTATCACGCTTCTAATGATTCCTACCATAATAGCCATATTTTACAAGAACTGAAAAGAACTAGGTGGAGAAGACTTATCTCAATCATGGTAGAGATATTTTACTTCCTTCTTGGATTTCTTCTTTTTAACTTTTTCCACTTCTTCAGTGATATTGGCTTCTTCCCATCCTCTTTTGTTGTTTTCCTTCTTGAGCTTGGGACAATCTCTCTTGAAGTGCCCATATTTTTGACATCCATAGCATTGAACCTTTAGAATGTTCTTCTTCCTTCTTTGAGGACCCAAATTTTCAAACTTCCCTTTCCTCATTGTCATGGCAACATACACTTGAGTTTTCTCATTTGATCCTACATCATTCTTTGCCTTCAATTTGGTTCCTTCTATCTTGTATAGTGACCATAGTTATTTAAATGGAGTAGCTTCCGTCTTCCCATAAATTCTTGATATGAAGTTGCCCCATTCCTCTGGTAGTGCATTGAGCATTATGGTAGTAATTTCCTTGTCATACATTATTTCTCCCAACCCTCGTAGTTGATCCCTTATTTTAGACACCCTTAGAAAGTATGAGGCTATTCCTTCTTCTTTGATATCTTCATTCTGTTTGTATATTTTCTCTTTCATGTAGTTTGCTAGAGCTTGAACTTCTTCTTTTGGTAGTTAAACAATTAAACCCTTAACATGCTTAACGACTTAATTTTCTATGAAGATCAAATCTATCCTTTTCTTTCAAGCGAGAAAATTTTGACAACCCAACCAATTTGTTGCTTTCTTTGCAAAATGAAGTCATCTTGACAGATAAATACATATATAAAGATACTTACATGTCAAGTGATGATACTCCTAGATGATTAAATCTTCAACTTGACACCTTCTTGATTTTGATGAGGATGTAGATAATAGAAGGCGTCTTCTTGGTGAAGATGTCTTCCTTCAAAAGTGATCCTTTGCTGATAGAGAGATCACATTGATTCCTTGATGATGACGACACTTTTTCTTCCTTAAAGTTAACACTAGTCAAAATTGTTTCACAACCTCAAATTTTCAGCCCTTTAGAATTTCGGCTTGCTGTAGCAGGTCTACAATTTCAAACTTTTCTACAAAAACCCTAGATCATATGTGGCTGGAATATGGACAGATTTGCTTCCTTTTGACTTCACTTGACCTTGACTCCTTCTCTTGACAATTCTGCTAGCTAAATAGTCCTTTGACCCAAACTTTGGCTCCTTTGAGTGATTGCAATTTTCAGCTTTCATTGTTGCAAATGATGTCCTAACCTTCGCATGTGTGGGGGAGAATTAGCCCAAAACATATCAGTAAATGCTTTGATATTCTTTATTCTTTCTTCGCTGGGTATTAGGTTCCTTTCTCTTCCTTAATCGAACTCTTCTTGATGATTGATACTCTTGATGTTTTCAAGATGATTTCCTCATACTTCGGCCCTTGAGTATCCTTCTTTGTGCCGCCCTTCCTTGATGTAGTCACCTTAGCTCTGATACCATGTTGGGAAATCTAGGGAAATTAGATTAGGTGAGTTCTCTTACTTTTATAACTGCTTGCGATGCATATTTACTTTACTTGATTAAATTCATATTTCCTTTATTATTATTAGTGTTCTCTATCATCAAACAACTACCAAATCATCGAGAATAGTGAGACAATAGGACACAAGATGTAGGCAATCAAACAGGGCCAAAACCTCTCAAACTGAGAGGAAACCCCATCATAATTCTTCTCTTCTTATAGAACTTCAATTGACGAATTCCAAGACCTATGACGCTTGACCAAGACCCTCCAAGACCAAGTCAACTTTTTCCTTCTTGAACGAATTCCAATAGCAAACTTCGACCTTCCAACAACAACTTCGACCCCAATAATAATTTCTGTAACTTCGACCTTGATGCAGCTTCAACGACTTTGACCTAGCAGCTTCACAGCTTCGACCTAGAAGCAACTTCACAACTTCAACCTTGCAGCTTCACAACTTCAACCTTGCAACTTCACAACTTCGATGTTGCCTCACAACTTCGACCTTGCAACTTCACAACTTCAACCTTGCAACTTCACAGCTTTGTTGCAGCTTCACAACTTCAATGCAACTTCACAATTTCGTCTTGCCCAGAAACTGTAGAAACCCTAACAAAAGAGAGAGAGAGAGAGGCCCAAAACTTCGAACTTGTTCTTCTTCTCCTTCTTCGTCCTTTTCCAGCTTCTATCTTGAGGAGATCAAACTTGCTTGAGTGAGTGTCCAAATGAGGATGAGTTCCTTCTTATTTATAGGCTTGTGAAGGGTACTAATTGTTCTCTTTAGGATGACTTGTCCCTTCATGTAGGCCGACTTGATCTTTGTGTCATGACGAGGTCTTGGAGGGTCTTTTAACTCTATTTTGACTCAAATAAATTTTCTTTACAATATGTAACATACCTAAAGGGTTCTTCAATAAATGACAATGACTCAATTGACTTTCTGACAAACCTAGAAGCACTCAATGGGTGCTTGACCTAAAAATAAATTTCCCTTGAGAATGAAACCCATGCCTCAAGAATGATAATAATAAATTTATTTTTCTCTTTTCATTAAATACATAAATCATGATTACACGTCATTATGAAGACCAATCCTAGTTACATATTTCAACATGTTACAATTATCAATCATTTTTTGACGATGTTGCAATTTTTTTTCATGGACGAGTAAGTTCCAAGGAAGGAGTCATAAATATAGTTTTATGGAAATTATAATATAAAGAAAACAATGTTGCAAGTTTAGAATATAGCTGGGAGATGGAGAGGATGTGTCGTTGTCATGGAATTGTGTGTGTTAATGGGGCACAAAGACAAGAAATGTTACACGACAATACTATGTTACTGTGAACATGAGCTTCAGAAGTAACAAAGCACTTTTGCCATTTTTAGAAGTAACAAAAAATTATCATAAACTACACCAAGTCTAATATTCATATATCATATTTTGAGATCACAAGAGAAAGCAAGGATCAAATGGAACTACCAAAAAACCCTAAAAACTGTAATTAAAAAGAGAAAAATTCATTTGATAAAGAGTGAGCAAGTCTGTACGAGGTGAACCATAGGGGTGCTAAAGTAACTAGTCCACTTCTAAAGAGAGAAATAACTCACAATGATGAATAATGATATTTGAGTGTATATATATACACATCTCAAGCAGTAAGACATACTCCTCAAGAGGGGTTATCGGTCCACATAAGATTGAATAAGTTGACGTTAATCATAACCTAGTATTAAAATAAATGAACATAAGTTGGCCTTAACCACATACACTAATGATATAATATGGATTTCTTGTAGCAACATGTCAAGATTACACCATGTTCAATACCTCCTTTAAGGTGAATAAGGGTATAGAGAAAAATAATGCAATACATATGGGAGTAGGTTTATGGATAACCCAACTCAATAGAGACCTTGTGGTCAATAGGAAAAAGTGAGATTATGAATACCTAATTTGGATGGCATTGAGAGAGCTTTAATACCAAGAGTGGATTTATAGATATCCAACTTGAATATAACTTAGAGTGGGTTTATGGATACCCAAGTCCTATAATAATAAGGATCATAATTTTGAATTGACTATGTTAAGCCTTGTAATATTGTACATACCTTTGCTTTCTCCAAATGTTTTCCGTATTAAAAAATGAAAAGAGGGTATGTACTAAAAGAATAATCAAATGACCAAAAGAAAATAAGATCAAAAAATGATATGAAATATGAACCCCACAAAAAAGAAACAAAAATAAATTCTGAAAGTGTTGCACATTCAAATGCCACTACTCTTAGTTTACTTTACTTTTGCAAATAAAATTGTGTGCAACTTGTCCAAAATGCCACAATTCATGATGATCATACACTTTAATCTTGATTTATTCATGCCTTTAAATTTCATGTCATGATAATTAGTGAATAAAGATCTGACCAAACCATTTACTCTTGGTAGATCAGTAGTTATGTAGAAAATAAAAATAAGCTCATAAGTTTAATATGAGCCATTGGAAGATATAAGGTTAGAAATAAATTAGTTTGCTTATCAAAAGAAAATAAAAGGGTCAGCAAACTCAAATGCACCCAATAAAGGAAATAAAAAATGTTAGGATAAATAAAGGTTAGGTAGGATACTTTTCAAGAGTTATAGAGAGAATTATTTGGTTTATCTCTTATCACTAATATATTTTTACCATTTCTCCTTATCCTAACTCTTCCCCTTGCTAAAATCACTTTTTTTCCCTTTGAAAATTCTCTTTCCCCTTGCTAAAATTCTCTTTCCCCTACTAAAAATCCCCTTTCCCCCTTAACTAACGTTATGTTTTCATAAAACAAACAAAACCCACTTTACATAGTTTAAAGTGCCAAATATATTATCGGGCCCCACTTTCCTTTTACTTAACCGCCCCCTCTCCCGCCCCACCGCTTAATATATTCCATAAACCCATTTCATTTTACAAACTCCACATATATTCACCCCAACCCATTTTTCATTTAAAATCTCCGCCTGTCTACTTACTCGACCCCACCTTTCTTTGTAAAAACCTGCAAATTCCATCACCGCCTGATTACCGTTGATCAAATTAAACAGTCCCTGATCCCTTTTGCACTCCCCACTGTTCGAAATTTAAAATAGAGGGGGGGGGGTGCGAAATGGGTGGTTTCAATCCCCCGCTCCCCTGCCATGCGACACCACCACATTTTATCGCACCCCCCAGTCCCAAACCGCCAAACTACTTTTTGCTATGCGATAAACCACTAAACAACTTCCAAGGCATGCGATAAACCACTCAGAATTTCAATTTTTTTTTAATAAACAAACCCACCCTCACGCCAAGAAAGAAACCTCAGTTTTCGAAAATAATAAAACCTCGCCGCTTTACCATTACTTCATTATCTCTGTTGAATTGCAAAAAGACCAAAAAGCCTTTACCGACCAAGATTGAAGCCCGCAACCGCCTGAACCCTTCTGCAGACCAAATTCACGATACTCCAGGTAATTCTTTGTACCTGAAACTATCAATTACGCTGATTAAATCAATAATTGAAAGAAATTAATGGCTTCCCAAAGCATTTAGACTGTGAACCCTCTTCAACCCCCACTATTAGATGTCGACAACACTCCTTTGGCTGAAAAAGACTTCAAAATTAATGACACTGTGACTGATAGCAACCTTTTGGAGCTCCATTGCTGGCGCCATGATAAATTTATTGGTCATGCAGAGGATAATCATCTGTGGGATTCTAACCTGCCCAAGTACACATTTCCACAAACCTATCAGTTCCTTGAACTCATCAGACTGTGTCAAATAAGCTATTTGCCAAATGAAAGAGCTATAGTTACTCCAAACTAAGAAATCCTATTTACAATCACTGCTCAATCCATCAATCAAATGTTACAGATTCAACCACAACCTGATGGAGTGCCTTTCTCCATTGAAACCTTTACTGAGATTTACTTGAAGCTGGACTTCCCTAAAAGATTTCAAATCTTTCAGACTTTTCTCCCTCCATCAGTAGAAACTCCTAAAAACAATCCTCCATACTCTGCTACCATATTTTCAGAAAGAACCAGACAAATTGTGACTATGTTGTCCTGTCTTTTAGGATATTTCACTGATGAGCATGTAGATGAATCTATTCTTGGTTTCCTATCCATCTTTTTCCCAAGTCAGCCTCCAGCTACAACTTTCAATTTTGCCCAATACCTGCCAGATGCCATTCATGATCAACTGATCAGGCTGCTAGAATAATGAGTATTCAAATACTCCTCAATATTGTTTCATATGTTTATATATTTTCAATCAGAAAGGTTTGCAATTAACCTACAAAAATTGGACATAGAGGGTAATCCCCAGTTTGTTGTCTTTTGGACATCCTTGATCAGAAAAGATTCCATTGAATTCAGTTTTCAAAGACTTCATTGATTCTTTTGTATATCCAATAGTTAATATGCTTAGCAGTAGCATTCAGCCTAGAATCAATGAAGAAATAAAAAAGGTTTTATAGTTATTAGATTAGAGAAAAATAGGAGACCGATATTTATACCAGAATCATACAGAAATCAGAGTATATGGAAGTCACCTAGTTCATAAAATCTTCCAAAATACCTCCCAATGAGGATATTCTATTTAGAATACATCAAAAAAATCTTGAATTCTAATGAGATCAATTTCCTTTCAGCTAAAAAGAAGACCCAATTAAAAATTAAAAACCAACTAGGGCCTTTTATATGCAGCAGTAGGAATGCTAGAAAGGATGCAGAAAGATGTCTACAAGATTTAAAGTTCAACAACAGCTTCAAATGGTCATATGACCCCTTGGGTGTCATAAGTAAATTAAGAGTTAAGTTCAAATTGACCTCTTTCATTCATAAGTCAAAACCTGAAATTGAAAAGTATTCCAACCAGTTAGAGTGGTTGGAAAATACTTTACAGGAGGTGGAGAAGTAGCTTGATACAAGTTCCATCCTGCTTACTCCAGCCCCACAGGACATAAATTCAAAGAGGGCTAGAGAAGAAGGCTCTTATTCTGCAGAAACTGCTTCTGATACTAAATTTAAGCTTATGTACAGGAAGAAAACAAAGCCAAATCCAGTGATAGAGCAAGAAGAGACAGTTGAAACCATTGAAACAAATATTGTTGTAAGAGATGATGCACCTCCAACACTTTCAGAAGAAACACATCTGCCATCAACTTCTAGTGCACAAATCATTTAGAAACAAAATAGTGCAAAAGTTTCATCATCCAGCAAGCCAGTTGAGAAAGAACAAGATATCATGGAGAAATACAAAGATATGAAAATTAGAAATGAAGCATTAAAGACCGTAACATATGCCCAACACTGGAAACAAACTCCTCGTGATCAGAATAGATTTCTTTCAGCGTTTGAATTCAAAACAAAGAAGATGAAAATGACATTTCTATAGCCAAAAGTGCAGGCTCCAAAAGCATTAGAAGATTATAAAAAGACAACCTTTGAAGTTCTTGCCAAAGATGTGCATCCAATTGACCAGATTGAATTTCACAAACATGCAGGAGAAATGATCTATTCCACCATGACCCACAAAGCTTTAAGTGTTCAGAAGTTACATAATTCTCTAGAAAATATAAAGACACAGTTGAAGGTAGATAAAGCTTCATCACAAGCAAATGATAACATGATAAAGTCACTTGAATATTTGGTAATGGAAGTTGGTTATAATCCAAAAGATATCAAAGCAACAGAAGAACTAATAAAGAAGAAGAATACATACAGCTGCACTAAAGAAACAACTAAAGTTACCAACTATAGAGCATCCACAAACCAAAGAGCTTTTGGAAACTGATAATCAAAAGGATGAAATGATGAATCTCATCATTCAGTTGACAACTCAACTAAAAGAAATGGAAAAACTTGTGCGGGAAAAGAAAGCTAGCATGGAAGCAGTTCCCATTACTGCTATTCCTATAATATCAACAATAGCTCCAACAACTACATCAGCTCCAGTATCAACAACAGTTCCAACAACTACATCAACAACAACATCAACAATACCAACAACCCATCCCACTGATGAGGCCAAAAAATTGATCAAGGAAATGGAGGATATGTCCATTCAAACTATAGAAATCAATAAGCTCAAAGAAAAAATGAAGAGTTTAGAAGATGGCAAAAAATTGGTAAAAGTAATGCATTAGGTAGAAGTACAAAAAGCCAATAGATTAACTGAAAGAATCCACAAGCTAGAAAAGGAGTTATCACTGAAAGGGCCTTTAGCCCAAGCAAACCAGTAGTTATGGGCCAATATCATTAACTCAATTATTGATATTTGGCCTTCTATACAGATCATATTTGAACAGAATGACTTGGTAAAAGAAGCTAGTAATGCAATTCAAAAGGTTAAAGCAGATCTTGGAAAGAAACCAGAGGAAGTCTCCGAAATAATAAAATTCCTAAATTCCAAAAACAAGAATGAATTAGAAGAACTCGGAATAGCTGATAGACCATAAACTATCTTAGAGGTGAAGAAAGTGATTTCCAAGAGAAATCGGATGATACAGCTTGAGGACAAATCTCAAAACAATGGAACTTGCAGTAAACAGGTTTATGAATAAGTTTGATGTATTGAGACAGAAAGGTCTACCTAATCCATTAGTAATCAATGATAAACTCATGAGACATGAAGACTATGATAAGAAGATGAGGGAAGTAGGCAAAGAGACTTCCAACAATTCATCAATGAAGGGCGCACCAATAGGCAAAGTGTTGCTTCAAAGTTAAGAAAATTTCTTTTACCTCCAGCATGAGGTAAATCACCTTTTTGTGAATAAGCCTACGTTTGTCAAATATTAAAAAGCAGATGAAATCTACCGGAAGATGATGAAGATAAAGATTCTAAATGAAGAAACATGAGAAAAATGGTGTGATTTACTATGAAAGGTTAAAGAGAAGATAGGTAAAATAACACAGAGGTTAAAGAGAAAACATATGAAAGACAGATGAAAACAAAGACAACGTGAAAGAAACAAACAAGTAAACAACAATAAAAGAAAACAGGGAAAAATTTCACTCAGTTAATAGGTGTCACTATCTTTTTGCATAAAGATATTTTAATTTCCTTGAATAAATCCTAGTCAGTTGAAAATATATTTTTTGTAATAAATTGTATAAATACTTCATCAATTCGAAGTATCAAGGGTGGATTTCTGAATATTTCTATAGCTGATTGATCTATTACCTGAGAGTTATTGTACCATTTCCAGTTGACAGACATGACAAGTAATAAATGATTTTCTTTACAGGATTCATGTGTTGAGCTATCTCAGTGAAGTATACATTTCAATTGTTCATGTTCTTTTCTAAGTATTCCATAAACTTTAATGTGTTCTATATTTGAATGTTATAACAAGAATTTTACTGCAAAATTTGTTAAACTTTACACTCTGTTTTGAACTGTTATACATTTCTATGTTTTCTTCTGATATCCGGTTTAGAGAATTCTTAATTGCCCTCTGATCCCGATTGACCTCCTTCACCTTCCTTCATTATTTGGTTTAAGGAATTCTTAATTTCTCCTTGATCCAGATTGAAAAATCACTTCACCATTCAGCTTTGAGATCTGATTTTGCTCACCTATCCTGCCCTGTAACACTTCCTTTATAATTTGATTCTGTTCTATTTTCAAGGTATATTGACTCTGTAACCCAATGGAAAATGGAAAATCACCTATTCATCTAAATCAGTAATTCCACCAATCAAACAAACTTAAATCAATTCAAATTAAGCATACATAACTAGCCTAAAATCAATTAAAACAACAAACTTAAATCATTAAGAGAGAGCCCTCTCTAAGTTTATGAAGGCTAGATTCTAATCTCTAAAAGTGGTTGATAGTTACCTCTGATATTTTTTTTTAACGCATATAACAGCTCTTGGAAATTTTCAGAGAGATAACATATTGGCGACTCCACTGGGAAATCAGTCCCCAATTAAATAAATCTTAAAGGAAACAATTTTCCTCATTTTTCACCTTAAGGTTTTTAAAGGGTTGTTAGAATATATCATTCAAAGTTAAAATTATGGGTTCAAAAGAACATATTATACTAGGGCTCATCCTGATCTAGAGCCTGCTACAATTGTTAATGATCCTGACAAAATTTTAAGAAAACCTAAAAAAGTAGAAAGTCTAGGAAGTAGTAGTGAGTTAATCAAAGAAAATTCACTTCCTAAGGAATTATCAAGCATACAGGATATTCAATTTGATTTATCATTTGAGCATTCTTTATTTCAAACCAAATATGAAAACTCAACTTATGATATTGTAATAGACCCCAATTTTATTCAATTTATTGAATCAAAGAAGGAAATTATACAACTTGATTTAGATCAACAGGTTCTAAACACTTTTGACAAACTTGATGTTTTGACCTCAAATTTGATTAAAGATATAGATGAAGCCTATTTTCAACAATCAGTTGAATTAGATGCACTAACTTCTGCTACCCCTAAGCGCTGTACAGTATCTTCAGAAACTATAAATACAGGTTTATTTAGTTCCGCCCCATCTATAGTCTCCACCACAGTTCATTCCACAAAACCATTCATACTTAAACTTCCTCTCCAACCTAACGTTTCAAGCTCATCCTCAAGCATTCCAAGTTCATCTTCAAACATTCCAAGTTCATCTTCAAGCACCACTACTTTACCTCCCATTCAAGCTAAAGTCTTAGTCATGGCAGCGAGATATGCCCCTTTTGTCTTAAAGGCTCGTTTACATGCCATGCCACAAAATTACTAGAGTAAAATTTTTCAGTTTGATGGTACTGGTCAATATACTTTTCAACAACATGTAAATAAAATGATAGATTATTTTGAATTACATGAATTTGATGAGGCCGATGTACAAATGATATTATTTACACAAACACTAGTAGGAGATGTTAAAAAATGGTTTAAATCTTTACCTGCTAACCATATTGCTGATTTAGCTACTTTCCATCAATTGTTCATAAATATATGGGAAAGAAATAAAAACCCTTTACAGATATTATTTGAATATGAGAACATTAGGAGATCTACTAATGAATATGTTTAAGATTACTGTACTAGGTTTAACAAAATTTATAATGCAATTCCAGTGAATATCAGACCTCCACCAGACTTGGCCTTGATTAAATTTCCAGATGGTTTTGATGCTAACATGTCCTATCAATTAAGAGAAAGAAACCCTGCAACTTTAGAACATATGCAGAGTGATGTAGTTAGTGTAGAAGATGAATTATTAGCTAAAATAGCTAGGATGAGGAATGAGAGAAGAGTGACCATTAAGGAAGAACCATCTACTTCAGATATTAAAATAGATAGCTTAGTAAAAAATGTAGAAAGGCTAATGGATATACTAGAGAACATGGAAAGAAAACCTGAGTGGGAAAATCAACAAGGTCCCCAAATTAGAAACACAAACTTTAGGAAAAGCCTTAATATTGGTAAATCAAGAGAATTTGTACCCGATTAATAGATTAGACCACCTTTCCAAGAAAATTATGCTGAAAGTTCACAACAGAATGAAGAAGATAAGGACACCCAGATAAATTTGATGAGAGTAAACAATGAAAATTTTGTTTTTCTTACCCAAGAAAAACAAGAATTGTACATGTTACAACAATTACAATTATAATCTGGAGAGTCCTTTGACTACAAGCAAGGATATGAACCTGCTATCTACGAAGTTCATAAACAGTATAGCCTTAGAAGCAAAAAGAACACATAAGCTCCTATTAAGAAATCGATCCAAACCCAAACTACGAAAACAATAGAATCTCCTGTGACCAAAACTATACAAATTCTCCCTAGAGAAACTCATAATACTTCCAACCACAAGATTGTAGACATCACATCAACTGCTACTCAAATCGTTCTAGACAAGAAAATTGAAAATAAAACAATTGACACATAAACTGAATTACCAAATGTTGATAAAAAAGAAAAAAAACACACAAACCACAATTGGTAAAGATGAAATCATTCAATTAGGCAAAACTCAAATGCCATTCAATATCCAAATTGAGATAGCCAAATTGAAAATACCAATTCCTTTAGCAGAGCTGGTGAAAAATGATTCATACAAAGCATAAATCACTGAAACAATGAACATAGGTGAAGCTGAAGATGCTGTTAACCTCAATGATGATCAAATAGAGTTATTATTTGGTCCCGAAGTAAATGGAAAACATCAACAAGGGGGTGTCCCTCCATTCTACATTAGCTTAAACATTCAGGGTAAAATATTACATAATGCTATGTTGGATTCTAAACATTGTTACCGATGAAATAGGTAACTTGATTTCAAAACGGGAGCTCTAGCCCAAAAAGACTCAAAAAACATGAAAAAACACCCAAAAAACAAAAAAAGTGTATTCCAGAACACACTTGGTTTTTTTTGAAGGTCAAATTTCAACATTTTATAAAATTATGCTAAAAACAAAATTGTTTCTTGAAAAAAAAATTGAAAAAACGCCCTCAAAACAAAACCAGTTGATGCCGGAATAACAAAAAAAAAATTGTATCATATTTTTGACATTTTTAAAGATAGAAATAACATTTTTAGATTTTTAAAATTCAAACATTAAAAAAAACCTAAAATTTAAGAAAAAAATAAATTTAAAAAATAAAAACATTTTAAAGCTTAAAATTTAAAAATATATAGGAATAAAAAAATAAAAATAAAAACAGAATAAAATTTTTAATTCAAACATTAAAAAAACCTAAAATTTAAGATTTTTTTTTTTTTTTTTCAAAATATATAGAAAAAAAATAAAAAAAATAAAAACAAAATAAAAATATTAAATTAAAAAAAAACAAGTTAAAAAAAGAAAGAAATTATAAAAAATAAAATATAGAAATTAATTTAAAAAAGAAAAAGAAAATGTTTATTAAATTGTAAAAAAATAAATAAATTTTAAAATAAAAAATAAATTTAAAGAAAAATAATGAAAAATAAATTTAAAACTTCAAAAAAATAAAAAAATTATTGAAATTAAAAGTAAAAAAATGAAAAATAAAATACAATAAAAATATTAAATTAAAAAAAAATATATTAAAAAAACAAATAGATTTTAAAAAATAAATTAAATTTAAATTATAAAAAATAATATATATATATATATATATATATATATATATATATATATATATATATATATATACACACACACGAACTTAAATTAAAAATATATATATTATATTTAATTAAATTTAAAAAAAAATGTTAATATTAAAATAACAAATTAAATTTAAAAAAAATATTAAATTTTAATAAATAAATGAATAAACAAATAAATTTTGAAAAAAAAAGAAAAAAAAGAGTTAAAAAACTTTAAAAATCAATTAAAATTGAAAAATTGAAAAAAATAAATTAAAAAATATATATTAAATAAAAAATAAAATAAAAAACAAATTAATTTGAAAATATTAAGTTTAATTAAAAAAAAAAAATCTAATTTTAAATACACAATTTTAATTGAAATAAAAAATATATAAAATTTTTATGTAATTAAAAAATTAATAATAAAAAATTAAAAAATTAAAAAAAATATTAAATTCAAATAAATTAAAAAAAAATACAAAATTTACTAAATTTTAAGAAATTAAATGAAAAAACTAAACATAAAATTTAATTATAAAAAAAATCAATTAAATAAAAAAAAAATACAAAATTTAATAAAAATTATTAACAAAATTTAGAAAAAAAAATTAAAAACAAAAAAAATGAATAAAATTTAAAAAAAATGAAAAAAAAAACAAAAAAAATTAAAACAAATTAAATTTTAAATGTAAAAATTAAATTAAAAAAAATAAAAAATTTTGAATTAAAAAAAAAAATCAAATTAAAAAAAAAATATTAAAAATTAAAAAAAGTAGAAAAAAATAATTTTTTGATCGTGATGGCGCCGCCAATCAGCCTCCCGCCCAGGTGGCGGCGGAGGCTGGCCATTGGGCGGGAGGCCGATTCCAAGAATCGTCCTCTCGCGGCGCGGGAGACCGATTCCGGGAATCGCCTTCCTGTGACGGGAGGGCGATTCCTGGAACCGGCCTCCCGCGGCGGGAGGCCGATTCCGGGAATCGCCCTCCTGCGACACAGGAGGCCAATTCCGGGAATCGCCCTCTCGCGGCGAGAGGTCGATTCCGGGAATTGCCCTGAGGCCGATTCCAGGAATCGCCCTCCCGCGATTCCCCTAGGTGGCGGCGGAGGCCGACCGCTCGACGGACGGGGGGTTGCATGCAGCCTCCCCGCCCGCCTAGCGGATGGCCTCCCCCGCCTCTGGGCGGGAGGCCGATTGGCGGCGCCACCACGATCAAAAAATTATTATTATTATTATTATTATTTTTATAATTTGATTTTTTGATTTTTGATTTTTTTAAATTCAAAAAATTTAAAATTATTTTATTTTAATTCAATTTTTTTAATTTTAAATTTAATTTGTTTTCATTTGTTTTTTTAAATTTAATATTTTAGATTAATTATTTTTTAAAATTTAAAATTTATTTATTAAATTTATTAAATTTTAATTTAATTAATTTTTTTTTTTTAATCTTTTAGTTTATTTAGTTTTTATTTTTTAAAATTTATAAATTGTTTCATTAAAAAAAAAACAGTGAATTTATGGATATTTGTTTTTTAATTATTTGCACGTGGTTTTTTTTCATTTTTTTTTTGTTTTTTAATGATAGTTTTTTTTTGTTTTGTTTTGTTTCTTTTTTTTTTTTTTAATTTTCTTTTTCAATTTTGATTTTAATTTTAATTTATTATTATTATTATTATTATTATTATTTTATTATTATTTTTTTTTAAATTTGTATTTTTTTTCTTCTTATTATTATTATTTTAATTTTAATTTTTAAATTTAATTTTTTCTTTTTTTGTATTTTATTTTTTTTTATCTAAATTTTAATTTTGTAATTTAAATTATTTTTAAATTTTCTATTTTATTATTATTATTATTTTTAATTATATGGTTTTTTTAATAGCTTAGAAAAAAATGTTTTTGATGTTTTTTTTTTTTTTAATTTTTTTGGTTAGTTTTTGTTTTTGTTTTTTTGTTTTCCTTTAAATTATGTGTGTTTTTTTTTTCAAATTTTGTAATTTCTTTTGATATAATTTTCGAATATTTTTGTTTTTTTTTTGGTTTTATTTATTTATTTTTGTTTAAATTTTTTATTTTTACGAGTTAATTTTGTTTTTTTTTACATTTTTATTGGTTTTTTTTATTGTTTATATATATATATATATTTTTAATCTAAGTTTTGTGTTTTATTACCAACATGAAAATCACCACTCTAAAAAAAAAAGGTTGGTGCTGCATCAATATGTTTAAAAATTAACATGAAAATCACCGCTCTAAAAAAAAGTGTTGATGCTGCATCAATACGTTTCAAAATTAGCATGAAAATCACTAACATTTTAAAACAAATATTCATACTTCATAAATAAAAATATTAGAGTGTCAAAAATGTGCTAAAAAAAAAAGGAAAGGTGATTATGCATTACCACTTTTTAAAATCGGGTGCTTTTTATGCTACCAAAAAAAAGTAGGTAACAGTGCGGTTACCTATTTCATTGGTAACATTGTTTCTAGAGTATCTCATAACTTAATGCCTAAAGCAGTCATGAAAAAATTGAACTTAGACATCACCAAACCCTACAAAGACTTGTTCTCCTTTGATTCTAGTCAAGTCAAATGCCTTCCCCTGATAAAAGAGCTATGTGTAACTCTAGTCCAGTGCCCAACAAAGAGTATTGTTATGGGAATAGTAGTTGCTGATATCTCTCCTAAATATGGTATGTTATTATCTCGCTCATGGGGAAAAAAATTACAGAGATCACTGCAATTAGACATGTCATATGCTACCATTTCTGTGTTTGGTCAGCAAAGGAAGCTTTATAGAGAAACTTTGATGAAATACATGGTAAGTAGTTCAGAAAGACCAAAAAATTATCCTATAGATTCCTTGCATTCTGATATAAACTCATTTATCTTATGTAATTTAGACAATGACAAAGATAAAATCACAACTGTAGAAGAGAAACACAAAGAAATTGATAGTGAAAATATAACTTATGAGTCTATGTGGAATTTAGATTTCGATAGCTCTGTAAATAGATTAGGAGTTGGAGCTGGAGTATGGATCTACAATTTAGAGAATGATCATTCAGAACGACATGCTTTCAGATTAAATTTTAAATGCCCTAATAACATGGCAGAATATGAAGCATTAGTGCTAGGCCTTCAAATTGTGAGAAAACTTGGGGCCAAAAGAGTTTTCATTATGGGAAACTCAGAACTCATCATAAAACAAGTCAAGGGAGAGTATCTTGTTAATAATCATAGACTTAGCCAATACAGAGAAACCATCTTAGACTTGATAAATTGTTTTCTTGAAACTAGCTTTGTTGTTATTCCAAGAAAGCAGAATATGCAAGCACATAGTTTGGCCACTTTTTCCAGCACATGCAGGTTACCCTTTCAGCCAAATCATCAGTACATAGCTGAGATAAGACATAGGCCAACCATACTTGATAATTTGAAGTATTGGAAAATATTTTCACAAGACTCGCAAATTTATAAATTCTTAAATTATGAGGGAGAGTTTCAAAATGGTAATATAGACACAGAATGTACATTAGATTATACCATAAATAACGAAATAGATGTAAATGATGTAAATAAGAGAGAACTCACTAGATTCACTAAAGTAGAAATAGAAAAATTAGAAACAATATAAATTGAGGAATTAATCAATGTTGAATCATAAGTTTTAAATATCAAAGACAACATTTTGCCTAAGGGATTAGCCCCATTATAAGATCTCTTTGAATCCAATGATGTAGCAAGAAAACCTAAAATGGAGCCTCTAAGGTCAGATATAGAGGAATGCAACCTAGGAACAGAAGAAAAACCCAAGCTTATCAAGATATCTAAGGCATTACCTCCAGCTGAAAAGTTGAAGTATATTAGTTTGTTTAAAGAGTTCCAATATATCTTTTCCTGGAGTTATGAAGACCTCAAGTCTTATGATACCGGCATTATCCAACATAAGATACCAATTAAATAAAATCAGAAGCCCTTTAAACAAAAGCTTAGGAGGATTAACCCTATTATTATGCCATTAATAGAAAAAGAAGTCAAAAGAATGTATGATGCTCAAATCATAACACCCATTATTTATTCTGACTGGGCCTCTAATTTAGTCCCCACTAGAAAGAAAATAGGAGAAATCAGACTCTGTGTTGATTTCAAAAACTTAAACAAAGTATCATTGAAGGATAACTATCCCCTCCCTAAAATGGACCACATTCTACAGAGGGTAGTAGGGTCATCCAGAATTTCATTACTTGATGGATTTCTGGATACAACCAAATCCTATTCCAACCTGAAGATCAAGCTAAAACTGCATTTACCACTCCCTGGGGAAATTTCATGTACTTGAAAATTCCCTTTGTGTTATGCAGAATTATGGATTATGGATAAAACACATTCCCTAAATGTGGTGCTATGCATTTAGAACAACAGATCAAAGACTTTGCAGATATTTTTCCTAATAGTAAATAGACACACAGAAAGATGAGAAAACTTACTTGGAGTCCAAGCGCTTCCTATTCTCCTTTTGTCTCTCTTGCTGTAGCTTCCAATCCAAATTTGTTTGCCATACTAGTTCCTGCAAGTATAAACACTAAACAGGAAAGATATTTCAATATACATATGGCTATTCACTTTAATCAGTTAAATCAATGAAACATAAAACATATACATTAGCTAAGAATCTATAATATGAAAGATAGAAGCTTATACAAATACATATGTGGGAAAGTAAGCAACAATCTTTATTAATGGATAGAATCAGGAGGTTACAACCAGCGATTGATTTGATGTCACCAACTCCAGCATCATCCCAGCCTCATCACAATGAACATCTCTCCAACAACATATCACTCAAATCAAACCCTCAATTGAGATTCCAACAACATTTCTCTATCAAATTTCTTCCTTTTCAAGCACTAGGATATGTGCTCAATCTATAGAACAACTGAAGGTAGTTTCGCAATCAATGAATTTCTAATAACAAGCAAGAAATGTTTCCTAGCTCAAAGGTGTTGAATGGACACATGGATTCGAAGTTTGACACATATGCACTCTTCTAGAAAGAACTGGCCATGTGGAGACTCTAGAACAATGAGAATTTCGCTCCCAATTGACCAATGCACTCTTGAATGTGAGGAACTGATTTACAAAGCACTCTTGAATGGAGGTAATTGCATATGCAAAGCATTTAGTCCCTTGAGAGGCTGCGTTGGTGAGCTCATAGGTGATATAACATGTACTTCAAATCTTTGAAACCTTGCAATGGAAGTCATGGGTGATTTGTTCTTGTTCTTTGTATTAGGGCATGTATCAACTGAAATGATAGGGGATGATAGACCCTATTCATTGGTTCTGGGGATGATGTCTAGTTTAACCAGGTCATTGGGAATGGTGCCCAAATTGACCTATAACAATTCCCCCCTAAAGCATGAAGTCGGAATAATAATAACAATATTTTTTGAATGAGATTATTTACACTGTGATGGGCTAGTGATGAAGCGGAGTGGTGACCTGCATCAATACTACAATAAATTGCATCATGATATATCCTCTTGATCATGAATTTCCGAGGTAAGGCATTCCCATGCTCAATACATAAACTATCTAATAACATGTACATAGTTCAGAAAGTCGTCTACATTGGAATGTTTCCCAATACAGACATGCCTACAGATATAGGCCCATGTTCGGATGATGATCTGTATGTAAGGTCACCGTACAGATGATGTGTACAAAAATCCTGAATTGCAGTCTAGATGGCTGAAACTAGATCCGGGGTATTCTTATCTCGTTCATTCAATCGTTCGGGTACAAGTCTAGCCATGTGAATGAATGATTTGTAGTCGAACACGGTAAGACATCGTTTGATTACGAGCCAATGATGTAAGTTGTTAACAAACGCGAGAGAACCACCATTGATGTCAATGGCCCTAAAGGTATTGCAGTACATTTTTTAAGGCATGAATAGATGATTTGATGTCAAACGCCAAACAAAATATTTCGGTCAAAAATCCGGAAGCGAGGATCTTGTCGATGTTGTAGCAAGCCTCATGGTATTGGAAGATGATGTTTCTAAGTGAACTTCCTGGATGATGATTTGACGTTAACAGGAAGTCACTTTATTGCAAAACAGGAGTTACTGATTTCAGAGACAAAATATGACTTGATATAGCAATGTTCAGGGATGACTGTCATGAGAATGAAGGTTTATGAGTATTGTAGAAGGATGAGTATTCACTAGATGACTTCTCTTGAACATATCGGCGACATTGAGATGAATTGGCAACATTGACCCAAAACCGAAGTGAAGGTATGATGAACCATAGGTATGAATGAACCGTCAAGAATATTACCCAACCCAAACAATCATGATGATGGAGTGAAGTGTCATGTTCAAGAGCGACTTGCTATCATAAAAAGTTCTGTTCACTTTCCAAAATTTTCCCCGGCCATTTGTCGACCAATACCTCTTTATTTTTTAACAAGCTTGAGGAGGATAACATATGCTTGATCTATAATTCAACCCTTTGGGTGAATAATGTATCGCTATTTAATAATTTAACGAGTCTAGCGATGAATGAAACTCGATTCTTGCCATGATTGACAAGCTCGTCGCTATTTTATGTTTTAACGAGCCTAATGACAATGACAACCCAATCCATTTTCATATTTAGAGAGTTTGAAAAAGAGGATAAAAGAAAACTCCATAAGTACTTTTTCGTAAAGTTGTCGCTCAGATCCAAAAAAGTGTAAAATAATATCTGAGAGAACCTCTTAGCCATGTTCGACTAAGGGATTCCTTTTTTGTAAATAATCTATCTGAGTCCGGAAAAGGGTTAAACTTATACATAGTAGATATCAATTCATTTACATTTACGAGCTCTAAAAGACAAGTGCTCGACAATATTTTCACATTATCAGAGTCTGAAAAGAGCTAAAAGAAGACTCCAAGGGTTCCTTTTTCACTGTTATCGAAGCTCGAAAAAAAGATAAAAGTGCGCTTCAAGTCCTTTTTCATTTTTAAAAATTCTTGAAAAATAAGGACAAAAGTATGCTTTGTGGTCAAATCATTCTTGAAATAAATCTGCACAACTAATCTGCTCATCAGTTACAAAACCTGTTCAGAGCAACATCAAATGGATTAAAAATACTTGTTTCATGATAAAAATAGAATAAAACCATAGTCAAAACAATAAATATGATTTGAAAATAATCAAATGACTAATTAAAAAAGTTTTACTATTCGTTTTTACCATTTGAAAGTTTCCATTTGCATTTTGGAGCTCTGAACTTGTTTTTTCCACCAAACTTCAGCCGTTGATTGCAATCGATTCTGTGGACAGTTTTCATCGCCGTTTGATCCAGGTTGGTGCCATAAACCCTCTCTTTCTTTCAGTAGTCACTTCATTTCCTTTCAATGCAATTTTTTATGGATTTGGGCCCCTTAGGGTAAATTATTTTACCAAAGAGGGCAACACACCCTTGAGCATTGAAAACTGCGTTCTGGAGCACCTAAATTGAAGCCTAGGTGCATAGGCAACAAACTATCTCTTGTTCAAGATTGCGTTGGGCGCAATTCACATTCTTGATTCTTGCATCGTACTCAAAATTTTCCTAATTTTTTGCATGAAAAGGAGTCTAATGAGTCTTATGGTTATGTTTAAGGATTTCATCGGACTAGAATGCAGATTAATTGGAGAGAAAGAGAGCATGAAAAACAAAATATGATTGCCCTAAATGATCCGGGTACAGTAAGAGCCTTGAGATACTGTGGGTTATTAAAGTACTTCCACTTGTCAGGGATAAGGCAACAAATAGAACTCTTGGAAATCTTAGTTCAAGCATGGGATCTAGCTATCGAGGCATTTCAAATTAGGAACAAAGTGGTTCCTATTACAGTGGAGGATGTATATTTTTTGACAGTCTTGTCGAGGAGAGGCTTGCCTATTTCCTTCTTAGGGTCTACTCTTGGAGGAGAGACTGTGAGAGATTATGTTTTGCAGTATTTCTATCTAGGGGCAGAGCCAAGTAAGGAAGGGAAAATAAAAATCCGTGAAGTTTGTGATTTTCCTTTGAGAACTAGTCTTTTCAGGATCACACAAATTGCCACCACCGTTACACTACATGTAGTGAATAGATCATATATGCAATATTCGCTAGAGTGCATGGAACCAACAGTCTTCAACTGGTATGAAGCTGTACTTTCTCAAATAAAAGAACAACTGAATAAGTCAAAGGGAGAAAGGAAGAAAAACTTCAGTTATGGTTCAATCCTCATTTCATTTGCCTTAGAGCGGATTCCACTAATGCAGCCTCAGCGTGCGACACTGGGTGTGTCTAACCCTAGAGATCCAAGGATGCAGAGATGGGTAGAACTAATGGTTATGCATGCAGGCCAATCTCCCATTGTGTTCTCGACTGCATTCTTTGCCTGGTTCAGGAGACATGTTATCGCCATCGATGAGTATGCATACGTAGGCATTTATTTCCGAGGAGATCCAGAATTAGCTTTAACAGAAGGCGCTCAGTTGGGTGCAATAGGTAAGAATGTTCTGACCATGTATTTTCATTTTTCTAAGGTTTATACAATGTTTTTGTATTTTGATGTTTTCCCAAGACTAAATTAAATTTTTAATGTAATGCAGATGTTGGTCGAGTTCAACCAGTGGAGGAACCAAAGCATGGAGCGGATAAGCTAGGCGAGAGGGCTGTCGAGAGAGCAGTCCTTCAGGATCTAGACATGGCTGAGACTCTGTCTGAGCTTCGGCAGCACATAGAGGGGTTGACATTCGGGATTCCGGGTTTCCGGATCAAAGAGTTACCCATGCGACTGCAACGCCACACTATAGGCGTTCCTAACTTCTGGATGCGGTCACTGCGTAGGATAGCTAGATCGATAGCATGTTACCATGAGAATCACTAGTTTACTTTTGACATTTTGCATACATTTTGAGGTCAGATGACCAATGTGTCTTGGGCACAAATTTTTATAAAAACCTATAACTATCTATCTATTTGATCTCAATGTTTTCTTATGTTTATTGTGCAATCCTATTCAATTATGTGAATGTTTCTTTACACGTGTTGCAAATGTCTGTCTAAAACATGATTAGCTAAAGAATATGTCAATGTGTTCAAGTTTATGGAAACGTGTTGATATTGAATAAAATCAAAGTGTCTTTCCGAAAGTCAAACTCTTAGGAACAAACGATGTAGTTTTGGATTTCTAATAGTATAAACACTAGTAAGTTGTAATACCACAAGTTGTGAGTCTAACTTTATAATGATGTAGTTAATACCAAATGAAATGGAATCAGAGAGAGGTTCGATCAACGCGCTATACTCAATGATATTGTTTGTCGATATACCGATACAAATCCCTTTAAAACTCACTAACTCGCCGTTTGGAGCGAAAATGGCCCACGCTGCAAAGGATAGATTCTGCATACTACGACTAGCACCATTAGCATATCCAACAAATGGTTCCAAAGATTCAAACATCTGTGATGAAATGTAAAGCGGATTACTAACTTCAAGAAAACTCTAAAAAACAAACTAAGACAGTGAATGCAAAACAAAATCATATATATACAATATAATACAAAAAATTACTACGCTCATGATTAAGCATAGTAACATTTCAGATACAACCCATTTCGGGGCTGCGCCAACAAAATTCCATCGTAATCCACCAACTCGTAGGCACCCTTTGCAAGAACTCTTTTGACAATATAGGGGCCGTGCCATAATGGCTCAAATTTTCCTGTACCTATTACATCAGCTTCTTGATCATAAAGAAGGACCATGTCTCCCTCTGAGAAAATACGAGGCTGGACATTTTTGTCATATTGCGCCTTTATACGTCTCTTATACGCTTCGTTGGCCAATTGCGCTTCATGATGCGTTTTATCAAGATGAATGAGGTTAAAAAGACGTGCTTCTTCATCTGAGGTGTCAGGTAACAAGTCTATTACGATTTTTAACAACGGTATTTCACATTGGATTGGAAAGGTAGCTTCTAGACCATAAACCAATTGAAAAGGAGTAAATCCAGTCGTGTTTCTTACTGAGGTTCGGTATGCCCACAAGGCTGAGTACAAGATCCTATGCCAGTTTCTTTTACGAACTCCTATCATTTGTTGAAGCATACGTTTAAGAATCTTGTTGATAGCCTCAACTTGTCCATTTGATTGTGGATAATAAGGAGTAGAATTATCATGTGACAATCCTAACTTGGTAGTTAATTCACTCATCATATGGTTGCGAAAATGCTTTCCATGATCTGTAACTATAGCTTGTGGGACCCCAAATCATGCAATGACATGATTAAAGAAAAACAATGCAGCTATTTGTCCTGTGTTATTGAATGTAGGCATCGCTTCGACCCATTTGGTAAAGTGGTCTATTGCGACAATAGTAACCATGCCCCCCAGATGAACGAGGGTTACAGGTCATGAAGCCAAGGCCCAATTTTGAAAATGGTCCCATAGAGACAACAGGATGCATTAGCATTGGCGGTTTGCGGATTTTACGATCAAATATCTAGCACGCATGACAAATTCTGACCGCGAGGATGCAGTCGCGAAATATGGTAGGCCAAAAGTAACCGACGCGGAAAATCTTCTGCGTAGTAGCATATCCATAAAAGTGTCCACCATAATCCCCAACATGACAATCATTTAAAACCTTTTCAGCCTCCTCATGAGTGAGGGACCTTCTTAAAATTGTATCGACACCAAGATGATAAAGTGTATCGTCGACGATCAGATAATATTTGGCTTGATATCGAATACATCGTTGGTCAGAGTGAGAGGTATTAGGTCGAAAAGTTTGGGTTTGGAGATAAATGATAAAATCCCCATACCAAGGATCAGATGATCAGATCGAAAATAGAGACTCGTCTAGAATAGATGGTTTCGACGTAGTAGCAGTACTATCAGAGGGAAGGTCACAGAGAAGCTCAACCAAAACTAAAGACTTCTTTTACTTGGATTTGATGAATTCCAAATCAAATTCCTACAAAATGAAAATCCATTTTGAATATTTCCCCCCCAGCAATTGATGTGATAAGATATAATTCATGGGGTTGCAATCCAAAATGACTATGGTCTTCTGGAACAGGGTATAGTGGCGAAATATTTGGACAACTTGAACAACCACCAAGGAAATCTTTTCTATGTATGAATACTTTACTTCCGTATCATTGAGATTACGACTCAAATAATAGATCGGATGTTATGTCCCATTTTCTACTTGGACCAATACCATAGCAATGGTTGTATTAGCTGCGACGATATATAAGAAATAATCACTTTGATAATTGGGGGGATACATTAATGACCCCTGGACAAGAGTATCCTTGACAACATCAAAAGAAGCTTGTGAAAATTGATCCCAATGGAAGGAAATCCCATTTTTCAAGAGCTGAGTAAATCCTTTATCCATTTTGGCATAGTTGGGTATGAACCTCCTTAGGAAGTTAGCCTTTCCTTGAATTTTCTGTATCTGAAGTAAATTTGATGGCGCAAGCAAATCAAGAATGGCCTGGACCTTCAATGGGTTGATTCAAATTCCTTCTTTTGAGACGACGAATCCAAGAAAATGACCAGAACCAACACAAAACACACATTTATGTGGATTGAGGTGTATTTTTTAGTGTCGATAGCGTAAAAAGATGGCTCTCAAATTCATCGGGTGATCAGTCCAATTTCGTGAATGCATGGGTAAATTGTCTAGATAGGGTTGAACAATGTGCTTGATGTCATTGAAAGCATAATCCATTGCTCTCTGAAAAGTGGCCCCAACGCGCTTTAAACCAAACGGTAGTTTCCTATAAGCGAAATTCCCCAGGAAAAGATGAATGTTGTCTTATATTGATCCTTTGGGCGGATATTGGTTTGATTTTAGCTGGAAAATCCGTCCATGAACGAAAAGGTTTCGCATCCAGCATAATCGTCAATAATCTAGTCGATAAAGGGAGTAGGATAGTTGTCTTTTGGACAAGCAAGATTGACATCCCGATAATCGACGCACACTCTGATGGTTCCTTTTTTTTTCATGACAGGAACGATGTTGGAAACCCAATTAGTTAGTGGAACAAGGTAAAGGAAACCAACACGCAAAGTTTTTTCAAATTCTTCTTTAATGATAGCGGCCTTCTTCGGATGAAAAGGATGAAGGCGTTGACGTACCGGCTTGACATCAGGATACATATTAATAGTGTGTTCAAGGATACTAGTATCTATGCCTGACATTTCCTCGTAAGACCAAATAAATACATCACGGAATTCATGAAAGAGAGAGAAATATATTTCGAGTTCTGATGGAGAACAAGATACGTCGACATGAATGTTTTCTACAATGCCAGGTTTGGTCGAAATATCGATAGAAATGGTTTCTTCAGTATTTGACAATTTTTTCTCGGAATCGATTACATTAATAGGAAAATAATTCGAAAAGAATTTTTTGATTGATGGGTGATATAGTTCACTAAGATTATTTCTTCATAATCAGTAAGATGGGAACAATGATGATAATCTTCCCATGGTTCTCCTTCCGACATCATGGTTTCCAAAATATTCTTATCTATCAAGAAAGTTGAGGAAAAATGATCAGATGGAGTACCAAAATCTAAGGAACGATCAACCCAAACAACTGACGACTATGATTTCAGATTCACCACCCAAGCCAAATAGATTAATTGCTATGCTAGCTTAATAGGGCTAGGCAGTAGAAACTCATCCAAAGAAAAATTTCATAATCATCTGTACTCTTCCTTAAGTTAGATGGAGTGGAAGAGATCATGTAGCAGGTCTCTATACTTGTAATTTCTGCCGACGTCGCAGGTAGTGGTAATGAAAAGGTTCCCATAAGAGTGGAATCCTTTAAGAGTCCTATACCAATAATTTGAAGTGTAAGTTGGGGTGCGTGAATGAACATAATTCTTCTAGTTACCTGTGAAGTGGAGGCAAAGAAGGATAGCTGATTGATGACATTGATAACACCTTTATATGGAAAGGTGATCATTATAAAATATGTAGAAACAATTGCAGTCATAGCATATACCCATGGTTTTCCCAGTAAAATATTGTAGTCAAGGGGTTCGTTAATGAGCTCAACGTCAACATTCACTGTTTTTCCCCCTAGTTCAACATGCAGGTTATTAATAATACCAAAAGGCTTATTTGTATGTCCATCGAAAGCTTTCAACGTCATTGATGATTGAGATAAGCGTGGCGAGCCAAGTGACTTCCAACATTTTAGTGACATAATGCATGTAGATGCTCCCTCATCAATAATAATAAGATGAATAAGGTGATTGAGAAAATTTACTTGGATGGAGAATGCCAATTCTGCTGGTAATTGCAGCACATAGTCCATATGATTAAAGACTACGAGATTAGAATCAGTTGGATCAATTCCACCAATAGCCGAAAATAAAGCCTGGTTCTGGGAGGGACAATTTTGTAATACCTCAAGAGCGAACATAGCTGAAGGGGATTGAGCCAAATTTTCAACTATATTATAATTTTGAGCAGCTCTTGCTTGAGGATTATATGTCGATTTATGAATGACTCCCTTCGGTGGCTTGATTGTCAATTCAGGAATATCAGTAGGTAGTACCAATTCCGTAGACGGATTCGTGGTCAAGGTAGTAGGTTGATTAGTGGCCTGACCACTGTAATATTTATTATGCGTTGACACCAAAATATCTATTGATGGCTTTGTGGCAGATAACATAAGCACTTGGGAGCTAGAAGCTAGATCCATAGCAACCAAATTTGTGTTCGGATTTAGAAACGGATCTGTCAACACAGCTGACGCATGTGAAGTCTTAACTATTTTTGAGACTTCAGTGTGGTGAGGACAATCCCGAACAAAGTGTTCCTCATTACATATTATGCAGGGATAATGAGGTTTCCTATTTCTAGACAATTGGTCAGATGATCTTTCCTGTGGGTTAGAAGTTTTCTTTTTCTTTGATTTTCCCTTTTTCTTAGTTCCAGGTTGCTTGTCACTTTTGCCTTTGTCAAATGAAACGACATTGATTTCAGAAGAAGGCGCAAGATCAGTTGCAGTATTATGATGTGTGCTTGCAATACCAATCATACCATCTCTGTCATGAGAGTCCTTTGATGAAGGAGGAACAGTAAAATTAGATTGTGACACGTTAGGAATTTTCTCGTAGAGTGTGCCAGACTGAGTATAAATCAAGTCTAAATATTGGGCATGAGCAATGATCTAATTTTCAGTGACGACGCTACCCTTAGCCACATCCTCAGTTATAGATGGTAACCAAGACTTAATGAACCAATCAACAAGGAGCTGATCAGGAACAAATGTCTTAACCATTCTACGACGATGACACCACTCATGAATATGATTAGAAATGTGAGTAGCATTAGTCTGTTTAAAATTAATCAAGAGTTCCAGTTTCATATCGTATGGGTAATTGGAACTGCGTCAAAAATACAGTAGCTAGGGCAGTGAAATTATCAAAAGAAGATCTAGGTAACTCAATGTACCATTTTGCAGCCAGACCAGTGAGCGTACGTTGGAAAAGACTTAGCCGAACAGAGTCATCATTTAAGGAGTTTGATGAACACTACAAATGATAAGTCATAACATGAGTCGACGAGTCTTCCCCAGGGTTTCCATTGAAATTAGGAATATCTGAGGGTAATTTATGAGGTATCACTGGCCACCAAGGAGAATAATTGATTGGATTATTGGTGAGTCGATTTAAATCTGGTAACTCTAAAGTTGCAACAAAGTTCAACTGTCGATTAAGGTCAGGTTGAGCATAACTAGGGTATGATGGAATTGCTTGGGAACATGTCTTTGAGCACCAACATAAGGAATCTGCTACTGGTAACTAAGATGGGGGTTGTTTTGATATGAAAACGCTTGAGGATTTTGATGACCAAAACCTGGATATGATACTTGTTGAAATTAAGTTTGAGGCATTTGTGCCTGAGGCTGCCAAGGGGTCTGTCCACCAATTTTATAACCCAAATTAGGATAACTTGGAATTGGTTGAGGATAGGTATAACCTGGTTGTGGCTACGACATCCCAAAATATGGTAATCCTGCTTGTGAATAAATGATTCTGGGTACAAGTTGTTGTAAATTAGCCGAAGGAGTTGGAGTCTGTGTGCCCAATACTTGAGGGTATTAAGTTGAAGGACCCACGTGAAACGGTTTTTGTACAACAGTTTGAGTTTGTAACAGGGGTAAACATGTATTAACAAGTGGAATTGATGTGGGTGCAACAGGTTGAACTGATTGATACGAGTGTACAACCGTTTGTGGTTGGATAGGCAGAGTGGGCTACCATTGACTAACATTCATTTTGACATCAGGTTGACCAAAAAACGATGGAGTACTGTCAAATTGGGTGACCAAAGGTTTCCCCCCAGCATGAGGAGGATAATAAGACGGAAAATATTGGTTTGCAAATGCAGGGAGTCCAGTTGATATGGTACTGGATGGAATAGACCCAGAAGGACCAGCTTGATATTTCCCTGAAGATGTATATAAAGGATCAAGCCGTTCAACACTCACTATAGGTTTACCAGTTAGAATACCAAACAATGACATTGGTGAAGTCCATGGGTTTGAAGATGCACCAGAAAAAATTCCAGATAAATATTTATAACCTGATGGGACCAAAGGGCCACCATGAAAATATGACTCTGGTGAGGTTGTGAACATCAACGGAGTAGCCATAACAGGTGCTAACGAAATTGGAACAGATGGCCCAACCGAAGATGTTGGTTCATGCATGGTTAATTGACCAAATTTATACCCTTTTGAATTGACACGAATTTGAATAGGAACAGGATAAACAAAAGCAGAGGATGGTGATTGAGGAAAATAATTGTACAGGTAAATATCCTACCCAAAATGAGTTGGAGTTAAAGGTGTTTCATCTTGCAGGATTTCTTTAATTGGAATTAAACCAAATGGAAGGATTTCGCTGTTAGGCCCAAAGTATATTTTAGGAGGTTGACTGCGTGATATGGGAGACTCAATGGCTACAATAGAGTGTGGGGTGACTGATACAAGAACAAATTCTGGTCGTTAACTTTGGAATGTAGATTTTCTGGCAAAAATGAGACATGATCTGGATCAACTTCCAGTTGAAAAACGTCAGGTTCAGGAGGTATGGTCTCACTGATTGGATGGATCATGACCACGGGTAGTTGTGAGGACTTTGTCTCGACAATAATAGATAAACCAGGATTTTTAGAAACAACTTGTGCCGAATTTGGTATATGGGAAGGTGATGCTTCACTAGAGGTACTGATGGTACTGGTTTCGGTAGAGCAATGTCACCTTCGCCGCACATAAGTAACTTCCGGTGGTAAATGTGGTTTCAATGCAAGTCTACACGAACAACGGGGAAAGGGATTTTCTTATTCCACGATGAATGAATTATTTTATGACCAAAAATAAATAAACAAAATAAAAGGGTAATGCTAGGCAAAAGGTTTACCAAGAAACTATGAACTGCAGAATACCTCCTGGCGAACCAAGAAGTACGGGCAGACAATCTCCCTAAATGTTGTGTTCGATGTATCAGAATTTACAAGGTGGCTGACTCGGTTCACTATAGATGGATAGCAACCTAAAGTTATCCTCCCAAATATACTCGAAGGTACGTGGAGGCCCAAGTCCGTATTAGCGTTGTCTAATGCGAAACCGCAAAGTGAGAGCACCCCTTTCTAATTTTCGTATTATAACACCGACCGATATACTAGAAGGTCCATGGATGAACTACGATATACTTACGTACATTTTACGACGCCGGAACATGTCTCTAGCCTAGACCTTCTAAATGTTATCGTTATGGTTCCAATGATTTTTTAGGTAAATTGGTGTAAATTTTAAGTTGATCTTGTTTATAAAGTTTCCTTTCAAGGTTCACCACGATGATGTGATGGAAATTCATAAAATGAAAACTAAAATGATAAGCAAAATTTTCACTTTTAGCTTTTTCAATGAAAATTTTAGTTACTAAAGGGAAAGAGCAATAAGTTTTGAGAGCAAAAAACAAAGAGCACAAACTAATATGCAACTTTCCTAATTTTTTCCTATGCAAAACACACAATCCAATATATGAAAATGCAGGTTTTTCTTTTCAGTTCCATTAATGTGAATGTAAAAAGGTAACTATATGCATCAAATCAGCAAAAACAAATCATTTCTTCTTTGAGAAACAATGAATTCAACAACAATTTTTCTTTTAGGAAAAATGAAGAATGGAACTACAATTTTTCCTACAGGAAACGAAGAATTTAACACAAATTTCCTTTACAAAAACAAATGGATCTAATGCAAAAATAAAATACTTTGAATTTGATTTGCCAATGATAAATAAAAACACTTAAAAAGACATTGAACAAACTTACTTTTCAAAGTGGGAAGATTTAGGTAAATTCACTGGTCTCTATGAAGCATCAGACAATTGAAAACACAACAAACAAAAGGCTGAAAGTGATAGCAATGAAAAATTCAAAGGTAATTTGGTTGGCTTAGGGGGAAACATAGTCTCTAAGGGGAGACATGCAAAGCATTGTGTCTTGAACAACAGTGCGTTGGGCGCAACAGAGAACAAAAAACTCAAGATACTGACACACTTCTAATGGAATTCTTTGTTTCAAAAGCCTAATAATTGAGAGTAGGTGCTACTGGGTGGATAAGCAGAGGAAAAAACACCAAGGATGAAGGTAAAATCCCCAGCGGAGTCGCCAATTTTTTATGCATAATTATGGATTATGGATAAAACACATTCCCTAAATGTGGTGCTATGCATTTAGAACAACAGATCAAAGACTTTGCAGATACTTTTCCTAATAGTAAATAGACACACATAAAGATGGGGAAACTTTCTTGGAGTCCAAGCGCTTCCTATTATCCTTCTGTCGCTCTTGCTATAGCTTCCAATTCAACTTTGATCGCAGAATAGTTCCTACAAGTATAAACACTAAATAGAAAAGAGATTATAATATAAATATGGCTATTCACTTTAATCAGTTAAATCAATGAAACATGAAACATATACATCAGCTAAGAATCCATAATATGAAATATAGAAGCTTATACAAATACATATGTGAGAAATTAATCAACAATCTTTATTAATGGATAGAAGGGGGAGGTTACAACCAGCGATTTATTTGATGTCACCAACTCCAACATCATCCTAGCCTCATCACAATGAACATCTCTCCAGCAACATGTCACTAAAATGAAACCCTCAATTGAGATTCCAACAACATTTATCTACCAAATTTCTTCCTTCTCAAGCACTAGGATCTGTGCTCAATTTATAGAACAACTGAAGGTAGTTTCACAATCAATGAATTTCTAATAATAGGCAAGACATGTTTCCCAGCTCAGAGGTGTTGAATGGACACATGGATTCGAAGTTTGACACATATGCACTCTTCTAGAAGGAACTGGCCATGTGGAGATTCTGGAACAATGATAATTTCACTCCCAATTGACCAACGCACTCTTGAATGTCAAGAAGTGATTTTCAGAGCACCCTTGAATGGAGGTAACTGCATATGAAAAGTAGTTAGTCCCTTGAGAGGTTGTGTTGGTGAGCTCATTGGTGATATAAAATGTACTTAAAATCTTGGAAACCTTGCACTGGAAGTCATGGATGATTTTTTCTTGTTCTTTCTCTTAGGGCATGCAACAACTGAAATAATAGGTGATGATAGACCCTATTCATTGGTTTTGGGGACGATGTCTAGTTTAACCAGGTCATTTGGACTAGTGCCCAAATTGACCTATAACACTTTGGACTGGTGAATGTTGGAGCTATATTCCAAAGAGCTATGGACATAGCTTTTGCAAAGGAAATCCATGACTTTTTAGTCATTTACCTAGATGATATCACAATGCTTTCCAAAATAGATAATGAACATCTAGATCATTTGAGAAGAGTATTCATAAAATGTAGAAATTTTGGTATATCCTTAAATCCTAAAAAGTCAATTTTTGGATTAGAAGAAGGAAAACTCCTGCGACACATCATTTCTAAAGAGGGCATTAGAATTGATCCAGCTAGAATAGAAGCAATCCTAAATATCAGCCATCCTAGAAACATTAGAGAATTAAAAGCATTTTTAGGAAAAATATGTTTTCTTAGAAGATTCATCCCTAACTTAGCAGAACTAATTAGAAATTTAAACAAAATGTTAAAAAAGGATTCAACACTTAAGTGGAAAGTAGAGGCTAAGAAGTCATTTGAAGCAGTCAAAGAAGCACTTACTAAAACACCTGTCCTCATAAGTCCTAATTTTAACAAAGATTTCATAATTTTTTCATTTGCTTCAGAACACACCATTGCATCAGTCTTTTTGCAAAAGAATGATGAGGGTCTTGAACAACCCATTGATTTATTCAGTAAAACTTTGAGAGATGCAACCCTAAAGTATAATATCCTGGAAAAGCAAGCTCTTGCTTTAGTGAAAGCCATAAAATATTTTAGAGTGTACATTCTATACTCTCACATAATTTCATATGTTCCAAAGTTAGTGGTAAAGGACATTCTAACTCAGAATGGGCCTCGTGGAAAAAGAGGCAAATGGATTGCCACAATACTAGAATATGACATTGAAATCAAGCCTACAAAATTAATCAAAGGCCAAGGTTTGGCCAAACTCATGGCTGAATCGAACTGTCAAGCATTAGATATAAATTTCATTGCTACCTTAGATGATCAGGAAGAGATGGCAACTCCAAAAATCAGTGAAGCTTTCATAGATTCACCCTGGTATGCAGACCTTATAATTTTTTTTACTCAACCTACAAGCTCCTCATTTATCTAGAACCAAAAGTAGATTTTTGAAAATGAAAGCAATGAAATATTGTATCTGAGATAATGCTTTATTTTGGAAAGATCATGGTGGCATCCTATTAAATTTTTTATTAAAAGATGAAGCTGAAAAAGTCATGTAGGAATTTCATGCAAGAGATTGTGGAGGACACCTCTACTGGAAAACAACTGTTAACAAAATTTTGAGGGAAATTTTTTAATGGCCCACCCTTTTTGAAGATGTCCGAAAGTATGTGACATCCTGTCACAAATGTCAAATATTTGAAGGGAAGAAGAAACTATTACCATTACCCCTGAAACCTATCTCAGTATAAATGCCATTTCAACAATGGGGTTTAGACTTCATTGGTGAAATTCACCCACCCTTCTCTGCCCAACATAAATAGATATTGACAGCCACTAATTACTTTACCAAGTGGATAGAAGCCATCCTTTCTAGACAAGCCACAGACTTTGTCATTATTTCATTTCTTGAGAACATCATCCTTTCTATATTTGGATGCCCACAAAATCTCATTACTGATAATGCTGCTGCCTTCAAATCCAAGAAAATGATATATTTTTGTAACAAACATCATATCACCCTTGGCCATTCCATTACCTATTACCCTCAAGGTAATGGAATAGAAATATCTTCAAAAAAAAGCCTAGTCAACATCATTAAGAAGCTGTTAGAAGATAACAAGAAAACCTGGAATAAAAGGTTGGTTAATGCCCTATGGGAAGATAGACTGACTACCAAGAAATCTGTTGGTACATCTCCTTATCAATTGGTATATAGGATGGATGTTGTTTTTCCGTCTTCATTAGGAGTGCCAGTAATGAAAATAATTCAAGAGCTGCAAGTAGAACCAAATGACATCCAAAGGAGGATAAATCGAACAATTCATTTGTAGCAAACCAGGGAAGAAGTTTATATCAAATCCCAAGTAATTCAAGAAAAAATCAAGAAGATCTTTGATAAGAAAACTAAAATAGATGATTTCTTCACAGGTGATCAAGTACTACAATGGGACTCTAGAAGGGAAGACAAAGGAAAACATGGGAAGTTTGAATTTCTCTGGAAGGGCCCATACATCATTTATGGTTAGAGAGGTAACAATGATTTTTTCTTGAAAGAGTTAGATGAAACAAATATACCAGGTGGACTAGTCATTGGCCGAATGCTAAAGCACTATTTTTCACCAGATTAACCAGTAGTTCATTTGTTTTATTTTACTCATTGTAAATACCATAGCAACGTTTAGATTGGAGTGGATGATTATCTTCTAAAATTTGAAGCCTGAAAAGGAAACATTGAAGCTTTAAAATATATAACATCATATGTTTGAATAAAGGAAATCACAGAAAGCAGCTCCAAGACAAGAAAATTCAAAGTTCCAAGGCCATTGATCAGAAATTTCTTGACATCCCACAAGGAGATGCCATCCCCAAGTGGAGCCACTGTTAGGGTCCTATAATAATAGGGATCATAATTTTGAATTGACTATGTTAAGTCTTGTAATATTGCACATACCTTTTATTTCTGAAAATGTTTTCCATATTAAAAAATGAAAAGAGGGTATGTCCTAAAATAATAGTCAAAGGACCAAAAGAAAAGAAGATAAAAAAAAGAGATAAAATATGAACCCCAGAAAAAAGAAACAAAAATAAATTCTGAAAGTGTTGCACATTCAAATGCCACCTCTCTTAGTTTACTTTACTATTGCAAATAAAATTGTGTGCAGCTTGTCCAAACTGCCACAATTCATAATGATCATACAATTTAATCTTGATTTATTCATACATTTAAATTTCATGTCATGATAATTAGTGAATAAATATCTGACCAAACCATTTAATCTTGGCAGATCAATAGTTAGGTAGAAAATAAAAATGAGCTCATAAGTTTAATCTGAGCCATTGGAAGATATAAGGTTAGAAATAAGTTAGTTTTCTTATTAAAAGAAAATAAAAGGGTCAGCAAGCTCAAATGCACCCAATAAAGGAAATAAAAAATGTTAGGATAAATAAAGGGTAGGTAGGATACTTTTCAAGAGTTACAGAGAGAATTATTTGGTTTATCTCTTATCACTAATATCTTTTTACCATTTCCCCTTATCCTAACTCTTCCCCTTGCTAAAATCCATTTTTTTGCCTTTGAAAATTCCTTTCCCCTTGCTAAAATTCCCTTTCCCTTGCTAAAAATCCCCTTTTCCCCTTGACTGAGGTTATGTTTTCATAAAACAAACAAAACCCACTTTTACATAGTTTAAAGAGCCAAATATATTATCGGGCCCCACTTTCCTTTTTACTTAACCCCCCATCCCCACTTAATATATTCCATAAAACCATTTCATTTTACAAACTCCACATATATACTCCTTGACCCATTTTTCATTTAAACTCTCTGCCTATCTACTTACGCAACCCCACCTTTCTTTGTAAAAACCTGAAAATTCCATTACCGCCTGATCACCGTTGATAAAATCAAACGATCCCCGATCCCTTTCACTCTCCCCTCTGTTTGAACTTTAAAATAGAGGGGTGGAATTCAAAATGGGTGGTTTCAATCCTCCGCTCCCCTGCCATGTGACACCACCACATTTTATTTCACCCCCCAGTCCCAAACCGCCAAACTACTTTTTGTTGTGTGATAAACCACTAAACCGCTTCCAAGGCATGCGATAAACCACTCAGAATTTCAAAATAAATAAATAAACAAACCCACCCCCATGCCAATTAAGAAACCTAATTTTTCAAAAAAAATAAAACCTCGCCGCTTTACTGCTACTTCATTATCTCCGTTGAATTGCGAAAAGACCGAAAATCCTTTATCGACCAAGATTGAAGCCCGCAACCACCTGAACCCTTCTGCAGACCAAATTCACGATACTCCAGGTAATTATGAGTACCTGAAACCATCAATAAACTTATTAAATAAATAATTGAAACAAATTAATGGCTTCCCAAAGTGTTCAGACTGTAAACCCTCTTCAACCCCTACTGTTAGATGTCGACCACACTTCTTTAGCCGATAAAGACTTCAAAATTAATGACACTGTGACTGATAGTAACCTTTTGGAGCTCCATTGCTGGCGCCATGATAAGGCAGATGATATTCATCTATGGGATTCTAGCCTGCCCAAGTACACATTTCCAGAAACCTATCAGTTCCTTGAACTCATCAGACTGTGCCAAATAAGCTATTTTCCAAATGAAAGAGCTATAATTACTCCAAACCAAGAAACACTATTTATAATCACTGCTCAATCCATCAATCAAATGCTAAAGATTCAACCACAACCTGATGGAGTGCCTTTTTCCATTGAAACCCTTACCGAGCTTTACTTAAAGCTGGGCTTCCCCTAAAAGGTTTCAAATCTTTTAGACTTTCCTCCCTCCATCAGTAGAAACTCCTAAAAGCAATCCTCCATACTCTGCTACCATATTTTTAGAAAGAACCAGAAAAATTGTGAATATTTTTTCCTGTATTTTAGGATATTTCACTAATGAGCTTCTAGATGACTCTATTCTTTGTTCCTATCCATCTTTTTCCTAGGTCAACTTCTAGCTACAACTTTCAATTTTGCCCAATACTTGGCAGATGCCATTCATGATCAACTGATCAAGCTGCCAGAAGAAGGAGTATTCAAATACTCCTCAATATTGTTTCATATGTTTATATATTTTCAATCAGAAAGGTTTGTAGTTAACCTACAAAAACTGGACACAAAGGGTAATCCCCAGTCTGTTGTCTTTGGACATCCTTGATCAGAAAGGATTCCACTTAATTTAGTTTCAAAGACTTCATTGATTCTTTTGTATATCCAATAGTTAATATTCTTAGCAGTAGCATTCAACCTAGAATCATTGAAGAAATAAAAAAGGTTTTACAGTTATCAGATGAGAGAAAAATAGGAGACTGGTATTTATACCAGAATCATATAGAAATCAGAGTGTATGGAAGCCAACTAGTTCCATACAAGCTTCCAAAATACCTCCCAATTAGGATATTTTCTTTATAATACATCAGAAAAATCTTGAATTTTGATGAGATCAATTTCCTTTCAGCTAAAAAGAAGACCTAATTCAATTTTAAAAACCAACTAGGGCCTTTTATATGCAATAGTAGGAATGCTGGAAAGGAAGTAGAAATATGTATACAAGATTTAAATTTTAGCAGTAGCTTCAAATGGTCACATGACCCCTTGGGTGTCATAAGTAAATTAAGAGTTAAGTTCAACTTGACCCCTTTCATTCATGAGTCAAAGCCTAAAATTGAAAAGTATTCCAACCAGTCAGAGTGGTTGGAAAATACTTTACAGGAGGTGGAGAAGCAGCTTGATACTAGTTCCCTCCTGCTTACTCCAGCCCCATAGGACATAAATTCAAATAGGGCTAGAGCTCTTATTCTGCAGAAACTACTTCTAAGCTATCTCAGTGAAGTATACATTTCAATTGTTTATGTTATTTTCTAAGTATTCCATAAACTTTAACGTGTTCTAAATTTGAATGTTATAACAAAAAATTTACTGCAGAATTTGTTAAACTTTACACTTTGTTTTGAACTGTTATACATTTCTATGTTTTCTTTTTGATATCTGGTTTATATAATTCTTAATTTCCCTCTAATTCCGATTGACCTGCTTCACCTTCCTTCATTATTTGGTTTAAGGAATTCTTAATTGCTCCTTGATCCCGATTGAAAAATCACTTCACCATTCAGCCTTGAGATCTGATTTTTCTCACCTATCCTACCCTATAACACTTCCTTTATAATTTGATTCTGTTATGTTTTCAAGGTATATTGAATCCATAGCCCAATGGAAAATGGAAAATCACCTATTCATCTAGATCAATAATTCCTCCAATCAAACAAACTTAAATCAATCCAAATTAAGCATACATAACTAGCCTAAAATCAATTAAAACAACAAATTTAAATCATTAAGAGAGGGCACGCTCTGAGTTTAGGAAGGCTAGGTCCTAATCTCCAAAAGTGGTTGATAGTTACCTCTGATAATTTTTTTCTTTTATTTATTTATTTATTTATTTTTTATTTTAACGCATATAACAACTCTTGGAAATTTTCATTTTAAGGGGTTAATTTTAATAGTTTTAGACTCACTATGGAGGACTCATACACAATAAAAAATGGGACAAATTTTTCATATTTGCATATAAGACTCCATCAAAGATGCATTTATATTGGGAGGAATATATAGACATATAATAGAATATGGGTGCATGTACTTGATTAAAACACCTTGAAATGTAATATTGATTAAGTCATATCTTGAATATTGAGAGGAAGGAGTTTCTTCATATGCATTCACAAATACTGAGGAAATATATTATCATTTAAAATATCCTTATTGTAAAATATTACCCTTGTGAGTGCTTCAATTATCTAAGGACAAACCATGCAAGACTTGGATGCATGTTCCTCATGATAGACAACAAATGTAGACTCCCTTTATTTGATTGATGAAAATATCATAAATAACACCAAGTAAATGGGCAAACTACCACTTTTAATCCATTATGTTCAAAGACAGTGCAAATAAGTATGCAATCCACCTTGATTAGAACACAAGAAGGAAGAAATAGTACCAATTTTTTCCCAAGAAGTTATGGTGTGTTGATTTTACATTAGGATGGTACAAGCCTTAGCTAAAGAGTGCATACCTAGAAAGAGAAGGAAGAAATAGTACCAAAATTTTCCCAAAATGTTATGGTGTGTTGATTTTACACTAGGATGATACAAACCTTAGCTAAAGAGTGCAACTCTAGAAAAATATTTTTTTTTTACAAAATGAAGGAGACATCAATGTATTTGAAAGAGGGTTGTTAACCTGAAAGAAGAGATGGCTCAAAAACATGTAGTTCCACAATGCTTGCAATAATGCCACTAGCCAAAACTCTTTGGGTTAATAGCTAAAAAATTAGATACTGAAACCCCTATTTTTCATCCCCTAGAGTTGTTGGAGAATACAATAGGGAAAATTTTAATTCAAATTATCCTTTAACCTTAATAATTTCTTGTGAACTTAGTTAGATTCTTATTCTTGTTTATTATATATTTTCATCAAATAATTATCAAGAGCACGAACCATGAAAAAAAAATAAGACAATGGACATAGGGTATAGGCTCTAAGCCAAGGAAAAACCCCTCCAAGGGGGGAAACCCAAAAAGATTCTCTTCTCTTCTTATAAAATTTGATCCAATGAGAAAACCAAGATCCAAACTCCAAATTCAAGACCTCCTCCAAGCACCAAGTTAACCCTCTAAGAAACCCTTCTGAAATAAATCGAAGTCAACTAGCGTCAAGCCTTTCCAATCTGTCCCAATCTCAAATTTTGGTCCTCTGGAACAACTTCTTGACCTCTTGCAATAGACTTGCGATTTTGACATTTTTGGTACAACAAAAAACGTAGCTCTGTAGTACGTTTCAACCTTCCAAGGGATGCTTCTTTGAGTGAATCAAGGTCTTCCAAGTCAAGCAAAGTCAAACCCTCTTCAAATTAGCTTTGATCACAAATTTCAGCCCTCACTTGGATCTACAAATTCAACCTGTAGTATTCGGCCTTCTGCAATAGACTGTAAACCCTAGATTTCACATGTGTGAGTAGAAAGATCAATATTCCGAATTATTTCCATCGTTGATGTAATTCTCCATGTCTTCTAGCTTGTTCGTTTTTTTTGTATTGTCTCTTCTTACTTGAAAATCTGAATTTCAGAAGTGTGTGTCAAATGGATCAAATCTCCTTCTATATATAGCCTTTCCAAGAGGTCGAATAACCCTCTTTTGGCTGGGGTTGACTTGTGCTTGGAGGCATATTTGACTTTCTAGACTCATAATTAATATCTTTTTCATGTTACAACTTGCCGAATAGGGTTTTATACAAATTACAAGGACTCTCTTAACCCAAGAAAATATTCTTTTGACATGACAAACCCTGAAAGCATGAAGGACATGCTTGACCTCGATTGACCAATGTAATGGAGCATGAAACCCATGCTTGAAATTATATATATATATATATATATATATATATATATATATATATATATATATATATATATATTTTAAATTTTATTTATTTATTTGTTTTTTTCTTTTTCTTGTAACATATGAGTACATTGACAATTATGAAGACCAAAACTAGTTACATTTTCCAACAAGGGTAATGCCATTAGTTAAAAATCTTTAGATCTGCTATAAAATGAAGAAAAATATGGAGGGTGTCTAAGGCTCTACATTGACACTGTATATTGATAATTTTCTAGGGAACTATTTTGAGTTGAGATTTTTTGAATATTATACTAAATCAACAATAAAAATACCAACAATAAAGCCACTTACAATAATTCAAAACTATAAATTTTTTAAAATTGAGGATGGTCTAGAAAAACCAGTGTATTAACCATGGAAAAATCTCTAAAGTAAAACATTAGGGAAGACCTAATGATGGATGCTTCAATCCAGTGCAAAAGGTTTCTAAAAGAGCACATAAAAAAGGCTATAATAAAACGTAATTGAAGTGCCCTTCTTTGAAAATTAATACCACCACAAAAAACAATGTTAATACTCCTCAAGATAGAGTTTCTTTCACTTGAAAGATTTGAAAATTAGAAGATACCAACATGAACAACCAGTCAAACCCTAACCAATAATGAAATTAGATCACATGAGAATGCAATAATTGAATGGAACCACCAACAAACACTAAAAATTGCAATAAAAAGGAGCAAACGACACTTGATAAAGAGTGGGAAAGCGTATTAGCATTGACCTATAGGTGTGCTAGAGTAAGAGATGAATTGTATAGAGAGAAATAATGAAAATGATGATTTTCAAATGATATGTGAGCGTTTAGTTATACACATCTCAAATAAGGTTTCGTTCCCAAGAAGGGTTATGGGCTACAAAAGATTGATTAGTTTGACATTAGCCATGAACTAGTATCACAGTAAATGAACAAGTTGGTCTTAGCCACATACATTAACGATGGAATATAGTTTTATTATAGCCACATGTAAAGATCACACAATTCTCGATATCATTGTGCCAATTTTAAACATAAATGGAGTATACAATAAATAGAAAGATAACAACATTAGTGGAAAAATCTCTATTCACTTTAAGCTAGGAATCAATACATATTATAATATATTTTAACATTATGCAGGAGTAGGAGTAAGGAGTCCTTCCTAGGGAAATTGTGGGAGGATAGAAATGTTAGGAGTGTTTCATACAACATTAGTGAAAGGTGAATAAGTGGTATATGGAAGAACGATGAAATACACATGGGAGTGGGTTTATGGATACCCAAATCAATACAACCCATTGTGGTCGATATACAAGAGTGAGTTATTATTTAACCTTATGGCATAAGAGTATCTTATTTCAACCATTTTAAAAGTCACTTTTATGTAATAATGGTCTTTATCATATTTATTAATAACTTAACACTGTTTCTCTCTTTTATTATGATCAGGGCCAATTCTTTAGTAACTTGTAATTTTAGAAATATAACCAAGATAGTTATTGGAGAGGTGTCCTTCCATTAAATTATATTTTCAAGTGGAATGAACCTTTATGTGTGTAAGTGTTCTAGCTATTTTTTCTTTTTTGCTTTTTTTTTTACTATTATTTTCTTTTCATTCCTATCATATTTCGTTGGATTACTTTTAACTACTTTGGTATTTGCAATCTAGGGCAATAATATGTAGCTACAACACTTTCAATTTCAATATGACTTTGTGAATACATTTAGAAAAGTCAAAGCACAAATCTTTAGCAAGACCTTAATATCTAAAGATATTTAATTTATGAAGCATTATTTTGAAATCATTACTATTAAGAATCACATGTAACCAACATTTCAAGCAAATAGATATAGAAGAAATATCACAACAAATCCAACTTCATGTTGAAGTATCAATGAACATATGGTCGCACCTCAAGTTCAATATCACATTCCTTGTGAAATGATTGCTATTAAAAGTAAATTGTCATTACCATTTAAATTAATGGGTTTGAAAGAAATATCACAACAAATCCAACTTCTTCGTAGGTTTTACTCTTCCATATAGCCTCTTCTTGGTTTACATTTTTGGATTTTCTTGTTTTATTTTAAGTGTATCTTAGGCCTTTTATTTTGTTCATTTTGATTGGGAGCTACAATATGTATGCTACAACACTTCAAGTTCAATATCAATGTGTAAGTACATTTTGAAAATTCAAAATTGCAAATCTTCAATAAAACTAAAATATTTGAAAGCTATTAAGATATCAAGCATTATTTTAAAATCATTATTGTTTAAAATCACATGTCACCAACATTTCAAGCAAAGTTTTGAAATATATATCATGACAAATCCTACTCCACAAATAAAATATTTTAGAACATCTAACTCATCTTGATGTCACCTCAAATTCAATATTATTTCGTGTGAAGAGTTCCCTTTGAAATCATTATATTAAAAGTCACATGTAATTAAGATTTCAATAATGGTTTTGTGAAGAATTCTGTTTGAAATCATTATTAAAAGTCACATGTAATTAACATTTCAAGTAATGGGTTTGAAAAAAACAACCCAAAAAATCCAACTTCATTTCACTACCATTTAGAGTATTGGATTTTAAATAGATGCTACAAGAAATCCAACTTCATGATGACATATTATAGCATATCCAACTTGTGATGGTCACATACTTTTGTGTTCCACTAGACTTCATGTAGTTGATTCATTTAATGAAACAAAGTAGTTGGCTTCTCATGCTACATTTTCATAATGACTATCATTATTTTTTTGTAAAGTACTGCAAGTGATTTTTATTAAAAAAGAGAGAAGTATTACATTGGTAGCATTACCAGACATTGATTCTCTACTGAGGAAACTAATTCTTCAAACTACATTTACTCAGAAACTCAAAATTACATCTGGATAGTGGGATTGTCCTCATAACATGATCAAAGAAACAATTTCATCTCTTTCAACTGTAGTCACCATTAATATTGAAGCTTTGCATGGCCATTGACTATGAACAAAACTAGTAGATTAAACCTAAAAACAAGTAGAAAAGCATCGATATAATTGGTACAAAAGGTGACTATGATCGCTGAGAAAAAAACCAATGACCGTCGAAGTCCTGAAGCGAGATTGAAGGAGACGAGAGAACCAAGGATACCATACCATCGTTATCGAATCCATGCAGGCGTAGTAAGAACTGTTGAGCATTTAGTTAGAGAGGATAACTGGTGAGAGGGACGACAAGTTGCATTGCAGAGGGATGTTGAAGATTGCAACAAGAAACAGTGAAATTGGCATCCGGAAACATCATCCTTGATCCTAGTGAAAAATAAGCACCTACACTAGGTGGGGCACATATAGGCTATTTTTAGGTGATATGTCTATTTTTAGAATTTGGATCAAAGTCTATTTTTAGCAGTATTCTATTTATAGATGGTTGAGAAAATTATATGGATGGATGGGCGTCTAAGTTTAGAATGCACGTGAGAAGTTATTTCGTGGAATGCATGTCTAAAATTGGAATGCATGTTGATTTTTGCTAAGCCCTTAACAAAAATTAGACAATAAATAAATTGTCTATTTTCAATGAGCACTTGGAACTAGTTAACTGAAGTGGAAAATCAATTAGCTAAGTGGATTTAAAGTTGAAGTGGTTGGTTGGTGGACCATGCAGTGGACTTCATTGTAATTGAGTGTGACAAAGTTGTAACAGAGTTGGAAGAGTTGTTATGTGAGTTGTTATTTAGTTTAATCCAGTTAAGTGAGTTAAACTTAGTTGTGCTAGTTGTAACTAAAGATAGAGTAGTGAGAGATCATTGAATTAAATATTAAATTAATTCACATGGAGTGATCTCACTTGCAACTGAATAAATACTACTATTAACTACGTGCATGTCAGATCTAGTGGAGACCCAGTTGAGAGATAGGTGAAAGGGCCTAGTTGACTATCAGTTGTGACTATAGTGGTGCATTCAATGCATCTACACACACATTGGAGATTATTATGAGGAATGCGTAGTCAAGGATGGCCATATCGAAATCATTCAGAGGTTCTTGACAATCAGGGATTGCGCAGTGGAGGCAGGCTGCCAAGAGGCAGTGAATTGGTGCATGTGTGAACCAATTTTTGTATGACAACGTGAGACGATTATATATTGTACTGAGATCTATGAGCTGAGCTTTGTATGCGATTGTTTCATGATCCATGATATACATAATATATGATAGTTGGGGTTTTTAGCTTTAAGATTTCCCAGTAAAAACATCTTGATGTGCGATTGATTTTTCTTCATGTGTTTCCAATTGGCGATTTAATTTCCGCAAAGAATTGAGTAGAAGGATTATGTATTTAACTATGGATTTAATTGTTAGATCAGGGGAGTCTGGTAATACATTACATTATTTTTTAAATTTCTACATGGTATTAGAGCAGTATTAATCATAAAATATTGTAATATTGAAGCAGTAGATGAGTTTTTGTTGGTGGAAACAATTCAAAATTGTTGTGAGAATTTCTTGGTGCGACAGTTGAGTAAACATCGAAATGGCTTTCAATGGTTTGTGGTTAGAGTATGCACTCGAGGGCAGCTTGAACTAAATTTCATGTAAGGATAGGATGGAGGCACTGCTTGAAGATAATGGCTTGAAGGAATTCATCGACAGAGATGTTCCTAAGCCCACTTCGATGGATGCTACATTACTTGATGCATGGCAAAATAAAGTAGCAAGAGCAAGGAGGATTTTGTTGGAAGGTGTGAGAAACCATATTGTCTCAAGCCTTCATGGGAAAGCCACTCCATTTAAAATGTGGAAGGCATTGACAGATCTTTTCCAAAGCAACAAAGACCATAGGAAATTGGCGGTGATTGATAAACTTAGAAAAATAAAGATGGAGAAGAACAACCCTATTCTGGTATACTTAACAAAGTTTTTCCAATGTAGGTATGAGCTTGGGAGTGTAGGAGTAAGTGTTGCTAATAATGATTTGGTGAGTTTGGCTCTCTTGGGACTTCCTAAGAGTTGGCACCGTTATCAAGACTCTGTCAATGGATGGGAAAAAATGCTGGATTGGGAATGACTATGGTCGGATCTAGTGCAGGAGTAGTTCAGGCGGAACACCAGAGATGGCTCTTCATCAATGCATGGTGATGAAGAGGATTGTGCTTTGGCTGCAAATGTGAAGAAGGGGAAGGGGAAGAAATTCCATTCTAAATCTGAGGCCGGTGAAGATGGCAAGGAGCACAACATGTCCAAAGTGAAGTGTTTTCACTGTCACGAGTATGGACATATTGCCACAAATTGTCCACATAAGAAGAAGAACAAGATGGTTGCTGGAGCTGCAGCTGGTGAGGCCCTTGCCTCAAAATTTGAGCTTGAATTCTCATTGATCGCATGCATGGTGTCTAGTGCATTGGGATCGGGGTGGTACTTTGATAGTGATGCTTCCTTTCACATGACAGGAGATGAGAAAATTTTCAGTGACTTGGAGGAGAAAGATCTCCAGATGCATATTGAGTTGGGTGACGATGGACGATACAGTGTGACCGAAATTGATACCTTTACCTTTCAGAGGGCATCAGGTAAACTCTTTCATTTAAAATATGTTATGCGTGTTCCTGGTTTGAAGAAAAATTTAATCTCAGTCGCAATGTTAGAGGATAAAGGCTATGATGTTGTATTTAGTGAAGGAAAAGTTTTCCCGTGACACAAAGCAACAGGGAAAGCCAAGAAGGTTGGAGTTCGAGTTAAGAACCTATATAGACTTGAAGTAGATGGTATTTCTACTGATCTTCCGACTATTGGGAAGTGTGAGAAAGCCATGAAATTGATGCTTAAGAGCGAGTGGGATTTTCATGCAGGTAAGAGTGAACCTCAGGATGTGGAGCAGCCACAAGATGAGGATCATGGAGTGGGAGCAACCACTCATGCAGAGAACTTTCATTCCAGATGGGCAGAGGGAGTGTATGCGGCTATACCACCAGGTGAGATGTGGGGCGACATGCATGAGTAATCCCAAGAATATATTTCTGTGCAGGATTCATTGAGATGGTGTGGATCTCATGAATCAAGCCTGGCTACGAGGAGTCCATAGTACAGCAGTAGCAGGATCAGTTAGATTGATGCAGTTAGATCAAAGTGACAATTTCGGGTACTGGAGTGCAGATCAGAGTTGGTAGTAAGTGCAGAGTGCATGGATGCAGAGTTCAACAACGCAGTGGTTCCTGAAGACACGTGCAATAGATAAGCTAAAGTAAGAAGACTTTGATGACAAATGCATTATATTGATTCAGTTGGTTGGAGGCTATTCAGTTTTGAAAGTGTTGCATTCAAAGGTTTCAGGGCGAATGCTTGGAGTTGCATGTCGCATGCAAAGACATTCCTTTCTTGTTGAGAGGGAGTGTTGAAGATTGCAACAAGAAATAGTGAAATTGGCATCCAGAAACATCATCCTTGATCCTAGTGAAAAATAAGCACTTACACTAGGTGGGGCACACATAGGGTATTTTTACGTGATATGTCTATTTTTAGAATTTGGATCAAAATATATTTTTAATAGTATTCTATTTATAGATGGTTGAGAAAATTATATGGATGGATGGGCGTCTAAGTTTAGAATTCATGTGCAAAGTTATTTCGTGGAATGCACTTCTAAAATTAGAATGCATGTTGATTTTGGTTATGCCCTTAATAAAAATTAGACAATAAATAAATTGTCTATTTTCAATGAGCACTTGGAACTAGTTAACTGAAGTGGCAAATCAGTTAGCTAAGTGGATTTCGAGTTGAAGTGTTTGGTTGGTGGACCATGCAGTGGACTTCGTTGTAACTAAGTGTGAAAAATTTGTAACAGAGTTGGAAGAGTAGTTATGTGAGTTGTTATTTAGTTTAACCCAATTAAGTGAGTTAAACTTAGTTGTGCTAGTTGTAACTAAAGACACAATAGTGAGAGATCAGTGAATTAAGTATTAAATTAATTCACATGGAGTGATCTTACTTGCAACTAAATAAATACTACTGTTAACTACGTGCATGTTAGATCCAGTGGAGACCCAATTGAGAGATAAGTGAAAGGGCTTGGTTGACTATCAGTTGTGACTATAGTGGTGCATTCAATGCATCTCTACACACACATTGGAGATTATTATGTGGATTGCACAATCTAGGCTGGCCGTATCGAAATCATTCAGAGGTTCTTGACAATCAGGGATTGCGCAGTGGAGGTAGGCTGTTAGGAGGCAGTAAATTGGTGCTTGTGTGAACTAATTTTTTGTATGACAGTGTGAGACGATTGTATATTGTACTGAGAGATCTATGAGCTTAGATTTGTATGAGATTGTTTCATGATCCATGTTATACATAATATATGACAGTTGGGGTTTTTAGCTTTAAGCTTTCCCGGTAAAAACATCTTGTTATGTGCGATTGATTTTTCTTCATGTGTTTGAAATTGGAGATTTAATTTCCACAAATAATTGAGTAGAAGGATTATGTATTTAAGAGTGGATTTAATTGTTAGATCACGGGAGTCTGGCAATACATTACAATATTGCTTAAATTTCTACAAGGGATAGGTACTGGTGGAGAAACGATCAAGGGCAAAACATTGATGACAACTAGGGCTTCCTGCTCCTCTACTGACTCAGTCTCCGAATCAAAAAGTACAAATTTATTCACCCTTGCTAGTTGGGTCCCAATGTAGTTAAGGCCAAACCATATGTTGTGAAGAATCCTTTTGATATCTTATTGATCCGTAAATAATTTGTAGTTGTTGACATGCTTGTCCCTTAGAACCATGCGAAACAATGTCTCTAACTGTTGATGCAAAGTTATAAAGTGTAATAAATGTAGGTAGTTTTTCCTAAAACACCCCAGATCAAGAATCCAATTTATCCAGTCTCTTGTAACCTCCGAGTCAGAGAATTAAGGCCTTTCAACAAATTATTTCACCTCGAGGAGAAGAATCTCTCTCCTTAATACTAGAGGGATGGAGTCGAAATAATTCGCCATCAATTCCCATCCAAAGAGTCGATGTCGAGATGAGGAAGATATTGTCATTCGTCCTTTACGAATTGGAATTCATTGTTGACGAGCCATGAGAGCAAAGGTGAAAACATAAAACTGACTAGAGGAATGACCTTAGAAACGATACAAACCGAGTTGAGGGTTACCTCCAATAAGATAGCCAGGGACTGAGACCCAAATTATGAAGGTGTCATCCATCAAGAAAAAAAAGGCGGGGGTAATTTACCACATATATATGATAATCAATTGGAATTAGAAGCGACCCCTAAAACTCGACACCTCCATAAATTTTTTAGGTAAAACGATTATAGTTTGAGAAATAGATCGAGAAAAGGTGGCATGACTAGATCCAACTAGGGATAGTAGCCAATTCACCCTATTAAAACCAAATAGAAAACAAACTTGGGTACCAAACCCCATATACCAAGACCGAGCAATTGAAGGATATGTCTGTAGGGTCTGAGCCTTGGAGCGAAGATGATGAAAGGACTACCACCACTTCAAAGGAAGGACCCATTCCAGTGTTATTGAGAAAAAGCATGAAAAACATTGACCCAATGGTAGATTTTTGGAGCAAAGAGTTGATGTGCAGAAGATAGTAAGAGTACTCGAACGATAAAACATAAAAACGAGAGATGCACCATAAGAAAACAAGATACTTAGTGAAATGGAGTAGGGGAAAGGCATATACCAGAGGTCGCAGAAGTTGGAGAGACCCTCTTTTCCACCCCAAAAAACGTAAAGGTTTCGCCACCTGAAAGAATATCTCATGCAGATATGAAGGCCTGGTGATAATACAAATACCGATGCCTGAAAGATGTTACCAGTGATTGCAGGGTCACAGAAGGGATATTTGGTATGTCCGTCACACCCTTCAAAAGCTCCAAACCACCCAGACATCATGCGCTCATCAGCTCATATATTGTGATGTTATGAGTTCCCAGATGATCCACCAATCAATCCAATAAGATACAATCCATATCTACAACTGTGTGAGAAAACTTGAGTCGAAATGTGCTATCACACACCACCATAACAACAACCATATGTATGCATTTATAACTAAGAGACTCCTTTGAGAGGCCCATAACCTTGGTTTCTGACAGTCTCCACGTGGTAATCTTAAAGGGAAAATTGGCAGGAATAGTCTTGTGGTATGTGACTGCCAACCCTCACACCAGTCTTCAGCTTGGAATGAAAATCATGCTCTCTGTCACTGGCTTACTATTGAGGTTCACCCCCATCGGGAATAATTACTATCATTGTAAAAATAAAGATGTAATGATGAAATATTCAACTTTATAATGAAATATCATAGCTATCCAACTCATGAGGGTCACATATTTTGTGTTTTACTGGACTTCATGCATCTAGTTGATTTAATGAAGCAAAATAGTTGGATTACCATGCTACACACACCTAATTGGTCTAATGAAACAAAGTAGTTGGTTTACCATGCTATATTTTTAATATGGTGGTTATTTTAGAAACATCTAATTGATTTAATGAAACAAGGTTATTGGCTTACCATGCTACATTTGCATGACAGTTGTTATTGTAAAAATTAGGAAGCATAGAACACATGTTCACTTTAACATTACCATGATACATTTTCATGATAGTTATCATTGTAAAATTACCGAGGGTAACTTAATTGGTCGAGTACCCATCGTTAAAGCTCTTTTAATATTGAGAGGTCATAGGTTCAATTCTCTCGACACCCTCACGGTTAGGGTCTGTGGTTGAGATGACAAGAAGTAATCCCTTTGGGTGGATCTGATTGGTACAAATATCCCGTGGACGCAACAGTCACTGCTGACAAAAAGTGATCCCTTCAGGTGGATCTGCTTGGTAAAAATATTTCGTGGATGCAGCGGTCAACGATCTCTGGGGTTTGTGAACTTCAAAAAAAGAGAAAGAAATAAAAGAAAAATAAAAGAAAAAGAACAGAGATTGTTATCATTGTAAAAATTAGAAAGTGTAGTACTCATATTCACTTTAACATAGTGGGAGATATTCCCACTTTAAAAAGGTGATAGAGAGAACACAATTTTCATGTAAGTGTAAATACCTTACCATAAATTATATTATTAATGTTGTAATAATGTGCTAAATATTATTTCGTTTATAGAGAAAATGGTTAATTGTGTAGCTTTGTTGCGCTAAAAGTAAAGAATTCAAATTGATTACAAAAAAGAGAGAGAGGAGGTGGTTGTTGTCACCTATAATACAAAGCATGAAAATAATGATTCAATATTGGAAATGCATATTTAGTGATTCTTAACCCTTAAAATTGAATCATAATTAAGGTATTTAGAGAATATAAATGTATAAACGTAGATACAAGAGACGAATATGAAGAAATATGTTAATTATACATATGTATTGATGATTACCAGAGAAATAAAGCAATGTCCACTTGCCTCTTAAGGCAGGGAAACATATGACTGGGTATAGCTCTAATTACAACAATAAGCGACGAAAAAATTCCATGGAATCTTAAATATTTAAATAGATTCTTAATAGAAAAACCATAACTAGTTGTGCTCCCATCATTAATGAGTACTAATTACCTATTGGGTTTTGTTTGAAAAAGATGACCCTTTTACCTTAAATAACTAAACACTAACTATCTAATGGGACCTATTCAAAGAATATGATTACATACATTGATTGAATAACTCCTAAGTAGCCTAAGATAGAGAGATTGGGTTATAATTGTTGAAAATGTAACTATTTTCAGTCTTCATAATTGTTGTTGTACTCATTTTAATATGTATCCTATGTAACAAACAAGAAAAGTAAAGAAAAGTATACTACTATTAAAGCATGGGTTTCATGCTCTTTATTTATGGTCTTCTAGGTAAAAGCATGTTCTTCATGCTTCTAGGGTTTGTTAGGTATTAGGATTTATTATTATGAGTCAAAGGAGTCAACATCATGTTTATAAGACCCTTCTAGACAAAATGTATTTCTAAAAAAGAATTATTTTTGAGTCTAGAAAATCCTGGAATCTCCTAAAGTACAAGTCATCCCTTGAAACATCAAGTCAACCTAAATGAGGGAATTTGACCCTTTGAGAAGGTTATATAAAGGATAAATTTGGCCTCATTCAACCAAGAGAAATTGGAGCATCACATCTGAAGTTATACTGAAGGTACAAAAATGGGTGTGAAATAAGTTGAAGGTATAGAATCAGGTGCAGAATTGGCTGAAGGTACAAAGCTCTGCGAAAAACAGGTCGAAGGTACAAAACTGGGTGCAAAACAGGCCGAAGATACAAATAAGGCCAAAGGTGCAGAACTAAGGTAATAGATCGAATGGTCAAAGTAACTATACAAATTGCAAGGTTGAGGTTGGCAGGTCAAAATTGTAGCTGGATGGTGCAGGTTCAAGGATTTGTTGGAAGGGCTGAATTAGTACTTGGAGAAGGACTTGGTCTAGGGGTGGGTCTTTGTATCTCATTTGAAGCAAATTCCAAGAATATAAGAGTTTTTCCGGGTTTCCCCCTTGGAGGGGTTTTTCCCTGGCTAAGAGCCTAATTTCTGTGTCATCTATTGTTTCTATTTTGTTTTTGATATTTGTTTAATGAATATATCTAACTTAAGAACATAAAAAAGATTAATAAAGTTCACAAGAAAATATTAAGGTTAAGGAAAATAAGAATTACAAGCTACGACTTTACATTTTCCAACATGGTATCAAAGATAAGGTGAACAAGGACATTAGAAGGAATTATTTATCAAGGGGATGAAAGAAAGGAAACTCTCAAAGCTTGAAGAAGAGGACTACAAGGAATATTATCTCTTGAAGGGATATAGTTGAATACTTATTGGTAGACCTCTTTGAAGAAAGCATCAAGGGATTGTTTTATCACTCATCACTCTTGAAAGCTGTTGTTGGAGTAATCCTAGGGAAATTATTTCAAAAAAGTCTCTTCAAATATCTTGAAGGAATTGAGAAGATTGAATACATCATCAAGGATAATATTGGTCTCAAGTAAGTATCATATTATTAAATCATGTTTGAATCTTCAAGTCATATGGGTTATTTCTGCAAGGAGAACAATAATCTCGTTGGGGCATCAAACTATGTAGCACAAAAGAAGAGAATTGACTTGATACTTATAAAACAAGAAGCAATGGAATATGTTCACTCAACCAAGAAAAGATAAGACACAAGAAATATAAAAATACAAGAAAGGGGAATTAAGGGCTCAAAGGATCATATTTGAATCAATTAATCTCTTGTTCCATTTGTTGTAAACTTGAAGACTTCCAAGGCTATGTATGACAAGCTAGTGAATTTGTACTGTGTCAGTACAACATGACAAAATATGTCTTTGCAGAATAAGTTATATAGAATTAAGAAATCAAATGATGAGGACATGACATCCTTTCTCATGAGATTCTCTCAACTAAGAGACCATATGCAAGTACTTTGGGAACCAATTACCGATTCAAAAGTGACCATTTGTGTACTAAATGCATTTCCATCAGAATGGAGAAACTTTGCAACAAGAATCTACTCCAAGAAGGATTCAAATCCCTTTGATGAGTTGTAGGAATAATTCATATTGGAAGTATCAAGGATCAAGGTCAAGGATGATATTGGATCAGATGAGAAATCTCAGGCCTTTCTAGCTCGAGTGAAGAAGCAGAAGAAGGGAAATTTTGGTAAGTCCAAGAAGAAATACATGTCCAAGGTTCAATGCTTCAAGTGCAATGAGTTTGGACACTTTAAGAGGGATTTCCCAAGTCAAAAAAATAACAAATCAAAAGAAATAAGTTAGGCTCACATACTTGAAGAAATGGGATAACCGAATAAGAAGTCGAAAAAGAAATAAGTAAAGGATATTTACTACTGAAGAAGGAACATTAGCTACCGGGTTTTCTATGAGGATTTTTCTTTCCTTTAGATAATATGCATTGTTAATCTTAATTATGTACAACATCATAGTAAGAAGCATATGATAGTAGCATGCCTATAATTTACATGATTAAGTTTCTTTGTAAAGATCATATAGATAGATAGATAGATAGACAATTGTTACATAATGTTCATCCAAGTATTATCTAACATTATGTTATAAGTTTTCATCTTGCTTAGTTGAATCATCATGATTAAGGAAGGACCATCATTTTGGAAAGTCCTTGGGAGAAGCATTATGATAAGTTCAATAGACATTCCATGTAGGTATTATCTAACATTCTGTTATAAGTTATCATCTTTCTTAGTTGAATCATCATGATCCAGGAAGGACCATCATTTTGGAAAGTCCTTGGGAGAAGCACTATGACAAGGACAATAGACATTCCATGTAGGTATTATCTAACATTATGTTAGAAGTTGTCATTTTTCTTAGTTGAATCATCATGATTCGGGAAGGACCATCATTTTGGAAAGTCCTTGGCAGAAGCAGTATGACAAGGTCAGTAGAAATTCTAGGTAATGTGGAATAAATACTATTAAAGGGATGAAGGAATGTAATGGGTCAGGTTGCAGACTCACTTTAGGGCAGATAACTAGATGATTGGGTGAAAGCATGGGATTGCATGATATATATATAAAATTTTGGATAAGATTCATATGTACATAATCTTGTGGAAAGAAAGTTGGTCATAAAATATGCTTAAGTATATGGATATATTATGCTTGAAAAAAATAGGATTTGACTTACTTTAAGATGAATAAAAGAGTAGGAATTTCTCTAGAATATGTAAATAATGATTAACATCTAGTATAATCTCTAGAAGAAAATTTGTAGTTTGGTAATCAAGTTCGATCCTTGGGAACTCTGATGCATGAAGGAAGTTTCAAGTGGAGATGGTCTATGAGGATGTTGACGATACAAGAAGGTCATCATGATGAAATAAATTTGATTTTAATTGTTGGTTATTTGTTTAACATATTATTTTTCTACCTTGAATAATGTTGCAAGAATATATGATGACAATTAAGGAAAATACAACTGTATAGAGTATTGAGGGAAGCTAAATATCTAGTACGTGGAAACTACGAAGTCAAGATATGATCATCTTGAGGGTAGTGGGGCGAGAATATAACTTGAATGTCAAAGAATATCACTTTCATAAGGAAGCCATGATCAAGCTTGAAGTTTGGGAGGTCTCTGTACAATGCCTTCATATCAAAGAAGAAAGTGACGAACAAGAAAGATGACCTAGATATTGTCACAAGAATGAAGAGAGGATGTGGCTCCATGATATCTTGAAAGAAATAAAGCTCGATGCAATAGATGCGTAATAAAGAGGGAGCCATGTAGCTATGAATAATAAGTACTCTCATGAAGACAAACTGTAAAGCTTGCAGTATTGACTTCCCAAATAGATAGGAAGTATGGAATATTCTCTAGTTTGGAGAGGGAGCAAAGGAGTCTCCTTGAATAAGGAGCAAGGTTATATTCTCAATATTAACGGAGAATAGGGATGTCCTCATAGTTTGATAGGGAGTGATGGTGGACATCACATGGGCATTCTCTTCTTCATGTATCAGACACTTGACCAAGACTAAAAACCATACCTTTAACTGAAGGAAATGAAGAGAGAAGGATATAGGGTTGGATATGCATCCGTGGTTTCCTTGAGGATATAAAATCCAAGAAAGGAAAGGTACAAAAATTCTTTGAGAATGGGACATGCATTCGAGAGAAGAGTGGTCGAAGAGGGCCGATATTCTTTAAGGACTCAGGTATGGATATCCAAGATAAGAATATTCCTAAAAGGGCATACCTTATGGACATTCAGATGGGGTATGTACCTTGTATAGGTAGTGCAATATCACAGATAAAGCCTCCCAACATAATGCTCTTGAATGAAGAAGAGCTTGTATAGTTAGGTCCCAGAGACAGTGCTGGTCATGATGATGATGATGCTTACAATATGGTTTATCAATCTAACTCTTCTTATGAGAACTCTTTAGTTTGAGATATGATTTTTTAATATTTTTACAATTATAAATACCTACCTAGCTAAGAGGGAGTGTTGAAAATATAACTAGTTTCGGTTTTCATAGTTGTTGTCGTATTAATTTCAATATGTATCCTATGTAACAAACAAGAAAAGTAAATAAAAAGTTATTATTATTAAAGCATCAGTTTCATGCTCTTTATTGATTTTATTCTAGGTAAAAGCATGTTCTTCATGCTTCTAGGGTTTTTTAGGTTTTAGGATTTATTATCACGAGTCAAAGGAGTCAACATCATGTTTATAATACCTTTCTAGGAAAAATGTATTCATAAAAATAATTATTTTTGAGTCGAGGAAGTCCTGTAATATCCTAAAGTACAATTCATCCCTGTAAACATCAAGTCGGCCTAAAGGAAGGAATTTTACCCCATTGAGAAGGATATATAAAGGAGAAGTTCGACCTCATTCAACCAAGAAAAATTCGAGCATCACATCTGAATTTTCTATAGAAGGTACAAAACTGGGTGTGGAACAGGCCGAAGGTACAAAACTGGGTGTAGAACATGTCGAAGGTACAAAACTAGGTGCGAAACAGGTTGAAGGTACACAACTGGGTGGGGAATAGGTCAAAGGTACAAAACTAGGTGTAGAAAAGGTCGAAGGTGCATAACTGAGGTAATAGACCAAAGGGTCAATGTAGTTGTGAAAATTGCAGGGTTGAGGCTGGCAAGTCGAAATTATAGTTGGTTGGTGCAAGTTCAAGGAAGTACTTGTTAGAAGGGCTGATTTGGTACCCTGAGAAGGGCTTGGTCTAGGGTTGGGTCTTTGTATCTAATTTGAAGTAGATTCTAAGAAGAGAAGAGTTTTTTTGGTTTTTCCCCTTGGAGGGATTTTTCCCTAGATGAGAGCCTAATTTCTGCTTCCTCTATTGTTTCTATATCATTCTTGATATTTGTTTGATAAAAAGATTTAACTAAAGAACATAAAAAAGAACAACAAATTTCACAAGAAAATATTAAGGTTAATGAAAATAAGAATTACAAGCTGCCACTTTACATTTTCCAACAATAACCCTGATATGCATGCCTCCTCCCCCTTTAAAATCAACATTGTTCCCAAGGCTACAGGTGGGAAATTTATGGATAATCACTATTGTTTCTCACAAGACATCTTCTAGCCACATATCCTTCCATTGGATCAATACTTTCCAGACCATGCATTGGTGCAACTAATACTCTCTTGTAGCCAATATTGCTTCAAGTTGGAGCCAAATGGACCTTTCTTAATCAAGTTATAGCAAGCTAATTTTCACCATGCAATTTTTTTCCACTACCTTACTCAATCAAGACACATGAAATGCTAGATGGATCTTTGACTTGTTGGATAATCGAGTTTTTAGGCAACTTGTACATTGTGTTTAATGATCTTACAAGGTTTGCTAAACTTTGGTGCTAGGTTTTGGTGGATAATATTTCTGTGTTCATGGCTTGCTAAAACAAGGAGTACTTAGCTCATTCATAGGTTTTATGAAAGCTAGAGTGACTTGATATTTGTGATGAATGTGAATCCCCTATCACACTTTGTTTTTATGATAATATTTTACCAAAACATTGAAACCTTTGTATTTTGAAATATCTAGCTACCATGAATAACCTTTAGGGGAGTTGGGATCTTCCTAAGGCCTTTGGATGAGTTGAACCATAGTATTGTGTGCCAACTGTTGTTGAAAAAGTTCATTGAGTCAATTTAAAATGAGTAAGGATAAGGAAAGGAGGGATCCTTCCTCCTCATATTTCCTTAGAAAGCATCAATCGCTACATTTTATTTACTTTTCTTATATATGATACCATAATCATACCCAAGTGTCTTAGTGACCCACTTACACTATTTTGGTGACAATAGCCTTTGTTCTAGAAAATACTTCAAATTTTCATTGTTTATATTGATTTGGAAATGCATTTCGATGAGTTTTTTGGAACCAAGTATCCACTATATTATTCATGGAAATAAAATTTTATTCATTAATGGATTTTCCCAAATTGTGGCAACAAAAAAACTTATGGTGAATGCCAAGTGATTCCCTTCTTGCATCAATATCACACCAAGAACTTTGTTCGAGTCATTACATTCCAAGACAAAATTCTTAGTGAGATCAAGACCTACTTATACCTAAGTAGAGCACATGAAATCCTTTAAATCTGAGAAGACATGCTTAGAAGGGTATTCTCTTTGAGTAGGGTGGCTAAGGGAGCAACACTTTTTCCATAATTTTTCAAAAACTTATAGTAGTATCCTATGGATCCTAAAACCCCACACAAAATATTCAAGGTATTTTGGTGGGCCAATCTCAAATAGCCATAAATTTCTTGGGATCTACTTGCACTTCATCTTGACTCAAAATGTGATCCAAGTATTCAACCTTTGAATCCTTAACATCACATTTGGAACATTTAAGGAACACGTAGTGGTTTTGTAGGAGTTGTAAGGCGCTATTGACATGCTCTATGTGGGATTCACATCTCTTGTCGTAGATAATTATATCATCAAAGAATGCTAGTACAAAATGGTGTAGGAAGGGTCAAAAAATCTCCTTGAGGATCTAAGAGGAGGATGGAGTATTCCAAATTCAAAAGGGCATCAATAAAAACTCATAAAAAACTTTATGCGCACAAAAAGTTTTGTTAAGGGTGTCCTCATAATCCTTGTTTGTGGGTATCCCAAACAAAATTTTAGTTGACTAAATATATTGAGTACATGAAACTCATCCAAAAGTTCATCAATAACTAAAATTGGAAATTTATCCTTGATGGTCAACTTATTGAGAGTGAAAAAATGAGGACACATGCACCTATTGCCTTCATTTTTTAATACCATGACCACAAGTGATGATTAAGTGTTGGTACTACAATATATGAATCTAGCCTCCAACAGTTATTGAATGATGTTATCTATTTCATTATTTATGAAAAATGGTGCCTATAAGGGCATATATTGGGTGGTTGACTACATGGAACTTGGGGGATACCATGGTCATTCTCACCATGTTAAGGTGGTAAGCCACATGGTTTATCAGATACATATTCATGTTTATATAGGACCAACTACAAAGTGTCATTCATCCTTGATGATAGGTGAAGTGTTCTCTTGAAAATATGGATGTTTTAAAACTTTCTACATAGTTTATTTCTAGAAATATTTCATAACAAAACCAACTACAATTTAGGGTGAATCTCCTATGGGGAGGTGTTCACCACTTCTATGGAAATGGAATAGGAAATAATGCCTCAAGTGACATTTCTTTAATATCTTCTCCATATGGTGAGAGCTAATAACTTTACATGACAATTATAAATCTTCCAGGAAATCACATAAGTAATTTTTAGAATCGACGCGTTTCGAACTCCAACTGAAGTTCATCATCAGGATAATGAAGATTAGCTGATCTGACATACACATTTATACCAGGAAGAGAGAAGCAACGGTCAAAATCCAAAGAGTTTAAAAACGGTCAAAAATAAGAAAAATCATAAAATAATCCAAAAAATATAACTAACCCATCCTAAAAAATAAAAACGGTAAAAAATAATAAAATTAAAAACGGTAAAAAATAAAACTAAAAATAAAAATATAAAAGTCATAATCACCACTTCATATAAAATCAACCCTAAAAACTCCCCCAACAAGATAAAAATGTTATTAAGAGAAAAATTCAAGTCAAAGTCATAAACTCTAAATAAATTAAAACAAATAGAATAATAAAATAAATACAATAAATTAATAAATAAATGGAGGAATAAAATTAGACACAAGAAATTAAAATACAATAAAAAGTAAAATAAAACAAAAATAAAAGTAAAAATAAAAATAAATTATTTGTATTTTACTTTAATTAATAAATAAATAAATTCTCATACATAAACCAATAAATAAAATAATAAAATAATAACAATAAAAAGACCAAATCATAAAATAAAAATAATAAAAACCAAAGGATAAAACGACCCAATAAAAAGTAAAATGAAAACCAAAGAAATCAAGTCAAAGTCATAAAAATAATTAATTTATAAATAAATAAAAATATAAACATAAATAAAAATAGTAAAAATAAATTAATAAATAAATGCATGAAAAAACTTTTCAAACAAAATAAATAAATAAATAAATAAATAAATAAATAAATAAATAAATGAATAAAAATAAATAAATAAATAAATAAATAAATAAATAATTTTAATTAAATTTTAATAAATAAAAAATAAAAATAAAATACTAAAATAAAATAATAGAATAACAAACAAAGAATACAAGGAAACTTACAGGGAGTGAAGAGATGGAATCCAACAACTGCTAACTTTCCATCTATCATCCCTGTTCAACGTGCGAGACCTCTTCTCAATCTCAATCGCCTCCCTAAATTTCCGGTGATGGAAATGGTCAACCCTAGCAAGGATTCTAGCGTCCTCCATACAGATGTGATGCTTGGTATTTTCTGCATGCTCAGCTAACGCAGAGGATTTGGTTCTACCATGCCTAATATCCGCAGGATGCTCCTAGAACCTCTTATTAATTGATCGACCAGTTTCACCAATGTAGGGAGTCCCGCAAGAGCACGGAATCAAATAAACACCTTTCCCGTTTTTAGGGTCCAACTGGTCCTTAACCGATTTAAGGGAGCCCCGAATGGTGTTTAAAGGTTTAAAAGACGAAGAGATCTTATGCTTCCTTAAAATCCGAGCGATCTTGTCAGTAGTACCTTGAATAAAAGGTAAATAAATTTTACCAACAACATCACCACTAATGTTATTCCGTCTAGGACTTTTGCTCGCATTCATGAAGGCCTTCAAACCCTGACTTCTACTATAACCATTTTCTCCGAAGACTTTAAGGAGATGGGTTTTCTCTTCATCTAAATGATCAATATCAGAAATTCTAAGAGCTCTTGTAGCTAAAGTATTCAAAAATCCAAATTTCTGAGCGGGAAAATGATGAGAATCAAAATGTAGATACTGCTCAGTGTGCGTCTTTTTCCAAAAAACACGGTGCGAGAAAGAGCCATTATTATTTCTAGAGATGAGAATATCTAGGAAAGGAAGGCTCCCATCAGTTTCAGTTTCCATCGTGAACTTGATGGAGTCAGATTGACTATTCAAGTGCCGATGGAAAGCCTCTAATTCAAGACGACCATGAGACCAATTGATGAACGTGTCATCAACAAACTGCTTCCAAACCTTGGGTTTTAAAGGAGAAGTCGCCAAAGCTCTAGATTCAAAATATTCCATAAAAAGGTTGGCCACCACCGGTGAGAGCGGGGAACCCATGGCTACACCACATGTTTGCTCATAAAATTCTCCATCAAAACTAAAAAAGGTAGACGTGAGGCAAATTTCCACCAAATTAGCAGTATCAGGATCAATGATACACCTGATAACCCCTACTGCCTCCATGATAGGAATGTTTGTATAGAGAGAAGCAACATCAAAACTAACCATGGAGTCATTCGGTTCGCAAACCCAGCTTTCTAACTCATGAACAAAAGAAGCAGAATCTTTCACAAAAGAATCTGTCTGACCAACAAGAGGCTTTAGCTTACGGGCCAAATACTTAGCTATGAGATAGGTGGGCCCACCAATAGTATTAACAATGGGTCTAAGAGGAACACCATCCTTATGAATATTAGGGAGCCCATAAATCCTAGGGGTGATAGGATTGCTTTCAATGAGCTTAGAGCTCATAGAACCAACCGTGCAACTCGACTTAATAGCATTGGCCACCATCTTTGAGACTTTATTAATAGGGTTCTTAGAGAGCTTCTTATAACTCCCACTATTACAAAGATGGTCAAGCATCTTTGCTTTATAATCCTCCTTATTCAGGATTACAATAGCGCCACCCTTATCAGCCTTGAGGACAACAATATCTGGGTTTTGATTAAGGGTCTTAAGAGCCAAAAATTTCGATTTGCTAATATTGCTCCTTGGAGGTTTAGCTTTTCTAAGAGCCACGGCGCAATCCTGCCTAATGACATCTTTCACGCTTTCAGGTAAATCTTTAATACCATATTCGATACTACAAATAATATCATCACGAGGAATCTTCCTAGGAGCTAGAGAAAAATTCAGACCCTTACTTAATAAAGAGAAAACAGAAGAATCAAAAGAGAACCTAGATAAATTAATAACTCTTTTATTATTATAACTATTATTATTATTATTATCACTTCTAATGTTATTATTACTAATGTCATTATTATTATTATTACTATGACTAATATTATTGTTACAACCCTTATTATTATTATTATTTCTATTATTATAATTATTATAATCCCTAATGCTAATATTACATATATTGAAAATATTATTATTAATAAAACTATTATCATTAATAAAATTACTATTGCTACACTCATTGCTATAATAATTATTATTAATATATTTAACAAAAGTCTTTATCTTTATTATTACAATTAATATTATTATCAATATTATAATAATTAATGTTTTTAGCGTTATTACAATTGTTCATTTTCAAAATACAACCATCAGACGACTTACCAAAATCAGCGTTATTCATATTTATACCAGCGTTCAAATGAGGAAAAGAAGGATCTACAGGAGAAATGAAAGCGTTATCGGGGCTATTACTCACCCAATCTGCCGCGTGGTAAACGCAGGAAGAATCTACCTCAGAGTGATCGATCAATGATGAATAATTGCAGATCTTCGAACCCATCGATGCTGCGTCCATCTGAGGAAGAGATGGATTCACCTGAGAATTGAATGTGCTATCCGAGCTTTCATACACCCAATCTGCCGCGGAGGAAACGCAGGAAGAAAAACCCACCACTGTGCCATCAATTAATGATGAATTCTTGCAAACCTTCGAACTCATCGAAGCTTTAAATTGCAGCAGGCCATCAACACTGTTTTCAATCGATGCTTCCATCTGCATAGAGTTCGTAGCAACGTTTTCAACTACAGAGGATAACCCGGGGTTCGATGATTCAGGGATTGAGGAATTATTTCCGAAACCAAACGCTTGAGCTGAAGACTCCACCATCGCTTGACATACAATCGTAGAACGGGGATGAGAAGCACCGCATCCATCTTTCAACATATCATTCGCCTTACGCTGGGAACCAATCAAGTCCTTTAAAGCAGAGATTTGTCTCTGGTTAACCCTACTCTGAGAACCGGAAGCAGGACCATCATCCAAAATCGCACGATCTAAATTCCGACCGAAATTTTCAAACTTTTTTAATTGTTTCTTTTTAGCAGCTTGCTCCAGGCGTGTAGAAACAACATCAATCTCCAACCAAAGTGAACCTGCAATAACACCAGACAATTCCAGGTGGAGAGAAAGAAGTCTTCTGGAAAGAAAATCAAACACCACATATCTTAGATCGTAGCCAAACTGGCTTTTTCAAAAAACGAGAAAATTTTTGTAGGAATTAAGATGGGTTGATTTTATATGAAGTGGTGATTATGAATTTTATATTTTTATTTTTAGTTTTATTTTTTACCGTTTTTAATTTTATTAGTTTTGACATTTTTTAGTTTTTAGGATGGGTTAGTTATATTTTTTGGATTATTTTATGATTTTTCTTATTTTTGACCCTTTTTAAACTTTGGGTTTTGACCGTTGCTTCTCTCTTCCTGGTATAAATGTGTATGTCAAATCAGCTAATCTTCATTATCCTGATGATGAACTTCAGTTGGAGTTCGAAACACGTTGGTTCCAAAAATTACTTATGTGATTTCCCGGAAGATTTATAATTGAAATGTGATGGATCACATAAGCTTGCACTCTCAACTTTACATGAATTAGATTTAAGTCCCCTGAGGGTATGTTTCTACCCTTCCTTTGTGAAGTCATATATAAATCATTGGAATATAGAGAAATGAGTCCCAAATTGTGTAACTATTACACACCAAAAACTACATTATAACCACCCATTTCAATAGAAAATATGTGAGATATGTGATGATACTTGTTCATTTGAATTTTCACATTTTAAAACCATCCTCCACAATTATTCATATCACCATTGTCTATCATAATTTAAAAATTATGCGTGACAGGTAAATAATCCACTATCGTATTAATACAACTGTGGTTGTTGACATTATTAGTGAAAATAATCTTGTGCTTCTTGATGTAACTAATCAATTTCAGAGTCAAGGGTGCAAAATAACTAGATCAAGAATGGAGATAAATATGGGTTTCTCACAAGTAGTGTCTTCAAATTCCATTTCAGGAGTGTCTTCAATTGAGATTTTTTCTAAGTGGTCTTGAGGGGACACTTCCATTTGAAATAATTTTTGTTCTTTACAATTGTTCCCTTTGAAACACTGTTCATTGTAATTACACCAAAGTTTGAGGTGTCGATGTTTTTCCATCTCTTTCGTGTACAACTTTGGATTTTCAAAAGATAATAATAGTTGCTAAAGGAGGGTGAGCACAATAAGTGGATGAGGTTATTTTGGTTTGGGCATTGATCACCATTGTAAATTATTTAGCTATATTACATGCTTCCAACTAAGTCGTTGAGTGTTGCATCATGACTTGTGCTATAATTTCATCCTTGACACCACTAATGAAACTTCCTTAAAAAATGAATCTTATCGGTGTTATGTGTGGATTGCAATTTTTTCAAGGGCTACAATAAATCCCATACTTGCACTTGTTTGGCATGATTTTGTTAGTCACCCCAAATGGTGAGTGTCTCGTTCAAAATGAGCATAAATGACCTTCACAAAAGGGTTCCAAGCAATGTTGACACCATTAGATTTTTATATTGTTGCCACCATATCCAATGTTCTAGGTTCAAATATAAAATTCTCTCTCTAAGTTTCCTTAGGTCATTAACAATCCACGGGATAGAAATATTGTTCCATTTGGGTAACCTAATCAATAGGATTAGAACCATTAATCTTGTTTATTTCTATTTTTTATACCGATGCTATGAATTGTGATCCTAAAAGGGTGCGTGATGATTAATTAGCAAGAGCGTGTTAGTGTTCTACTATTTGTTTCTCAAAAATTCTCTCTCGGGTAGCTACATGTGTTATTTTGGAACCTTGATACCTACAAATGTACATATCCATCCTATCATGTTCTTAAGCTCAACACCTTGTTTCCCAATCTTTGATGAGAGTTGAGTACCTTGGTATTTGATTGAAGAATCAAGATGAGAAACATTGGAGTCAACCTAGTGGTACTTATTGTGTGGCATCTAGATTCTTTCCCTCATAGATGCCATGTTGTGAGTATGGTCCATGGGACAACTTAAAATATTTTGAACCCATTATCCCATACTTATCTTAATTTGACTAATGGCTTGAGAGGATTCTTTTGAGATTTTTCACATTGTATTGTTGTGAAGCGGGAGGATCATGGAAAGGCCTAAAATTTAGAGTTTTGAAAACTTGATGGAAATATGCCATGTCGAAGGAATCAAAGAGGTGATTCCAATTCAACTTGAATGACATCAAATGGATTTCATATGCAAAAGTTATGACGTTTTAAAGTTTATGCCAAACAATGAAAAAAATTTGCAAGGTTGCCACATGGCAACAAAGGAAGTGCCACTAGGAAAAATGCACTACTGACATGGCAGTCCATACAAGTGATGACATGGAAACACTAGAATTTGACACATGGAAGGCTAATAGAGAGACACATAGAAATATATGCACTAATGTAGTACCATGTGGCAAGGCCATGGGCTAACATGTGGCAGGAAAATGATAATGTGGTATTGGATGACGTGCTAGAGTTGACACATGGAAAGAGAGAAACATATGATTGGGCATTTGAGTTGTCTTAATATGACAAGGATGAAAGGTTCTAATTGTACAACAGGTGGAATCTAGGAATGAAACAAGGATTAATGAGATGGTGCCATATGGCACCCTAAGTTTGGTAAAAAAGTGTCTGAGAACCAAGTTGATTGGAGCCGGATTCAGAGGTCGCCCAACACCCTAACCATTGGGTCACAGACGATGTTTGTTTATGTAGTTGGAAAATTATTTATTTGAGTTTTGTTATGACTATAAAATCCCATAAGTGGAGGTCGTGAGTTTGACCCCGTGGCCTATAAAATCACTATATTCCGACAACAAACGAGCATATTTTTATATTAGATCTAACCACATTGGATAGTGGATAACAATTATAACTAGAAAAATGATCACAACGAACAAACAATTAGACAGTTAGCAAAATTTCCTGAAAATATACCACAATGAACCTTCCATTTGAATAATGTGTTAACTGACGTGTCACTGCGCTATGTTGTTGTTGGACAATTGAGTTTCAGATGGTTAAAAGATTCCATTTTGTTCTGAATATTTCGGATATAAATTTTGTAGTAGTTTTCCTTGTTCGACGTTTCGGGTGGACACTCCACCCATCATCAGGGAACAAAAAGCTAATAGATGGTAAGCATGAGAGTTGATCAAATCTATAAGTAACAAGAGCACTAAAATTAGAGTAACGGTTACAAGGATGAAAAATAATAAAATAATAAATTAAAAATTAACGGTTAAGAAATGAGGGATACACACTATTATTAAAAGAAATTGGTTAAAATCAATGGTCAAATAAATACTAATTAAAGATAAAAATGAAATTCAGAAAATACGAAAAGTTATAATAAATTAATATATTTATTTTTCATTTTATATAAATGTAAAAAATTGAATGTTACTTCTTTTTTTTAAAGAAGCCAGTTAAAGGCTGAGAATTATATATATATATATATACGAAATAATTTTTTTTTCGACATATTTTCTGGTTAATTTTAATCAAAATCCAGTATAGATTTTTAAAAAATTGAGTTTAAGTTGTTTAATGTGCAAAATTCAAGTGCCCCAATGGTTTTTTAGGGTGCTAAATCCATTTATCCATTCAAAAATGCATTCTAAACAACAAAAAATCACATTGTTTTTTGAAATTGTTTCCGAGGAAAATATTTATTTCATCTAATACACACACACATATATTATTTTTATTTTATAGTTAATATTTAGAATTTTTATTTATTTATTTAATTTAAATTTAAATATTATAATGTAGTTTAATATTATTATATTTAATTATGAGGGAGGGGTGTTATTTTATATATATAATATTCATTAAATTTAGGTGTGAAGTATACATTACTTATGCTTATATATATATATATATATATATATATATATATATATATATATATATATATATATATATATAAACAAATAAAAAAAAGGGGAGAGGGAGAGGGAATTAAAAAGAAAGGAGATGGATTATTAGCTTCTAGGAGATGGATCATTAGCTTTTTGTTCCCTGATGTTAGGTGGAGTGTCCATCCAAAATTTCAGACAATGAAAAATACTACACAGTTTATATCCAAAAGATTCAGACAATATGAATAACTATGGAAATATCCACTCTTAGGTTCCAATTATGTTGTGTATTGATTGGGTCGATCAAATGTTGTGTTGTAAAAGGGCCAACCATTATAATTTTTTTTAATATGGTGACAAAATTATTAGGATGTAATACTATTACGAGACCAAAAATATATCATAATTACTATTGCTAGGGTTTTAGAATCACAATGGCCATAGGGTGTTTAACCTTGAGCCAATTGTATACGACTTTTTATGTATTAAATGGCGAACCAATGTGCCATGTAGTCAAGGTTGAAGTCTCAGTAGAGCTGAGAGCCTTTAGACAATGTTTAAAGCATACAATAATTTTGTAATCAAAGTGTGTTAGAGCTCAAATTTTGCATCAAGTGAAGGATATTTTTGTGGTATTTTGGAGGCCACTTCCTAGAAGCAAAGACATATTTTTATGTAGGTTTTGGGAGGCATATTTGCTTTGTAATCATATTTTTAGGAGCATTAATAAAGATGCCACTCCCTTGGGGAAGGACCTAGAGATATAGTTATCGTTGAACGAACTCCGTTATAAATTGGTTGTTGTCCTTATTTTCTCTTCTTCTTGATCTTTTACATTCCCATTTATTTTCAACTTCATTAAGTATTTCATGGTTGATTTATATTAAATGTGCTCAAGTTTTAAACTGGTTTAAAACATAGACACTTGAACATTTTTACGAGCCAAGTCGCTTTAAAAGATCCAGATCATGTTGGGTCTACATAAAAAGGGTTATTAGAGAGGTATGTCCACACGATCAACACAATACAATCACAGTGGTGTAAAAAATATCTATACTTTTTCTATTTTTATATGTTTCTAGGAGTATTATTGCACTAACATAATTCAAAAATTCCTTGTATACTTCAAGATGTATGAATTTTGCTGGCATACTGAAGAGGCTAGGTTTTTTAGGGTCTTAAGGACTGTTAGGGTCCTATGTCTAAGAATCTTGGTCATGTTAGGCTTATGTATCTATGGTAAAATTTGTAAATATTATTCATGATGACCTGCCTATTATTGTTTAAAAAGGTCTAGGTTTAGATTAAGTGTCATGTAAAGTTGTCTATTTTGCTAAGAGTCAAAATATCTAAGGTCATGCATTTTCCTTATTTAAGGGTAATCATAGTAAGTTTTTGGTTACCTTGGAAAGAGTACAAAGATTATGTCATAAAAAATCCTTGGTTATTATGAATTAGTCACCATCCTTAATCATTATAAGTGGGTCACCTAAGTCTAGAGGTTATGTCTACATCAAAGAAATCATTAGATGATTTAGGCACATATTTGGAGGATATATGGAGTAATTTTTAATTTCATTTCAAGGAAAAATCATGATATTAGTGGGAAATAAAAGTCAGAAGGACAATCCTTTCCTTTTCCCAAAACGTTGTGTTTTTAGAAGGTGCTGTGCATTCATAATTTCCTTTTCTAATAAAGATTTATCGCTCTCAATTCTACTCCAAGATGTTCTGCATGTCTATTTGAACTTTCATCTCCATTCCACAACGCTCATTTATTCACCATTTTCTTCGGAGGCTATGGTATCCTCGTTTTTTTTTCTACGAAAGGGAGGTAGGTGAATTCACATAATGTTGCCATTCTCACATACTGGTGGTCAATCCTCCTTCACAGGTGCAAACACAATTTTATTTTTTTCCCTCAGTATTGGATGAATCTTGAAATTTCATATAGGAGCTAGGAAAAATCGTGAAAATCTTGCAAGGAAGATAGATTCATCGTCACTGCTATTCTGAAACAGCTGCATTTTTACCTTTCGCGCTGAATTTTATCCTAATTCACCGCGATTCCACACAGTGTTTTATGTTTCTCATTTGTCGCTACCAATTCACATTTTTCTCTGTGTGAGCCTCTACATGAAATATATGCCATGGTTTTAAAACAAAATTGAAGATACTTCCCTTAATTTCTTATGATCGAAAGTGTTAAAAGCTCAAATACCTTGAGCATTGCGTTTCTTCCTTTTGTGCTGCGAATCTGTTGCGCAAGTGGGAATCAACCATATATGAGGTCCAAAAATGTTGGAGAGACTACTTCAATAGTTCTACACCATCACACAAAAATTTTAAGCCTACCCATTTGATCCATTTTTCTAGAGGAGGTGTGCAACCATACAGAGCATGGACGGCTACTTGGACTTGCTACGAATTTGCAGCGAAACTAACTGTGTTTGTCATCATTTTCTAAAGATGTTTTTGACCAAATGGAGCTTAATTGTGGAAAAAAAGAGGTTTTTATCAAACACATACAAAAGAATAAAAACCTCTTTCAGTTTCTGCGCATGTGTCATATATTGAAAGATTCAAATGCATCTTTACAACCTATTTTTCAGGTTTTGTTATTTCTTGTTTTAGTTATGATTTTTAGGTGCATATTGTGAGATGGAGAAGAATTTTTGGATACAGAGAGAGGTTTCTCTCAAGGACATTATCATATATTAAAACCTACTTTTTTTTGTAACATCTGTCAAGATTAAGGAGATATGAGCTAGTATTTGACCCCTATTTTTCCATAAATTCAGTCCCCGTTTTGCTGCGAAACTGGTTGATGGGTTGCGAAACTGGAAAATCAACACCATTTCATTTAACATTTTAAATTTTTGGTTTCTATAAGTAGTTTGGATCATGTGGATAGGTGTAATATTGTATTAGTAGGTGTAATTAATGTGTATTTTCAAATATTCCAAGTTGGTGATGTTTTATGCATAGATTGGTTGTAAGAAAAACCACTAATATTTTTTAGTATATGTACTGAAACTTTGATGTATCTAGTTAGAAGTTTGTTTTGATCAATAATTTTGATCACCTAGAGTGGGAGATCGAACCTCATGATGCATATAGAGATGAAAAAAATAGTAAATGGTTATGTTGGTTACTTTAGAGGAACAAATTTTTTGTGCACTGTATTTTATGAAAATTTTGCCAGTGAATGAATGAAAGATAAAGGGTGATTTGCAGGGATTCCTGTGTCAGATATTGGTGGTTTTGTGCTCCTTTTATATTGTCAGTTTTCTCATTTGTTTACATCTCTTAAATTTATGTCTTCTTGCTTGGAAAAACTAGATGTTTAATTCATAATTCATCTTAATGGTGCTCAGATTTAGTTTTTCCAAGTGATCAATGTTTTCATCTTAATGCAACATTTTAGAATTAATTTATGGTTTTGGTGCTCTATATGTTTTATTTAACCTTATACACTCACCCTCCAACAATTAAACCTAAATTCCACCACCAAGGCTGCCTACCTTGCCCCTTGTGGAGAAACCCTTTCTTTCTTCATCATATCACTGGAAAAAAAATTGATTTAACATGACTCCATGCCTAATGGATCTGTCTCTTTTATCATCAACATACCTTTGAAAATCAGACATTATTGACCATCATACCTAGCCTAATATAAAATTATTTTAAGAAATCAAAGTGAGAGAGCCCTCTCAAACACTAGACGGGCTAGATTCTGGCCTAAAAGTGGTTTGTGGTTATAACCTCTAGAATTTCTCTTCACAACCTAGGGAATTTACAGAGTGATAAAAAGGACAAAGAAATATCAAGTGCAATAAATTTGTTTCATACATAAGGGTTTCCAAGAATAGTATTCAACAAGATAAATAAGCATTATAAAGTCATGGATTATAAGTGACTATTAAAATGATAATTAGATATTTAAGTAGTTGCATTGTAACAATAGAAAAAATACCTAACTACATATATAAAAGAGGATCAAATCCACTATATCAATTTCCATCATTGTCATAAAATGATATTGTTTATGGGTCCATTGATTCTATTTGTAATCATGTTTGTAATCTTTCTTGTTTATTTAAGAAATAAAATATTATCAAAGCAGGAAGACATGGAGTATGACTTGATCCAAATTTAAAGTATTTGTTGAATCTTAGTTTGTTTATTTTTTTAAAAGTACATTAAAATATTATGAAATTATTTGAAGCAATTGAGATCATGAATTATTATTTAAAGTGATAGTTGAAATCCTTACAAAGAAGTTGTTGAAAATGGTTTCAATACAAGTCCTTGACTTTGCGATAGTTGAAAAGGGGGTCGCAGCTTCCAAACCCCAAAGTGCATTTTCCCCTACACTAGTCGTTATTCAAAGGGCCATACAAGAGTCCATGTTAACTGTAGAGCCACCGATTGGTTAAGGAAAGGGTCACATGTAATTGGTGAAGAAGCTACCATACTTTTCTATAGTCATATCAAGGAGTGGCCACTGAAACTTCCACATGAGTTTAAATCTAGATTTGAATTGCACCAACAAATAAAGTCTCAACTTCCAAGAGAATTAGATCTCACTCATATGCTATTTCTTTAGCTTCCATGATATAACTTACATTTAATGAAGGATAATTGTTTCATTTTCTAATTGAAATTAGAGTCAAGTGTAGTAGAAGAACACCTATGCGTATAGAGGAAAATGAGCTTGTGATAGACAAATGAAATTTTGAAGATGTTGTAGAAATATATAAATAGATTAAACTGATCTTATAATGTACTAAAACAAAATACTGAATCAATTATACCAATTTTGGAAACCAATTATGATAGCACAATCACATAAAAAATAAAGAGAAAGAATATCGATCACACAACACAAATATGTATATGGGGAAACCCTCAATGAAAAACCCCGCTATTTGTATATTGCATAAAGTCAAGAATATGAAACATTACAATGCTATTCTCTTCCTGAGAAACCTTTTCACTTTGATGATTGTCTCACCCTGATCTAAGAAATTTTGGTCCAATATTTGACCACTCCCTTGCCTACGCCTGACCAGCTGTGCTCTTGCATTCCTGGGATAATTGAGCCCCTATTAATTAGGAAATTCCAATCAATAGATTGTGCAATACATCCAAGGCATATAGATGACCTCATACATGAAATGTACAACTTTCTAATTATCCAACTGATAGTTCTCTTCCCTTTATCTCCAATCTCAATCCGGCCTTCCTTAGAATTGACATGCAACAAATATTTATAGAGAATTATCAATTATCTGATTGATTGATGCATGCAAATTAAATCAGATTTAATTCGCTGAACGTATCACTAGCTCATCTCTCAGTTAGAACTAGTTAAATTTATTTTAAATCAAATAATTGATTTAAATAATTACAAATCAAAATAAACTGCAACTGGACCCCATAAAACTTAGAGTGACCTCTACATGGCTCCAGTTTGACCCTTAACTTGAATTAACTGAGCTAACTAAGTCCTCCTGACCCAGTCAACACTTATAAGCTGTCATGTGATGTGGAATTACAATTTACTTCTAATTTAATTAAGGGAAAATTAAATTAGAAGCCCCCTTGGGGTGCTGTTCTTGTTGCCAATTTCAACACTCCCTCTTAAGAAGAAAGGGATTATCTGCTACCCGATCATGCCTCTTTGGAGCTCAAATTTCCTCTTGACAGTGCCTTCATCAAGATGTCCACATCCTGCTCCTCCATGGGAATGTACTCTAACGACATAATCCGCCTCGGCACACAATATCTGAGATGGTGATACCGGATATCAATATGCTTAGAACTGTCATGAAATACAAGATTAACCAGGTGTTTTATGGAACTTTGGTTATCACAATAAATCACTGTTGGATCCATCTGTCAACCAAAAAAACTAACAAGTATCTTCCTCATCCAGATGGCCTCACATGTTGCCTGACTGACCACAATGTACTATGCCTATGATGAATTGAGTACAATTGATATTTGTTTCCTTCTATACCAGGAAACTGCTGTTGATCCTATGCTAAAGATGCCCTCTGATGTGTTCTCCCTGTTGGATTGACTCCCTGCCCAATCTGCATCGGTTTGTTTGTACCATAGCCCATACTTTGTAGTGCCTATGAGGTATCTCAACACATGCTTGCCTACCTTCCAAAATAGCTTGGTAGACTTAACCATAACTTGACTAAGCTGGTTAACCCATGTCTGGTTGTGTGTTAACCAAAAACATGAGTGAACCCACAAGATTCCTGTAGACAAAATCATCTACTACTTCACCTGAAGTAGTATCCTCCTTCTTCTAGTTTCCTGCTAGAGGTGTCTCCATGGGTTTGCTGCCCTCCATTTGGAACTACCTGAGGATCTCATTGGCATACTTTCCCTGAGATACAAATAGCTCCCCATCTCTTTGCAATATTTCCAACCCCAGGAAATAGTGCAAGAGCTCCATGTCCTTCGTCTCAAATTCTTTGGCAAGATCCTCTTTCCAAGACTTGATGAGTTTCTCATCATCTTTCAGTATCAAATCATCAACATAAAGTACAATAATCAAAATTTTACCTTCTACCACAATATGGTAAAGGTTCGCATTTGCTTCACTCTTGGTGAAGCCCAACCCGGTGAAATAGTTGTCGTTCCTGGTGTACAAAGAACAAGGTATTTTCTTCGGCCCATACAGTGCTCTCTTGAGTCTGCATACATGCGACTCTCTGTCAAAGGTCTCAAAACCTTTTGCTTGCTCAATTATTCCTCAATCATGCCATTAAGGAAGGTTGTATTTACATCCATATGATGTATCTGCCATCCCATATGTGCTAAGAGTGCAAGGATAGATATGATTGATGAGTACCTTGCGATTAGTGAAAAATTATCATCATAATCAATCCCCTCCACCTGATAGAACACTCTAGACACAAACCTGGACTTGTGCTTCTCCACCCTCCCATCTGCTACCTGATTCACCTTGTTGGTCCACCTGGATCCTACAACTGACTTCCTCTCTGGTCTTGGGATAACTTCCCATGCACTGTTTATGATAATGGAGTCATACTCCTTAACCATGGCATCAAGCCAAATTGGTTTCTACACTACTTCCTCAAAAGAGGATGGTTCTATCTCTACACCTTCACTCATAAGAGCCATGTATCTAATGTCCCGTTCTGGGGACCTTCCCTGTTTGCGCTGTGATGTGGGTGCTCCCATATTCTCTCTAGCATCAATAAACAACTTGCCAGCCTATCTGGTGTGCTTCCTTCCGTCTCTGGATGTCTCTGCATGAGTGGGTGCTTCTACTCTCTGCACCTCTGCCTGTGGTTGCTCCACATCTTGAGGTTCTTCTTTTGGATCCAAGAGCTCCTCAACTACATGCAACTGAATCTCCCTCTCAAGGGAAATTTGCATGGCCTCCTCTTCATCAAATTTCACATCTCTTCTGACCACTATCAGCTTGTGTGATGGAAAGTACACCTGATAGTTGTGAGTTGTATCAATGTACCCCATAAATATCCCCAACTCAGCTATTGGCTCTAGCTTCTTCCTGGAATCTTTGGTCACAAGGAAATAAACTGATAAACCAAAACTTTTAAAATGTAACACATCTGGTCTTTTACTTGAAAAATCTTCCTTTGGTGTACTCATCACAAGTATCCGATGAGGAATTATGTTTTGCACAAATACTATTGTATTTCATGCTTTCGCCCATAGATGCAATAGTAGGACCTAATCATGCAACATAACTCGTGCTGCTCCCACAATAGTTATGTTCTTCCTTTTTGTAATCCCATTCTGTTGTGGGTTATGAGGTGCTATCAATTCCCTTTGAATTCCTTCTAAACCACATAATTTCTTGAATTCATTAGAGAAAAATTATCCACCATTTTCGCTCCTCAGAGCCTTCACCTTCTTCCCTATATCTTTCTCGACAAGTGCCTTGAACTCACAAAACTTGGAGAACGTTTGATATTTCTTCTGTATAAAGAAAATCCAACACTTGCATGAAAAATAATCTACAAAAATCACATAATACCTATGTTTTGTTGTGGAAGCTGTGAAGAACGGTCCACACACGCGTGAGTGAATTATCTCAAGGGTCACCTTTGCTCGAATTTCCTTATCATGAAAGGTGGCTTTAGTATACTTCCCCAATTTACACCCTTTGCATGTATCTCGCAATGAAAGTGAACCCTTTGGAAGTCCTGTAGATATCTGCTGCATGATATTCAAAGTGCCATGGTGTAGATGACCCAATATCCTTTTCCATAACTCACCGATGTTTCATCTCTCCACCTTATCTAATTTTTTTCTTAAGGAAGGAAAATATTCTACATCCAATTTGTAGAGGTTCTTTACTCGAACCTCAACTTTTTTCACATGTCCCGTGGCTTTGTGATGAAGGAACACCTTTCCTTCACCGAATATCACAACATAGCCACAATATTCCAACATAAAAACATAAACCAAATTATTCTTTAAACCGAGAACATACATGACATCTTTTAATGTCAAAAGAATTACCTGAATCCTTCTTAAAAGTAATTGTACCTATACTGGTAGCACTATACCTCAAATCATCTCCCATATCAATATGCATCGGGAGATCCTTATCCTCCAAGTTATTATATAGTTGTTTGTTTCCGCTCATATGGAATGAAGCTCCACTATCTAAGTACCACACAGAACCCATCACTGATGACACCATGGATGCGATGAGGGTGAAATCCAACTCGAACTGTTTAGCAAGTGCTTCATGTTCCGCTCCTCCTAAGGACTTCTTGTTAGTATTCTTGTGCAACACTTGGTATCATAGTGCCCAAGCTCATGACAATGAATTTTTTTTACCTTTGAAAAGTCTTACTTCTTTCCTGCTTGATCAAAATCCGATTTGAAATGGGACACCTTCCCTTTCCCATTTTTTGCCTTTCCAACCAAGGAACAATTCTCCTCATCATCAGTCTTTGATGAGGATCCATCTATGGTGTTCCACCGAATCTCTTATTGTACCAAGACGAACCATAATCGCTCCCACTTTGGTAGCTTCTCCCTCCCATTCATAGAGTCTTGGTAGCTATGCCAACTCTTGGGAAGGCCTGAAAGTGCTAGGCTCATCAAATAATCCTCGGAAACTATCACCCCAACACTTCCAATATCATCTCGACATCGAGTGAACTTCATTAAGTATTTTGGAATCATGTCTCCCTTATCCATCTTGATCCTTCTGAGCTTGTCCTTCAGTGCTAACTTCCTGTGGTTGCTGCTATTGTGAAATAGATCTGTTAAGGACTTCCACATAGCACATGGAGTTTCCTTTCCATGGAGGTATAAAACATTATGATCTCTAACTCCTTCTAACATGATCCTTCTCGCCTTTTCTACATTATTCTTCCATGCATCAAGAAGTTGAGCATCTGCTGCTGCAGGATGGGGAATATCACCGTCTATGAATTCCTTTAGTCCATTTTTCTCCAACACTTCCTCCATCCTGTCCTTCCATGCTATGTAATTATAATTACCCTCAAGCGAATATTTGAGTCTCAATCCAATGAAAGCCATATTAATCCGTTGTTGGTCCCAAAGAATAAATCCAAAAAGTCGATTCACCTGTTCAAAAAAAACTCTGGTTCTTCTCTTCTATAGCGATTCCTACTCTGATACCATGTAGAAATATCTAAATATATTATACTGATCTTGTAATGTACTAAAACAAAATACTGAATCAAATATACCAATTGCAGAAACCAATTATGATCACACAATCACATAAATAAGAAAGAGAAAGAATATCAATTTCACAACACAAATATGTATCTAAGGAAATATTCAACTGAAAAACCCACTATTTGTAAATTTCATAAAGTTAATAATATGAAAAAATACATTGACATTCTCTTCATGAGAAACCTCTACACTCTACTAACTGTCTCACTTTGATCTAAGCAAGTTTGGTCCAATATTTAACCACTTCCTTGCCTCTGCCTGACCAGCCTTTCTCATGCATTCTTGGGCTAATTGAGACCCTATTAATAAAGAAATTCCCATCAATAGATTCCACAATACATCCAAGGAATCATGATGACCTCATGCATGACGTGTACACTTTTCTAATTATACAACTGATAGTTCTCTTCCCTTTAAATCCAATCTCAACTGAGCCTTCCTTAAAACTACCATGCAAAAAATATTTATAGTGAATTATTAGTTATACGATTGATCACTACATGTGAATTAAATCATATTTAATTCACTGGACCTATCACTAACTCATCTCTCAATTAGAACTAGTTAAATTGATTTTAACTCAAATAATTGAGTTAACTAATTACAACTCAAAATAAACTGCAACTAGACCCCCTAAATCTTAGAGTGACCTCTACATGCCTCCAGTTTGACCCTCAACTCGAATTTACTGAGCTAACTAAGTCTTCCTGACTCAGTTAACACTTACAAGCTATAATGTGACATGGAATTATAATTTACTTCTAATTTAATTAAGTGAAAATTAAATTAGAAGCCCCCTTAGGGTGTCATTCTTGTTGCCAATTTAAACAAATGTAATATACAAAACAATCATACAGAGATGGGACTTTCCCTACATGCTGAAGAATAACAACTCCAATGAAGACAAAAATGTCTAGGCAATGTTTAGTGAAATAGAGGTAGAATAAATTTTATTTTGGTTATCATTGAAGAATGGTCTTGTTTTTCCAAGAAATAGACATATTTGAAAAAGATTTTATTACTCAAATCTAAACTTATATAGGAAAGGGTAAAATATACAATTAATTTTCAGAATATCCAAAATAATATCTTAGAGAAGTATGCAAGAACCTTGGATATAAGGAGATTCAATAGATGGAGATATTTCCATAGGGACATTTGATGTTAAAAATCCTTTACCCCTGTGCCTAATTAGAACACAAAAAAACAAAAAAATAAATGATACTTTCATGATTTAAAAGGCCTACATTTTGTATACAAGCAAGGGATTAAATGAAGGTGACCCTCAACATGATTATTACTCAATATTTCAAGAGTTTATGAATCTTAGGAATTATCCATTTATAATGGTGTTATGAGACACACATGTAGGTTGTAGTCCAATAATTTAATTTGGGAGATACATAATTCAAGAGTTTATGGAGATGGAATATGAGAACTTGGGAATGTAACAACCCTGGTGAAAATTCCATGTAAAATGTTATAAAGGAAAAAAAAGAAACCACAGTTGATGGGACACTTATTCCAAGCTGAACGTTGGGAAAAACATCCTAGTGGGTGTTCACTCCGGTTTATTATGGCTAAGGAAATTGGAAAAGGCAATGGAAAAGGCTTTGGAAATGCAGGAGGCATTAATTGGCATTAATTTATGAAAATAATAGAAATTAGGAGAAAAGGAAGGTGAAAGGTCACATGTTGCATGTGAGGAGGAAAATGAAGGAAAATAATGGAAATTGAAGAAATTAGAGGCTTCATTGATAAAAAGGATTATGCGGATCAGTTGGAAAATTTTTGTTGGTTCAACCTATTTTTAGTTCATTTTTGGAGCTCTCTCATTATTCTCCCTTTCTCTCTTACTCTTGGACACTTAGATTTTTCTTGGAGCACTTTGGCATTTGAGCAAGAGAGGAAAAGAAAGCAAGGACGAGTAGGATCAAGGAACTAAAACAAGATTATTTGTAGGTATTGATTTGCATATGTGATTTCCTTACTAGATTTGGCATGCATGGTATTGTGTGTGGTTCTTTTCTGCCTTGGGATGGGTTTTTCTAGGTGTGACAATGTTTTTCAGCCTATCCTTGCCATTTTCGTATAGCTTTGATGAGATGGGTTTCTCATACTTCGGTTGAGCTGGATTTCAAGATGGATTCGAAGATGAGTGGGGTGGATTTCCAAAATGAAAAGCACATGTCCTAGTGGCACCTGAACTGGACCATGGATCACGGTAAAGCCCCTGGCCTAGTGTTGAAATGACACCCCAAAGGGGCCTTCTGAATTAATTTTCCCTTATTTAAATTGGAAGTGAAATTGTAATTTCATCTCATGACAACTTGTATCAGTTAACTAAGTCAAAATGACTGAGTTAGCTTAGGAAATTTGAGTTGAGGGTCAGAGAGTAGGCATGTAGAATTATCCCATGATTTAAGGGGGTCTAGTTACAATTATTTGTGAGTTGTAATTAGTTAACTCAAGAAATTGAGTTAAAATCATTTTAACTAGTTCTAACTGAGTGATGAGCTAGTGAGAGGTCAAGTGAATTAAATTTGGTTTAATTCAGAAGTAGTAATCAATAAGTTAACTGATAATTCACTATAAATAGTTGTTGCATGTCAGTCTAAGGAAGGCTCAGTTGAGATTGAGGTTAAAGGGATGATAACTATCAATTGTATAATTAGAAAATTGTATAGGTCAGTTATAGAGTCACGTGGAGGTGAAGGAATAATTTCACAATCAATCAGAAGGATTTTCTTGTTTAATAGGGACTTAATTCCTCCAGGAATGCATGAGCAAGGCAGGCTGAACAAATGCTAAGAATTAACTAAGTAATTGGCTAATTTTTCCTAGATCAGAGTGAGAGAGGTTGCAGAGTGCAATAATTTCTCTGAGAGAGAAAAACATTGTATTGTTTCATGATATTTACTTGATACAATATATAGATGGCAGGTTTTTAGGTAGTATGCTTTCCCCATATACATCTTGTGTTGTGCAATTGATTGTCTCCTTCTCTTACTTGTTATGTGATTGTGCGATCATGTTTTGTTTTCGCAAATTGTAGAAGGATGTAGTATCTTGTTTTAGTACATTATAAGATCATATTTAATCCCATTGTTATATTTTCTACATGGTATCAGAATGGTAGGAATCACAATAATAAGACAAGAACATTGTTTGTTTTTATCAGGTTCGAATTTGCATATTTATTCTTCAGGATCCAATAATAGATCAAGATGTCTTTCAATGGTTTGATACTCAAATATGCACTCGAGGGAAGTTCGAATTATATTGCATGGAAGGATAGGATGGAGGCAGTGCTAGAGGAAAAATGACTAAATTCTTTCATAGATACTAATGTCCCGCGACCTGTAGTAGCAGATGCTCAACTTCTTGATGCATGGAAGAAGAATGTAGCAAAGGTGAGAAGGATCTTGTTAGAGGGAGTTTGAGACCATATATATTGTCTCGAGTCTCCCTGAGAAGGAGAATCTATATGCGATTTGGAAAGCCTTGACAGATTTGTATCAGAATAAAAGTGACCACAGGAAGTTGGCGTCGAAAGACAAGCTCAGGAAGATCAAAATAGAGAAGGGTGACACGATCCAAAAATACTTGACAAAGTTCACTCAGTGTTGAGATGATCTTGGAAGCGTTGGGATTACTGTTTCCTCAAATTATTTAGTGAGCCTAACTCTTCTATGCCTTCCCAAGAGTTGGAATAGCTACCAGGACTTTGTTAATGGGAGGGAGAAGTAGTTGGACTGGGAGCGACTATGGCCTGATCTAACACAAGAAGAAATTCGATGGAGCACCAAAGATGGATCCTCATCAAAGATTGATAATGAGAAGAATTTTGGCTTGGCTGACAAGGCGAATAAAGGAAAAGGGAAGGCGTCCCATTCCAACTTCGAGACCGGAAAGGCAGGAAAGAAGTGATACTTTTCAAAAGTAAAATTTTTCAACTGCCATGAGCATGGACACTATGCCACAAATTTTCCATAAAATAATAACAATAAGATGTCCTCGAGAGGAGAAACAGGTGAAGCATTGGCTTCATAGTTCGAGTTGGAATTAACCCGCATCAAATGCATGGTGTCATCGATGGTGGGATCTGGGTGGTACTTGGATACTAGAGCTTCATTCCATATGACCGACAACAAAGAATTATTCAGTAGCTTGGAGGAGAAGGATATCCAGATGCACATCGAGATGAGTGACAAAGAGAGGTATAACGATACCAGTGTAGGTATAGTTACCTTTTGGAGGGGGTCATGTAATATGCTCACATTAAAAGATGTCATGTATGTTCCTAGTTTAAAGAAGAATTTGGTTTTTGTTTCTATGTTAGAAGACTGTAGCTATGAGGCGATCTTCAATGAAGGAAATACGTTCCTTCATCACAAAGCCACGAGCTAGGTGAAAAAGGTTTGGGTTTGAGTAAAGAATCTCTATAAACTGGATGTAGATGACTGCACAACACTTAAGAGTAATGAAGAGAATGTGTAAATACAAGACATCAGTGAATTATGGCACAGGAGGTTGGGCCATATACACCACAACGCTTTGAGGATCATTCATCATATTTGTACAGGAATTCAAAAGGGTGCACTTGCACAGAGAGACACATGCAAGGGGTGTACATTAGGGAATTGTATCAAAGCCACCTTTCACTATAAGGAAATCTAAGCCAATGATATCCTTGAGAGAGTTCACGTAGACATGTGTGGACCATTCTCGACAACTTCCACAACAAAGCATATGTATTATGTAATTTTTTTTGATGATTTGTCAAGAAAGTGTTGGTTTTTATTCATGTAGAATAAAGACCAGACATTGTACATGCTTTGTGAGTTCAATGCACTTGTCGAGAAAGATATAGGGAAGAATATGAAGGCTTTGAGGAGCGACAATGGTGAAGAATACATATCTAACGAATTGAAGAACTTCTGTGCCTCAGAAGGAATTCGAAGAGAATTGATTGCACCTGATAACACACAATAGAATGGGGTTGGAGAAAGAAATAACAAAACTATTGTGGGAGAAGCACGATCTATGTTGCATTATTAGGGCCTATCATTGCATATGTGGGTGGAATCATGCAATACAACAATATTTGTGTAGAACATAATTCCTCATTGGATACTTGGCATGAGTACACCAGAGGAGGCTATTTTAGGTAAGAGACTAGATGTTTCATATTTTAAATTTTTTGGTTCATCTGTTTATTTCCATGTGACCAAAGATGCTAGGAAGAATCTAGAGCCAACAATAGAGTTGGGGATATTTTTGGGATACACTGATACACCTCACAACTATCGAGTATACTTTCCAACGCACAGGATGACAGTGGTCATAAGAGAGGTGAAATTTGATGAAGACAAAGCCATGTAATTTTCCCTTGAGAGGGAACTCGAGTTGCATGTATTTGAGTAAATCTTAGCTCCAAAGGATGAGCCTCAGGATGTGGAGAAACCACAAGAAAAGGAACAAAGAGTGGTAGAAAACACCCATGCAAAGCCATCTACCAGAGATGGAAGGAAGCGCACCAAAGAGGTTGACTGATTTTTGTTGGATGTGAGAGATATTGTGGGAGAAACCACATCATAATGCAGGAAAAGAAGGTCCCCAAAGTGGTACACTAGACACATTTATCTTATGAGAAAATGTATTTAGATAGAACCATCCCCTTTTGAGGAATAAGTGCAGTAGCTAGTGTGGGTTGATGCCATGGTTGAGGAGTATGAATCCATCATCATAAATAATGCAGGGGAATTTGTATGAAGATCAGTGGGGAAGTCAATTGTAGGATCCATATGGGTCTACAAGGTGAAGTAGGTAGCATATGGGAGTGTGGAGAAGAAAAAGAATACATTTTTTGCCAAAGGGTTCTTAAGGTGGAGGGGATTGACTATGATGATCATTTTTCACCAGTCGTAAGGTACTCATCTATTAGATCCATCCTTGAACTCTTGGTGCAGATGAGATGGAAGATACATCAAATGGGTGTAAAGACAACCTTTGTCAATGGAGTTATTGAGGAAGAATTATACATTGAGTAGCCGGAAGGTTTTGTGACCTTAGATAGGGAGTCGCATGTGTGCAGACTCAAGGGAGCACAGTATGGGCTGAAGCAAGCACCTCGTGCTTGGTACACCAACATCGACAACTATTTCACCGAGTTGGTTTTCACCAAGAGTGAAGCATATGCAAACCTTTATCATATTGTGGTTGATGGTAAGCTTTTGATTATTTTACTTTATGTCGATGATCTGATACTGATAGGTGATGAGAAGCTCATAAAGTCTTGCAAAGAGGATCTTGCAAGAGAATTTGAGATGAAGAACATGGGGTTCTTGCACTATTTCCTTCTATTTGAAATATGGAAAAGAGATGGGGATATATTTGTATCTCAGGGCAAGTACGCCAAGGATATTATGAAGAAGTTCCACATGGAGGGAAGCAAACCCATGGAGACTCCTCTTGTAGGAAATTGGAGGAAGGAGGATGCTACTTTTGACGAAGTAGTGGATGCTATTGCTTACAAATAACTTGTGGGTTCGCTCATGTATTTAGTGAACACACAACTTGACATATGCCATGTAGTTAAAAATCGTAGCCAAGCTATGGTTAAGCCGACCAATATATTTTGGAAGGCGAGGAAGCATGTGTTGAGATATATCGGAGGCACTATAGAGTATGGATTATGGTACAAACAAACAGAAGGAGTAAAGATTCAAGGCTTCACCAATGCAGATTGGGCAGGGAGTCCATCCAACAGGAAGAGAAAATCATGAGGCATCTTCAGCATGGGATCAACAATAGTTTCTCGGTATAGTAGGAAATAGAGATTAGTTTCACTCAGTTCAACAGAGGCAAAGTACATGGTGGCTAGTTAGGCGACACGCAAGGCCATTTGGATGAGGAAGAGACTTGTTGGTTTCTTTGGTCAACATATGGATTAAATAGTGATACATTGTGATAACCAGAGCTGCATCAAACTCTGTTAATCAAGTATTCCATGAAAGGTCCAAGCATATTGATATCTGGTATCACCATCTCAGATATTTTGTTCAAAGGTGGATTATGTCATTAGAGTACATTACCACAGAGGAGAAGGATGCAAACATCTTGAAGAAGGCATTGTCAAGAAGAAAATTTGAATTCCATAGAGGTAGGATCACGGTAGTGTTGATGCCCTGAAAATCGGTGCAACAAAATTGGGGAAAACCACCCTGTCGGGGACTTAAAAACCGTCCCTTATCCATTCGAGATAGTGGCTCTGACAAGTTTTAAGGGACCATTTTCCCAATGAAATATAATTTTGGTGGATGGGTGGTATTTTAACTAACTGTGACTTGATAAATGAGAGTGATAACAAGCTTAAAGAAAATATATATATACCCATCTCTATCCCAGGAAGAATTATCTTTCTATGTGATTTAAAGAGATGATATTTCAATGAATGCAAATAAAGATTCAACACACACTTAGAGAGATGAAAAATAATTTAAGATAATTGATTTAATTAAATAGTTAATTAAATTAATTGAATAAGCATATATGACATCTATTTATTCCATGTATTGAATATGTAAAAAAAATGGAAATCAAACATTTTCAGAAGTGAATTAATGCTAGATTATGTTAAAAAGATACATATAACAAAATACATTAATAAAAACCAACTATTTCTCATTTGAAACAGAATATTAACATAAAGATAAAAGTACCATATATATGTTGTAATAGTCCAAAATTTTCACATGTGTTTGTTGGAATATTATAGTTCTTAATAAACTTAATTAATTAAGTAAATAAAAGGGTGGAGGGACCCATAATCCTCAAATATGAATAAGATCCACTTTTGATGTGTGTATGTGGACATTTTAGATCTGGATCTACATTATGGAGTAGTGGAGCATCTACTTAATGTGAAAGGAGTGGAGATTATGTCTCATTAATGAGAAAGATCATGGAGGATGAAGCAATCAACTAAGATCATGGAGGGAATCAAATGTAAGATCATAGAGAATTCATGATGAGATGATGGAGGAAGTGATGCATTAATGCAAACATGGTGGAGAGGGTGATCATTACATGCATACATGATGGAGATCATGGAGAGACAATGCAGTCAACATGGAGTCCTATGTCCACATGTACATTGCAATTATGAGGTGGGCCAAGGCATGAGAAGGCTCATAATCTATATAAAGAAGACGAAGACACAATAGAAGGAGGCTTTTGGTATTATTGATTTTTGATTTGTTTAGATCTGGAGTTGTCATTTGACATTCCAAGCATGCTTATGATGTTTAGCTAAGTCTACAGTGTTGTTTAGCACAGGGTGTTTCCGAGCAGAAATCCCACCCTTACCCATGGGGGACTTTGAGTGCCTACTCTGGGAAGGTTTTATATTGAGCTAATTCATCATCAGACATTGGTGCCATATTGTTCTTACTTTCTGTAGCCCACTTATCTTCATAAATAACACATTTTTGCATCAGGGTTTGAGAGGAGGAGGTTGTCCTTCAATATTTCAGCTAAGGAACCGGTGAAGGATTCATCCTATCACCTTGAGCTTCAATATCAACCTTTAAGTGCTTCAAATCTATATCAGGCATCAGGCCATCCATCATACATCTTCGAGCAGTATTAGTTCCATCAGGAATTGCGCAGTCCAGTCTTGCAGATCCAAGGGAGAAGGGAAGTTTCTATTATTTCAACTAGAAATCCTTGGAGGGACCATTCCCTCACTTGTATATCATTGCATCCATCAGTATTGAGCTTCATAGCCACATTTTGCATAAGGTAGAAACCTCTCCTTCCTATACAACGTAGTTTATCCAACTGTTGTGTTTATAGCAACTGCATCTTGAAGGAGGAGGAAGAAGAAGCAAGATATCAAGCTTCTAGCTTAGAGATTTGAAGGAGGGACCAACCCTTAAAGCTTAGATCTATTTTTAAATCATATTGTAGCCATCTTATGATCAGATCCAGCTTTAGATCTTCATAACGCAACAATCAAGGGATCAAACCCCAAGAGGGTAAATTTCCAATCTCATAGATCCAGAATTTCCTTTATGGGTTATCATGAGTTTCCATCATAGTGACCAGATCTAGAATCTTGGAATAATTAGAGCTCCATATTTCCATAACTCTGCATTTCCCTTTTCAACCAAAAAGTATATGTAAATCATCTACTTAAGGGACAACGCAGTATTTCTTCCAATAGATCTCCAGTTACGCAGTGCTTGCTTTCACATGTTTTCAGGGTCATTCTAGCCTATGTATTTGGCTTGAGTGCATCTATTTGAGCACTGTTGTAATTGTAATCCATCTCCAATAATAATAAAAGGATCACCTATTCTGTATATTCTATGATTGTTGAATCTTTTATGTATACTTGTTGCAGTTACAAATATTATGCTTTTGTATCAATGCATTATTCCATTTTGGGATATTACAGTGGTATCAGAGCATGATCTTTGGCTCAACTTGTAAACATTATTAACAACGTATGAAAAACAAATAGTAGAGATCTACTATGGAGGGATTAAGTTTTGCCTCATATTTCTTTAGAGATATGAAGGATCTCTCCAAAGAGATCAATGAAACAAGGAGAGAGTGGCAAAGAGAAACTTCAAGAAGGTTTCAGAATGAAGAAGGTCCTAGTACTTCTTGTTGGCAGCAAAGAAGCTGACCGGAGAATCATAGATCTCCTCATAGATCTACTATGCCCACTTTCTTTGAAGAAGGTGAATGGTATCGAGATGAAGAAAGAAGAAATATGGAACTTGAGACTCATGAGACTCTCAGTTTATATCTTGATGAGTACAAAGCACATTCTAGAGCATTCAAGGAGAATCAAACTCTCCAACAATTTTTCAAACTCAAAGAAGAAACAAGATCCTATAGCAGCAATAGAAGAAAGAGGCACAACAGATTCTATTTGCCTAAATTTGATAGATATTCCTCGAGTATTGTAAAGGCTTGGAGGAAAGAGTTAGATGTATTTTTCAGGCTACATCTTGTAGCTGAAAAAGAGGCTGTTCAGATTGCAGCAATTCATCTTCAAGGTGAAGTCAACGATTGGTAATTTGGTCACATGGAGCATGCAAAGGTGACTAAATATTCAAATTTATTTTCAAGGTTAAGAAACAATTTTGATCGAAGTAGATTAGAGATATTTCACAAAGAGACATTTCCTGAGAAGTCAAAGAAGGATGTCATTCTTGTCACTCTGGACAAAGAGTCACTACATTCACCACTAGCTGCAAAATTACTTGTATCCAGAGGAGAGACACTTGCATCTTTGCAAGATATTCTTAAGATCTTGACATATAGAGTGCCATGCATGATTCAGGAGATGCATGAGGAAGAGGAGGTAGATTCTAGTGCTAGTTCATTGATAGAAGAACAACCATCACTCTTACCAGCAGTTGGAGAGACTATTGTTCCAGTTGGAGGAACTCTTGTGGTCTTGCAAGAGGTTCCCACACATCAGTTGATCCAAGGTATGCATCTACTTTCATCTCATATTGTTTCAGTACCTCTTATTAAAACTTATGGGGACATGCCATTAGGGCCATTGCATGACCAAGGATTAGAACAACATGCTGATTTGAAGCATCAACATATCACTGCGCAAAGGACCCTTGATTTGATCAAGGAAGAGAAGAAGAACCATCCTAGTTTGTCATTGATGAACTACATTCAACCCTTTGAGTTGAAATGTGGAGTTTCAGAAGATGGGATGAATATGATCCTATGTACAATGGCTGGCTATGAGTTCAACATTGTGGCTTGCTTTGAGACAACAGATACATCATTATGGAGATCAAAACACTATCCATGAGTAGTAGTGAGAAGAAGAGGACCCATTCCTTATGGGAGCAATCAAATGGCAGCTTCATTCATGAAGAAATGGAGAAGAAGATGATAGATGGTAGACATCTTGAGATGGGAAATATTTTCCCCTTTCATGATGACTCTTTCTCAATGAGCATCACACAGCTCAAAGGGAAACTTCTACTTGCAGCAGATCCATAACCTTATTGGTTTTGGAGGGCCATTGATGAAAAGAGGATCTCATGAAGAGACCTCAATGGAGGTGCACTTCAACATTCCATGGAGTGCAAAGTTATTCATTTGGAGGATGTTGGTATTCTACAATGGGAGGACACCAAGATTGATCTTGGCATTTTTCATCATCCACATTGGGATGAACGGATCTGGATGATGAGCAGGAGGTCTCCTACCTTCCTGCAAATCTATGATATCAGGAAGCAAGAAGCATGGATGCACTAGTTGCTTTTGGGTGAGTATGGATACTACCCAACATATCACATTTCCAGGATCCATGCCATGTATATCACTGATGACATGCGTCATCAGGAGGCATGGCTGTGCTAGTTATTGATGAGAGAGTTTAGACATCACATGATATATCTTATGTCCTTGTATTTAGTTTTGTTTGGGATATGTCTCATGTCTTTACATGTATTTCTATTTGGGATATATTTCATGTTCATGTATGTACTTGGGTTTGGGAGAAACCATAACTCTCACATGATATGGCATAAGGGAGCTTGTTTGTATTATTATGATGAGACATTTCACATGTCCATTACTATGTTTTTGCTCCATGACTTGCATCATGATGATGTAAGGAGGCAACAATAATCCTTGTTTCTTTGGTTACTCTTGGGAGAGTACGGGCTGATTTTACCCCGTACATTACATGATGATGATAGAGGATGGCAATAGGAGGCCTTACAACGTTGGCTTCTGTTAGGGGATTATTGTCATTGTACATGGTATGATGATGATGTGATGGGGCATCAAGATGCCTTATTAAGGTGGCTTATCTTGAGATAATATGGGCACTACATTTGGTACAATGATGATGTGGTATGACAGCAAGAGGCATTGTTGCAGTGGCTTCTGTTGAGAGAGTATGGCTCTCACATTTATATTGATGCAGATTTGGCATGGGAACAAGAAGCATTGCTGCAGTGGCTTATTTTGAGAGAGTATGGCTCTCATGTTTACATTGATGCTGATTTGGCATGGCAGTAAGAAGCATTGTTGTGGTGGCTTCTTTTGAGAGAGTATGGCTCTCATGTTTACATTCATGCTGATTTGGCATGGCAACAAGAAGAATTGTTGTGGTGGCTTCTTTTGAGAGAGTATGACTCTTTTACTTGTTTTCATGATGGTTTAGCATGGAAAAAAAAGGATTTGCTGTTGTTACACAGTAATTTGTCACCATCCCTGCAATCCCCGTCTCGCCCATTGCAGGTTCATTTCTGTGACCAATAAGCAGTGTCATGCCTTGCAAATACCATCATTGCATCCCTTGCCATGAGGACAACATTTCTTCTATGGATCATTTCCTGAGCAGACCCCTAAAAACACTTGTTTTTGCCTTGGCGCTGGTAGCCCGTTATGCACTCGCGCCAATGAGGAAAATTAACACTGAGCCCGCGCCAATTGGCGCTCTGTCCCAGTCAAGCACCCGCGCCAATCTGCTTTTGGAAAGTTTTTAAAAAAAGAGGCGAAGTTTCGATTACAACAACTTTGTGGATGAGTCATCAGGAGTGGTTCGCACAGATAGCCGACCTTCCTCCTTTGGCCTCTTGTTTCCACCATATGGGGAACCTCCCAAAGGATAAGGCCTCCCTTCCACTATTGTAGGGATCCCAACCTCCTCCTCTCCTCTATAAATATAGCCTTCATCCATTGATGAAGGGGGGAAAGGCTGAAAGGCTGATAGTCTTGAAGTGCGTAAGCTTTGAATCTCCAAATTCCCAAGAGCCTTTGCGCTGTAAGAGCCCTCTTTCTTTCCTTAAGGCCGACTCAAGTAAGGAGACTATTGTCGAGAGACTCAGGAGAGGTTTGCCCTTTCCCTGGCGAGCTTTGTGAGACGTGAACAACTGGAGACGCATCCGAAGGGGAACACGACGTCAGAACATCGGTTGTAATCTTTCTTCGATTGTTATTTAATGAATGATTACGATTATGGTTCCACTTTGTTTTCAATGATGTTAATATGAGTAATGTCCTTTCTGACTGACATTTAGTTACGTATGCCGGATTTTATGCTTGTATCTGTTTGTTTCTTGCATGTGCAGGTGTCCATCCGCGGAGATCGTGGAGGATCGTGATCCGCCGGGGCTGAGGAACGGGAACGCTCTCTTCTTCAGATCATAAGCATTGGATTCCAGGTAGGCTTCCATCTTTAGTCTTTTCATCCGTAACTAGGAACTTGCGTCGTAACATTTTTGATTGTTGCTAGACCCCTGCTGGGCTAGTAGGGATCGCCTCTGTCCGCAGAGGGGATTTACCTCCTCAACAATTTGGCGACTCCGCTGGGGACCGTCTAGTTTTAATTGTCTCGTTTTAGTTGTCTCATTTTGATTGTTTCGTGGTTTTCCTTGCTTGGTTGGCCTTCTGGGCTGGGTTCTTTTGTGTTTTGTCTTTTGGTTCAGCCCTAGAGGATCAGATCTGACCTCTGCTTTTCCGAATTTTCACCTTTTCATAGTTGGCTTTATTGGCGCGAGTTTATCCCTGACAGTCGCGCCAGTTGGCGCAGTTTGCCAGTTCATCACTCGCGCCATCCCCTGTCTGGCGTGGATTACAGCCAGACAGTCGCGCCATTTCCTGTAGGTGGTAGGGTTACCCTTGTTCGGAAGTTTATTTTGGTCAGTATTTGGCTTCTGTGTTTGTTTTAGATTCTGCTTGAAGTGGTGAGTCTGGTCTTGGTTGGGAGAATTTTTTTTTTTTTTTCATTTTCAGGAATTGGCGCTTGTTGTCAGTTAGAAACCTGCGCCAATTGGCCATTGGCGCTAGTTGTCAATGTACAAGTCGCGCCAATTGGCGCTAGTTGTCAATGTACAAGTCGCGCCAATTGGCGCTAGTTGTCAATGTACAAGTCGGGCCAATTTCAGGATGTGTAAAATTTGAGATTTTTTCCCTAAATCCTTCACCAGTGTGTCTTTCCCTTCCGGCCTTTCCTCTGTATGAGCATAGATTACATTGCTCATTGTTTGGAATGTCTTCTTTCCATGATTGATTGATGTAAAAGGGAATGAATGCCTTGTTTTGATCTCATGCTTTGGAAGTCCTCTTTTTGTTTGACCTCATATGTCTTGTCGCCTTTTGAGGGATTTCGTGACAAAGTATTTTGAAACAACGATTGCATTCTTAGTGTTTGTTTGCATCCCTTTTGCTTTCATCCTTCTTTAAGGATATTTGCGTTCTTTTAGTTTTCGTCTCAAAGTGTTCTTTTCGTTTAAATGCATTAGATAACATTACATTGAAAAGTATTTTTTGAGATCCATCATTGAACTTAGATTACATTGTTTAATGATTGAAAGCTAGAAATCGCTTTTAGTGCATTCTCTTTCATTGAAAGCATGCATTAATTAGATTCTCGTTTCATCGAAAAATGCATTGAGTGCATTCTTATTATTTGAAAAGAAAAAGGAAATTGTGCGTAGATTACAATTGCATAGTTTTCGGAAAAATAATTTTGCATAGATTACATTGCATAATTCGCTTCGTTGAATGTTTTAAATTACTTTCGGATAGTGAAAGTCATCTAGTTTGAAAAAGTTTCGTTTTCAGTTTTGTTGTTTGTTGCATCATTGTTTGAAGCTCTTCCCTTAACTAGATAACATTCATCGAATTGAAAAGTTTTCTTTTCTCATGTAGCTGCATACAGGAGATTGTCATATGACATATGATAGGGCCTTGAAACCGAAACATAATTGAAGATCAACTTTAAAATCTATTCAATTAACCTAAGGCAACATTGAAACTTAACGAAACATATTTAGAAGTCTAGGCTAGAGACGTGTTCCGGCGTCTTTAAACCTAGTAGTTGTTGTTCGCCTTTTGGCTTTAGACAGCGCTAGTACGGACTTGTGCTCCCCGTACCGTCGCGTATATAAAGGGAGACCCCTCTAGGTTTTCAATCCTTTATCCACAGGAAGCCGAGTCTGCCGCCCTATACCCGTGATACACCAAACACAGCATTCGGGGAGACTACCTGCACGTACGGAAAGTCCTTGGTCGTTTTCTGTTTCATTATTGAAACCAAGGTGTATATTGCAGTTCACGGATATTTGGTACACCCTTTGTGCCTAGTATTTCCTGAGCAGTCATTTGGTCTTTTCTGACTCCCTAAACTTGAAAAGACCGTCAAGCGCTTGTCCTTTCACGCTTGTGTCAAATCTGAAAGAGATAGAGTCATATTTTTATCGTTTCTCGACTCTTAAAACATGAAACGGTAGTGTTTCTTACTTTTCAATGTGGTAAAAATTAATCACCCGCGATTACACGCCTGCTTAGTCATTGCTTGTTGACCGTTTGATCGTGTGCCTTGACTCTTTTTCAGCCCTTGTGTGGTTTTGAGTTTGGATGGAAAATTTTTCAGAGTTCACCAACCAAGGAATCCCCTCCGATGGGAATCCTGGTCCGTTTCCTCCCTTTGGAAATGTTGGTGCTCCTTATATGGAAACGTTGTCCCTTCCTGGGTTAACTGTTGGGTTGCCTGTTTGGTTGTTTTCAACCTCTGTGGTCCCGAATGTCTCGGCTACTGTTCAATCAGGTCCTCTGCCTGAACAACATCATGTTGATTCCAAGGTGGACCTCTCCCCTTCTTCGCCTGTTTCTGCGTCCTCCTCTTCTACTTCGCCTGGTGAAAGCCTGGATTCGAGTAACCAGGTGGTTAAGAAGAAGAAGAAGAAGACAAAGAAGAAGAAGTCCGATAAGCGAGAGGCTAAATGTACAGCTACTGTCTCTGAGGAATCTCCTCTTGATAGACTCTCCAACCCTCCACGGAAAGTCAAGTTCCCTTGCATGTTGTGCACGGGAGACCATCTGCTTCAAGACTGCCCTGGCATTCCCAAGGTTCTCGAAGTATGGTCCAACGGTCGTCCACCATTGCCTTTGACTTCTGGGAGAAATTTTGGGGGCACATCTTCAACTGGTACTGATAAGGCCTCTAAGAAGCAGGGTAAGATCACCAATCCCTGTAAGTTGTGTGAAGGGCACCATGCCATTCACCTTTGTCCTTATATGGATGAAGCCAAAAGAGTTTTGGACAACCCAACCGGTTCTACACCACGCCTTCCACCTGGTTATAATCGGCTTTCTTTGAGTCCTTCGCCAGCTGATCCTACGATTGGTCAAGAGTCATCCTTGGTCAATCCCGCTCCCCCGGAAATTCAAATTCAGGAATCCGTTCCCGACCAACCATTGGTCGTGGGATCGGTTGAACTGGCCCCGTCTACGGTGCACCAGGTCTTTTCCGTGGAGAGTGGATCTCATACCCCTCAGGTTCTTCTTGTTTCTTCAGATTCCTTGGATTTGGAGAAAGATTCTCTTGTCCCCGTATCTCAAGAAGTTGCTCCTCCGCCTCCCGTGATGGAGGTCCCGGAGGATATTCCTCCCACCTTCGAGATGGAGGTCGTGGAGGATGCTCCTTCTCCTTCCGTAACACCAGGGGAGGACCATCTCGGTTCGATGGTAGCCCCTCCAAGTAGTTTGGTCGCTTCCTTCGATTGGACTCGATTTGCAGGATACCGCCTTCCGTCTTATGTGCCTTTCGAGATCACAGTACAGGCTTTTGGTCTGGTCGTACCCAGCACCATTATAGAGGAAGGCGCGTCTGTTAGTATTCTATCCTCAACTACTTGGCAAGCTTTTGGTTCGCTGCCGCTTGCGCCTATTACGCAGAATCTGTTGGCATTTAACAGAAGAACGAGTCAACCGTTAGGGATCCTTCCAAGGTTACCTATTACTTTGGGAGGTAAAACCGTCCATATGGACGTGATGGTTGTTCCAGGCCCCTTGGATTTCAATCTGCTTTTGGGGCGCGATTACACCTATGCCATGGGAGCGCTTGTCTCCTCCCTTTTTCGTGTGATGTGTTTTCCACATGAAGGACGGATCGTGACCATTGATCAGCTTTCGTTCTTTGGTCCTAATGTGGCAACTGGTCCGCCATCACCCCCTCCTGGTTTCTATCCACCCGTTGTATCTGCCCCACCACAGATCAACTATGTGGCTGCCTACCCCGTGCCTTTGCTCAGTGATGATGCCGTTGTGCATCAGGTGCTGGGGGCATTGGGTCCAGACTTCCAGGATGTTTTCCTTCCATCGGGAGGGGAACTCTTGGAAGCGATGACTTCTTGTTCATAATGAAGCAAGGTCATCGGAGCACGGTTCGTTTTCTTGTGTCAAGCTCCTTAAAAAATGAAACAAGGTTGTCGGAGCAGAGTTCCTTGTCTTGTGTCAAGCTCCTTAAAACATGAAACAAGGTTGTCGGAGCAGAGTTCCTTGTCTTGTTTCAAGCTCCTTAAAAAATGAAACAAGGTTGTCGGAGCAGAGTTCCTTGTCTTGTGTCAAGCTCCTTAAAAAATGAAACAAGGATATCGGAGCAGAGTTCCTTGTCTTGTGCCAAGCTCCTTAAAAAATGAAACAAGGTCTTCTGAGGATAGTTCTTTTAATGTGTCGACCTCGTTAAAAAATGAAACATGTTCCCGTTCAATTCGAGTCTTTGTTTAGATCTCTTAAAATCCCAGTCGAGTCTTTCTCTGATCTCGTAACTTGAACCTTCACTCCATCTGACTTTCATATGGATTGAAGCTTGGGGGGCATGTACCTCAAATTGAGTCACCATACTGGGGGCATGCTTACTATTTCAAGCATAGTTTGTTTCCGTTTCAAGCTTGTGTAAAAATGAAACCGGTTTCAAGCATAGTTTATCTTTGTTTCAAGCTTGTGTAAAAATGAAACCAACTTCAAGCAGAGTTTCCTGATTTCAAGCTTGTGTAAAAATGAAACCTTGCCCATTTTACCTCTTGTGATTGCCATTTTATCAGCCTGTATTTCCTAGATGAGCCTTGGTTTTTTCACTCCATCGTCACTATCTGCTTGGCCGATCATATGCATTCACTTGGTTGTTTTACCCATTCCTGAGGAACCGCTGCGATGAGTGGTCTTGTTAGCCAGCCTCTCAACCTTTACTTGTCCAGAGCAGTTCCACCATTACCGGAACCAGTTGCTACCCTTTATACCACTCGTTCCTCCAGGAGGAGTCAAATTTCAGCTCTTTTCTGACTCTCTAAACATGAAAAGATCGCCGAGGCCCTTGTTGTTTCGATCTCATTAAAATGGACACGAATAGACATCTACCCAGTATATGTTTAACCCTTTTTCGGGCTAGGATAGATTGATTATGAAAAAGGAATACCCTAGCCTATCGCGACTAGGAGGTTTTCTCGGATATTGTTTTCTACCTTTTCGGATCTGAGAAACTATTTACGAAAAGGGACCTGTGGAGTTTACTTTTCTGCTGTCTTTTCAAACTCTCTAAACATGAAAAGACGCTGAGTTCTCCCTTTGTCAGACTCGTTAAACCCTGATGACATTGGATTCAGTCGTAATGACGTTATTCGAGTTTTTCCTTCCCAGGGCTCATTAAATGTACTAGGATGGATTTGTCCGAAGGACGGACTTATATGACAAGCATATGGTATCCTCTTCAAGCTTGTGTAAAAATAAAGAGATACTCACCGAAATGGTGGGGAAAAATGGAACCATCATCATTGTCGTGTCGGCAGTATGTCGCTCTTGAACATGGCACTTGTCTGCATTCGTGTCGGGTTGGGGACATCTCATCTCGTTTCTTCACTTTGCCTCCGTGGGTTTGGATAATCCCTTTTGACCTCTCATCTGCTCTTTGCCTCGTCACCGTGACCTTTGATCTTTTGATGTCAAATACTGCCAAATCCACTGTCGTGCCATCAATATGTTCAAGAGAAGTTGACCTCTGCACATATTAACCTTCCTCTGATTCTCATATGATCCTGATTCACAACAAAACATCATGTTCCTCTGTCTCGTGTCGATGATGTGGGAAACATTATGGCCCACCTTCGATCAAGATCACTTCCTGTCGACTTCAGCTCATTATCCAGGAAGTTGATCTAGAGACTCCTTCATGGTACCTTGGAGCCTGCATGCCTCAATGGCAGGTTCGTCGCATTCGACGTGAGGTTTTCATCATTGGCCTCCGATCGAGTGATTCTGCGGGTGTTCGACGCCAACTCATTGATTCACACGCCGTAGATTGTACCTGTAGTACCTTGAGGACCATTGTCATTATTGGTGGTTTCTCTCGCGTCTGTTAACAGCTTTCATCATTGGCTGGTAATCGGACGATGTTCTTGCATGTTCGACTTCAGCTCACATATTCACATGCTTGAACTTGTACTTTGTTGGGTCGAGATGGAGCGCAAGACCCTGGATTGTGTCTGTTGTAATCCAGGCTGCGATTGTGGATTATTATCATTATGTACATGACTCACTGATTGGATGGCTGCGACCATACCTGAGTCTATTTATTTTGATCCTTGCTGGATGGCTGCGCCCATACCCTGGATCCGGATTATAGTGTACTCTGTTTCGGATGGCTGCGCCCATACCGCATATACATCATGTACTTGAGATATCAGTTGTATCTTTCTGCGCAGGTTTTCCGACGGCGGGCCTTCAATTGAACATGTTCTCGTAAAGCATTTCACCCCTCTCTCTCTCTCGGGCCTCATGCTTTAGGGGGCATCTGTTACACAGTAATTTGTCACCATCCCTGCAATCCCCGTCTCGCCCATTGCAGGTTCATTTCTGTGACCAATAAGCAGTGTCATGCCTTGCAAATACCATCATTGCATCCCTTTCCATGAGGGCAACATTCCTTCTGTTGATTATTTCCAGAGCAGACCCCTAAAAACACCTATTTTTTCCATGGCACTGGTAGCCCGTTATGTACCCGTGCCAGTGACGGCTGCGACCATGCCTGAGTCTATTTATTTGATCCTCGCTGGATGGCTGCGCCCATACCCTGGATTCGGATTATAGTGTACGCTGTTTCGGATGGCTGCGCCCATACCGCATATACATCATGTAATTGAGATATCAGTTGTATTTTTCTGCGCAGGTTTTCCGACAACGGGGCTTCAGTTGAACATGTTCTCGTAAAGCATTTCACCCCTCTCTCTCTCTCTCGGGCCTCATGCTTTAGGGGGCATCTGTTACACAGTAATTTGTCACCGTCCCTGCAATTCCCATCTCGCCCATTGGAGGGTCGTTTTTGTGACCAATAAGCAGTGTCATGCCTTACAAATACCATCATTTCATCCCTTTCCATGAGGACAACATTCCTTCTGTTGATCATTTCCTGAGCAGACCCCTAAAAACACCTGTTTTTGCCTTGGCGCTGGTAGCCCGTTATGTACTCGCGCCAATGGGGGAAAATTAACACTGAGTCCGCGCCAATTGGCGCTCTGTCCCAGTGTTGCACCCGCGCCACTCTGTTTATGGAAAGTTTTTTAAAAAAAGAGGCGAAGTTTTGATTACAACAACTTCGTGGATGAGTCATCAGGAGTGGTTTCGCCTGAATAACCACGGCCTTCCTCCTTTGGCCTCTTGTTTCCACCTTATGGGGAACCTCCCAAGGGATAAGGCCTCCCTTCCACTATTGTAGGGATCCCAACCTCCTCCTCTCCTCTATAAATAGCCTTCATCCATTGATGAAGGGGCTGAAGGGCTGATAGTCTTGAAGTGCCTAAGCTTTGAATCTCCATATTCCCAAGAGCCTTTGTGCTGTAAAGAGCCCTCTTTCTTTCCATGAGGTGACTCCGGTGAAACTATTGTCAGAAGGCTCAAGGAAGTTTACCCTTTCCTGGCGAGCTTTTCACGAGAGCGTGGTATTGGGAACCTAGAAGGGAACCACAGCGTGAACGCCTAGAAGTTGTAATCTTTCTTGATTATTTATTTGTGAATGATTACGATTGCTACTATTTTCAATGATGTTAATATACCTTGTATCCCCTTTAAGTGACATTTAATTTAAATGGATTTGTCTTGTATCATTTCTTTCTTGCATGTCACGGTGTCCATCGCGGAAGGTCGTGGAGGATGCGTGATCTGTGGTGAAGGCAGGAAACAGCTCTTCTTGAGATCATAAGAATTGGATTCGGTGACTATCTTTAGTCTTTTCATCAGTAACTGGAACTTGTCATGCAGTATTGCTAGAGGCAGTATGCCTAACAGATTACCTCATCATGAGAGAGGATTTACCTCCTCCTTCATTTGGCAAGCCAGTTGTTATTGGGAGAATATGGTTTGAAATTGTTCATGTTCATCCATATGTATATACTTCTTGCATGGTTTATCACTATGTTGATGTTATGTTTGATTCCTACATGGCCAATAGGGCTAATGATGAGAGCATTGATAAATGCAATCTACTCTATGTATCATGGGTTGGAGAGATATTTCATGAGTTGGGGCTTTCTACCTTGGGAAGAGACCACTTCATTTTATGGATCTCATGTGTAGAGGAAATATTTGGTCATCATATGGTTACCACCTGGAGATTCATTGATGACGATGGGTATCTAACTTTTCAGTTGGAGGCCATTCTAAAAATTCTAGAGTGGAAAATTTGGGGCTGGACATGCATGACACATTGTGACATATGGGGAGGCCTTACATATGAGGATGCCATTTGGAGGGAGGATGTTTGCTGTAGCATTCACTTTTGCAGTTTCTTGAGGACAAGCAACATTTTGCCGGGGAGGACTGTAATATTCCAAAATTTTCACATGTTTGTTGGAATATTAGAGTTCTTAATAAACTTAATTAATTAATTAAATAAAAGGGTGGAGGGGCCCATAATCCTCAAAGATGAATAAGATCCACTTTTTATGCGTGTATGTGGACATTTTAGATCTAGATCTACATTATGTAGTAGTGGAGCAGCTACTTAATGCGAAAGGAGTGGAGATCATGTCTCATTAATGAGGAAGATCATGGACGATGAAGCAGTCAACTAATATCATGGAGGGAATTAAATGTAATATCATAGAGCATTCATTATGAGATGATGGAGGAAGTGGTGCATTAATGCACACATGGTGGAGAGGGTGATTATTACATGCATACATGATGGAGATCATGGAGAGACATCGCAGCCAACATGGAGGCCTATGTCCACATGTACAATGCAATTATGCGGTGGGCCAAGGCATGAGAAGGCTCATAATCTATATAAAGAAGATGAAGACACAATACTGAGGCTTTTGGTATTATTGATTTTTGATCTGTTTAAAACTGGAGTTTTTATTTGACATTCCAAGCATGCTTATGATGTTTAGCTAAGTCTGCAATGTTGTTTAGCACAGGGTGTTTCCAAGCAGAAATCCCACCCTTACCCTCGGGGGACTTTGAGTGCCTACTATGTGAAGGTTTTCTATTGATCTAATTCATCATCAAGAATTGGTTCCATATTGTTCCTACTTTCTGTAGCCCACTTATCTTCAGAAATAACTCATTTCTGCGTCATGGTTTTGAGAGGAGGAGGTTGTCCTTCAGTATTTCAGCTAAGGAACCAGTGAAGGATTCATCCTGTCACCTTGACTTCAAGATCAGACTTCCAGTGCTTCAGATTTATATCAAGAATCATGCCATCCATCATACATCTCCCAACAACAACAGTTCCATCAAGAATTGTGCAGTCTAGTTTTGCATATCCAAGGGAGAAGGGAAGTTTCTAGTATTTCAGCTAGAAATCCTTGGAGGGACCATTCCCTCCCTTGTATATCATTGGATCCATCCATATTGAGCTTCATAGCCACATTTTGTAGCAGACAACAACCTCTCCTTCCTATACAATGCATTTTATCTAGTTGTTGTGTTTATAGCAGCTACATCTTGAAGGAGGAGGAAGAAGAAGCAAGATATCAAGCTTCTAGCTTGGAGATCTGAAGGAGGGATCAACCCTCAAAGCTTAGATCTAGTTTTACATCATATTGCAGCCATATTATGATCATATCCAGCTTCAGATCTGCATAACCCAACAATCAAGGGATCAAACCCCAAGAGGGTAAATTTCCAATCTCATAGATCTGGAATTTCCTTTCTGGGTTATCTTGGGTTTCCATCATAGTGCCCAGTACTAGAATCTTGGCATCATCAGAGCTCCAAATTTACATAGATCTACATCATCTACTAAAGGGACAACGCATTATTGCTTCCAACAAATCTCTAGTTACGCAGTGCCTGCTTCGGCATGTTTTCAGGGTCATTCAAGCCTATGTATTTGGCTTGAGTGCATCTATTTGAGCACTATTGTAATTGTAATTCATATCCAATAATAATAAAAGGATCACCTATTCTGTATATTCTATGATTGTTGAATCTTTTATGTATACTTGTTGTAGTTACAAATATTGTGTTTGTGTATCAATACATTATTCCATTTTGGGATATTGCATATGCTAACTCTGCTCATTTGAAAAATAGTATATGGTCCACCCTTTTTCTATTAAGAAAAACTTTAAGAGTACAAAAGTGCAACTTCTGTAAAGTCTTCTTTTCAAAATTTCAGGACCCCTTCTTAAAATACATGAAGGGGTTTATATAATAAAACAAAGAATAAAAAAATAGTAATTACATAAAGAGTTGAGGAGGTTTAAACAAATCTGCTTAAATTAAGTGAAATTAAAAACATAAATGAAATTTGGTGGGATGACTCACTTCAGGATTGCATCGTTGTCTCTTTGGCCATTCATTCCTTCAGTTGAAGGATGTTGATCATAGGTTGAACCTCAGGAGGTTGGCCTGGCCTAATGCATAACTTCCCTATATAAACTGCCTCTAAATTTAGAGGCATCATGTAAGAGGAAGTATCTGTTAGACATTGCAACATTAGCCATTGGCTATGTGGCTTAACCAACTACTTCCAATACTTTTCCAAGTCCAACTTCTCCAATTTTCTGACGCTTTCCTCTTTTAGCTTGGACATTTCTTGCCAATATCTTATTAAATATTTTATAATAGGTAGAGAACCAGGGGGAATCTATCAATAAGATTAGCAGTAATGAGATTGTGGCTAACTGTTTCAAAAATGTTGTTAGCAACATCTCTGGCTCTGTAATTTTCCCTTTCAACTTGTTTTAACTATATGTCCCAATCAATAAATAAGATTTATTTTTTGGAAACTTCAATCCTGGGAAGATTGGCTTTTCAGCCTTTAGTAGTATCTTGCCAAATGACATACTGTGATACTTTGTCATCAATCTCATCAAAGCTGATTCTTTGGTCCACGACTCGATTCATCAATGAATCAATTTTTTCACATAGTTTAATAATACTAGACAATTTTTGGTAGAAAACAACTTGTTGTTGGGCCAACAGGGTATTTAATTCCAAAGCTTCCTTCCCAAATTCATCTACTTCGTGATTTTCTTTCAATTACTCAAAAATGAATTGCAATTGATGTATTCGAGTATCTTTAGCACTAATTTCAGATTGGTGCTACAACTTTAATTGATCTAGGCTCCGTTGGAGTTGTGATACTTGTGTTTGTAATTACTGATTAACACTCTACTTTTCTGCTTGCAATTAGGGAAAATTTTAAGGATGGAAGTTTATCTTAAATTTTAGAAACCTTGGCGAATCTTACTAGTCCCCAATATGTAAATTGTAAAATTTTTGATGATATTTTTGCAAGAATATTTAGGTTTCTAGTTATTTTATATTAGTATATAAAAAATATTGGTGATTTTTATGGTAAAATAATTTTATAATATAAAATTTGGGTGAATCAATTATCAAAAAAATGGAAATTGGCGAATTTTTTTTGGGGAAAAATCATGGAAAATTAGCCCACTTGCGAATATTAGCCCCTAAAATTTTCCCTTCTTGCAATTCCTGTTCCATTTGAAGGATTATTTCATCCTTTTCTTTGATTAATTGTTGAACTTCGGTGGCCTTGTCTATTGTGGTAGAGGCATATGCTTCTGTAAACTAAGTCAAACGAGTTAGATCCTGAGATGGATCTACTTGCAAGTCTTTCCAAACTACTTCCATAGGGACATATCCGAGAAAAATAATTTGTGACTGTTCTGTTCTCCTCCTTTTCCTTTGCCTTCTCATGACAAATTTATATCTGGGACTATAAAATAAATCTAAAGGAGGAATTTCTTCAATTTTCAGCACAATCTCCGAAGTAGGGTAGGCCGGGATAAATTCCAGTTGTTCTGTGTTAACTAATTTGTCAGTTGACCCAGCAGTAAACGGGTTCTGAATTTTACCTTTAGGTGTTTCCATTTCTTTTTGATGACCAATGATCACCATTTCTTGGTCTCCTTGAAGTTGTTAATTAAAATCCTTCTAGACATCATTTAAGTCACTTGGAAACTGTGGATCTTTGGCTTGCACTCCAGTAGACTTATCTTCTTCTGTTATGCTAAGGACTTTAGTATCCTTAGGTGGTTGCTCCTTTTCCTGATCTTTCTGTTGCTGTTCCTTCTGTGATATGGGTTGGGATACCTCTAGTATATTTAAAGGAATCCCTTCCAATATTTTATTTCTGTAATTCTTGAATTTTGAAAGCTGTGTGGATTGAAGCGTGATGCTGCTAATTTCTATACTGCAAAATAAGTGTCGACTGACTCAAATAAGTCATCAAAATCATCATCCTCTTGCACAAATGGTCTGAAATTCACTTGAGTTGTGAAATCGAAGGCAACTTGGTTTGGGTCATATTGCCCATTTGAAATTGTAAAAAATTTCAAGCATTGGATTTGATTGACCTCTAACCCTGCATGCTTGTAATTGTCTAACGCATAGAAACCACAGTGAATAGGAAAAGAGGGGCACACAACTTTCTTTTCTTCCTTCAAAAACTTAGTCAATCCATTATCAACAGTTTGATAAGCAATTTCTGTTACGAGAAGTTTATTTGGAACATACAATGGTAGGACATGTGGTTGAGCTAAGCTTCTGAAGACTTTTACATAAGTAAACAATTCTTCACTGAACCATTTTCTAATGGAGGTGAAGTCTGCTTGAGCTTCCTTGGATAATCTAGGGGCCTTTTCATTAAATACAACTTGAAATAATGGAAGCATCACTCCATGTCATATTTTGTAGAAATGAGTTTCATATCTTGATTCCATAAAATACTATGATAGACATGGATGGGAGTAGGGTCTTGGGTAGTCCATTTCCAACCCATGGTTGGAAAATCCGAGGTAAAACATACAACATCCATAATGCAAGCCCTCATGTAAAATGGGGGAAATATTTTAGATGAAATGGAACGATTATTTCTATATTCAAGAATTTGGGTGGCAATATTATTGGACAAAATGGTTCCTCAGTCCATGATATAAGAATCTGTAACCGCTTCCATATGAGTAACCCATTAAACTAAGAATTTAGTGGTATCGGGTTGGCCGAAGAGTCTAGACATCATTACATAAATATAACAATAGGGACTAGCAAGCGAATTAGTGGAATACATACACTTATCATCATTTTTATGCTTGTTTGGGTTGTTCCTCCACTGCTTTATGGGGTTTGACTTTAATTCATTCTCCTTGGAGAATTGTACAAGAAATTATTTATCGTATACCTTCTCTGGGTTTGGAATGTGGTACATTTTCTTCAAATATTCAGCTTTGAAAGATCCTATCATTGTTCCTCTGCTTGTTAAGAAAGTTGTGTCTCCAATATCGAGATTATCGATTATCCATTTTACCATTTTAGTATATGGTAAAATTTTGGGGCGTGTAGCAATCCAGTGTAAAAAAGAGTTGGCGACCTCTTCTACAGTACTTTCTGAAGAATCAGAAGCATCTGCAATAGCTTCTCTTTCAACCTTGTGGGGCTTCCCATCTTCAAATAATCTGTGCATTACTTTCTAAGAGGAAGAACCACTCTCTGACGCGCATGTCGTGTCTGTGAGTAAGGGGAGCATCTCAGTTACTTCACTAGAAAATGCTGTAGGATTAGTGGGAGCCATGGGTTTTTTGGATTTCTTTGTAGCCTTTGGAATTTCTAAAGAGCTCTGATTGTTTGGACTTTCCCGCGGACAAGAAAGAATGATAAGAAAAAATGGAAATATTGTTACAATAATAAATTAATGTAATAATGGAAATAATGGGTGAATAAAACTTGGCACGTGGATAATCCAAAGTTTCAATACTCTTGCAGTCAAATCATTTTTGGAGGCATGAGCTGTTAAACCGTTTAAGTTATGATATTAATGGAAAGCATGGGTTGATGCACCCACGTAATAATTTAAGCATTTAAATGAGATTTTTATGCATCGCAAATGTTATTCATTCGTGAACTCCTTAAAATTACAGATAGCCACCTTTCGCCGATTACTATATCGCAATTGCAATTTCGGCGGAATTGGACAATGGCCAGAAGTGGTCATGTAGCGAGATTGCGATGCAATGGAGTACATCACATCGGGTAAATGTGAAGGATAGATTAAATGTTGTCATGGAAAAAACACGATATGTGATTTGCGATTGATTACGTGGCGTCAGTGGGTCTCGTGATTTTTTTTTCATGTAATATCATTCAGACAAAAAACCATTTTCATTTATTAAAGTTATTTATTTTTTTCGCATCACAAATCATTTAGAGTGGATTTTATAAGCCATATGCATGTTCATGTGATCTTGCAATTTACTTGTATGTTTGTTTAGTATTCTTCGCTTAAGTGTCCTTTCAACAAAAACTTAACGTTTTTAACCCATTTCATTCATATTTCTATTTGAATTAATCACTTAAGGGTTTTATTCGTTCTAGTCTTAACATTTTAAAAGGGTCCCCATTATTTTTCTAAGGTATTTGTTCTAAATAATGGGGGTTGTTGAATAGAAAAATAGGTACCAGATAATCCTTTTCTTGTTGAGAGGGAGTGTTGAAATGGCACCCCAAAGGGGGCTTCTGATTTAATTTTCCCTTAATTAAGTTGGAAGAGAAATTGTAATTTCATCTCATGACAACTTGTATTAGTTAACTAAGTGAGAATGAATGAATTAGCTTAGGAAATTTGAGTTGAAGGTTAGAGAGTAGAAATGTAGGGTTCTCCTATGATTTAAGGGGGTCAAGTTACAATTATTTGTGAGTTGTAATTAGTTTACTTAAGAAATTGAGTTAAAATCAATTTAACTAGTTCTAACTGAGTGATGAGCTAGTACGAGGTCAAGGGAATTAAATATGATTTAATTCACAAGTGATGATCAATAAGTTAAATGATAATTCTCTATAAGTAGTGGTTGCATGTTAGTTCTAAGGAAGGCCCAGTTGAGACTAAGGTTAAAGGGATGATAAATTTCAGTTGTATAATTAGAAAATTGTACAGGTAAGTTATAGAGTCATGTGGAGGCCAAGGAATCATTGCCCAATCAATTAGAAGGATTTTTATATTTAATAGGGATCAAATTTCTCCAGGAATGTGTGAGCAAGGAAGGTTGAGTAAATGTTGAGAACTGGCTAAGTAATTGGATGATTTTGCCTAGATCAAAGTGAGATAGTTGGCAGAGTGCAAGAATTTCTCTGAGAGAGAAAATCATTTTATTGTTTCATGATATTGAATTTATAAAATATACAGATAATGGGGTTTTAGGTAGTTTTCATTCCCTAAATACATCTTGTGTTGTGAAATTGATTGTATCTTTCTCTTACTTGTTATGTAATTGCGCGATCTTGTTTTATTTCCGCAAATTGTAGAAGGATTCAGTAGCTTGTTTTAGTACATTACAAGATCAGATTGAATCCCATTGTTGGATTTTCTACATGGTATTAGAGCGTCGGGAATAAAAATAAGAAGAGAAGAACATAGTTTGTTTTGATCGAGTTCGAATTTGTAGATTTATTCTTCAGGATCCAACAATAGATCAAGATGTCTTTCAATGGATTGAGACTCGAATATGCACTGAAGGGAAATTCAAATTATATTGCATGGAAGGAAAATATGGAGGCAATTCTAGAGGAAAAAATACTAAATGCATTCATAGATACTGATGTCTTGTAGACTGCAACAACATATGCTAAAATTCTTGATGCATGAAAGAAGAATGTAGCAAATGCGAGAAGGATCTTGTTAGAGGGATTTTTAGACCATATTATCTCGAGTCTCCATGAGAAGGCGAATCCATATGCGATGTGGAAAGCCTTGACATATATATATAAGAATAGCAACGACCATAAGAAGCTGGCGCTGAAAAACAAGCTCGGGAAGATCAAAATGGAGAAGGGGGACACGATCCAAAAATACTTGAAAAAGTTCACTCAGTGTCGAGATGAGCTTGGAAGCATTGGGATCACTGTTTCCTCAACTGATTTGGTGAGCCTAGATTTTCTTGGCCATCCTAAGAGCTAGCATAGCTACCAGGACCCTTTTAATGGGAGGGAGAAGCTTCCGGATTGGGAGCGATTATGGTCCAATCTGGCACAAGAAGAAATTCAACAGAGCACCAAATATGGATCCTCATAAAACACTGATGATGAGGGGAATTGTGCCTTGGATGGAAAAGCGAAGAAAGGAAAAGGGAAGGCTTCCCATTACAAATCCGAGACCAGCAAGGCAGGAAGGAAGCGAGACTTGTCAAAGGTAAAATGTTTCAACTGTTATGAGCATGGACACTATGCCACAAATTGTCCACAAAAGGAGAACAACAAGAAGGCCCAAGGAGGAGCAACAAGTGAAGCATTGGATTCAGAGTTTGAGTTGGACTTCACCCTCATCGCATGCATGGTGTCATCGATGATGGGATATGTGTGGTACTTGGATAATTGAGCTTCATTCCATATGACCGACAACAAATAATTCTTCAATAGCTTGGAGGAGAAGGATATCCATATGCACATCAAGATGGGTAGCGATGGGAGGTATAACGTTATCGGTGTAGGTACAGTTACCTTTCAGAGGGAGTTAGGTAATCCACTCACATTAAAAGACATCATGTATGTTTTTGGTTTAAAGAATAATTTGGTTTCTGTTGCTATGTTGGAAGATCGTGGCTATGATGCGATCTTCAATGAAGGAAAGGCATTCCTTCATCACATAGCCACGGGACAGAAAATGTTGGGGTTCGAGTAAAGAATCTCTATAAAATGGATGTAGAGGACTGCAAAGCAATGAGTAGTAAAGCAGAGAAGGTGGAAAGCCGAGACATCATTGCGTTATGGCACAAGAGTTTGGGCCATCTACACCACAACGCTTTGAAGATCATGCAACAAATTTCTACAAGACTTCCAAAGGTTGCACCTGTGAAAAGAGATGCATGCAAAGGGTGTACATTGGGGAAGTATACTAAAGCCACCTTTCATGATAAGGAAAGTTGAGCCAAGGCGATCCTTGAGAGAGTTCACTCAGACATGTGTGGAACGTTCTCAACAAATTCCATTTTAAAGCACATGTATTATGTGATATTTGTTGATGATTTTTCAAGAAAGTGTTGGATTTTCTTCATACAAAATAAATATTAGACATTATCCAAGTTTTGTTAGTTCAAGGCACTTGTGGAGAAAGATACAGGGAAGAAGGTGAAGGCTCTAAGGAGCGATAATGGTGGATAATACATATCTAACGAATTCAAGAATTTCTGTGCCTTAGAAGGAATTCAAAGAGAATTGATTGCACCCCATAACCCATAGAAGAATAGGGTTGCAGAAAGAAATAAAAAACTATTTTGGGAGCAACATGAGCTATGTTTCATGATTAGGGCCTACCGTTTCATATGTGGGCGGAACCATGCAATACAATAATATTCGTGCAAAACATAAGTCTTCATCAAATAATTGGGATGAATACACCAGAAGAGGATTTTTTAGGTAAGAGACCAGATTTATTGTATTTTAAAATTTTTGGCTCATTTGTTTATTTCCATGTGACTAAATATGCCAGGAAGAAGCTAGAGATAACAACAGAGTTGGGGACATTTGTGTGGTACATTGGTACACCTCAAAACTATCGGGTGTACTTGCCAACACACATGATGACAATGGTCATAAGAGATGTGAAATTTGATCAAGAAAAAGCCATGCGATTGTCCCTTGAGAGGGATCTCAAGTTGTATGTAGTTGAGGAGCTCTTGGATCTAAAGGATGAACCTAAAGATGTGGAGTAGCCACAAGAAGAGGAACAGAGAGTGGTGGAAACCACTCATGCAGATCCATCCAATAGAAATGGAACGAAGCGCACTAGAGAGGCTAGCAGATTATTTTTGGATGCGAGAGATAATGTGGGAGCACCCACATCACATCGCAGGAAGAGAAGATCCCCAGAGTAGTACATTGGATACATGGATCTTATGCGCGAAGGTATTGAGATATAACCCTCCTCTTTTGAGGAATCAATGTATCAACCATTGTGGGTTTGCGGCATGGTTGAAGAGTATGAATTCATCATCAGAAATAGTGCATGGGAAGTTGTCCTAAGATAAGTGGGGAAGTCAGTTGTAGGATCCAGATGGGTCTACAAGGTGAAGCAGGCAACATATGGGAGTGTGGAGAAACACAAGGATATATTTATGGCCAAATGGTTCTCTCAAGTGAAGGGGATTGAATATGATGGGAATTTTTCACCAGTCACAAGGTACTCATCTATTATATCCATCCTTTAACTCTCAAGGCAGATGGGATATCAGATACATTAGATGGATGTAAAGACAATGTTTCTCAATGGAGGTATTGAGGAAGAAGTGTACATTGAGCAACCAAAAGGTTTTGAGACCTTATATAGGGAGTCACATGTGTCCAGACTCAAGATAACACTATATGGGTTGAAGCAAGCACCTCGTGCTTGGTACACTAGGATCGACAACTATTTCATCGGGTTGGGTTTCACCAAGGGTGAAGCGGATGGGAACCTATATCATATTGTGGTTGAGGGTAAAATTTTTATTATTGTACTTTATGTCGATGATATGATACTGATAGGTGATGAGAAACTCATAAAGTATTGCAAAGAGGATCTTGCAAGATAATTTGAGATGAAGGAAATGGGGTTCTCGCACTATTTTCTTGGATTGGAAATAGGGAAAAGAGAAGGGGAGCTATTTGTGTCTCAGGGAAAGTACGCCAAGGAGATTATAGTGAAGTTCAACATGGAGGGCAACAAACCCATGGAGACTCCTCTTTCAAGAAAATGGATGAATGAGGATGCTACTTTGGGTGAAGTAGTGGATGCTATTGTTTATACGAAACTTGTGAGTTCAATCATGTATTTGGTGAATAGATGACTCGACATATGCTACACAGTTAATTAGTTGAGCCAAGCTATGGTTAAGCCAACCAAGCTCTTTTGGAAGGCAGGGAAGAATGCATTGAGATATCTTAGAGGCAATAGAGAGTATGGATTATGGTACATATAGAAAGAGGGAGTGAAGCTTCAAGGCTTCACCGATGTAGATTGGGCAGGGATTCCATCTGACATGAAGAGCACATCAGGAGGCATCTTCAAATAGGATGAACAATAGTTTCTTGGTACAACAGGAAACAAAGATCAGTTACACTCAGTTCAACACAGGTAGAGTACATGCAGGCCATTCAGGAAGCATGTGAGGCCATCTGGATGAGGAAGATACTTGTTGGTTTGTTTGGTCAACAAATTGATCCGACAATGATACATTGTGATAACCAAAGTTGCATCAAACTCTTGGTTAATCTAGTATTCCATGACAGGTCCAAGCATATTGATATCCGATATCACCATCTCAGAGATTGTTCAGAGGCATTAGAGTACATTCCCATGGAGGAGCATGATGCAAACATCTTGGCGAAGGTGCTGGCAAGAAGCAAATTCGAATTCCATAGAGGTAGGATTGAGGTAGTAGATAATCACTTTCTTATTGAGAGGGAGTGTTGAAATGGCACCCCAAAGGGGGATTCTGATTTATTTTTCCCTTAATTAAATTGGAAGAGATTGTAATTTCATATCATGACAACTTGTATTAGTTAACTAAGTGAAAATGACCGAGTTAGCTTAGATAATTCGAATTGAGGGTTAAAGAATAGGCATGTAGAGTTCTCCCATGATCTAAGGGGGTCCAGTTACAGTTATTTGTGAGTTATAATTAGTTAACTCAAGAAATTGAGTTAAAATCAGTTTAACTAGTTCTAATTGAGTGTTGAGCTAGTGAGAGGTCAAGTGAATTAAATCTGATCAATCAATTAACTAATGATTTGCTATAAATAGATATTGCATGTCAGTTCTAAGGAATCCCAGTTGAGACTGAGGTTAAAGGGATGATAACTATCAGTTGTATAATTGGAAAATTGTAGAGAGTCATGTGGAGGCCAAGGAAGCATTGCGCAAAAAATTAGAAGGATTTTTTTGTTTAATAGGGATTTAATTCCTCCAGGAATGCGTGAGCAAGGAAAGATGAGTAGAGGCTGAGAATTGGCTGATTTTTCCTAGATTAGAGTGAGACAGTTGGCAGAGTGCATGAATTTCTCTGAGAGATAAAAATATTGTATTATTTCATGATCTTGACTTTATACAATATACATATAGCGGGGTTTTAGGTAGTGTGCTTTCCCCATATACATCTTGTGTTGTGAAATTGATTGTATCTTTCTCTTGTTACGTGGTTGTGAGATCATGTTTTGTTTCCACGAATTTTAGAAGGATTCAGTATCTTGTTTTATTAGATCACAAGATCAGATTGAATCCCATTGTTATATTTTCTACACCTAGTAACCCGTGAACCAGACCGTGGGTTGAAATAAATCTAGATTGTGTGCCTTGGTGGGCCTAGGAATCCTTGCTGGTGAATGATGGGATATACGGTAAAGCTAAGAGATGGATTGCTCTCCATTGGCCCAAGTAGTCCTGGGATGGGATGTATGGTAAATCATGGAGAGTGGGTCTAGGTGTAGGGCCTAGTGATCCCTGTATTAGATTGTGGATTACGGTAAAGCCTGAGAGACTAGGAGGCACTCAAATTACTCATGGTGTAGGTGTATAACTCTGGTAGCATTCATGCTTGTTTGGTTGGTTACAAGTCCAACATTCATGCTTGGAATATGGTGCAGGGGTCATTGGCTGAAGAGAGTGTTGGATCAACCAATCTATGGTCGGGTGGAACGTGGAAGTCCCATCTCTAGTTGGTTTTGACATTAAATAATGAAGAGAACATTCCTTTGGTATTTGGTATGCAAATGTACTGGTTATTATGTGGATTCTATTGCTGTTGTATCCATGGTATCTATGTTGTTATTATGTTGGTTATAAGCATGTATTTTATCAGTGATGACGTATGGCTCTATCCATGTTATTACTTGTAAATGAATACAAAATTTATCTATGGTCAAATAGATTGTATTTTAGCTAATGATGTAAGGGATAAATTATTCTTAGCAATTCTCAGATACATTTGAGACCCCTATGCTTAAATATATTGATTACACCTGTAGATTCAATGTTTGTGACATGTTTGAAAAAATTCCTGTTATGGCTAGAAGGGGTCCAGATGAGTTCTGGTTGATGTGATTGCTTCTGTATCATTTTCCTATTGCTATTTATCATCCCTTAAGTTTTCATGAAGTTATGGGCAGAGACCTAGGCTCTGGGCCTTAAAAGGCGGCTCAAATCCTAGAGCCGCAAGTACAAAATTGAGCATTTCAAGCTCTAGCCGCTGGCATGCAGTGTTATGCTTGCAGCTATAGCATCCTAGCCCCTGAAATGCAGTGTTATGCTTGTGGCTATAGCCTCTTAGCCCCTGAAGTGCAGTGGTATGCCTACGACTATGGATCAAACGGGGTCAAAATGTTAGTGTGACCCAGGGGTAAGAGGACTGAATGGTTGGGTTACCTCCTGGGGGTGTTGTGGTTGTTGTACGAGGTTTGTATGTTGTGTTTTGCGTCGATTCCACTTCCTTAAGGTCACGTAGGAGGTTGAATCTAATTGTAGTAGCCTCTCATCACATGTTTACCCCGGTTGGCGGGTTACTTGGGTTTATGTGGGAAGGGGGTGTTACAAGGAATTCGACTAAGGAGATACAACTTTATAAGGATTATGAAGCAATTTGATGGACTCCTACTTAGTCCACACATTGTTTGTCAAAGATAAGCATTTAAAAATTGGTTTAGATGACATTTTTAATTGTATTGTAAGTATTAATAGGGGTTGTTAAAGTATGATTCTTATCTAATGCATTAAAGATATGTATTATAAATGATATTAAATAACAAATTAGTTACATTGTAATGATACGAAAACTACCTAATCATTAATATAATGGGGGATTAAACTCATTGTACCATTTGACTTTATTGTAATAAAGTCATATCTTTTACAAGAGTCCATTGACTATGTTTCTAATTAGTTTATAAGCTTTATTGTTTGTTTAGAAAAATAACAACTAAGGAGGATAGATCATACTGTTAGTTGTACTACCTAATTTCTTAGTATGCAAGAGTGGTATTTATGATTGTTGATTTTGGTGTACTACAACAACATGGTTGACCAAAAGTTCATATAAGGTTGGTTTCAAGTGCACCTAGGGGGGCATTTTATATACCTTAGGGTCCAAGGAAGACAATTCCAAATGCACATGTTGTCTGATGTGGTACTGCAAAAGGGTGCCAAAAAAGTTTACAATGGTGTCCAATCAGGTGACACCACATGTATTTTATACATATATTTTCTCTAGTAGTAGGTTTACTCATCTAATAATAGATCTCCCTCTCATTTAAAGACATCATAACACATCTCTCGCCTAAATATTTTTTTTCTTGAATATGAATGTGTTGGCTTCAAAAATAACTTTGATACCACTTGTAGTGATTCTTAACCCTTATAATTGATTCACGAACAAGGAATTCAAAGAATATACATATAAAAAATATATAAAAGAGATGGATATGATAAAATATGTGAATCTTGTATTATTGATAATCAAAGAGAGAATAATGTTCTCTCACTTTTTAAGGTAGTGTGGCCTCTCATCGAGTAGAGCTCCAATCACAACAATACTTGATAAAGACATTCCATAACCTTTTATCTCTTTAAACATATTCTCAATAATGAAACCCTAACTACTTGTGGTTCCATTATTAATGAATACCAACCACCTAGTGGACCCTATTTAATAAAGAGGAGCTCTTTGCATGAAATAACTATCCTCTAACTATCTAATAGTCAAGCTATTCAAAAAAGATGGTTTCGTACATTAATTGATTATTTTATAAGTACCTTAAAGTAGGACCCTCAAAGTATGGAAGTGATATAGATAAAAAAGAATGTGTATACAAGAAGGAAGAGTGTGTGATGATATAAAAAATGCACTAACATTAGATAAAAGAACCAATGTTTTACAAAGTATAATACAATATCTAATGATGAAAACAAATATCAAAGTTCACAATAACTTAAAAACTTAAGTAAGACCATTGCTATGCTTAAAACATATGAATAATGTCTATATGTTCTAGACAATGACACACAAACCATAACTTAAAAATTGTACAAATAGATATAATATTAGTAATACAAAAATGAGCTACAAAATGTGCAATGATCGAAGATTTATGAGTTTGGTGTGACTCTAGCCATATGCAAAAATGATTATATAATTTAAACATCCTCAAAATTACAATCTAAATTAGAAAAGAACAGCACATAAGCATGAATAATTAGAACTCTCCAAACATAATTTATTTCATAAATTAGTTCTAGCTTATTTGGATGATTCTTGAATCTCAATGTTGGGATTCTATTCCATGACAACAATTTCATTTTCCCTTTTATTGTTCTATAGATATGATGATTCTTCAATCTAGATATTGGGATGGGCACCTCGATTCTACTCCACATCCATATTTTATTTTCCGTTATTTTTACATGGTCATACAATAAAGAAAAATCCGATGACTATAAAATATTCATTTGAAGTTGAATATATGTAATATGCTCTAGTAAATAAATGACACCCCTATTGAATGATATATTGACAAGCTCAATTATCAACTTATATAAAAGGATCCTCATAATAATTTAAGAGCATAAAATAAAGCACCAAAAACCATTTAAATACAAAAAAATCAAATCTATTCATATATCTGCCCAATTGTTACAGATAGTTGACCAACAACGCAGTTGGGTCAACTATACAACAAGCATTGATATATAACGCTGGGGATCATCGTTGCGGTGGGGTTGCAGAATGACGTTGCAGGAATTGGAGGTTGGATATGTGTGTCCTCTGCCAAGGGCCTCTCCTGCTCAAGATGGCACTGCTCCCATTGCGGCTTCGGCGCTGTGGTGGCACGATGAACGCCCTCCTGTATGATGCAGGCAGATATACGCCCTCCAGTATTGCGCAGATGCCACAGGCAGACCGCGCCTCTGTTATGATCAGTAAACCTGCAATTCTCGTACTGGTGGCTCTGCAGTTGACTAACACTAGCCTTACCCGAGTTGACACGATGCTGGTTGATCTTTCCCTCACGCTGTTGCAGCTGTGGTCAATGGGAGGGGGCCCGATCTCCTGTCCTCCATTCGCTGCACACAAGCTTGTCGATCAATTTCCTTCCTCACTACATTGCAGCTGTGGACAATGGGAGGTGGCGGCCCTCACCAATTGACGGGAATCGATCTCCCTCTGACGCTCGGTGAACCACTGAAACAACACGTCGCTCTGGCTGGAAAAGGGAGGTTGTGGCTCGAGGTCATAAACTCTGTACGGAAGCTCTTAATTATGTTAGACTCTTGACCAAAACACTACGGAGTTGTCTTTAGTGTGACTTTTTAGAGTTTCAGGTGCCGGAATCTGATGAAAAAAATTGAGGTAAAATTTTGATTTATGTTATTTAAACTGGTTTTTTGACTGCATATATGGATTCAACACCATAAAAAACCTCTAGGGCACTTCCATTGTGCAAGGTCACCCATCAAACCTCTGTTTTCAATAAATTCCTACCAGATTTTAAAGAAATTAGACCGGAAAAAACCACCGTAAAACCCTTCAAAAAGTGGCACTAAAGACTATTTGAAACACTACCACAATCGAGTTACATGCTTCCTCTTCTTGTCATGGCATGAGAGGCCTTCGTGATGGATCCACTGATGAACTTCGTTCAGGGTAACACCCTCGTTCCTTTTTCCAATCTCATGCAACCAATCCCGCAGAGAGAATTCCAGACCCAAAACCCTCAAAAGATGCATGAAACCTTTCTATCAAATTAGAAATAAAATAAAATGAACCAACTAGGGTGATTAGAGAAACCACCAAAGTTGGGTTGTCCACTAGGGTGAGATCGAATCCCACCAAAGAAAGGCCAAGAATTTCACGTGAAAATCCTCAATTGAAAACTTGGTTGAGCTCTTGAAATTCCCAAAGAACGATCCAAAATTTCATGAGTTGCTCTCGATCCTCCTCCTCCTTTTATAGTTGGGATGCTTGGAAGAAACTGTGGGAAAATACCTAGGGTCTAAAACCAAGAAATAAAAACCATGGGCTAATGCTGGTTTTTTAGTTATTTGTTTATCTACTATTATTTTATTATGATTTGGTCCAACCGAGTCAATCGGTTGGGGATATTACAGTTCTCCTTGCCCCGAATTGCTTGCCCTCAAGAAATTTCAACGTTGGATGTTCCAATATGTGTTCTCCTTCCTAGGTGGAATCCTCGATGGGAAAATCTTTCCATTGTACCAAATATTCACGGATGATTCTGCTCCAAAGCTTCCTTTCTCAAACCTCCAACACCTCATCGGGAATTGGTTGAAGATGGACCTCCTCATCTAGCGGTGGTAATTTAGGTGATGATTTGATGTTTGCTCCTAATGCCTTCTTCAAACAGGAAACATGAAATATGTTATGAATTCTTCTTTATGCGGGAAGCTCTAACTCATATGCCACTCCTATTTTCTGGATAACTCGATAGGGCCCATAAAATCGTGGCTTTAGTTTTTCCGCCCCCTTCTGCTTCAAGGGAGATTTTCTGTATGACTGAAGTCAGAGATAAAATACATCTCCTACTACGAAACTCCTTTCTATCCTTTGACGATCTGCATATAATTTTTGTCAATTTTGTGCTATCTACAGGTTCTCCTTGAGGGCTTTGAGAATATCCTGACATACCTGGATCCAATCCTTTGCCAACAATGCTCTATTATCCCTAAATGTTGTGTCTGCAAAAGACAATGCCTCATATCCATATAAGGATCAGAAAGGTGACATCCCTATGGACCTATGATAAGTGGTGTTATAGCAGTATTCTCCTAAGTACAACCACTTAGTCCATGATCGTTGTTGTCCTATGACATAATCTCGTAAGTAACCTTCCACACATTTATTCACTGCTTTTGTCTGTCCATCTATCTGCAGGTGGTAACTGGTACTAGGGGTGAGTTCTGTTCCAACCAACCTGCGTAAATTCTGCCAGAATGCTCCCATGAATATGTTGTCACGGTCACTCACAATGGTTTTGGGCAAACCATGTAGAGAAAATACTCCCTGGAATAATATTTCTGCTATTTGAGACACAAAATTTTTGGAGGGAATCACAAATAAGTGAGCATATTTGGTGAGACGGTATACCACCATGAAGATGCAATATTTGCCTTGTGAGGAGGGTAGCCTTGTAATGAAATCCATGGAGATAATTTCCCATTTTTGTTCCAGAATGGGTAGTGGTTGTAATAATCCTCCAAGTGTGTATGTTAAACCTTATTACTCTAACAGGTACCACATTCCTTAACATATTTGATAATGTCCTTCTTGAGTCCTTTCCATGTGAAACTTTCCCTGATGGACCTGTAGGTCTTCAAAAATCTTGGATGTCCAGCCAAAGGGGAGTCATGCGCTGCTTGTAGGATCTTCATCTTAAGCTGTGACACCGACACTAAATAGATTCGATCCTTATAATAGATAATATCATTGACAAATCTATACTGAATTCCCGATGGTTGTTCGTCAAGGATCTCACAAGCTGACCAATTCTTTGAGTATTCCACCAAAAGATGGGACTTCCAATCATCCACAATATCTATGAGGGGGAAGGCAGCTAGTCTCCTCGATAAGGCATCCACAACTGCATTGTTTTTACCTTTGACATATTCGATCTCAAAGTTACAGAATTGGATCTTGCTGACTCACTTTTGCTACCTTTCATTTAACCCCTTATGATACAGGAAGTATCTGAGACTATTATGATCAGTTTTGACCTTGAATCGGTTCCCCACTAGGTATGGCCGAAACTTGGCTAGTGCATGCATACTAGCCAACATTTAACTTTCATAAATGGAGTAAGAGCATTCATAATCCTACATCTTCCTACTCGCAAAAGAAATAGGATGATGATTCTGTGTTAGAACAACCCCAATTCCTTCCCCAGAAGCTTTGCACTCCAATACAAATGGTTGAGAGAAGTTTGGCAGGGAGAGAACTAGGCATGAACTCATGACTTCCTTCATTCGCTCAAATGTCTCCTGGCCTATCTTTGTCCATAAGAAGGCTCCCCTTTTTTTCAAGTCAGTAAGAGGTATTGCCAGTTGTGAATATCCCTTCACAAATCTTCTGTAAAAAGTACAAATACCCTAGAAGCTCCTTAATTCTGTTACACTTTTGGGAGTGGGCCAATTGAGAATGGCTTCAATCTTCTCTTGGTGGACCTTGACACCCTGGCCTTCGATGATGTGGCCTAGATATAAATTTTTTGTCATGCCAAACTCACATTTGGAGATTTTGGCATAAAATTGTTTTTCCTCTAATATTCCCAAGGCCTCGTCCAGGTGTTGCAGATTCTCTTCCCATGTTTGACTAAAGATCAGGATGTAGTCGAAGAATACCAACACAAATTTGCGTAGATGCTTGTTGAACACATGGTTCATACATGAATGAAATGTCGCAGGGGCATTGGTTAATCCAAAAGGCATCACTAGGAACTCATAATGTCTATAATGGCATATGAAAGATTTTTTTGGAATGTCTTGATCACGAACTCTAATATGGTGATACCCCGCGTGAAGGTCAATCTTTGAGAAATACTTGGATCCCTTCAATTCATCCATCAACTCGTCGATCTTGGGGATAATATATCGATTTTTGATGGTTTTCTTATTTAGTGCCCGATAGTCTATACACATCCTTAGGGACCCATCCTTCTTCTTGACCAGAACTACGGATGAAGCAAAAGGACTTGAGCTTGGTTGAATGTGTCCTAATGCCACAAATTCCTGGATTTCCTTCTTTATCTCATCCTTATATGCTTTGGGATGCCGGTAATGGGTAGTGATGACAACTTGGACCCCTTCCTCTAGTTCAATGATGTGCTCAAATCCCCTATCTGGTGGTCGTCATGGGGGTATATCTCCAAAAAACTTCTGGTGTTTTTGCAACAATGCCATGATGTCAGAGGGATACTCCTTGTGTTGTTGTGCTGGGTTCTTCTCCATGATTCAACACTCCACCACCCATACAATATCCCCACGTCGAAGATCTGCCTCCATCCTATTGGATTTCACAATCTTGGGAGGATATGCATTCATTCCTCTCAACATTACCTTCTTACCATTTGGTCCCATAAATGCAAATTCTAAGTCTTGATAGTTTACTGTATGAGTCCCGATAGAATATAGCCATTGGACCCCCAATACTACATGTGAGTCTGGACAATATACGACGAAGAAGTTATCTGTAATCGTGTAGTTTCCCATTGCTAAACTCATGATAGGGACTATTTTAGTGCATGACATGTGGTCTTATTCCTTCTTACCAGGAATCAAAATTGTAAATCCACCAAATTCTTCCGTCACCAATTCTCTTCTATCTACAAATTTTGCATCAATGAAGTTGTGGGAGGCCCCACCATCAATTAACACAGTCAATTTTTGTCCTTGTTTGGTGCCCCTGATCCGAAAAGTGTGATATCATGGGAACCTTGTAAGAGAAGAAATAATGCCTTCCTAGATCTCCTCCTGTATTTCCTCCATGCCTTATGATTCTCCTTGATCTAGCTCTAGTTGCTCTTCCTCATCTTCACTTTCGGAGAATACTTCAATATAATGGGCCTTTCCTTTGGTGCATCGATGGCCCGGTGTCCATGGTTCTTGACAAGAGAAGCATAGTCTTATCCTTTTGAGATATTTCCTCGTCTCATCATCCAACTTGCTATTTCCCAACGGCTCTAGTTGTTGCTGCTTGACTTCCTTCCCTTTCTGAGGAATATAAAAATTGGGTAGGAATATATTCTTGGGTACTGCATCCTGCATATCCTTCGCACGGTTAATTGCATCTTGCAAGGTGGTGGGTTGGTAGGCCCTAACCCAACCATGTAGGGGTTCTGACAACCCTTCTATGAACAACATGACCATTCGGGCCACGGAGAGGTTGGGGACCATTACCGCAAGCCTTTGGACTTCTGCAACATAAGATTCAATGCTTCCTATCTGTTGGAGGTTGGTTAGCTTTCAGAAGTACATGTCAGGATTCTTCCTGTCAAATATTTGTATCAACCTATGCATGAATTATGTATAAGAGATGATGCCATTAAATACGCCATCATGATGACATGTGGCATATTTAATGGTATCCATCTCCCACATGGGATTGAGCAGGAAACATGTGCCCAGTTTCTGTACCCATGATCGTGCATAACACTTTGTTGATCCATCAAAGTAAGGAAGAGTTACTTTTCCCACAACCTTTTGTAGATCCATGTTTGATTGATGGCCCCCATGTGTGGTAGTCTTCCTTTGTTGTTTTGTCCTCATATAATAGAAATCATAACTGGTTAGGGTTGCTTTCATGTTGGGAGGCAACGTATCATATTCCTTCATCCATGTTGTAACTGTCTCTGCAATTAGTGGAAGGGAGTCTTTCAACCTGGAGGAGTCATCTAAAAATGGAGGCATGACTGGTTGGCTGAAAGGGTTACTCCAAGTGTTGGCATGTTCTCGTGATGGATTGCTGCTCCGAATATTGACATACTCATGTGATGGACCATCCCCTCCTGAATGAGAACCTCCTTCCCCATTATTGCTTTGCACATTAGGCCATCCGATCTGTAATTTAAGAAGCTCCATAATGGTGTTTGAGTGTCGACGATCTTTTGTAAGGCATCTTCAAGTTTGGTATTTTCGTGATCACCCATTGGTCTTTCTTCTCCTTGATCCTTGTTCTCTTCATTTTTCCCTTGACTCCTAGCCCTTTTTCCTTCCCAATTGACGACAATCCCCCTTTGTTTCTCCTTTCTTGGCATCCCACAACTGGCCAAGATAGTGGCTCTGATACCACTGTAATATGATCTAGTAAATAGATGACACCCCTGCTGAATGATATACTAATAAAGTGACAATATCAACTATAAACTTATATAAAAGGATCCTCATAATAATTTAAGAGCATAAAATAAAGCACCAACAACCATTTAAATACAAAAATAAAATATATTCATATATCTTCCAACTTGTTACGGACAGTTGACCAACAACGCAGCTGGGTAAACTATACAAAAAACATTGATTTATAACGTTGGGGATCATCGTTGCGGTGGGGTTTCTGAATCATGTTGCAGGGATTGGAGGTTGGATCTATGCATCTTCTGCCAAGGGCCTCTCCTGCTCAGTGAGATGACGTTTCTCCCATTGCGGCTTCGACGCTGTGGTGGGACGGTGAACACCCTCCTGTATGCTACATGATGATCTACGCCCTCCGGTATTGCATATATGCCACATGCAGACCACGCCTCTGTTCTGCTCAGTAAACCTGCGATTCTCGTGCTAGTGTCTATGCAGCTGGCTAAAATTTCTGGCCCGAGTTGACACGATGCTAGTTGATATTTCCCTCACGGTCTTGCGACTGTGGTCAATGGGAGGTGGCCTGATCTCCTATCATCCCTATGCTGCACACATGCTCGTCAATCAATTGCCTTCCTCACTACGTTGTGGCTGTGGACAATGGGAGGTGGTGGCCCTCACTAATTGAAAGGACTCGATCTCCCTCTGACGCTTTGTGAACCACTGAAACAAAGTGTCGCTCTGGCTAGAAAAGGGAGGTCGTGGCTCAAGGTCATAACCTTTGTGCGGAAGCTCTAAATTATGTTCGACCCTTGACCAAAACACACTACCACAATCGAGCACAAACAAGGCTACATGCTTCCTCTTCATGTCATTGTGTGATAAGACTTCCTGACAGATCCACTAATGAGCTTCATTCAGGGTAGTTCCCTAGTTCCTTTTTCCAATCTCATGCAACCAATCATGCAGAGAGAATTCCATACCCAAAACCCTCAAAAGATGCACAAAACCTTTATCTCAAATTAGAAATAAAATAAGCTGAATCAACTAGGGTGATTAGAGAAACCACCGAAGTTGAGTTGCCCATTAGGGTGAGATCAAATCCTGCCAAAGAAAGGCTGAGGATCTCACCTAAAAATCCTCAATTGAAAACTCATTTGAGCTCTCAAATTTCCCGAAGAACGATCCAAAATTCCATGAGTTTCTCTTGATCCTCCTCCTCTTATAGTTGGGATGCTTGGAAGAAAATGTGGGAAAATACGTGGATATGAGTACTATCTTTTGTTCATTGATGATCACTCTAGGAAGACCTGGATTTATTTCTTGAAGACCAAGAGTGAGGTCTTCAAGCGGTTTCAGGAGTTCAGAGCTCTTGTGGAGATTGAGACAGGTCGGAAGATCAAGTCCCTCAGGTCGGACAATGGAGGGGAGTATACCCTTGGTGAGTTTGTTGATTATTGTGTGGAGGCAGGCATTAGGAGGGAGTTCACAGTTCCTTACAACCCTCAGCAGAATGGGGTTGCGGAGAGGAAGAACAGATCCATCGTTGGGGCTGCCAAAGCCATGCTACATGATCAGGGGTTATCATTGTTTTGTGGGCAGAGGCCTGCAACACTGCTGTGTACTTGCAGAACATGAGTCCACATCATGCCTTGGGGCATGTGACTCCAGAGGAGGCTTTTTTCTGGGAAGAAGCCTGATGTTGGTCACTTCCATATCTTTGGGTGCATTACATATTCCTATATTCCCAAGGAGAAGAGGACCAATCTAGAGTCCACTGTAAAGAAGGGCATGTTTGTGGGTTACATTGAGACCTCTAAATCCTTTCGTATTTATATTCTTGCAAGGAGGAAAGTTGTTGTTAGGAGGGATGTGAAGTTTGAGGAGGATAGGGATTTTAGGAGGTTACAGGGATTAGAGTATCTGGATTCACCAGACCCTTAGAAGCAGCTAATTCAGTCACAAGGATCAGAAGTTAAATCGATCACAATGTCAGGTACATCAGTGAGCAGTGGCTCTCAGAGTCAAATGGGTGGTGCTTCGGGAAACATGCAGAGCAGTCCATAGAGAAGTTCACAGGGTAGCCTATTGATGGACTGTTCACACGGTACTTTAGCATCTACAGGCATAGGTTCAGGCATGAGGTCGGTTGGTAGGCCTTCATGAGTTCAAGATTCTGAGGATGATGATGATTCTTTCACTCCACTAGGAGAAGTGTGCTGAGGGAAGAGGAAGCCTAAGTGGCTTCAAGACACCTTGAGAGAGGCCACATCTATTGCTGGGCCGAAGAGACAAGTTAGAGAGAGAAAACCACCTGAGCGGTTTTGTAGCTATATGGCATTGGTTCCTAGCATCGTTGACTCTGAGCCTTCTAACTATGAGGAGGCAGCTAGTCAGTAGGTCTAGAAAGAGGCCATGCAGGAGGATTATTCTTCTATCATGAAGAACAATGTTTGGGAGGTGGTGCCGATGCTTGAAGGGAAATCAATGGTTAATTCCACATGGATTTATAAGATAAAACATGCTGCAGATGGCAGTATCGAGAAGTTCAAGGCTCGATTTGTGGCTAAAGGGTTCTCCCAGGTAGAGGGAGTTGACTATGAGGAGACCTTCGCTCCTGTGGCTCGATATACTTCCATTCACTCTATTATATCGATAGCAACAGAGATGGGTTGGAAGATCCACCAGATGGATGTGAAGACCACATTTCTAAATGGCTTCATACAGGAGGAGGTGTACATTGAGCAACCGTAGGGCTTTGAGGTGCATTGGAAGGAGTCCCATGTACGCACACTGAAGAAGGCACTCTATGGCCTAAAGCAACCTCCTAGAGCTTGGTACTCGAGGATTGATACATACTTGTAGGAGTTTGGTTTCACAAAGAGTGATGCAGATCCGAACCTATACTTTATTGTGGTAGGTGAGGAGCCTCTCATTCTGGTGTTGTATGAGGGTGACTTGGTCATTACAGGTGAAGAGAGACTCAGAGAGGGCTGCAAGAGAGATCTTGCTTCAGAGTTCGAGATGAAGGACATTGGCTTGATGCATTAATTTTTGGGATTGGAAGTGTGGCAGGAGGAGGGGATTTCTTCCTGGGGAAGTACATCCTTAGCAGATTTCACATGGAGGATTGCAAACCCATGTCGACACCTATGATCACTAACTTGAAGAAGCTTCACACTTCATATTCAAAGTTGGTGGATCCTACTTTGCATAGACAAATATTTGGCAAGAAAAGAGGTCTCAAGGGGAGACCCAGGTTCAAAAAGGTGGCCAACAAGGGTTACCGCAGTGGTCTAGCACAACGTCGACATTTTCACCCTGCTGCGAGGAACAGAGTGTCTCACCCGAGGCGTGCCATGACCTTAATAAGGCTGGGATTGGGTCAGGTATCAATCAAGTGGGTAAATGCGCAAATCATCCATAACTTAAGTAATTCGAATAAGTGTAAATACCAGATAGATAAAATTACTCATGAACTTGATCAGAATGATAAACAAAAATTCAAAATAGCCGTATATCCCACTAAACCATAACATAAGATATAAATCAGAACAACAACCTTATATTAGAAAGTGATGCATTAACAACAAAAGACTATTACAACACTCCTCAGAGCGTGCTTGGTAGAACTGATTACAATCGCAGTACGAAATATAGAACAGAACGATGAGAGAGAGAGAACAAAACAACATGAACAGAGCTCTCCTACGGCTCCTACTCCCTGATCCCTATTGAGCCAACCTTCTCTTTCCACTGATTGGCTGCCTATTTGTTCCATTTCCAATGCGACTGACAGTCCTTCCTTATTTTTCGCTCGGCTGTTTGCTACTTTCCCTGATTGCTGGGAATCCCACTGATTGTCTTCTGCCGCTTCCCTTTGCTTCCGCAACAACCGCGCCACCTTCCCTTCACCTCTTCGCAACCATGACAACTCTTTGTCTACCGTGGTTGTGCTCCACCACTTGTTCTCCGCAACAAAAAACTGTTTAATTTCAAAACAAAGGCCCCAACAGGCCCCGACCACATCCTATTGAATAGTCCCGAGTCAATTGTTTCCTGCTGCCTCAGTCTCCATTGGTCCGCTTGACTCCGTGGCCCATTCTGTCTGCTCCTTTTCCTTTGCGTGCCCAAACAAGGGCCCCAAATTCAGGACCTTTGTTAGTGCGGAAGCTTTCAGCTCTTGGAAGCTGTCAATGGCCTATTGCCATCCTTGCATAAGCAGGTCTGTTTCTGTTGTGATCTGGGTGACCTCCTTTTCTCCCGCGACGGTCGGTAGACCGCCGAAGATGTTTAGAGATATGAAAATTAGCCTCGGCAACTATTTGTTGTATTTCTTGTGTTGTGGTCTTCACTGGCTGCTTGAGCTCTCGTAGGGCTTGTTTGGCTATGGCTAAATGTTCCTCAATCTGTTGTATCTGGACTTAGAGCTCCTCCGCTTGAGCATACAATTGGTCGAGTCCATCCGGGTGTGTGGCCTCCTGAATCTGTTTGGATAGTTGTTGTAGCTTTGCTGAAATTGGCTATGACTTCAAGGTGAGAGAGGTGGAGAATTCGTGGAGACCCTTCAGTAGGTCATATGCCTCCTTGGCTGCAGTACTCAGGATTTCCTACAACCCGGTGATCCGGGTCTGTCACTCTGTGATCTTCTCTGTGTAAATGACGACCGGGTCCGGTAGCGCGGGCCTAGCCTCCAATGCTGCCCTCAACTCCCTGTTTTCTCTGTTGAGATTCGAACAGGCCACGCGAACGTGAATGGACTGTCCGACTACGTCGTCCTCTACCATGTCACTTGGTATCTGATTATTGTGGGCTGTCATCGTGGGCTAGAGTTCCTGGAAGACCTTGGTCACCATGTCCAGTTGGCCCTGGAGTTGGCTCTTTTCTGTTCTCAACTGTTCACGCTCTTCATTAAGTGTGATAATCTGTACTTGTTGCTGCTCGAACCTCTGCTGAAGTTCTGTGTGAAGCCCCTCTGCCTGCTGCGCTGCCTTCTGAATGAAATTATAGAATTGGGCTGTTCCCCAGGTCTGCACACTTTCGGCTCTAGAGATATCTTGATTCAGCTGTCGTTCTTGGAGCGGCTTACTGCTTGCAATGGATCTTGTTGAGTGCTCTTGTGGTGACTGCGGTTGATTTGGTTGTGGCACCGGACCACTGGGGTTACCCATGCTTATATTGGGTTGGACTCAATGAAGTATCAACCTTGCCTGCTGGAATTGATTCATCTCTTCGGCTTGAGTTGTTATGTCTTCAAAAAAAGATGCGTCTTGACTTAAAAGATTCTGAAAAGAACCTGATCCAACCAGGGTTTGGCTAAACTCGGGTATCGTTGTTGTACCCGAGTTAACCTTGGTCTGGGCATCTCCGTTTGTTTTAGTTTGCACCCTGACTGGGTCAGATATGGTGGCTAATGTAGAGGGTGTGCGAGATGGGTGATCTTTGGAAGTGAATGAGGTGGTGATTGAGGGTTGGTGAGTGCGAGGAGGTGATATATGGATGTTGAGAAAAGAAAAGGGCTTTATGGGGGGTAGCTCCTAAGTCGTCTGGGGTTCTATTACGGGCTCTTCTCTGATTAGGACCCGTGTGTCCGTAAGTTGCATTTGATCTTCCCCTGTCAGATCAATGACTTGGCTGGACATTGTGACTCTCGCCTTCTTAGCCTTGGGGGTGGCTATAAGTGGCTTTGAGGCTTTACTTTTCCTGACGAGAGTTGTGGTTGCTACTGGTGGTGAAGTAAACAAGTCCAATGGTAGGGTGGTGACTAGGGGGACTGGGATGGAAGAGGATGTACCATTTGCTGCTTGAAATTCTGTAAATGTAGGAAACAAAGAAGAATCATTAGTTAAAGTTTGGACCACCTGGTTAAAGCTCTGTACCTTGGTATTTAGATACTCAATGATTGGAGTTAGTTCTAATCGCGACATCCTTTCCATCGCTTCCTCTGATGTCTCCCCCGGCAATGGGTCTCACAGCATGCCATCGAATGAGTAGATGTAGACTCTGCTTCTGATCTCCATTGCTACCTCAGGCCAGGAGCATACCTCTGCGTGAAAAGCCCGCTCATCAATTTGGAATTTCGACGGCCTCATATTGAAGGTTGATTTCGACACGTAGGCTGGCCAGATGTAAGTTTTCTTATGGTTAACCCCAAACCATATTTGTGCCACATAGTTGTCTAGCAGGGTTCATGGAATTCGCTATTGGCTCATCGCGACATCCACCATATGGCTGTACCAGAATTTGAACGTCTCCTCGTTCACCTCCTTCGAGCTGGGGTCCCCTGATGTTTTCCAGAGTGTGAAATTCATTGCGAGTGGTTGGCCTGGCGCCACTTCCAGTGGTTGCCTTATTCCTAGAAATGTCCATTTCCACATGGCCAGTGCCATGACAAGGTACCCATAGATGAATCCAATGGCCCTCCTGTAGTTGTCCTCACATGCTTCGAACAACTCATTAAGTAGAAACGAGCACCAGTTCAAATGTGCCCCCTGGAGACAATGCTCCGCAACTGAGATAGTGTCTAGCGTGCATTCCCATTTTTTATAATGTCTCATTGTTTTGCTTGCGATCAAGTAACACGCAAATTTGATCACCGGGTTGTTGATTAAGTCTATCTTAGCTCCTTTTCCCCCTCTCTTGGTGTCGTAATTTTTGTAGTAGTCCATGTCCCCTTCTTTCTTTGATCTCCTAGACACCATCTAGAAGGCTATAGAGACGTCTCTCCCCTCCTGTGACAACCCGGTCAATCTATGAATGTCTTCCATGTGAATTGGGATCTCTCTTCCCAGCCAGAGCGACCCATTGTGAATTCTGTTTAGTAGAAACTTGGTGCATTGCATTGCAACTCCCATAGTGTCAAACACTGGAAGGTTCCGTAGGTTCAGTATGGTGGATTGCTGCACACCTCTGAACTTTGGAAGTACTCTTTGTGCTTGCTGTCCCACCTCTATTGCATAATTATCCATGTAGATCTGTTTCTTCATTGCTGGAAATTGGAAAGAGTCTGTGAGGTTGGTATCAATCAACGAGGCACTGTCGTATTTGCCTACCAGGGATTCCATCTTGTGAATCCTCTCATCAAGCTCATGCTCAATGACTACTGGCACTACCCTGGTCATCTTTGATCTCCTTTGATACACTTGCAGCGCTATTCCTCCTCTTTCCTTATGAATCCCTGCTTCTGGACTCTTTCCTTGTTTTTTCTCTGGCGATGTTTCCCTTGCTGCGTTTTCTATTTCTGATTCTAACTCGGAATTCTCCGGCATTCTCGCACTTTTTGTCATGCAGGTTATGTAAGTAACCGACACGCATGAGGTTGATAAGACCCCATAACTAATTAATTTTCCCTGCCTTTCCCCACGGCTATAATCGTGTGATTAGTTACCAGGATGAGGTGGGTTCTGAAAAAGCTGACTGTGGTTTCAGGGTCTGGGTAGACATGATGGGTGATGGTTATGGCTTATTATGGAAAATTTATTGCAATATGGGTGATGCTAATTATGGCAATTATTTTTCAAATCTCGGTAATCCTACGGACTAACATGGGTATTATGAGTAATGATGATGGAATGATTTTTGACACGCTTTCCCTTCTGATGTGGCTGACACGTTGGACTTGATCCCCCCCCGACCACAATCAGTTGCGCTACGGCCTATGCAACGCAACAGTGAATTTTTCTTATGTTACGAAATATATTTATTGGGAATCCTATCTAAGCTCTTCTCAGGTGCGATATAGTTATTGACTTGATCTATTCTAGCCTACTCTACCCTACTAACTTCTCTTAGTTGCAAGAGCTTATTTGAAATGAAATGCAGAACTTACTCATGGTAGGGTTTCAGGTGTGCGCCATTCACCCATCCTGGAAGTATTTGTCCGTCTAGCTGTGCTAAGCGCACTGCTCCAGACTCTTTGATTTCGATTACGTGATATGGTCCTAGCCAATGCATTTTCAGTTTCCCTGGAAACTTTTGGTACCTATTGTCATATAGTAAAACTTTTCCACCAACCTTGAAATTTTTGTGTTTGATATGGCAGTCGTGCCACGCTTTTTGTCTTTCCTTTTGGACAGTTTGGAGGAATTCTGCTAAAAACTTGTCTTCTTCCAGTGCTTGCAGCTCCTGTAATCTGTCCTTTAGGGATTATTCTTCTGATAGCTGGAGTGAGGTTGCGATTAGGAGGCTGGGTATTGCAAACTCTGCTGGTACTACAACCTCTCTTCCATACACGAGTTGAAACGACGTTTGGTTATTGAGCCTCTTGACAGTCGTTCGGTATGCCCACAAAGTTGCTAGTATACGTTTGTCCCAGTCGTCTCGTTGAGCGTTGCAATTTTTTTTTAATCCCTTTTCGAGGATTTTTTTGAATGCCTCTATCGTTCCATTAGATTGTGGGTGGTAGGGGCTGCTCCTGTGATGTTGTGCCATGAATCTTTCGAGTAGGAATTTAATGGTGGCATTGATGAAATGCGTACCCTGATCACTGGTTAGAATTTTTGGGCAGCCAAATCGGCTGATTATGTTTTCAAATATGAACCGTGCCGCTGTGTTGGCTGTGCAGTCCTTCACTGGCATTTCCTCTGCCCATCTTGTCAGATATTTGGTTGCGGTGATGATATACCAGGGCTGCGAGTTTCTTGCCACAGGTGCAATCGGGCCTATAAAATCAACTGCCCATTTCTCAAATGGTTGTAGTGCTTTTACTGGGTGTAGTGGAAGCTCGTCTCTATGCGATGGATGTCCTGTCCTTTGGAAAACATCGCATTTCTTTACAAACTCCTTACTATCAATGTGTACCTTTGGCCATTATAAGCCCGCCTGTAGTACTTTTCTAGCCATCGGTTTAGCTCCTACGTGTCCTCCCGCAACTCCAGAGTGGCACTCGCATAGTACGACCTCCCTCTCGTGGTTGAGGACACATCTTCGTAAGATTTGATCCAGCCCCATTTTGTAAAAGTGTCCTGCGATGAGCTGGTATTCTGTGGGTTGGACTAATAGGTGTCTCTTCTGTATTGTGGTATATTCCTTTGGGCACTGTCCTGTTGTTAGGTAGGTCGCGATCTGATCTAGGTACTCTAGGATGGCTTCTACACTGAAAAGATCAGCGTTTGGTAGCTGATCATATAGAGATCCTTTGTTTTCTCTGGTTCCGAGCCTTGACAGGTGGTTTGGTCCCACGTTCAATTGCCCAGGTTTGACTATCACCTCGAAGGTGAATTCTTGAAAGAGTAGGAGCCATCTGCATATCCTTCCTTCCAAAACCGGTTTGTTCACTAGATACTTCAGAGTTGAATGGTCTGTAAAAAACTTGAACATTCCTCCTAGCAGGTAGTGGCAGAACTTTTGGAGGGAGTACACCATTGCTAATGCTTCTCTTTCTGTCATGGTGTAGTTCCGTTCCGCTGTTGATAGTTTCTGACTTGCGAAGTACACTGGGTGATCAACTGTAGTGTCCCCTAGTTGGGCTAGAACCGCTGTGAGTGCGATGCTTGAAGCATCAATGTGGACATGAAATTTCTTGTCCCAATCTAGATGAACCAATATTGGCGCACTTGCCAAATTTTCCTTCAAGGTGTCTAGGGCCATTGCACAACTCTCTGTCCAGTTGAATTGTTCTGATTTCCATAACAACTTCTCCAATGGGGTTGTTATCTTCGCATAGTTATGAATGAATCGCCTGTAATAACCTGTATGGCCTAACAGTGACCTCAATTGTTTCATAGTTTCTAGAGCTTCCATGTTGATTATCACCGCTACCTTTGCTAGATCCACGCAGACTCCTTGTTTGCATACAACGTGTCCGAGAAATGTTCCAAACGGCACTGCAAAGATGCACTTCTTCAGGTTCAATGAGATCTGTAGTTGTTTACACCTATCAAACATAATTCTCAGTAGCGTGGCATGGTCTTTCAATAGGTTGTAGACGGTCCAGTCGTCCATATAAACCTCTAGGAATTTTTGGATATAGTCGCGGAATGCTGCAATGACAATGCACAAAAATACTGCTGGCGCATTCTTAAAACCGAATGGCATTACATGGTATGCGAAGGAGCCCCATTCAGTGGTGAAGGTTGTCTTTTTCTTATCATCCTCGGCTATCCTTACCTGATGGTGCCCTGAGAATCCATCTGTAAAATAATATTCTTCGTTCCTCGCAACATTGTCTAGGACTTCGTCACTAAACGAGGTGGGGAATGGGTCATGTATACAGACATTGTTCAAACTCCTATAGTCAACACAGACTCGGATTTCTGCCTTATCCTTTTTGCTATGTATAACTATGGGACTTTCCCATTCTACTTCCTCCACTTGGAATATCAACCCTGCCTGCAACATCTTGTCGATTTCTGCTTTAACCTTTTCCTTTACCCTTGGATTCAACCGATAGGGTCTATGTTTGATTCATCTTGCATTAGGCTTCAGCGTTATACGCATTTCTCCCAGGTCCCCTTTGATTCCTTTCAAGTCGGCTATGTACAATGGAAACAAGTCCTCATATTCCTGTAATAGACTGAATATTTCCTTGGTCGTCTCAACATCCCAGTAGTCCTCGATCGATGCTAGTTTACGCTTCTCTTCGGTCCCAATATTCATTTTCTTAGTTTTGAGGGGGAGCAATTGAATTCCTTCAGTTGTCGGGTTTTCCTGAATATCTCGCTCTCCCTCTGTTTATTCAAAGTATAGATGTATAAGTCCCTCTAGATTATTATCATCCATCTCACTGTCTATCTTGCATGCTACTGACTGCCGGATGTTTTGGTTCGGGAGTGGTTGCTCATCCTCCTCCTGATTCTCTGGGAAGAACAATACCCTTTTAATGGCCTGTACAGCTTGGGTAACTGTATCTGTCTTTCCGTCAAATAAGAAGCACTGTGTAAAATTCTTCGTAAGTTCTTGCCAAGTGCCAGTTCTCCTTTTCCTCTCCTCCGTTAGATACCAGGTTTGTGGAATCCTATCGAAGGAGTGTATAAATTTGTGGACCCACAGCTCGTGCAGGTATCTTGCAGTTTTCCATTGATCTTCACACTCCTTCAAATGATTTGTGGGATCTGAATCCCCCTGGAGCTTCCGAGTGCATTGGGGTCCTTCTTCTCCCTTGAATTGGGCTTTCAGTGCTGCTGAAACTCTGTCCCATCGTGACAGTGAGTTGCGGTGTTTTTTCCACCATATTGCAGCTGTGGATTGCAAGGCCACATCCATGATCGGGACCCTCTGATCCTCCGGTACATTGTCTTCTATTTTGATATTGAAAGTATTTACAACGTTCATATCGGATAAAGTTGGGTAATCTCTTACCTCAGTCCCGATCCAGTTTATTATTCTAATGGTGGTGCATCTCTTTGTGCTAGTCTCATATCCCCCTTGCTGCCAGTCCTCCCAATCTATCTCTGAGCCCAGGTCTGAGCTTTGAATGCTCCTCCAGCTCACCGATCCTCTCGCCGTCAGGTTGATGTAATCTTCCTTTCTTCCCGCAGTCATTTGATAAAGATGGTCGAGAAGCTGAGCATATTCTCTGTTATCGATAGACTCTGTTTATCCGGGACCTTGATACGGGTCGAGAGACTGGGTGACTCTGACCTCTCCGTCCTTAAATATCATTAGTTCCTTCTTTAAATCTATTACTGCATAGTTTTCAAAAGCCTAGTCGATCCCTAGTAATGCTGGATAGGGATATTTTTCTCCTATAATGTCGATGACCTCAAAGTCCGTTTACGTATTTACTCCCACAACGTTGACTTCGACCTCCTCCAGCCTGCCTATGGGCACAACACATTACTAGTTTGCCATACGGAGTTGAATTGGTGACCATGTTAGTCTTGGTTTCCCCAATGCTTCCCACGTTTTTCTGGGAAGGATATTTACATCGGACCCCAGATCAAGAATTGTGTCCTTAATTTGGAATCCCATGACTTGATTATTCACTCGGAACTCTTTGCCTGTCCTTCTCTTATTTCCCTTCACTCTTTGTATATATTTATGTGTTGTGCCAGATGATTCCCCTGGATCTGTTGTCTTCTGCACTACTCTTTCCAGGTTCTATTTTAATTGTTCCAACATGGGTGCATTGTTAACAATTTTTAGAAATAGACGGAACCATTCTTCAATTGTAGTACTTGTATTGGCTTGGTTTTCATCCCCTTCCTTTGGTTGTGGCATTTCAATTCCTTTACTTCCCCCAAGCTGGGTAAATGCTTCTGTTGCCTCTTGAAAGAATTGCTTCTATTTTTCTGGCCTGAGTGTTGGCTTTGGAGATACTGGTCTTACCAGTTTATCGGGTCCATCTTTTGTGCATCTTCCCCGGTTCATTTTCCTCCCCGCGTCAATATAGCTACATTCTGCATGGCTTGAGCCTTGATTATTCTTGGCTCGACATTTACTAGATTTGTTCCTCTTTGTTTGGCCCTTTATTCCCATCTTTTGATAAGCTCAGGGCAATATTCTGTTGCGTGCGTGTTAACCCTGCACTGAGAGCACCAGGGTCTTCTAGGAAGTGGAAATTCCCTAGCCACATGGCCCTCTTAGTCATAGTTGTAGCATCGTACTGGTCCTTTTCCTCCCGCTCGGCCTCCTCTCATGCCTCCTCCTCATCCTCTAGTTGCCTCGTTGACTCTATATGAAGGCCTGTCTAAGTGTTCTGCCAAAGTATCTAGAGCTCTAAACTGCTCTGTGTTGTGCATGGTGGATGCATAGAACTCACAGTATACATTGTTCGGGACATTGAAGTACTTTTGCAGTATGGGGCATAGGCAGGGTGAGTGGCCCACGCTTTTGCAGATCTCACAATACTCAGTCGTCGCTGAATTTTGTTGCGTGGGGAACCCTGTGTATGGGTGTTGTGGTGGATATAATCCTTGGGTATTTATTTGCGCGACCCCTCCTGCTGGTGGAGCTCTTGGTGCCCTTGTTGATGGTGTCCCCACATTATGGCCTCGCAATCGAGGACATTCAGTTACCACATGTCCTTCCATTAGACAGTGCATACACCATACATTTGGGCTCACTAGACGCAGGGGTTGAATTTCCTTTAGTTTTTTTGTCAGACTAGATATCTGATGCTGTAGTCCCAGTATGGAAGGGTCCTGAGCTGATGCCCCTCCTTTAAATTCTTGCAGGTATCCCACCGTGTAATCTATCTTCATGGTCTATTCTAATGCATCTTGCAACGTCTCGATATTTTGCTATATCAGCAGGGTTCTTGTTAGTGGGATAAGGGCCTTGATAAACCAATCCTTTTAGTGATTGGGATCGATCAGATAACTGAGTTTTCCAATCACATCCTTGAATCTCCTCATTAGATCCCATGGAGTTTCCCCTTCTCGCTGCTTGATCTCCCACATATCTGATAAACCCTGCTGATCTGTTTGGGGTAATTTGAACTCCTTCACGAAATCCATTTTTACATCGTCTAATGCTGGGTTCTGATGAGTCTTAGACCACTTTATAAACTAGCATAGAGCTCTCTCCCAAAGAGTAGTTTGAAATTCTACCAACTTACCAGTGACTGGTGTATGTCGAGCCCTCCATATAGCCTCACAGAGGTACCAGTGTTGATCCACATCGTCATTACCCCTCCCAGAAACTTTGGGTACCGAGTAAACGAACCTGTCATGCTTCCTTGTGTGGGGCTTAATAGAACAAATCCCCTTACTCCTGGATGTGAGATGGTAGTACCAATACTGTTGCTAGTGTATATTACTGCTGTGGACTAAACGCTACTTGACTTAATTAATTCTCGTAACTTAACAAAAAATTCACCTAGTGGCTGATAGAGTACCAGGGGAAGGTCGGGACTAGAGCTACTGAACTTTAGGGAATAGAGTTACCTAGGATTATGGGTGTTGGCCTTTCTTGGAATAGCTTCTCCATCGCAACATGCAACTCCACATCAGATGTCTCCTCGGGGCATGCGTCATTTCTGTCATAATCCTTTCCTTTTTCTTCTTGGGCTGGGTTCCTGTACACCTTCCGCACTTCCTTAGTGGTCCCCCCTATCTCCTGGGAACTCGTCTGACCTTCCATCTGCTTCATTGTCTGAGGCGCCTCTCCTTTGTCTCTCCCTTTTCTTTCTTGTCTTTCCAATTCTTTCATAACCCTTTCTCGCCACTTATTGGCGAGTTGTGCCCTCCGATGTGCTCGTCGTTCCGTTAACCTATTGGAGGTCTCGACATCCATATCCCTATTCCCCCTTTTCAGCTTACTTGTGGCATCTCTCCTTCAGTCCCTTCCCCCAGTACTGGAGGTTTAGGTCTCCATCTTAGCTTTTTGGAACTCCATCAATCCTTCGTCCACCATCATTGCCTTGATCCACAGAGGGATCTACCTCAACAGTCCTCCGCGTAGCCCTGATCTGAATACGTCCTCCGCTTTCAAGAAATATTGGTAGCATTCAACTACGAACTCTACTATGTGTCCTTCCAAGGTAGATTGCACCCATAAATCTATAGCTCGTGTCAAATCAGTATCTAACCGATGGAGTGCTACCATATCTGAGTGCACCCACTTGCGACAGACGTACCACAACCCCCTCAGGACTTCCTTGGTCTGTAATCTCCGCAACCAATTGTAGAGCTCCTCAGGAAACTTTCCCCAAAAGATCTTGTAGATATCTTGTAGAAGATCCATGATACCATGATCTAACTCCAGAATGAGATTTCAGGTCCTGGCAACAGAACCATTTTTTGGCAAGAAAAGAGGTCTCAGGGGGAGACCCAGGTTCAGAAAGGTGGCCAACAAGGGTTACCACAGTAGTCTAGCACAACGCCGACATTTTCACCCTGCTCCGAGGAACAGAGTGTCTCACCCAAGGCATGTCGTGACCTTACTAAGGCTGGGATGGGGTCAGGTATTGATCAAGTGTGGTAAATACGCAAATCATCCATAAATTAAGTACTTCAAATAAGTGTAAATACCAGATAGATAACATTACTCATGAACTTGATCAGAATGATTAAAAAAAATTCAAAATAGTTGTATATCCCACTAAACCATAACACAAGATAGAACTCAGAACAACAACCTTATATTAGAAAGTGATGCATCAACATCAAAATACTATTACAACACTCCTCAAAGTGTGCCTGGCAGAACTGATTACGATCAAAGTACAAGATACATAACAAAACGATGAGAGAGAGAGAACATAACAACATTGTTAGGTGGTTAAATCATTCTTGCGGACAAGAAGGATCTCCCTAGTATCACAAGGATAGCTAGAAACAAACAGGACAAATGTAAACTACTTTCTCTAGATTATGTATGATTTAGAATTTTCTATGATGAATAAAGGACCTACCTGTGATCCAATGCTAGTTGTATTCTTCCTTCTCGTTGCTCCAAAGAAGTCACCTCTTAAGACCCGCAATGAAAGACATGGAAGAGAATCAAAAGAACCTACACAATATAATAATTCATAAATCATAAATCTATCTTAATGATCAAGGAATTTAAGAAATAAGTCATTCAAGTAAACACATAAACAACTTATTGAGAAAACAAGATCCATTTGTATTATCTTTAAATAAAAGAAGGAGTCTTACAACCACGTTTGTCTTGATGTCGTACAGGTCCTTTCGGGTTCCGGAACAAGCGTTTTCCTTTGGTCTGACAAGCCCTTCCACTCTTTGAACCAGCCTAAATACGAGTGTGTAATTGTTCTCGCATGGATAATGGCTAGAAAAAAGAGTATGTTTCCTCAACAATTCTCTTCTCTAATGTATATGAATTACAAAGCAATTACTTTTTTACATATTAGTACCTACCCTTGAGACTAAACCATGGCTTCAATTTATAGCAGAAGGGAAGTGGTTTCAGTTCCAAAAAGGAAGGGATAATTCCTCTCATAAAGGTATTAAGCTCCAAATACCAAGGGATAGGCTCCTTTAATGAAGGGATAAAGGTTCATGAATGGAGGGAGTGAATATTTGACCAGATAACGCCTTCTATAAGCTTCCAGTTGGGATAATATTCGACCAGCTGGGCTTCTAGAACTTAATTTTTCTTCCATTTTACCTTTTACAGGGGTCCGCAGTTTTAATACACAAAAAGTGCGGTAGCTACCACATTTTTTCTTTACAAAAGGTGCAGTACCGCAGGTAATGGCTAGGAAAAGTGCAGAACTAGGGTTTTTATGATTTTTATGAGCTTTTCTCAAAATCCAAGACTTGATTTAGGAACTTTAGGGTTTTATACATCTAAGGGAGCATTATATAGGTAATGATGAACCCATATAGACAGTTAAAATGTCACGTGACAAAATAATGTGTAACAGATTACCCTCTAAAGTGCGAAGTCTGAGATAATTCGAAGAGTGAAGTGCTTTATCATTCCGAGGATTGGCTTGTGGACACACCAGTTGAGACCTGTAAAAACATTCAATGCACACACACACACACACAGATATATATATATATATATATATATATATATATATATATATATATATATATATATATATATATATATATATATATATCATCGCTGAGGTAGGCATTCCCATACTCAGATAAAAAATAACTAAAATTTTTTGATATAGAAATGATTCTAAAAATACATCAATAGTAGAAACAGTATGGATGCAACCATCTGTCTTGAATAGTCTACTGCATAATGAATAATAAAACTCCTCGCAGCCTGGATGGTGGAAACTAGATCCAGGGTCTTGATTTCCGCTACCCGAACTAGTACGATTCTATCCATGCGATTGATTGTGTCGAAGTCGAATATGGTAGAAACCATTTGATTACCAGTCAATGATGTGAACTGTTAACAAGTGTGAGAGAAACCACAAATAATGACAATGGATCTCAAAGTACTCAGTACAATCCATGAAGTGTGAATAAATGATTTGAAGTCGAACACTTTACAGAATCATTCGATCGAAGATCAATGATGCAACCTGTCGTCGAAGGCGAGAAACCTGCCATTAAGGCATGCAGATTCCAAGGTACTGAAGGATTCTAGATCAACTTCCTAGATGATATGCTGTTGTCGATAGAAAGTGATCCGTCGTAGGAAAGCCCACGACACGAAACCATTAGATCAAGTTTTGTAGAAATATTTTGCAAGGATTGACTCAGGGATGGTCAACGCGAAGGGAGACAAATGTTTGCAAATGAATGGTTTATATGAACTGTTCTCTTGAATACATAACGACACTGCAGATGTTTTGGTGACATTTGACCTAAGCTAATACCCAGAAACTGGCTGAAGACTTTCAATATGGTTTGATTAACTGATAGGCAAAGGATTTTCCAAACCCAGGTAGAAATGTAACAAGAGTGTCGTGTTCAGGAGTGGTATACTGCTTTTAAACAAATTTTAACAACTAGATTCATTTTATCTCTTTTTCCCCCACCATTTATGGCAAGTACCTATTTATTTTTGAAAAGCTTGAGAAGGATAACATTTGCTTGTTATATAAGCTCATCTTTCGGATGAGTCCAACTTAGTATAAAATCGAACCCTAAGAAGGAGTGGTTCGTTCCTATTTGTAATCGACAGGTCCTTTACTGTTTAGTTTTAACGAGTCCAGTATAGGAGAAACTCGGTGTTTTTCAATTTTAGGGAGTTAGAAGAAAAACTTAAGGAAACTCCATGGGTGTACTTTTTCGTAAATTTAGTCTCTCAAGCCAAAAAAAGGATAAAATAATACAGGAGAGAACTCTATTGACCATGATTAGTCAACGTATACCTTTTTTGTAAATAATCCATTTTAGTCCAGAAAAGGGGTAAACTTATACTGAGGGGATGACTATTCATTTCCTTTAACGAGTTCGAATAGTCAAGTACTCGACAATCTTTTCATGTTTAGAGAGTCTGAAACGGGCTTAAAAGAGAACTCCAGGGTTTCTCTTTTTCATAATTTTCAAGAGTCCAAAAAAGTGATAAAATTATACTCATTAGCTTTTTCATAAGTTTTAACGAGTTCAAAAAAGGGATAAAAATGTACTCACAGCTTTCTCTTTTTTGTAAGTTTTAACAAGTTCGAAAAAGGGATAAAATGTACTCATGGTTTTCTATTTTTCGTAAGTTTTAATGAGTTCGAAAAAGTGATAAAAAGTGTACTCATATGGTTGAATTTCAATTTAACTAACGAGCAGGAAAAGACGGAAAGAACTTGGCATTTTCATGTACATTTTACGAGCATGAAAAGAATAGCAAAAGAAGCTCAGGATTTTCATGAGTTTAACGAGTCTTGAAAATAATAACCGAAATGGACTCAATATAGGTTTCATTTTTATACAAGCTTGAAACGTAGGAAAAATATGCTTGAGAATGGGTTTGTTTCATTTTTACACAAGCTTGAAACAGAGAAAACTGTGCTTGAGAGTGGTTTCATTTTTGCACAAGCTTGAAACGTAGGAAAACTATGCTTGAGGATGGTTTCTTTTTTACACAAGCTTGAATCATAGGAAACTGTGCTTGAGGATGATTTCATTTTTTACACAAGCTTGAAACATAGGAAAGCTATGTTTGAGGATGGTTTCATTTTTACACAAGCTTGAAACAGAGAAAAACTATGCTTGAGGATAGGTTTGAATGCCCCCTAAGCGTAACTTGCTAGAGCACATTCCCCCCCAAGCTTCATTTCATTCAACTAAGTAGACTACTGGTTACTAATAGCCGGATGGAATGAAGGTTAATTTACGAGATCAGATGAAAGAATTGACTTGATAGGAGAGGATTTGTTTAATTTTTTAACGAGGTTGACACAGGAAAAAAAACATCCTCATCCCTGATTCATTTTTTAACAAGGTTGAATTAGTAACAGAAACTTTTCCTCTTAACTCACTGATTCATTTTTTAATGAGGTTGACACAGGAAAAGAACTATCCTCATGGAAACTTGTTTTACTTTTTAACGAGGTTAACACAGTAAAAGAACTATCCTCATGGGAACTTGTTTCATTTTTTAACGAGGTTGACACAGTAAAAGGAACTCTCCTCATACCTGATTAATTTTTTAACAAGGTTAAATCAGTAACAAGAACCATCCTCAGAAACTACTATCTCTAATCTATCAATCTACTCTCTATAATCTACCTACATAACCCATTGATTCATTTTTTAACGAGGTTGACACAATAAAAGGAACTTTCCTCTTGGGTAATTGTTTCATTTTTTAACGAGGTTGAAATAGGAAAAGAACCATCCTCATGGAAACTTGTTTAATTTTTTAACGAGCTTGACACAAGAAAAGGAACTATGCTCAAGGTGAATTGTTTTTTTTTTTAACGGGGTTGGCACAGGAAAAGAACTATCCTCATGGACATGTTTCATTTTTTAACGAGGTTGACACAGTAAAAGGAACTATCCTCATGGGAAATTGTTTCATTTTTTAACGAGGTTGACATAGTAAAAGGAACTCTCCTCATACCTGATTCATTTTTTAACGAGGTTGACTCAGTAACAAGGACCATCCTCAGAAACTACTATCTCTAATCTATCAATCTACTCTCTACAATCTACCTACATAACCCACTGATTCATTTTTTAACGAGGTTAACACAGTAAAAGGAACTTTCCTGTTGGGTACCTGTTTCATTTTTTAACGAGGTTGAAACAGGAAAAGAACCATCCTCATGGAAACTTGTTTCATTTTTTAACAAGCTTGACACAAGAAAAGGAACTATGCTCAAGGTGAATTGTTTCATTTTTTAACGAGGTTGGCACAGGAAAAGAACTATCCTCATGGACATGTTTCATTTTTTAACGAGGTTGACACAGTAAAAGGAACTATCCTCATGGGAACCTGTTTCATTTTTTAATGAGGTTGACTCAGTAAAAGGAATTATCCTCTAATCTGATTCATTTTTTAACGAGGTTGACTCAGTAATAAGAACTATCCTCTATGGGTTGTTTCATTTTTTAACAAGGTTGACACAGGAAAATAACTATCCTCATGGACATCTTTCATTTTTTAACGAGGTTGAAATAGTAAAAGGAACTATCCTCATAAGGGCCTTGATCATGGCTTCCAACTGGAAGAAACACATGTCAAGGGATGCACCTCGATCATGGATTCCAAGAGGTCTTCATCAGATGGAAGAACAGTTCTTTGGAAGGGACACATGTCAAGGGACTCAATAGGGATAAGAACATCGTGTTCAAATAATCCCATAGGGTTTGCCCTGTCAATTACCAGATCTAAGTCAAAGGAAGTCAAGAAAACAGTGAGAGACTCGCTTGCATCAGTAACTGAAAACATGGGATTGGTTGCCACATAATTAACCCGTGGCGGGGTAGATAACACTTATGGATACGGAAAATTTAGGGGTGTCGGATTATTGGTAGTCGAATCAAGACTAGCGAATGAAAGTTAGTTAACAATCACAATGTTTCCATTGAGAGGGAAAGAATTCATGCGAAAGAGTGTCAATATGACAAATTTCATTGCATAGATATAGTCTCGTCCAAGGAGTAAATTGAAATCCAAAGGGCCTTGGACTACCATAAGATCAATACAAATAGTTTTACCTTCCAAGGTAATAGGAAAATTTGGAAGAATCCCTAAAGGTTCACTAATGGTTATATTAAAAGCTGACATATTTTGTGTAACAGGCACAAGCTGAGGGGAATCCAAAGCTTGCCAAGTAGTTGAGGATAAAATACTAACAGAAGCACCTTCATCTATATTTGTGTGACGTACATTATTACCATAAGCCTTCACAATGATTTGGAAAGGGATGGAGGAAGGAATACGAGGTTCTGTCAGTCTACTCCAATCAAAGGAAAAGACCTCGATACTTGGAGGGGGTTCTGTAGGAACAAGTGAAATGCCCCCTGGCGTAGAAGAATCTGATGTAACAAGAAGAACCTGAGCGGTATGAATTTCACTCTCTACTGGGAGAGTGGGATCGATTGGATGTGAAATTGAGTCGACCACTTGATCAACTAATGGATCATCAACCTGAGTGATATCAGTTTCACTCTTTGATGGAAGAGTGGGATTGAGTGTACTTGGTATTAGATCAATCACTTCATTAGTTGACAGTAGGTTGGGAGAAAGTTTACGGTAACCTGTTGGAAGTTGTTGTTGTGGAACAGTAAGGTTTTCCAACAATTTTGAGGCTTCATCCATGTGAGGGAAAATGTGAGTTTGATGACTCCGTTTGCATAACTTACAAGGAAACCTAACATTTCCCTTTTTCCTAGGAACCTGACAATCACTGGTTGATTGATCAACGGTAAGTTGATGAGAATGCTTAGACCATACTTCCAAGACCTTTCGAATACTAGGACAATTGATAAGGAAGTGGTCACCCTTGCAAAGCTTGCAAGGGAATTTGGGTTTACGATGCATGCTGGAGGTTTCCTCAACACTACTAACACTTACAGCTATGGTTGGTTTGTTGACTTCTTTCTTAGCTTGCTTCTTCTTCTTCTTCTTCCCTTTCTTCTTCTTCTTAGCCATCTGGTTACTAGCGTCAAGGCTTTTACCAAGCGAAGAGGAAGGAAGGGAGGAAGACATATTGGGCGAAGAAGGTAAAGGGTCAACATGAGGTTGGTGATGTTGAGATGGTGAACTCTATTGAGGTGAAGCATCTGGTTGAGGGGGGAAAATTTGAGTATTCGAGGCCAACGAAGTTGAAAATAACCATATCGGTAAACCTATTGTAAATCCAGGTAATGAAAATGTAGCCATATAAGGAGGAAAAAAATTTCCAAAGCAAGGAAAAGTACTAGGATTCTCATTAAGAGGGGTTCCTTGGTTCGTAAATTCTGGAACAGTTGCCATTATATTCAACTTTAGCGAATTTTATTGACAATTTAAAAATATTCACAATTCACAATTCACACCTAAACAATTAAAATTCACAATTCACACCTATGGTCTCTAAAAGTAAAAACAATAAAAAAAAACAAATGAACACGCACTATCAAATCTAGGAGTCAAACCACACACAAACAATAGATTCCCGCACTAAAGACACTAGTTGGTGATGTAACCCAACATCGTAGAATTTTAATGCAGAAATGGTGGTTGGAACAGTTACCTCGACAACCTGCTTAATGAAACAGACCGATGAAAGTTTCTCCACTTAAACCATCTCGAGTGAAGAGAACCCTCCGGAGAGTCCAAGTGAGTCTAGTCAACATCTGCTCCAAGTACAGTGGGACCTTCCCTCCACCGTCACCTTGGGAAATAATCCTAAAGTATATAGCCACTAAGGTCACCAATGGGAACAAATATACCTGGGGGACCAGTCTATGATCCGATATACACGCAAGGGCAGAGTATCAAGCTCAATCCCCTTGAAGGCTCCTTGACATAATCCAAGGTTTACCGACAAGTGACCCCAGGCTCCTCGACAATGGTCTATCCGAGGTTTACCATTTTTAATACGTGCACATATTCTATCTTTCCCAATGAGATAGGTATGATTACCTCACTAGTTCGGATATGATCTCGTGCTTGACTCCTTTAGGAGGAGCTTCCCAGAGCATACATGCAACAATTGGAATTTTTCCTACCGCAAGATGCTACTGTTTGTTTAGTTATTTTGGAAAGTTAACTATTCCATATTCCAAAGCACTAATCTTGAGCTAGATTGGTGGAAAGAGCCCTAAAAATGTAAAAAATTCTAGATCAATTTTATTAAGCGCTATGTTATTTGGCTGTTATTACTCAAAGGGTAAATGGATATGAAACCAATGGTGTTATGACCCGACCCAAAACTGAACGCAATCGAATATGATAATGTAATATTTTCAATTCGATGAATCCTAACTAAAGTAAGGAGAGAGTTTCCATTCACTTCCAACAATGCAAAAATTGATAAATAAGAGAAAATATAACAAATTCTCTAATGCACTAATTTCATCAAGAAAACTAATGCTTATCAATTCAAAACAATTTTTTTATTTTTATGTTTTAAATCAAGCATAAAAACATGTAAATTCAAATCAAAGAAAACTGATCTAAATCTACGATTGATTTTTTCATAATGTAAACTATGCAATTGTAATCTATGCACAATTCACTTGAAAAGTATGCAAATGTAATCTATGCACATTTTTCATTCATATTCTGAAAATGAGAATTCTAATTATGAAAATGTGATCTATGCAAAATAATTCTCAAACACAAGATGATTCTAATGTATTCTAAAGAACCAATCAAGTGTAAGTAAAGAAAATTGGGCGAGAGTTCCAAAGATCAAAAAATAAAAACACTCAAAGGTGATTAACACTCAGACACAATTTAGCCCCCCCTCTCAAAATTGTTAAGAGACTGAGACAAACCTCGAAGTAATGACAAAAGGAAATCAAATTAAGAATTTCTCAAAAATAATATTCAAAACACCCAATTAACTTAACGAAGACTGATGAGATTGTAAGAGTTGCTGAAAGAAATTCACACAAGGCTTTTGAAAGTCAAAACAAGTTTGGGTAAATACAGAGAATCATGTAATCTAGTTCCAGAAAAGAAAATTTTTAGTTTTTCAAAAATTTTCTTTAAGTCCGCAGGTTTTAATACAAAAATATGCGGTACGACACTGTTTGTACATAAAAACTGCGGAGGTTACCGCACCGTTTTGAAAGAAAAAGTGCAGAGGCCAGAAAACATATAGAAAAAATAAAAATTCTGATCTACTTTTCAGGGATTCTAATAGATAATTTACCCAACCCAGTGTAGACTAATCAAAATCAGAAAATCTCTTTCAAAATTCAAACTCAAAAAATAAAAAAGAAAACTAAGTTCAAGAAATCCCTAGTGGAGTCGCCATTTTGTTAGGCGGATAAATCGTTCTTGCGGACAAGAAGGATCTCCCTAGTATCACAAGGATAGCTAGAAACAAATAGGACAAATGTAAACTACTTTCTCTAGATTATGTATGATTTATAATTTTCCATGATGAAGAAAGGACTTACCTGTGATCTAATGCTAGTTTTATTCTTCCTTCCCATCGCTCCAAAGAAGTCACCTCTTAAGACCTGCAATCAAAGACATGGAAGAGAATCAAAAGTACTTGCACAATATACTAATTCATAAATCATAAATCTATCTTAATGATCAAGGAATTTAAGAAATAAGTCATTTAAGTAAACACATAAACAACTTATTGAGAAAACATGATCCATTTGTATTATCTTTAAATAAAAGGAGTCTTACAACCGTGTTCGCCTTCATGTCGTACAGGTCCTTCCGGGGTCCGGAACAAGCGTTTTCCTTTGGTCTGACAAGCCCTTCCACTCTTTGAACCAACCTAAATACGAGTGTGTAATCGTTCTTGCATGGATAATGGCTAGCAAAAAGAGTATGTTTCCTCAACAATTCTCTTCTCTAATGTATATGAAGTATAAAGCAAGTACTTTTTTACATTTCAGTAGCTACCCTTGAGACTGAACCATGGCTTCAATTTATAGCAGAAGGGAAGTGGTTTCAGTTCCAAAAAGGAAGGGATAATTTCTCTCATAAAGGGATTAAGCTCCAAATACCAAGGGATAGGCTCCTTTAATGAAGGGATAAAGGTTCATGAATGGAGGGAGTGAAGCTTCGACCAGAAAACGCCTTCTAGAAGCTTCTAGTTGGGAGAATATTCGACCAGTTGGGCTTCTAGAACTTACTTTTTCTTCCATTTTACCTTTTATGGGGGTCCGCAGTTTTAATACACAAAACGTGCGGTAGGTACCGTAGTTTTTCTTTACAAAAGGTGCGGTACCACAGATAATGGCTAGGAAAAGTGCGGAACTAGGGTTTTTATGATTTTTATGAGCTTTTCTCAAAATCCAAGACTTGACTTAGGAACTTTAGGGTTTTAGACCTCTAAGGGAGCATTACATAGGTAATGATGAACCCATATATATAGTTAAAATGTCATGGTGACAAAATAATGTGTAACAAACATGAACAGAGCTCTCCTACGGCTCCTGCTCCCTGATCCCTACTGAGCCAACCCTCTCTTTCCACTGATCGGCTGCCTATTTGTTCCATCGCCAGCGCGACTGATAGTCCTTCCTTCTTTTCTTCTCGGCTGTTTGCTGCTTTCCCTGATTGCTGGGAATCCCACTGATTGTCTTCTTCCACTTCCCTTTGCCATCTGTACCTGCTTCTGCAACAACCGCGCCACCTGCCCTTCACCTCTTCGCAACGATGACAACTCTCTGTCTACCGTGGTTGCACTCAGCCACCTGTTCTCCGCAACACAAAACTGTTTAATTTCAAAACAAGGGCCCCAACACAACTGATTGGTTCCTTGTTGTATTTGGTCAACACTCGACCAGATCTATGTTTTGAAGTCAACACGATGAGCCAGTTCATGCGTGAGCCCATGGGAGTGCACCGGGTTGTTACAAAACACATACTTCGTTACTTGCAGGGGACAGTGGATTATGGTCTGGATTATAGATAGGGAGATGGAGTGAGACTGGTAGGGTACACTAATTCTGATTGGGAAGGTTGTGCTTCTGATAGGAAGAGCACTTTAGGGTATTGTTTTGGGTTGGGTTCGACAGTTGTGTTGTGGTTTAGCCGGAAGCAACAGTTATTTGCATTGAGTTCAGCGGAAGCAGAGTACATGGCAGCCAATTTGGCTAGTTTTGAGGCCATATGGCTTTGTAAGATGTTGTTTGGCTTATTTGGTCAAGCGTTGAGACCTTTAGTGATTTGTTGTGATAATCAAAGTTGCATTAAACTCACAGAGAATCTAGTATTTCATGACAGGTCAAAGCATATCGGGATCAAATATCATTTCATCAGAGACTATGTTCAGAAGGGAGCTGTGAAGCTTGAGAATATTCCAACAGATGAGCAGGTAGTGGACATATTCACCAAAGCCTTACCACGGGGAAAGCACATCTACTTCAGAGAAAAGATGGGTGTGGTGAGGAACACTTTCCTCGGTAAGAGGGAGTGGTTAAAATTTGGGTACCAGAGGACAAGTGGTTCCCCAAGGCTTTGATATTTAGCCTAGGGAAAAGTGTTTGAATGTATTTTGTACTTTTCTCCTAAAGTGACATTATAAGTGGTAAAATTACAAACTAATTTTAAAGTGACTTTATTAAAGTCAATGTAAAATTAGAAAGTGAAAAAGTGACTATGGAAATAAAAGGCTAAGTGGGTCTTTATTTAAGTGGGGTGAATTAAAATTATAAAGTGAGAATTAAATGCACATTTAATCTCATCCCTTGATCTAAAGCTATCTCAGCCATTGGATTTAGGGATTCCCCAAAAGTCACTTAGGGTTAAGTTAAAGGAGGAAAAGAAGAGAAAAGGTCATTCCTTCTTTTCATGAGAAGATTGAGAGAAGTAGCAAGAAAGAGAAAGGATATTATCTGAGCACAGAGAGAGAAGGAGAAGCATCACCTTGGCACACTTACCGAGGAAACATTTATTTCAGCAAATCTGTACAGCAAAACATGAGCATGATTTACAAGGCAAGTGGCATGAAAATCGAGGAAGGGAAGACTGCATTTATTGCTACATTTCAGGCACATTTTTCGAGGTCTATACAATATAATTTCAGCATAGAAATCAAGGTCCGTACAACAATAGTTTGGCACAATTTTCGAGGCAGCCATACTGCTGGTTTTGGCACACATTCCCAGAATCTGTACAACTTTGCTTTGGCACATTTTTCAAGGAGGGTCATACAAATGTACCATCACTAGTATCTATGATGTTCGTACAAAATTTAATGCTATACTTTTCGCTGTAATTTTTTTTTGTTTTTGTATTTACACAAATTTCAAGGTGGAGGACAAGCACGAAATTCGAGATAAGTAAAAATTTATGGTTGCTGAAATTTTTACTGTGTATTTCATTTCTTTGTAAAATAATTATTCAGAAATAAAGAAGAGCTCTCGATCTATTTTTCCCCAAGGGTTGTAGGGGGTTTTTCTAGGGTCATATTGACCAAAAATCATCGTGTTAATTTTCTGTGTGTGGCTGAAATATTTTACTTTGTTTTATTTATGCAATTTCCAGCACTGTGAAATTCTTGAATTTGTGTTTTCAGAAAATTTATTTCATTTCCAGAATTTGAATGTATGATTATGGGAATGGGCATTTAACTTTATGGGAGTGATAAAGTGAAACTGAAAAATGGAGTGGGGTCTAAAATTTCTACATGGTATTAGAGCTTGGGTGGCTGAAAATTGCAGTTTGGGATAGCAAGTGAAAAATTACAAGAAGCTATTTTCACACAGAAAACTAAACGTTTACCACAGATCTGAAAACTTCAGTTTGTTAGGAAAACAAGCATGTATTTGGGCTTGAGGGTTGAGGATAGGTTGGATGGGCAGAGCAACTATAGTGCATGGAGGGAGAGAATCCAGAGCATCTTTGAGGAGGCAGAAGTCTGGGGCATAATGTTACATACCACACAACACCCAGTATAAGTGCCTACTGACCCTGTTCAGTTGGTTGATTTTAACAAGAAGAATGCCAAGGGAAAAAGACTAATTCTGGATGGTGTTAAATACCATGTAATTACTCATGTGAGAGGAAAGACATATGCACATGAGATGTGGAAAACCTTGACCAATATTTACCAGAGCACAAATGAAAACAGGAAAATAGTCCTAAGGGAAAAGCTAAAAGCCATTAAAATGGCTAGGACTGATGGTGTTACAACATACCTCACCAATATCACTTCTGTGAGAGATGAGTTGGATGCTGTTGGAGAGACCATTCCACCCATTGAGTTGGTGTGGATTACATTGAATGGTCTTCCCAAGACTTGGGAGATTTTTGTGGATGGGATTGTTGCACGGGAGAACCTTCTCAGCTGGGAGAGGTTGTGGCATGATTGCATTCATAATGAGATTAGAAAGAACCATCTTGGGTCAACCAAACAGGTATAGGAGGATGACAATGTAGCTTTGTTAGCAAGGGGCAAGAAGGGCAAAGGAAAGAAGCAAGCTTCCAAAAGTGGTGGTGGGGGAAAAGGCAAAGGTAAATGTAAGCAGGTAAACAAGGAGAATGACTATTCCAAAGTCAAATGTTGGAATTGTTAGAAGTTGGGACACTATGCAATTGTGTGTCCAGAGAAGAAGAATAGGAAGGGAAAGGAAAAGACCATGGCAACATCTGCAGAGATAGAGGACTTTTTCAGAGAACTTTGGCCGGGATTTTGGGTTCATAGCTTGTGAGTCCACTAGTGCAGGATCACATGCCACACATGTTTAGAGGGAGTGTGCACTTCCCTCCACTAGCGAAGCATCTTATAGTATTTGGTATGTTGACAGTGGGGCTTCTCACATATGACAGGAGTCCAAGAGTACTTCTCAGAGCTTTTAGAGAGTGGCACTGATATTGAGGTAGTACTCGGAGATGAAAACACTATTACATCAGTCAGTGTGGGGACATTGACATTTGATAGAGAACCCAAACCTCCCTTTAAAGCGTCGGATGTTCTATATGTAACAAGGATGAAGAATAACCTTATATCCATTTTAGCGTTGTAGGACAGAGGGTATGAGGTGTTGTTTAGGAGAGGACATGTGCTTATATATCCCAGGGGCGCTCTAGTTGATTCAACTAGAGTGATTGGTGTGCGCCATGCCAAGGTGTACAAGTTTTCATTCCATCCCCTTATGGCATTGAGCAGTAGTACCGACAACAAAGATAACAGTTCAGAGCTGTGCGAGATTTGGCACCGTAGGATGGGGCACATGTATCATAGGGCCTTGAGGACATTGCGGGAGATCACCACAGGTGTGCCAGATTTCATTTCTGCTCACCTTGATACATGTAGAGGATGTGCTATGGGGAATTTTTCCAAATCCCCTTTTCCCAACAGTGACAACAGATCGACAAGGATTCTTGATTTGATTCATACCGATGTGAGCGGTCAAATGCCTCATGTATCCTTGAGTGGATATAAGTACTATGTTTTATTCATTGATGATCACTCCAGGAAGACCTGGATTTATTTCTTGAAGACCAAGAGTGAGGTCTTCAAGCGGTTTCAGGAGTTCAGAGCTATTGTGGAGATTTAGACAGGTTGGAAGATCAAGTCCCTAAGGTCGGACAATGGAGGGGAGTATACCCTTGGTGAGTTTTTTGATTATTGTGTGGAGGCAGGCATTAGGAAGGATTTCACAGTTCCTTACAACCCCTAGCAGAACGGGATTTCGGAAAGGAAGAACAGATCCATCGTTGGGGCTGTCAAAGCCATGCTACATGATCAGGGGTTACCGTTGTTTTTGTGGGCAGAGGCCGACAACACTGCTGTGTAGTTGCAGAACAGGAGTCCACATTGTGCCTTGGAGCATGTGACTCAAGAGGAGTCTTTTTCTAGGAATAAGCCTAACGTTGGTCATGTCTGTATCTTTGGGTGCATTACATACTCCTATATTCACAAGGAGAAGAGGACCAAGCTAGAGCCCATAGGAGAGAAGGGCATGTTTTTGGGTTACAGTGAGACCTAGAAAGCCTTTCGGATTTATATTCCTGTGAGGAGGAAATTTGTTGTTAGGTGGGATGTGAAGTTCGAGGAGGATAGGGATTTTATGAGGTCACAAGAGTTAGAGTATCTGGATTCACTAGACCCTTAGGAGCAGCAGAGTTAGTCACAGGGATCTTGTGGACATGGATGAGGAGGTACATCGATTACAGTGTTAGGTACATCTGTGAGAAGTGGCTCTTAGAGTCAGATGGGTGGTGCTTCGGGCAGCATGCAGTGCAGTCCGCAGAGCAATTTACACACTACTACATTTGGCGGAAATTCCGACACTTGGTTCCGACGCTTTTGACCAAATGTTGGAAATTTCCCCAAATTTTTTCCATCCCGCCCGAAACCGTCGCTATACCGACGTTTATAGAAAAGTGTCGCAATACCAACACTTAGAAAAGTGTCTCAATTGCGACGTTTGGAGGAAGATGTCGCAATTGTGACACTATGGCCCAAAGCGTCGCTATTGAGACGACTCCAATCGTCGCAAGTGCGACACAATGTCTAGGTGTCGCCATTGCGACGTTTGGAGGCACCCGTCGCAATAGCGACGCTTTTTCCACCGTCGGTATAACGACACTTATATGCGCGCTACATAAAAAATCGAAACTTATATGCGCGCTACATAAAAATGATTTTATTGTTTCGTATTCGTCGCAATAGCTACATTAACGTTTGATATCACGCGCGCATTCGCCCTCCGCTCTTGCAGAACAACATTCGCCCTCAGCTCTTGCAGAACATCATTTGCCCTCAGCATTCGCCCTCAGCTCTTGCGGAACAGCATTCGCCCTCGGCGCTTGCAAAATGGTAAGTTCTTACTGCAGGCCCTTCCTCCTATAGTAGGGTTGACTCTATTTGGGTTTTTTTGGTCAATTCCATTGGATTGTGTTAAGCTGTAGGGTTCTCTCTAGATGTCAAGAATCAAGATTCAATACCCTCTATTATCTTCATCACCCAATACAAGATTTAAATTTTTCCCAAAGAAACGCTTATTAATTTGGCGGCCATTATTTCTCCCTGCTTTAAAAACCCTACATTTAAATGAAAACAAGCATTGCATTTCAACTACAAAAATCTATTAGTGTTCTTATGTTCATGTGTGCTACATTAACGTCTGATATGTGACGCATAGTGCCTCGCTCTTGAAACAACATTCACCCTCGGCATTCGCCTCGACTCTTGAAATAGCATTCACCCTCGACATTGGCCACAGGCTCTTGCGAACATCATTACGCCCTCGGGTCTTGCATAACGGCATTCCATGGTGCATTGCTCTCGGCTCTTGCGAGAACAACATTGGCCCTCGACGTCGCCTCGGCGTTCACCCTCGGCTCTTGCGAAACAACATTCGCCTCGACTCTTGCAAAATGGTAAGTTCTTGTACGAGGCCTTCCTCCTATATTAGGGTTGACTCTATTTGGGTTTGGTTAATTCCATTGGATTGTGTTAGGTTGTAGGGTTCTCTCTAGATGTCAAGAATCAAGATTCAATACCCTCTATTATCTTCATCACCCAATACAAGATTTAAATTTTTCCCAAAGAAACGCTTATTAATTTGGAAGCCATTATTTCTCCCTGCTTAAAAAACCCTACATTTAAATGAAAACAAGCATTGCATTTCAACTACAAAAATCTATTAGTGTTAAAATGTACATGTGTGCATCACTTGTGTAGGGTATTCTTTTTCCACTTTCACATTATCCAAGAATGATAACATTATAGTTCATATTTTTGTGTTGAATTATCTTGAAAAGAAAGATAAATTATTTCCCATGGAAAAAGAAGGTTTTCCCTTTTTATAGGTTGTTTGGACTTACGTGGAAAAATTTGTAATTATGCCTTTCATATTATGTTATGTAGTTTAAATTTGAATTAACAGATTATTCTACATGAAAATATAATTACCTATGTGATGTCCTTCATCACTAATAATAATTATAGGGTTTCAATTTCCTAGACTCTAACTCATCTGATGCTAAATTCTAGGTTCTCATTGGTGGATCACTCTTCCATTGATTTCCTTTCCCTCTGGATCTTGTCATACTTTAAAAGTCATCAATGATACATATATTATTTCAGGTATCCCAAAAGGCTTTATAGTAGAACATATTGTGAAGTTTTTTTGACACTTGAGGATTCTTTTTAGAACTGCAACGTGGTCTATGCTATTGAGTTATATACCAAGCAACTTGTCCTTAATAACCACACTATGAGGTAGGTTCAACCAGTTTGAACTTGTTGGGACATAGCATATGAAGTTGTGTGATGAGTCCATATCACGGGTCTATTATGGTGACAAAAGTGAAGACACGTAATGATAGTTATTATGTTAACATTACTAGAAACATTTTCGAAATTATCCATGCTATCAAGATGTCAAAATTCCAAGCATTAGGTGTCAATACTCGTAGCTAATAGATAATAATAATAATATAAAAAAAATCACAACTTTATTCTTGAAATATGATTGTTACACATTGGTAACCTAGTTCATGAGTTACTATCACCCAAAGACTGCAAAACAAACTTAAAATATAAATTAAACTAACATGAGAATCCAACTAAGGGTTTCTCGACAAAATCATGCCATAACCTGGCATTTTGAAACCCAAATTTGAATCCATCATAAGTAATACAATGCAAACTGAGATGGATTTTCAATGCATGTTTGCATGCTACACTTATTCTCTGTCTAGATATCATTTTTTAAATGGAACCATTAGTCAAGCCCACATTCCTTTTTATGTGAAAAATTTCAGCTCTATTTGAGCTCTTTTTTGCTCCACCACCTCCATAAACATATGCAAACATATATCATGATCTTGGAATTCCATTACATATGTATGTGCCAATGTTCCATAATCATGCCCCATCATCAATTTAAGAAATTTCCATTGAATATCAAATTATGGAGGGGGGGAAATTTTTGCTGCAACATTTGGCTCAAAATCGGGGACCATCTTCGTATGAGGTGAATGAGAACTATAGATATTTGAAGAAGTAGATTAGTGCCTTTTCCTCTGGCCATGGAGTCATATACAGTCATCCATCACAAAAATTTGTCTTTGTTCATTCTCACCTTGAAAGTTGCAAAAATTCATGCCCTAATTGAAACGACACTAAATTTGAAAGACATAATAAAAATGCAAGCTAGAAGTGCCCTATTAATACAAAGGGAAAACATTCCTACCTACCCTAACTGAGATAAATTTTGATTGAATAGGAAACATGATATTGCCAATGGAGTTGATCCAACAACTTGTTAAATGTATGGGACTAAATCATGCATTTGATTTCCAGGGAAACATGCGCATGAAGAGAAAAAGTGCAGAATTAATGGAAAATCCATACATGCCACTTATAAAAACTACACCGAAAGGTCAAAATATACTTAAGGCCTTAACTTAATTTGAATCCAAAAATGACAAAACAGGATTAGTGAAAACACGAGAGTGGTGTGGGTGAACAACATAAATAAAAAGTGAAGATACCTTTCCCCAAGATGCCTTTGTCACCGTTGTATGAAACATGTTTTCCTTTCCCTTTATACATGCAAGTGAATGCATTATAGGTATGGTGTTTTCCCAGAATAGGAGAAGCCTACTTAAATATATCATTCGTGGATTGAATGTTTAGGTGCCTTAATGTGCAATGACATGTTTCCAGGACTGAATTCAATGCAAGGCATATTTGAAACTCTAACTCTGTCTTCCGGTGTCTTATTAGAAATTATTTCAGTTTTCATTTTATGTTTTCAAGTTAGATATTGTTTTCAAGTTTTTACATTTATAATTTTATTGCAATGTGGCAGACTGATCAGAGCAGTGCAGGAACAACCCTGAGACGGGATGATCGCGAAAAGAGGCCAGCGGAAGAACATGTAAAGTGCCAGCATTGCTCTATCTTCAGGTATTTTAGTTATTCACATAATTGAAATAATATTAATTTTGTTCAAATATGCAGACACCTAGCCATGGTACGCCTGATGATTCCCTCTTTGAGGAAGAGCTTTCTTCATCCCTATCTCCAGTGTTCTTGTTGCAAAAAAAAGGCACGAGATGCAAGGTCGGAATTTAATACTTTGATAGACGCGCCTCAAACACCTGAAACAGAAGAGAGGATACAACATCTTATGAGGCAGCTAGAAAGATATCAGGTAATAATAAAAATTCAAAAGGATATTTGTTTTGTTCTATATGAGATGAATTGTGATAGTTTTATTTTTAATTTTTACATTGACTAAACTAAAAAAAAGTTCTTTTGTATGTAGCGTTTTCTAGCATTTACTGAACCCGGTGTTGGTGGTAGTGGGACACAAGGGCAACAGATTGCCCAACAACCCTCTCGTACACCTTCTACTCCTTTAGGTGCCAGCCAAGAAACACACCCTGCCCAAGCAGACACCCAGCCAACCGCTGAACGTGTTGGCAATGATGAGGCTGATATGGCCAACTACATTATTACGTTTCCTGGAGCTACACGTGTCAGCTCCACAGGGACCATTAATGGCACGTTGTTGGTGAACGATGAAGGTGTCCCTATAAAGCATGTACAACTCCCGGGTAAATTTTAATATTTTAACTATTTCATGTACTTTATCTAAAACATATTTATCATGATTTTTATTTTTAAATTAATGATAATATCTTCTTTTTCTTTTGGTTTTATTCTGTGTAGGAAACAATGAGTTCTACAGGATTCTAGAGAGCCATGCGTTGGTAATTTTTGGCCCAACCATACGTACAGGGTGGAATTCCCAAAATTCCAACCTGAAAAAAGAACTTCTAGATTATCTAGAAGCCCTTTTTGGGGTCGGCACATTTGACAGAAAAGCGGTGGCTCAGGTAGCCGGCAAATATTTGAAATATACAAGGGACACCTATAGGACGCAATTGCAATTTAACCCTAGATATGAGCGTCCTCTCGCAGTTTCAGAGAGTGAGTGGAGAGCACTCATCCATGACGGAAAAGAGAAAAGAGCAAAGAAAGAAGGAAAAATGCCAACTGGACCCGCAAGGTAAATTACAACTTTAATTCAATAGCTTTAATTTTCTTTATGTCTAAAATAAAAGTGTGCTACGTCATATCTGACTTTAATCTTTTGATGCTAGGTTTCCTGACACCTCAAAGGCAACAAAAGCTAGGATTGAAAAAAAGGGCCATCACAAGCTAGGCCAGGGCGGCTACTTGAAATTAGCCGCAAGAATTGTAATTAAGTAGCTAAACATCTTATAATTAATTGTATCGCCTTCCAACGTTTTTGTAATCCTATCAAATATGATTAAAAATACACAATCATATGTAATGTAGGGTGATGAATTCGGAACAGAAACTACAGAGGAAGATAAAAATATCGCTTTCCGTTTGGGCTATCAAGCTGTAGTTGAACGTCGCAGAAGCTTGGGGCAGGTCCCAAGATCCAGAATGCCTGATAAGGTAAAAAATTAACCTTTCAATATTTTTTTTTTCATCCAAAAATTTAATGTCTAACAACTTTGTTTAAATCAGGGGAGCAACACTACCGACGAGGCAAATAACCCAGTTTTAGAGCCAGATGTAGATGATCCTCACGTGCAACCTGATCATTATAGTGGGGACCTGGCCGACAATGCTGCTATCAGTGAGGGCCGTGACGGTAATTAATTTCCACTGATAATTTTTTCTAATTATACCTTGATGATTGTCCTTATAACATTTTTTGTTTAAATGACAGAGAATGTTTCCCTTGAGGATCTTACCACCATAGAGGAAGACAGGGCAACAGTCTCAACGGCGACAACTGGTGCACCAGGTAAATAATCTCATTGCAATTTTTTATTATTAATATTACCAAAATAGTTCAAGGATATTTAAAAAATGACAATTAAAATTTAATATTATCTGTTTTTGTAGGCGATGCCCCGTCACTGGATGAGAGCAGACATCGTGACAACGCAACTAGGTCAGCGGCGACAACTGGTGCACCAGGTAAATAATCTCATTGCATTTTTTTTTATTAATATTACCGAACTAGTTCAATGATATTTAAAAACTGACAATTAAAATTTAATATTATCTGTTTTTGTAGGCGATGCCCCGTCACTAGATGAGACCAGACATCGTGACAACGCAACTAGGTCAGCGGCGACAACTGGTGCACCAGGTAAATAATCTCATTGCAATATTTTTTATTAATATTACTGAACTAGTTCAATGATATTTAAAAACTGACAATTAAAATTTAATATTGTGCAGCAGCTCGTTGCTAAGCGCTCAGTCTAAACCAGTGACCCGACATCGACAATCTGTTAGGCCGAGTGCATTTTATGGTGCACGAGTAAATAATCTCATTGCAATTTTTTTTATTAATATTACCGAACTAGTTCAATGATATTTAAAAACTGACAATTAAAATTTAATATTATCTGTTTTTGTAGGCGATGCCCCGTCACTGGATGAGCCCAGACATCATGAATATGCAACTAGGTCAGCAGTGCGGGTTGAAAGGCACGAAACAGGAGCAGAGCACGATGATATTGATGATGTAATTAGGAGCTTTAAAAATAGGAAGAAGAAAAAGAAAATTTGACAATGTAAAATATTGTATTATTATAAGACAAACGTTACCATACATGGAACGTTTTTTGCGTTATATAAAAAACTCATTTATCATACTATTTTTATGTCAAGCATTAATTGCAATGTTTCCTTGCGTACTTTTTGTTGAATTGTTTTTTATTAGTTATTGAATATTTTTTTTTATGCTCATGAAAGTAAAAAATGAAATATAGATTGGGTATTGGGGAATTGAGAGTGATGTGAGGGGGGGGGGAGGGGCCATAAGAGCTTCCACCTTCACGTGGTTGGCCCTGTTTAGTAGAGAATAATTTATTGGAGCGATTTAATATTGGAGCAAACCTCCCTTGATCCAGCGTAGCAACAAAAAAGTCACTGTTGACTTAGTTGCTACTCTTTCAGATCGTGGGAGGCTTGTTCCAAGTTCATGCGACTCGAATAAATTGTTCTTGAAACGAAGAGGAGCTTATTCAGGTATGTTTTGACATTTTCAACATATGTTCTAACATTATCATAAGAATGCATCTTAGAGTAAAAATACTACATCAATTACTTGTATTTATTGTATAGATAATGATGGATTTTGATTGACTTGGCAGTGCAGGTACAAATCCTCTTGCATCATGAACAATACAACTTGTCAACCAGGGTCATGTCTAGGATATTTTTGCTTGTGCGCTTGACCAGGTTCGTAATGTCACATTTTGTAAGTTCCTTTACAGTTCATAATTCAATATTAAGCTTTTTCATTATTATTATCTAGGTTTTTTGTATGTGTTTTTTCATCTATTTGATTGTAAGCAACTCTGCATGTTTCCTGTTGTTCACTATGATTTCTTCCATTACCACTCCCAGGATGAATCCGACTTTATTGTTACATAGGTTACTTTATTGTTACTATGATTTCTCCATTTACGATTTCATAGGTTACATCATGTAAAGTTGTCAATCTCGGGTTGGTGATGAGCTTTAGTTCTCCAGATTTGGGGCTTTTCTGATATTTTCTCCCTCATGTCATTCCTGCATCACCTCGTTGTTTGAGCATTCCAATTTTCTACCACTTGTACCAATTGGCACATGTCAATCTCTGAGTGGTGCCACATTTCACCTATTTTCAGTGAGAGTTTAGGGTTTCTCTAACATAGCTTCAGAAATCCGATTCAGTGCCTGCTTGAATATTGTCACATAATACTCATGGTTTGGATTGATGAGCATGTTTTGAATGGTTGGTTGATTCATAAGAACCACCCATATAGTCATCTTGAGATATTTCATAAGGTTTCTCGGGTTTCCTTTTTCACCATTTCTAGTGGGTGGGATGGTGTGGGGTGATCCATCAATACTGGTGCTCTTGTAGTAGGGAATTTGTTTTTGGGGATATAAAGGAGCATTTGATGTAGATATCCCATTGGATGCATTCATAGATGGGCACGAGAGGTCAAGAATTTAAATTAAAATATGCAACCTCTAGCATGGAAACCTGAAGGCTGCGAGAGACACTGGTTAAAGTTGTTTTGTGGTGGCTTTAATATAGTCATGATTTCTTTCTATTATCTTAATGCAAATATATAGTCCGGTCTCATTAAAATGAGGATTGTGGTTGTATTTCTCTTTGGTTGTTTCTCTCTTAATGCTCCAGAAGTTGCCAAAAGTTGCGATAGTTGTTTAGTTTGCCTGTTACAACTTAAAAGTGGTTTTTAGAAATGGGAGTCATGTTTTTTAAGGTTCATACTAATATGAAGATCTTGTAATTCTATATTCAACATAAGAGAAGATGGCCTCTGCTTTGGGCGGTATGACAACAATTGCCACATCTACCTCATTGGGTAACAATGGAAAGGGGAAGAAGTTGGGTGCAATGTTTGATAATTATAGCAGACAATTGTCTTCTCTTTCAGTTTTTTCACCCATTTCCTTTAATCGCTCAAGCAGAAGAGGGACTCTGAGATTACGCGACAGAGAGAAGGTAGTTAATACAAGAGCTATGGAAAAGGAGTTTTACTTCAACAAGGATGGCTCGGTGACAAAAAAATTGCAGGTCAGAGAAAAAATTATGTTTAAAGGAAGGTCACCTGCACGTGAAACTTCACTGCGGTGGATCTTTCCTTGTCCACTTATATTCGATTTTAATGTGTTATTTTAATTTTTCATGGAGGGTTGTTTTGGCATATGGTCTGGCATTCAATTGCACACTTACTGAAAGCATTGTCAATTTGTCTTGCGGGCGGTGTGAACAAACTTGCTGATCTTGTTGGAGTCACCCTTGGGGCGAAGGGAAAAATGTTGTCTTGGAGAGCAAGCATGGTTCTCCGAAAATAGTTAATGATGGTGTGACGGTAGCTAAGGAGGTAATTTGTAGATGTGTGCTCTGGTTTTCTTTTTAACGTTGTATTAGTTCCCCCTCTTAAATGTCTTAGATTTGGTAGGCATAATTTGAAAACTCAAAGGTGAAAGGAAACATATTTGTTACCCAGTGGTATACTTGGCCTATGGACTAGCCACATTAGAGTAATGCATAAAGATTTTCACAACAATAAAAGGAAAGGGTTATGGCTGAGTCAAATTTTATTGTTATTGACAGTGTAATGAAATGTATCTCAATGCTATGGTTTTTGCCTTTTTATTGGTTGAATTAGAGGACCCAGTTGAAAATATTGGGGCCAAGTTGGTAAGGCAAGCTGCGGCAAAGACAAATGATTTAGCTGGGGATGGAACCACAACATCTGTTGTTCTTGCACATGTTGGAATATTGGAAAATTCTAGAACAATGAATGGAGAATAAATCTCCCTTCCTCTAACACAGAGAAAATAAAAATTTCTTTGACAGGAGACAGAGTTTCAATACTTTGAAAACAAACTTCTATTCCCTTTAATAACTCAAAAAAAAACTATTACACTTCTTCCTCACTGAGAGGGATTACAAAATTATGACTGCTACAAAACGCAGTGCATAAAACCAACTCACTGTCTATTCAAAACAAACATACTCTGTCTCTAAAACACTCTGCTGTGTTTTTCACTTTCGCACTGTTGTGCATACACACTTAAAAAGTTACACTCGGTCTTTCACTTTTTACACACTTTTGTGTAATAAAAAATTTACGTACTGTCTATAAAAAAAACTACCAAGCTTTTTTGTCCTTTTTATTTTTATATGCCGTAACATATAAAACATATTATAATAAACCCTCTTTTTTAAAAAATAAAATTAAAACTAAATTCTATGGCCCACCTTTCATTTCGCATATGATATATATATAACATATGTTTAAAACATATGTATATATTAAACTATCAAAACATTAAAGAACCCTTTCCGTCAGACTTCAAAAGTCTGAATAGATTGAATTTCAAGCCAAATTCGCGTTCCAAAATGGGATGCTGACGTCTGCCTAATTTTAACTCGAATTCTCAATCCAATGTGCCCTATAAAAAATTCGGGTCCGGTTTTCAGGTTTTCAGATTCCCTTCAATTTCATGCGATCCAATATTAATGCTCCATGTGTCCTCCTTTTGAATTTACAAAACTATCGGGTAAATTTCTGTTTGTTTAATTTCTGGTTGGTGAATTGCGTTAATGCTGGCTGTTGTGTTTAAATACAATCTTGTACAGAAATATGGCTGTGGCCGTCTACAAAAAAAACTTGCAGGAATTTTAAATGCTGAATTAAATTTCTGGATGGCATGCAAGCAACCTCCAAAAAAAAATGTTGTTGCTGCATCCGTCCTTCTGCTGCAGCAGTTGAAGTTAAAATTCAACAGCACGGGGTTTAATAAGTGAGGGTGTAAAGGTAACTTTTTGTCGATGGTACTGGATTAAGATCATCTATTCATTTTTGTAGGGTCTTATGGTGTTTGGTTTTTTAGTTTTGGGTTGGGTTTATTGAGTCTAAGATAGTTTTTTGAGTGAAAAAATTGCTATTAGGTATTAAAAAAATTTGGTTCTTTTGTCAAAATTTATGAGCTTGTTAGGAAATACAAAACTGACAATGGTTGTATCTTAAATTTGTGGAAAATAATTTGAAATGAAACCTTTTTGTTTAGGTTGTTGCAGCAGGTGCAAACCCCGTTCAAATTACTAGGGGCATTGATAAGACAATAAAGGCCCTTGTTTCAGAACTCAAAATTTTGTCAAAGGAGGTAAACGCTTGCCTTTTGAGTAGGCTGGTTTTCCTTTTTGCTGATGGTTTAGTGTATCTAATTGAATTAGTTGCCTAAGGTATTTTTGGTTGCAAACTCCTTTTCATTTTTCATACAGTATTGGCCTTGTGGAATACATTTGATTGTGTGGTCTTGTTAGATCTACAACATTTGTAGTTGTTTAGTCTTATGGCCGAGGTGCACTTTTATTATGGAAATTGTTGATGCAATATTGTCATTTAATCCTTACTGCAGGGTAGCATGTTGAGAAGTTTCTTGTGAAACATTTGGTATTCAAAATGACACTTGATCCTATACGGCATCATGCACTTGACTTCAAAATTCATATTCAAAGTGTGCCAGACAATTCTTGCAAAATTTCAAATATTTATGTTGTTTTAAACCATTATCTTTTTCATGTATTGGATGCTGAAAATGTGAAAAAGACTTTGGTATTAAACCAACTGGTGAATAATTTCCAGCAAAACAACCACTTCCAAGACATGATTTAGAAGTAGAACATATGTACTTATGAAGCATAGAAAGATATCCTTGATGCATTGTCAATGTTTGGCTAGGGTTATTTTGGAGAAAATAACTCCTTATTCCTAGAATAGTGATCTTCAATACAAGTAAATGCCAGAGAAGAGAGATCATCGTGTGACGCAACAAAACTGAAATTGGACCCCCAAGGAGAGCTAGTGTGTCTACAATCGCTCTGTCAGCATTTTCCCTTGGTTTAGCCCGTTCTTTTCCTCCAGCCTGAGTCTTAATTGACTTCTTCTTTCTTTGGGTTTATTTATCAAATTCGTAGAATTTGATAAATAAATACTATCCACAATGGTTGGACTTTAATTTATATTCCCGACTTTATATTATCTCCAATCCTTATAACTAATGTTTAACTTTCAACACTTTGTATTTATACTCCACGTTTCTTTTTAAATAAATAACTTGTAATGAACTTTCGGCTCTATATTTCACCACCCAGCCTTACAACAATCACGCTCCAGACTTATACTAATTATCCGCCAATCGTTTAATTAAACAATTTCATTATACTCCGGCCCCACCTATATATATCAATAACCAATCAAACACTCGTATCGTACCTGGCTATCCTCCGCACACCTTAGTTAACCTCCTGGCAAGTTCAACGTGTGACCACCGTCCGATGGCCCTTCTCCAAATCAACGACTCTTGGCAATTTCGCTCGGCTTCCAACGTCGGGCTTTAATGTGCGATGGCACGGGTTAAACGGTGGTTTTCCGGGGGTCACTTCGCCACGTGTCACATTCCCTATGGAATCGCTCGCGAATAGGAAATACCGCCTACTCCGCAAAAGCGGTGCGATATGGGCAACCCGCTTTTGTGATTCCGCTCGTGGTTTTGGTAGAGGGCTTGACCACGGGTGCATGTCTGGTTCCTCTATCCTTTTGTTTGTTAACTCATGTCCAATCCTCGGGTCAGGTTCCGAAAGCACAACAATTTTGTCTCTTTATTAAGCGGGATTTTTATATTTGAACAATTTTCACGACCCCGGTTCTCTACACAGACCTCGCCTTCGGGTGGGGTGAGTTCACAGGGTTATCCAACAATTTACGGGAATTCAAAGACAGAAGAATGGAATTATCAGTACCCAATCGCCTCACAGTTAAAAAATTCTTCACAATTAGCAGTTCGAGATAATTCAATGGAAACTAAGCTTGGAAATAATTTAACTGGAAACAATTGTTCACACACAGAGGTTTATTGCAGAAATCCCCTCTCTACTCTCCTCTTCCCTCTCTACTTTTATTCATCCGAGGAATTACAATTTATATACATAACATATGGCTCTTCGGTTCCTCTCAGAGGACCGTTCTAGAAATCAAAAGGTCTAATTATAATAATTCAACTAACTGAAACTGTTCGACTCCTACAACTCTAACTAGTCTAAGTAATACAGTCAGCTGAGGTATTGACACCTAGCTGTTACAACTCAAATGTTTTTGAACCCTCCTAGCCACAACATGTGGACAAAACCTCCTACATTGTTGGCTAGTGCCTAATGCCCCTGCATCATCATGTGACATAAACCTATTAACAAAAGTGAATTCCTTGAATTTCACCAAATATTTTCTTTGAATTCCTTGCTTTTAAAAGCCAATGATATCCCTTATTATGTTAATGTTACGTAAATTCCTTGTCCTAGTGCCTCACACTCTACTATGAATGTTTTACCAAAAGTAGGTGCAACCGATGTTGGTCTAGAAGACATGGCATCCATTGAAAGAGAGAATGCCAAAGTAGCCTCATCATTCCATATAAATGATATTTTATTCAAGAGATATGTGAGTGGACTTGAAATGCATGCATAATTCTTAACAAATGATCAATAATATCATGTAAGTCTAAAAAATCTTCTAAAAACCTTGATTTTCTTAGGAATAGGTCATTTTGTAATAGCTTGCATCTTTTGAGGCTCCAACTTCACTCCTTCCTTTAAAACAATATGAACCAAATACTCGAATTCTTATTTTCCAAAAGCACATTTGGATATTTTTACATAAAAATGATTGTTCTCAATAATTTATATAACTTTTCCACATGTTTACTAGTGTGGTATTCCCATGATTTATTATAAATATGTGTATTATCAAAGAAAACCAACAAAAATTTTATAAGATGGGATCAAACAAAATTGTTCTTAAGTCGAGCCCGCCGGACTTCAAACGGTGATAAACCATAATTCAAACCAAATTCGCGTTCCAAAATAGCTTGCTGACGTCGGCCAATTTTGTGACGCGAAAACCAAATGAATTCCGCCCTAATATTTTTCGGGTCCGAAGTTGGGCTGGCGTACGGAGGGAGAGTTGTGACATGAATTTCTTATCAAATTTGCCCTAATATTTTTTGGGTCCGGATTTCCACTGCGCGAGCGACCCAAACAAAGATCCGCTCCAATCAATTTCTGCCACGTGTCCTCAATAAAAACTTGCCCTGCTCCCGGCTGCGGGTGCATTCGATGGCGTTTAAGGCGATGGGACATGGATATGGCGATTTCATATCAATCGCATTAACATTTAACGTTGTTCAATTAAGTTTTCACATCAAATCTGCATTAATTAATTTTTAACACTGTTCAAGATCGGACCTCCACTCCTCTTAGCGATTCCGCACGCTCCAATATGATCTGGCCTTCGGCTCTCATTATTAATGATCAGAGATTAATTATGACGGGCGTCCTTTGATTGCATTGCAGTCGGGTCGAAAAAATGGCGTTTAGCTATGGTTTTTCAGACGAGCCGGTTGCTGGATTACACTGCCTGCTAACTATGACGATAAGGAGAAGTGGCCAGCTGAACTGCTGCCTAGACCTTGTACAGATTCCGTATTTCTCTCTGGGCTTCGTTTTTGTCGGGTCTTCCTCCCTGGCACTGGAATTCCGTTTCCATCTCCTCTTAGCCCATCGCACCCGAGATCGCACCGCATGCCTCGTGACAGTGCGTCATAGATGCGTTGCCGCAGGGGAGCACTCAGAGGTCAACCCCGCACGCTCCTCGAGCTCTCAACAGAAGGTCAACTTTCCGGCTACCCAGTTGATTATGCAGGTCGATATCCAAATACTAGGAGTGGGCGGGGTCGGGTTGTAGGATCTGGCCACCGTATGGATTCCCCTGCTCCTCGCTTCCCCACCGCTAGTTCACCTTCTCCCATGACGCGCACTGCACAATTTTCCTTTAATTGCTCTCTCAATCGCCCACAAATCACGACTTTAGTCACTATGGTCTTCCGCGAGGAGGCCCAAACGGAGGAAGAATGCACCCGTCCGGCGGGTCTGAGCTCGGAAAAAGCCGGCTAGCATTCGGGCCTTCAGGAGGGGAGCCGTGGCATGCATGTGGAGGTAGCACCTAGCAATCCTGGACCTTCCGAAGGATGGTGCCGAATCGTGGAGGAACCACCGAAGGAGTAGTTTGGTTAATTTGTTTTTCTTTCTTAGCAGGCCCACTTAATTGGGCTGCTTTTAGATTATTTTACTGTGCTGGACCTTTGTAATATTTTTGTATTCTGTAAATTAAACGTTCAAGACTAGTTTCCCCGTATGAGGGCAGTCTTCTTAATTTTTTGATTTTTTGATGACAAATTTGCCATGAGTTTGGCCAGGCAATGTTTTTGACTTCGGTGTAATTTTATTCACAATGTTAATAGATTAACTTTACTTATAATTCTCACATGATTAGCATTTTTCTTGATCTGTTCAAGGATTTTGGGTACTTTAATTTGTATTTGGAACAATGGACGTCGGTACTCTATCTGTTGCTTTACTGTTCTACATAATGCTATTTCACTTTTTTATAGATGCCTCGGGCATATTTGGATGCTTTCTTAGATTGTCGATAATCTCCATGTGGACCGTTACTGGATTTTATATCATGTCCCTGTATGTGACATGGGGTATTTTTCTATCATTGTTTGGGGTGGGACTTCCACTTTTTTGGATGGATATTTGGGTTCCAATCTTCAGATGTGAAAATGTAATGACTTCATGGACTGTTTTACTTCATATAATATATTCAAAACAACGTTTTTTCTTGTGAAAAAAAAATGATTAATGTTTATCACTCTACCTTCAAAACTAGCGATGCTGGTCTATGTTGCTGGTTTATTGATATGGTCTGATGGTCTTTTTATATTTTGGACATATCACACTCCTCACATGATTAGAATTTTTCTCTGTTGCAGGATTTTGGGTGCTTTAATTTGTATTTGGAACAATGGACGTCGGTACTCTATCTGTTGCTTTACTATTCTACATATTGCTATTTCACTTTCTTATAGATGCCTCGGGCATATTTGGATGCTTTCTCAGATTGTCGATAATCTCCATGTGGACCGTTACTGGGTTTTATATCAAGTCCCTGTATGTGACATGGGGTATTTTTCTATCACTGCCTGGGGTGGGACTTCCACTTTTCTGGATGGATATTTGGGTTCCAATCTTCAGATGTGAAAATGTAATGACTTCATGGACTGTTTTACTTCATATAATATATTCAAAACAACGTTTTTTCTCTTGTGAAAAAAAAATGATTAATGCTTATCACTCTGCCTTCAAAACTAGCGATGCTGGTCTATGTTGCTGGTTTATTGATATGGTCTGATGGTCTTTTTATATTTTGGACATATCACACTCCTCACATGATTAGTGTTTTTCTCTGTTCAAGGATTTTGGGTATTTTAATTTGTATTTGGAACAATGGACGTCGGTACTCTATCTGTTGCTTTACTATTCTACATACTGCTATTTCACTTTCTTATAGATGCCTCGGGCATATTTGGATGCTTTCTCAGATTGTCGATAATCTCCATGTGGACCGTTACTGGTTTTATATCATGTCCCTGTATGTGACATGGGGTATTTTTCTATCATTGTCTAGGGTGGGACTTCCACTTTTCTGGATGGATATTTGGGTTCCAATCTTCAGATGTGAAAATGTAATGACTTCATGGACTGTTTTACTTCATATAATATATTCAAAACAACGTTTTTCCTCTTTTAAAGTTTCATTTTTTTTTAAAAATTGAACCCGCCATCGGTATACTGATGCCTTGTAGACATCGGAATTGCGACACCTCAGAAACGTCGGAAGAGCGATAGTATAAAAACGTCGGACCACATTTCGTCGGAATTGCAACAACTTACAAATGTCGGAAGAGCGACGTTCAAAACATCGGACCACATTTCGTCGGAATTGCGACATCTTACAAACATCGGAAGAGCGACGTCCAAAACGTCGGACCACACTGCGTCAGAATTGTGACCGTTTACAAACATCAGAAGAGAGACGTTCAAAACGTCAGACCACATTTCGTCGGAAGTGCGACCGTTTACAAACGTCGGAAGCGCGACGGTTCGTGAGACGTCGGAAGAGTGATGCTTGTTCGGAAGCAACGGAAGAAGTGTCGATAGTGCGACACTTTTTAGGTGCGTCGGAACTGCGACGGCATGACAAACCACATTTTGTCCGCCCTCGAACTGTCGCTCTTGCGACGACTATGTGTCGGAATAACGACGAATTGGCCGTCGGAATTTCCACCAAATTTTCTAGTGACAGGGTAGCCCATTGATGGACAGTTCACACGGTACTTCAACATCTACAGGCATAGATTCAGGCATGAGGTAGGTTGGTATGTCTTCAGGAGTTCAGGCTTCTGAGGAGGATGATGATTCTTTCACTCCGGTGGGAGAAGCGTGCTCAGGGAAGAGGAAGCCCAAGTGGATTCAGGACACCTTGAGAGAGGCCACATCTATTGCTGGGCCGAAGAGACAGGTTAGAGAGAGCAAACCACCTGAGCAGTTCTATAGCTATATGGAAATGGTTGCTAGATTCGTTGAATCTGAGCCTTCTAGCTATGAGGAGGTAGCTAGCAAGTAGGTCTGGAGAGAGGCCATGCAGGAGGAGCATTCTTCTATCATGAAGAAAAATGTTTGGGAGGTGGTGCCGAGGCCTGAAGGGTAATCAATGGTTACTTCCAGATGGCTTTGTAAGATAAAACATGCTGTATATGGCAGCATCGAGAAGTTCAAGGCTTGATTTGTGGCTAGAGGGTTCTCCCAGGTAGAGGGCATTGACTATGAGGAGACCTTCACTCCCATGGCTCGATATACTTCCATTCGCTCTATTAGATCGATAACAATAGAGATGGGTTGGAAGATCCACCAGATGGATGTGAAGAGCACATTTCTCAATGGCTTCATACATGAGGAGGTTTACATTGAGTAGCCATAGGGCTTTGAGGTGCATGGAAAGGAGTCCCATGTATGCAGACTGAAGAAGGAACACTATGGCCTGAAGCAAGCTCCTAGAGCTTGGAACTCGAGGATTGATAGATACTTGCAGGAATTGGGTTTCAAAAAGAGTGATGCAGATACGTTCCTATACTTTATTGTGGTAGGTGAGGAGCCTCTCATTCTGGTGCTGTATGTGGATGGCTTGGTCATTACAGGAGCAGAGAGACTCATAGAGGGTTGCAAGAAAGATATTGCTTCAGATTTTGAGATGAAGGACATTGGCTTGATGCATTACTTTTTGGGATTGGAGGTGTGGCAGGAGGAGGGGCATTTCTTCCTGGGACAGGGGAAGTATATTGTGGTAATTATTAACATATTTCACATGGAGGATTTCAAACCCATGTCGGAACCTACGATCACTAATTGGAAGAAGCTTCATGCTTCAGATTCCAAGTTGGTGGATCCTAATTTGTATAGACAATTGATTGGTTCCTTGACGTATTTGGTCAACACTCGACCACATATATGTTTTGCAGTCAACAAGATGAGCCAGTTCATGTGTGAGCCTAGGAGAGTGCACTGGGTTGTTGCAAAACACATACTTCGTTACTTGCAGGGGACAATGGATTATGGTCTGGACTATAGACAGGGAGATGGAGTGAGACTGACAAGGTACACTGATTCTAATTGGGCAAGTTGTGCTTCTGATAGGAAGAGCACTTCAGGGTATTGTTTTGGGTTGGGTTCGGCAGTTGTGTCGTGGTTCAGCCAGAAGCAATAGTTAGTTGCATTGAGTTTAGCGGAAGCAGAGTACATGGTAGCCAGTTTGGCTAGTTGTGAGGACATATGGCTTCACAAGATGTTGTTTGAATTATTTGGTCAAGCGTTGAGACCTTCAATGATTTACTGTGATAATCAAAGTTGCATTAAACTCACGAAGAATCCATTATTTCATGACAGGTCAAAGCATATCAAGATCAAATATCATTTCATTAGATACTATGTTCAGAAGGGAGCTATGAAGCTTGAGTATATTCCCACAGATGAGCAGGTAGTGGACATATTCACCAAAGCCTTACCACGGGGCAAGCACGTCTACTTCATAGATAAGATGGATGTGGTGAGGAACACTTTCCTTGGTAAGAGGGAGTGTTAAAATTTGGGTACCAGAGGACAAGTGGTTACCTAAGGCTTTGATCTTTATCCTAGGGAAAAGTGTCCAAATGTGTTTTGTACTTTTCTCCTAAAGTGACTTTATAAGTGGTAAAGTTATAATCTAATTTTAAAGTGACTTTATTAAAGTCAATGTAAAATTAGAAAGTGAAAAAGTGACTATGGAAATAAAAGGCTAAGTGGGTCTTTATTTAAGTGGGGTGAATTAAAAGCTAGAAAATGAGAATTAAATGCACATTTAATCTCAACCCTTGTTCTAAAGCTATCTTAGCCATTGGATTTAGGGATTCCCCACAACTCACTTAGGGTTAGGTTAAAGGAGGAAAATAAGAGAAAAGGTCGTTCCTTCTTTACATGAGCAGATTGAGAGAAGGAGCAAGAGAGAGCAAGGAGATTGTCTGAGCAGAGAAAGAGAAGGAGAAGTAACACCTTGGCACACTTACCGTGACAACATTTATTTCAGCAAATCCGTACAACAAAATAGGAGCACAGTTTTCAAGGCAAGTGGCACGAAAATTGAGGAAGGGAAGACTGCATTTATTGCTGCATTTCAAGCACATTTTTCGAGGTCCATACAATAGTAGTTTGGCACAATTTTCGAGGTCCGTACAACATCATTTCAACACAAAAATCAAGGTCCGTACAACAACAATTTGGCACAGTTTACGAGGTAGCTGTACTGCTGGTTTTGACACGCATTCCCAGAATTCGTACAACTGTCCTTTGGCATAGTTTTCGAGGATGGTCATAAAAATATTCCGGCACAAGTTTCTATGCTTTCCATACAACATTTAATAAAAATTTCTGTTTTGTATTGGCACAAATTTCGAGGTGGAGGACAGGCATGAAATTCAAGAGAAGTAAACATTTATGGTTGCTGAAATTTTTATTGTGTATTTCATTTCTCTATAAAATAATTATTAAGAAATAAAGAAGAGCTCTCGCACTGTTTTTCCCCAAGGGTTGTTGGGTGTTTTTCCACAGTCATATTGAAAAAAAATCAGTGTGTTAATTTTCTGTGTGTGGCTGAAATATTTTACTGTGTTTTATTTCTGTAATTTGCAGCATTGTGAAATTCTTGAATTTGTGTTTTCAGAAAATTTATTTCATTTCTAGAATTTGAATATATGATTATGGGAATGGGCATTTAACTTTATGGGAGTGATAAGGTGAAACTGAAAACCAGAGTGGGGTCTAAAATTTCTATATGAATCTAAAATTGTTATGGATAATTATGAATGATGATTAGGAGAAGAAAAAATGCACGATCTGGTTGCTGTTGCTGTGATTGGTGGTGATTCCCATGCTTATAAAATACATACATGTACAGATAGATATCAAGATGTAGTATACATATGGATGATGGTGGTTCCAATGTTTATGAAGGCCTGGCCCAAAAACAAAGAAAAAATTAAAGACACAAATCCCCTCTTTATTAGATCCCAGAAATGATGATGTATATATGATGTGCATATTACATAATTGTATAGGGTATTGTTAGAGAAAAGTGGGGGAGGAGGTGGTAGATTACCATTACTTTTGCCAAAGTTTCTACACTCTTCTTAGACTCCTTGCATATCTTTCTTTCGCTGATGCTGTTGTTCCATCAAACTTCCTCTTTATTCGTTCCTGTGATGGTCAATCTTCCAGGATTTTTTAGATTCTCTTTATCTTTTCCTCCCATCAGTTTTCCGTACAGTTTCACAGACCAATCTTGCCTCTGGCACTGCATTTTTCAGATACATGAAGGCTTGATTGATTGTTATTCTGCTAAATTTTGCTGGTGATGATAAGATTTTTGCATTTTTTGTTGTTTCTACACTGCCCATTATTTCTATATAGCTATTATCCTTGACTTGAACTGGTGCCGAGTCTGCTTATCTCTTAGATTGGTACCCATTAGTCCTACCTTGGTGTAGAGTTGCTCAAAAAATAGGGTTGGGAGTAGACTTCTTGCTTCTGATACATAGTGCCCATTCGCTGTCAAATCCATCTCTTCTTGGTATAGGATACATAAAATGTGGCTTCCAATGGTTTCACCGTGGTCTTACAAAGAAATTCATGGATACTGACAAGGATGTTGCTATATGCAGTCTTGGAATGGATTCTTATATTTTTGTTGCTTATTAATGCCCTTTTCCAGTATATCATCACTAAGTTTGCCACATTTTTTGGTTTACACCCACCTTACTTATGGTGTTCTCGGGTGGATCATATCCTGGAGCCCAAGGAGCTTGACTTTTATAGAAAAATCACATGTGAACGCCATGCCAGAGAAATATCTTTGATGGATTATTTCCTGACACACAGGAAGTTGGTAGATAGTCATGGAATGTGTGAGGAATGTGCATTGTAAATGCCTAATGTCTCAAGTTATGCATAAGGCAATGGAAACCAATCCAACTGGTTCACATGCATGTCAATGGCTACACATTTGTCAAATAGAGGAGATGCAAAGAGATTGCAGATGAATGGCATATTAGAGGAAATAAGGTTTGAGGATAAAACATGCAATCGTTGGGTGAGTAAGGACTTGTGTTCTTGCTTTAATCGTCGTTTGAATGATAAATTGTATTCTCAAATTTTTTTCAAGACCTTTTTCTTTAATGGGCTTCTAGAGGGTATTATGAAACCTCAATGGAATGCATCTGATTATGGTGGAAATTTTGTGGAGAGTGTTGGAGGAATATGAGTTGAAAATCCAATTTGGGTATGTTTGTGGATGCAATCAGGGGAAGATATCTGAGGTTTTTGGTGATTCCCCAAATGATATGATGTGGGTGCATCCTCATCTGTGGCTGATAATGATGATGTAGGCAGTGGAGAGAACTGATGAGGATGTTGTGGATTTGAAATTAGCTGCTGACAGGGTTCAACGTTTGTCTAGGAGACTTGACGTTGATCACAGTGATGATGCCTGAGTGGATTTCCAGTCTCATAACTATGCTGATAAGAATATTACATATACTGAAATGGTTACACATTAATGGGCAATGATGCATGATGTAATTATTGAAGAATAACCAGGGAAAATACATCCTATGATTAGGGCTTCCAGAGATTGGAATCTATTTGAAAGCCTCGGGAGATTGGGGGATTGAATTCTGAACCAACTTTAGAAGGTTTCGGTAATACTTCTGTGGAGAATGAGGTTTTGGAAATTGCAGAGAATGGAGACTGTTTATGAAGGCATGGAATTTTTTTTTGATGGTATTAATGATTTAGGTTTAAAGAGTACATGTTTTGCTGGTTCTGAAGAGATTCTTCCAAAATCTTCGAAAGCGTCCCCAAAGCTGAGTGTATCCTAGTTATGACAAAGCATTTTGCTAGTAGTCATGATTTAAGTCATAGAGGATGGTTTGTAACATGTTAAAATGTAAGATAATTGTACAAAGTTTCTGGGAAGAAGTAGTTTATTACATTGTCTACTTGATCAATAGAATTTAAACTAACATAGTCTCATATAAAAAATCAAATTACCTATAGAATAGCAAGAAACCATTTATGAGGCATCTGTGTGTTTTTGTAGAATCTTATCAACACAGTTTTATATAATAAACTAAAATAACTATGGAGTGGTAGGAAACCATTTATGAGACATCTGTGTGTTTTTCAGCATTGTGTATGCTCACATACTCGAGGAAAAGTGACATAAGGTTTCATGTATGTCGTGTAATTGTTTCCTTCTTACAATTAGAAATAAAAATCTTACATAATTTTATATGTTGAGGAGCACAAACTCATAATTATAATTTCTCAATTGGAAAATAGCGAAATCATACTTCTATTTTCTAAATTGGAAAATGGAAAAATTAGAAGATAATGAAGCCAAAAAGAAGGATAAGTGGCTCTAAAAATTTATATAGCTTGATCCACAAAGCTATGTAGGGTGGAGAACTCATATAGAATATGATGGAGAAGAAGAAATATGGCAAATATTAAGCACGATGCACTAGTCAATCATTGGCTTATTGTGTTTTTATCCTATCCATTGAATATCACATTATTCTCATCCAAGGGACAATATGAAATGACAGTGAGCCAATGGTTGACTTAGTGCATGGTGCTTAATATATAGCTTGATCCAAAAAGAAATCCAAGATGGAGAACTCAAACTCAGAAGCAATATCCTATCCAGAAGGATGCAAAAGAATAGCAACTCAAGAGCAGTATTTGAGTCTAGAAGCAACCAATTGTAAATTTTTTTTAATGGCCACTGATTATATTGAGGCACACACATATGAGAAGGCAACAATAAAGTCCAAACTGCAGAAAGCTATCGAAGTACGGATAGATTCCATTCACTAGAATCAAACATGGAAAATGTAAAAAACTCTCGAAAAAAAGGAAGCAATTTCAAAATCAATTTTAAATTTGATGGCACTTATAGAGACACAAAAAAAAAAACTAGTTTGTAAATGATAAAGATGGAAAAGGAGAACAAATTGAGGAGACATTTACATTAGTGGACGATGAACACCATTGCAATTCTATCAACGTGTTAATTTTTCATAGGGATATATTGTTCTTTGCTTTGATAATTGCATTTCTTCATTATCACATTACATTCACCCCATATCATCAGAGAGCACATCTCAACTAGGAATCATACCGGGGAGCATATCTCAACCCATAATCATATCAGGGAGCCTATCTCAACCAAAAATCTCATGGGGGAGCTACTACTACAACCCCATATCGAGCAATAGGATATCCAAACACATAGGGGAGCACATTTCAACCCTGGAACTACATCGAGGAGCTCATTCTCAACCCATAATCGCATAGGGGAGAAAATCTCAACCCAATCCTATTGCTTGCTAATCTTCCCAAAAATGAACCTGAATAGTCATGTGGTAGAACACCTGCATCATAATCGACTTGGGATGTACAGCCCAAGTACACTCTCAACCCATTGGCCAGACAAGGAGCGATATTCCCAACAAGCCCTGCTTGTGGGTATGATGCCAACTGGGGTATACTATGCATAGAACACATAGGGGAGCAACATCTCCGACCCTATGAAGATAACGGAACAACATCTCCAACCCTATGGGTAACAGATAGGGGTGATACCCTATTTTCCAAAGTTCCCTCAACCCTAGGATCCCTCCATCTCAATTCCACACCCTCGGAGCTCAAACATGGGAGGAAGAGTTGGCTCAGTGTCCTCAATCAACGATGCTCTCTATAAATCATCAACATATCATTATGTTCGTATTTGGAAATCATCATGTCTCAATAGCACTTGTCTCCTATTCATACAAAGAATCAAATGAATATCATATTAGAACATAAATATATATATATATCTATCTCTCTCTCTCTCTCTCTCTATATATATATATATATATATCACAAAAAGAATACCATACTCATCCTACCTCTTAAGGAGGTGTCCACCACAAGCCTAAGCTTGTCTCATACAACTGCACTGTCTCAATATATGAAGGTTACTCAATCCCATATATATGCGAGATTTTCTGCCAATGGGTCCCACTCTCTGTCATTGCAATATATCCATGTCATATCTAGAATTGTTCATACAAATATCTAAGGAGCTTCTCCATCCTAAGAAATAGCTAGCCATGCTAGCAACATCGTACTCAACCTCGGTCGTGCTATGAACCTCTCATCCAAGATATCATGGTAGATCTCATACTAAAGCAACATGAAAATGTGCTCATCAATAATAATCTCAAACATCAACAATACATCCATGCAATCACATATCATATAAATAATATCTTAGATAAAAAATTGATCATCTTATGCAGATATCTCGAAGGGTGCTTGACGACAATTCAATGTGTATGAAGCAACTCAATCGACTAAGGTTCTATGCACATGGACAAATGTTCAAAATGGAACATCAATGCTTCAACCAACTGTTGGTTTCCAAGTCGATTTCAACAAGATTTATTCACAACATCTTGAAATTTAATCGGAGTGTCCAAGGATTTGCATTTCCACTTTCCAATACTTCTTCAATAGCTTCACAATGTAGGTTATCTTTTCCCAACTTTAGTTAAATCGATTCATCATGCTATGATTCATCATTTAAAGCTTCAGAAGCCATCTCCCTCTTACTTAGATCATCAGAGGCTTATTACCTGTCAATAGTAGACCATGATTATGTAAAACCAAAACTAAAATCAAAGTCATACCTTGGAACTGCTAAATTTAGATAGACATGTAGTGTTCTATATGCTTAATGAAAATTTACTTCAATCTTTCTTAGGCCCGATACAATTTAGCAATCACATAAACATAAAACTAGAATGCTGATAGAACATAATAATATATCAACAAAATACAAACCAATAATATAGATAAGATTTTACAATTCTTCTTTTCCACCAAGGATATAGGATAATGTGCATTACGTCAGTCAACAGGATGCATCAGCCAACAAAGTCTTTCTTAGATCAGCAACCCTCCAAGTGTCACACACAAAACCCACAAAGACAGCTCATCAAAAGTCAACGCTGGTCAACCAAATTCAACAAAGAAAATTTAACGCAGGACAGTCAACGCAGAAAGTCAATGTAGAAAAGTTAATGCAGGACAGTCAATGCAGAAATTCAATGCTACAGATTTAGGGCTTCAGTCAAACTGCTCCTTTTTCCTAGATTTTTGTGCCTAGCTTTACGGTCTACAAAAATAAGATTTTTAGCAAATATTGGAGGCCAAACGGTCAAGATTTGACCACGGTCAATGCTGGTCAATGCACAAAAAAAAAATCCTAAACAAATCCGTAGATTTTTCCTAGCTTCAGCTCCGCATGTGTGAAGGAAAGAGCCCCCCAAAGGCTATCAAACCAATCAGATCACTCTGAGAGAATGTGTGATGAGTTGATGAGAAAATTACCTCCAAGTATCTCCAATTTATATCCATCATTGAGGGTGTGTGACACATATATTAGGCTTGTGAGCCTACATTACAAATCTAGTCGAACTTGCACATGTGTGGAAAATAAAATCAAAATGTATGTTCTGCTCATCCAAACAAGATGATCTTTAGATCAATCTTGCACCTCTCCGAAAGAGGAATAAAAAAAAAAAATTGATCATATGAGTAGTGAAACATGGAGTTTGGACCTAGTTTCCCAAAATTAACACTCCCTCTCAACTAGGGAGAACTCCATCTATCCACCTGTGCCATCCAGAGATCAGTACCATCATGTACCATCATATAGCATCACCCGTCATCCTGACATAACTTGATTTTCCGACTCTTCTTTGCAAATATAACAAAAGGTGAGTCAAAAAGACATCACGCTCAACTGACCCAAAGTCAAAAACCTCTTTTAGACTAAAAAATAGTCTCATACTAACTCGAAGTCAGTTTAGAGGTAAGAACATACTAGATCAAGGTGTTGGACATGTGCCATCCTAGACATAGGGAGTATGACAATCTCTGATGTGTCCATTGGTCTTGATATTGGTCTCTTTCCACATTTCCCACCTCATTGTCCAAATGAAAGGTACTTCCCATGAGTCCAAAACTCCATGGGTAGGATGCGTGCATGTCATAGATCAAAGAGAGCTGAACCAACTCAATAACATAATGGTGGGGTAGAAGCACAACAAGGTTAAACAAGCCCCCTGGAGCTCCCAGATCTCATAGTCCAACTCAAGTAGGATCCTCAGAATAGGGTCTTTCCACGATTCCAAGCTTCTCACAAAAGGTTAGGAACTTGACCTTCCCCAGGGGCTTTGTGAGAATATCCACGACCTGCTCATCAATTCCTATATGATCGAGCCTTACGATGCATCGCTATACCATATCTTGGATAAAGTGGTACTCGATATCAATATGCTTGGATTGATCATGGAACACATGATTCTTAGAAAGACGAATCCCACTCTGGTTATCACAAAGGATAATGGTGGTATTTAGCACATGCCCAAACAACTCACTTAATAGCTTTCACAACCAAACAAATTCACAACAGGCCATACTCACTGGAATGTATTCGACCTCAGCGGTGCTCAAAGCCACTGAATTCTACTTCCTTATCATCCAAGATATCGAAGCAGAACCCAAGGTGAAGTAACATCCAAATGTGCTCTTGTGATCCACCACACTACTAGCCCAAACGACATCAGTATATCCATGGAGTCTCAAACTCTTGGCAGTGTATCTCATCCCATGGTTGATTGTTCCCCGAAGATATCTTAATATATTCTTGGCACCAATCCAATGAATGTGATGAGGATCAACCATATGTTGACTCAAAGTGTTCACGACAAACATATGTCTGGACTAGAGTTCACTATGAACATCAGGGCCTCCACGAGTTGTCGATACTTGGTGGGATTTCCCAGCATGGGCCCATTAGCGTTTCCACACAACTTCTTAAAGTTGAGTTCCGTCGGTGTCAACACAGAATTACAATCCACCATACCAAATCTCTTCAACATCTTCATGAGACATTTTCCTTGAGAAAGGAAAATATTGCCTGGCCTCTGCTAGACCTCCAAGCCTAGGAAATAATGCATCAATCCTAGGTCTTTCATCTCAAATTCAGAAGCTAGCTCCCTCTTACACTGATGAATGAGAGGGTCATAACCTGTCAGTAAGAGATTGTCCACATAGAGAAGTAGAATGAGAGGTGTCTTTCTATATCAACCTTAAAATAAAGGTTTGGATCAACATTACTTCGAGTGAAGCCCAAATTCATCAAGTAGCTATCTATCCTCTCATACCAAGCCATGGGGGCTTTCTTCAAACCATAGAGGAATTTATTTAACCTGCATAGATAGGTGTCTCTCTCTCAGACTTCGAACCCTAGAGGTTGCTCCACATACACCTCTTCCTTTATAGAACCATGTAGAAAAGCGGTCTTCACATCCATCTGATGGAGACTCCATCCCTGTTTTGCAGCAAGGGAAATGATAGATCAGATGGTGGTATAGCGGGCCATGGGTGCAAATATATCATAATCTATGCCTTCTTTTTGAGAGAAGCCTCGGGCAACAAATCTTGCCTTGTACTTTTCAGCACTACCATCAGATCCATGCTTGATATTATAGAGCCATTTCGAGGGGACAACAGATTTTTCCTCTGGTCTCAGGACCACTTCCCAGAAATATTTTTTCATAACGGACTCATATTCTTCGTACATATCATCCTTCCAAACTTGATGCTTTGTGACCTCTTCAAATGATCCAGGCTCAGATTGTACAATTGTACTCATGGCTGCTAGATGCCCTTGGTATCTATTAGGCTTCTTGCTTTCACAAAATGTCCCCCTTGGGAAATATGTCTCTCGGCATCTGCGAGAATATCCCTGAGCCATGAGGGTATTCTCTTATTTGAAGGAGGTGGATCAATAAGATACATTGGTCCTTCAACATCAGGCATCAGGTCATCCTTTGGCTCTTCCTGCTTCCCTGTTCCTTAATCTTCTTTGTCTTCCTTGGAGCTAGGAAGATTTCTCACTTTCTTGAGGGAAACATCTTCATCGAAGGTGACATTGTGGCATATATCCACTTCTCTTTGAACATGCACATCGATTATATATGCCTTCGAAGTTTCACTGTAGCCCACAAACATTCCCTTCTTTCCATAAGCATCCAAATTGCTTCTCTTTTCTTTCGGAAGATGAAAGTAAATAGAACAACCAAAAACTCTAAAATGAGAAACATCAGGTTCTTACTAGAGAAGACTTCTTCAGGAGTTTTGGAGTCTAGAGTGGAATGTGGGCATCTATTTTGAACATACACAGCAGTGTTCACAACTTCTTCCCATAGAAACTTCGGAAGACCTTGGTCACATAGTATGGCGTGGGAAGCTTCCACAATGGTCCTGTTCTTTCTTTCAACAACACCATTTTTCTCAGGACTGTACGCAGTTATGGTCATCCTCTTAATGCCAGCTTCTTTGAAAAACTCATTGAACTCATTTGACTCATACTCGGTCCCATTTTCAATCCTCAAAACTTTGATTCTCTTCTCAGTTTGATTTTCCACCAAGGCCTTGAAGGTACAAAACGATTTGAATGATTCATCCTTCTTCTTCAAGAAATATATCCAGGTCTTGCGGGAGAAGTAAATTGTAAAAAACATGTAATACGAACATCCTCCCAACGACATCACGATCAGCATACCAAATAAATCAGAATGTATCAACTGCAAGATATCAATTTGTTGTAGCCGCTACAACACCCTCCAAAATTTTTCCCCTTTTAAATTTTTGAGCCCCTAATCTTTCGAAGAGATAGAGCTTAGCCCAGGTCCACTCTTTCAAAAACCAAGTTGCTAAGTCATAGAGTTGATCAAATCATGTTTGTTGCGACCTTGTGACCTTGAGACCTCAAGTCACAGAGTTGCAAGGTTGCAGATAAATCCAAAACCCAAGAATTGCGACCATGTGACCTCGCGACCTCGCGACCCCCAGGTTGCTAGGTCGCAAGGTCGCACATTTCATCAACATGACCTAATGTGCGACCTAGTGACCCTCATTTATTATCCACACATGCAACCCCTTTATAAATAAAAGGGTTGTGCAGGTCGCATTCGACTTGCACAATGGATCGAGTAACGCCTCTCATAAGCCAGTTGGAGCGCATTTTTCCTGGGTAAGTTGCCTAATCCTCCTGTTTTTTCCTTCTTGGTTAATTTTTGCCAATCCTACTCTTGCCCCTAGCCTATTTAGCCCTAATTTTCCCTTGATCAAGCTCTCAGTAGCCCTTTTGAAAACCTTTCTACCTCCCTCATGACATCCACCCATTTTATTTCCTTGTATTCTTTCTGAAGCCTATCTGCCCCATTATCTGCCTCAGGGACCTTCCCTAACTCACCGAAGGAAAAATTCAAAGGCCCAGATGATTTCTTATGATCGTTGTGTGTTTTATTTCAAAATTTTTCGTCCGTGTAAACCGTAAGAAAGCCCTAGTGTGATCCCCGACCCCACGACCCATCGACCCAGCGACCCAACGATCTAGTCGCAAGGTCGCCAAGTCACCAGGTTGCACTTCATTAAGATTTTTAAATCGGAGTGACCTAGTGACCTAGTCGCAAGGTCACTAAGTCGCTAGATCGCACTTCCTTGAAAGTCTCGGCCAATGCGACCCAGAAACTGAGCGACCTGGTCACCAGGTCGCCAAGTTGCGACTCTTTGAAATTTTAAAATGACGCGACCCAACGACCTAGTCTTTAGGTCGCCAAGTCACATGACTAAACCTTCCATCAGATAATGTTTGGTAGGAGTCATCTATAAATTTTATTGGTATTGACATAGTTATAATTATTCCGTCCGCCTTATCGTGGGATTTTTTTATGAACATGCCAGGGAACGTTGAAGCCAAGCTCGAGTGTGTGTCCATCTCTTCGGCCTCAAGTGAGATGGGACCCCCGACTATTCGGAAGAGGAACAAGAGCCCGTAAATAGAAATATCAGAAGAAGGCATGCCCCCTTCCCCACCCCCCATATATAGAGACACCACCTGTGTGCTTGGAAAGGGGAACAAGATGAGTTGGTATCAAATATATCAGGAATTCATCAAACTAGATTTCCCAGAAGATCTTCTAGATCGGTAGGTGTAAATTCAGGTCAAAAGATCCAAACTACACTATGCAGGTGCCCATCCACCCATATTTCCGTGCACAGATATTATTGAATGGATCCTACAAAAGGTCTACACTCGAATGTGGGTCATTTGAGATCACATAGGGAAAACATTCACTAACATAAAGGGAGGGGATGCGGAAGTATACTATGCGCTCCCCACTCGGGAACAAAAATTCAACACTGACTGGGCAACCACTCACACAGTACCCGTAGCAGAGACTTTGAAAGGATGGTGGGAAGACCTCAAAAAGTTCAAGTACAAGAAGGATCAAGAATATAAGACAGAAGGGCTGAGGAGAGCTTACAAGCTGGTGGCAGCCATGATGTGCGGAATGTATGGCCGAGCAGATGCCACTATGCTCGGTGGTACCTGGATTCCCCTTATGTATGTTGTCACTACATATGGTACTTGTTTTAACTGGGGCAACCTGATAATGGCAACCCTTAGATCAAACATTGATGTAGCACAAGCACCTGACGAGGGATGCGCATCCGATTTTTACATGGCTTCATACCTGTTGGATGCCATATGTGCAAGGTGCCATTTTTGAGGGATGGGCACACAAATGGGATGCGGAGCATGGCGATCCAATTCAAAAGGAGTTGTAGGTGTTCTGGGACTCCAAGTATAAGCAAGATATAGAGTCAATCTCGCAAAACTTCATCCCCACGCTCTACGGAAAGCTGTTTGGAAAAGATACCCCATGCATGTCTGGGCGGGCCATGGAGACAATAACCCGAGTGGCCAATTGGTTTCCTATCACGAATAGCACTTTCATCCAAGTCTTCGGGTCACTCAAGGCACCCCACGCACTTTCCCAGCTCGTCACTGATAAATTACTCCTTCAAGAAGTATGTTACTGGATGACGGGCGGTATTTCAAAGGTTCTCACCAAGGGCAAGAAGAAGCCATGGCCTACTCTTCCGCTTACTATCGGCGCCTACACAGTCAAATATTTTAGGGAAGTAGAGGCTGAGGCTGAGGAAATCAAGGGATTTTATTTACCTCCTGTGACACACCGGGTGTATGATCCTGGGAGAATCATCCCCGCCCATTGTAAATGGGCCAAATTTAAATGGAGTTACCGGCATACATAATTCCCACCCGAAGATCGAATCAAGAACTGGTACAAAAAAGACAGGGAGGCTACTCCAAAAGAATCAACCGATCAAGAGGAACAAGATAATCAAAATTTAGAGGAAAGAATCCACACATTAGGAGGAGCCTCATCTTCCAAAGCCAAGAAGCAAAGGACTGGTATAGGAGGTAACCCCTCTAAACAATAAACAGATAAGGAGGCTAAAGTGCAACAAGAAGCCGAGGAGAAGGTGAAGGAAGATGAGGATAAATGAAAGAAACAACGAAAGGAAGAACAAAGGAAGAAGTGAGCGGGAGAAACCCGCAGGAAAAAGGAAGAGGAACAAAGGAGGAAAGAAGAGGAAGAAAAGGCAGAATTTGAGTGCCAGCTAAAGGAAAAGCAAGATAAAGCAGAAGCTGAGCGCTAGCTAAAGGAAAATCAAGATAAAGTAGAAGCTGAGTGACAGCTAAGGGAAGAGAAAGATAAATTAGAAGCTGAGCACCAGCTAAAGGAGAAGCAGGATGAAGCAGAAGCTGAGCAAAAGAGGAGGGAGGAAGAAAGTAAGAAGTCAAGGGAAGATTCCTCCAAGGGAGCAGAAGGTAGCAAGACACCTCCTACAAAGACAGAGAAACAAACAGAGCTGCCACACATAGAGATTCCCCAGACAACTCCTATGACCAGTGTGCATTTTACTCTCTCGAAACTTGGTGCCTCTGAGGATCAAGACGATGAAGTATTCGATCTAACAAGAATAACCTATGATCAGCTCACGCACAAGATTAGGCAAGAGAAGAGAATAAGATTAGCACGGAACCTTGCTGCACCTCTCACGGCCACAACATAAAAGGATATAGTCTTGGATACCAGGACCAATATAGTTATGATTGCATCAGATGGTACAACTTTTTTAGTAGCCACAGAGGAAAACGTCAGCAAAATGAGTAGAGAAATTCTGTCCCTGCAGAATAGACTACAGGCCTCTGGAAAAAAGACAGCTCGGTCGGAACAAGAAAAGAAGGTGCTAGAAGAAGAAATCCAATAGCTTCAGGTTAAGAATGCCCCTACCAATGAAGTGCCTCTTACCATTCAAAGAGAGCTGGTCACTTTGGAAGCCACCTGAAGCAAGTATATGAAGAACTGTTTACAATAAACAGACAATCACGCCACTACTAAAAGCACAAGCAAAAAAAAAGGGGAGGAACACACAGCTAAAGGAATCTTCCACTGCCTTGGACATAATACTAGAATAGTCGAACATGTATTCGCAGGCTCCAAACACTTTTCCTAGAAAAGATTGGATTTGCACCCAAAACGACAAAGTTCAAATCCAGATGAAGGTACAATCCAAAGAGAAACTAGTCAAGGATCTAGAAAAAATGATGTCTGCATATGAAAATTTGATTAGCGACATTGATTCAACGGCTGAAGTACACCACATTCCTACTCTGGGTGCATTAGGTGAAGAAAAAACATGGGAAGAGGTCGCCCAAGACATTCAAGAATTTCTACAACCCATAAGGCAAGCAACTACTTCTCAAGACCTTCTGGCATCACAAGAAAATCTTGTTCAATTCATCGTGACACTAGTCCGGATCTATACCAAGTTGGCCTCCCTGTCCAATCAGATCATGATCAAGAGGGGGACTTTGATCCCAAACGATCTCGAGTGCCTTCATAGATTGAGAGAAGATACTCCTCAAGTCTCCCCAGTTGCTGTAGATTATCAAGCATGGTGAAATTACCTCAAAGAACAGCAGCAGGTAGACATCCTTGATCTCACAATCACCTAATTGCTCCCATAACCAGGTCGCAGGTCGCAACAGAAAAGTGGAGCCACAGGTAGCAGTCAAATCTGAGGTCACAAGTCGCAAATTCCCTTCAGGTCGCAAAGGATGTCAATGGTCAGGAAGGCGAAAAGTCAGGGACACCCAAGGGTTAATTTTTTTCTATAAATACTCCCTCCGGAGAATTGTAAAGTATCTTTTTTTGGGACTCCAAAGGAGCACAGAGAATTGTACAACATTGAATGCATATTTTGGAGAATGAATACAAACAAATTTTTTGATTCCACTATTGGATTTGATGAGAACTCGTGTACCAACATTATGAATATTCTTTTCTCATGTGTTGGATGAAATTTCTGATTAACTAATCTGCATTTTCTTCTTATATCATCTGTATACTTTAGTTTACTTAATGTATGAATGATATGAGGTTATCTCATTAAGAAATTGTTAGCAACTTCGTTATTAGCATGATTTTATCTGTGAAAACGCTTAAGGAATTGAAGGGTGTTTGACTATAAAGAACTATTTCTTATGTGGTTTGATCAGCTTTATTTACAAGCATGAACCTAATGATACACTGCTAACAACATCTCCTTTGGCTACATGATTTAATTCGCTTTTCTATTCACAGTGTTTTATGTCACTAGAACTCATTAATCATTTGTCTTGTATTGTTCAAATAATTGTGTATTCATAAGTTTGCAGGGCTCGTTTGTGTCCGAGAAAAGGAATATTCAGCGGTAGCCGGACCCACACCCTGGACGGGATCCCTATCAAAAACGGTTTAGAGTCTAATTGGGACTTTATACCAAGGAGATCCCCTACTGTTGGCCATACATTTTTTCCCATCAACAGATTTGGTGCTAGAAGGAGGGCCTAAATGGCAGGCTCCGAGCACACAAGTAACATTTCGTTGCAAACCCCACAGTGGGAGATCATGTATGAAAACATTGGTCCTCCAACCCCTGAACATTCTCTTGAAGAAGAACCCCCTTACTATGAGATAACCTTTGAAAAGCTTAGGGCCTTGCGCCTGATTGCCTGTGAGCTCATCAAAGGCTTACAAAATGTCCCGGCCACCGGTTCCCTAGTCAACCCTCGAACTCTCGCAGCCAAGCAGACTTGCCAGGGAGCCCTGGTCATTTCCCTACCTCAGCTGGCAGGTCTCATGATAGAAGCTTATGTAGATGCAGTGGAGCGTAATTCAGCAGAGCTCCCTGACAGTCCTCGAGGGAATGAAGGAGGCGGCCCTGAAATCACTGAAACCCAACTTGACCAACCTTTGAATGATGACACTCAAGAAAATAATTAGCCAGGGTTTGCAACCAGGAGGGGTCAGGGAAACAGGGGTTGGGGAGATAGAGGCCATGGGCAAGGTCAAAATACAGGCCACCCTCACCCCAACCAAAACCAAAACAGATTCCCTTTCCTTTATAACTGGAGAAACATCAGAAATGTAGGGAACCGCGGGGGAAACCAAGACATGCACTCCCACCATGAGGGCGAGGCCTCCGGATTTGGCATGGGAAGTGAATCCGAAAGTGAAATGAGACATATATACATACCATGCCACCAACATTCTAGGTGTGTACAACCACTGGCTTGGATGGCGCAGTCTCCCCTAGGTTTGCACGGTCCCCTCCATGACATGCCTCGACACCCCTAGAAGCACCTCCCTAAGTTTGATCCCAAGAAAGATACGCTGGCCAAAGACCACATAAGAAACTTCTACCTGGCTTTGCAGATGATGAGAGTACCATATGATGATGTAGCATGCCGACCCTTTCCTCATACTTTAGAAAATAAAGCTGCTACATGGTACTGGTCTCTCCTAGTTGCTTCCATTTCTTCTTGGGAGAAATTCTGCCATACTTTCCTACATAAGTTTTCAGAAGATAAAACTCCTTCTATGATCCTCACAGAGCTGAGTAATTTGAAATGCCAGAAGAAGGAGAAGGTAAAAGACTTCAATCAATGCTTTGCTACTATATTAAACAAATTCCTTCCGAACATGGCCCTAGATGATTCCATTACCATTGACTACTACACAAGGGCTCTCCTGCGGGACATTACCATGTTTGTGAGACGCGAAGCTAGAGCTACCCTAGCAACAAATTACACCATCGCCCTTGCTGTCGAAAAGGACACATTGTCCATAGGGGCCATTGACCATGATGGCCGGGATGATCTGAAGCCAGCCACGAAGAGAGCCCACTCCTCAACTCATAAGTCCAGAGACAAAGAAAAATACCCTTTTGACTTCGAAAGTATCACAAAGTCTCTCAAGCTGATATCAAACGAAGTCTATGATTTAAAGAGGAAAAAGAATGACTCTGCCTTGGGCGCCAAAACGAAGAAACCCTTTTTTAGAAAAAATAACCCCACCGTCAACTGACCTCCGTCAAGCTCAAGTGTTGGCCTCAACATTGAGGAGATATGAAAAGATAACTTATGTTCTTTCCATCAGGCCTCACACTCGGAGAAAACTTTCCCCCAGTGGATCAATAGTATGACTGCCATGGTGAATCATCTTTTAGAAGACCAGACCCCTGGGGATTTAGAGGAGGAGGCTATTTCAGATGACGAGGACGCATCTCCCCCAGATGAGGATACAAGTTTCGTTTTCCTTGCCTTCAAGGTGGTCCACAGGGAAACCTCCATTTCCACAACTGAAATAAACTTGGGTGATGACCCTAAAACCAAACCCCCTCGAAACTACAGCTTAAGGAGCAAAGGCCCGGTCCCAGAACAGTCTTTTGAGGAGAAAAGAAAAGCTTTCTTACAGAAAATATTTCCACCCAACAAAGAAAAAAAAACTACAACTCCCGAAAAATCTAGCCCAACCAATGCCTGAGTAAACCAGAAAGCTAGATTATCATCAGGATCTCCGAAAACCTTCACTGAACCTATCTCGCACCTAGATTCCAGGTATAAAATTATTGAAGATATGAAGAAAACTCGGGCCAAAATCTCCCTCTACAACCTAGCTCATATTGCAAATCAGCGAGATCTTATCCTCAAAGCATTTGCCAAATCATCAACGTCCAAACTTGTAAATACCACATCTGCCCAAGGTGCTGCCAGCCCCTAGTCTATAGTGAATGCCATTAATGAAAATTCCAGGGGATCCACACCCCCTTTTCTCCTATCTTTCAAGATATTCAACTTTAATTTTCACAACTTCCTGGTCGATTCTGGTGCATCCACAAATGTTATGCCCTTGTATGTATGCAAGAAGCTAAACACCCGCCCCGAGAAAAATGACACCAGGATCAATGAATTCGATAGATATCAGGTTCCTGCAGTAGGTGAATTGAATAACATCATCATCCGCTTATCCTTCGACTCTAGGGTGCATAAGTGCATTTACATAGTGATCGTGGACATCCCCCAGGCCTATGGTATTCTTTTGAGCAGAGACTGGTCTAGCAAGCTACAGGGGTACTTTGCCACTGACTGGTCCCACCTGTGGCTCCAATACAAAGGTAGGAACAATCAAATCTGGGTCAAAATCGAACCTTACATGAAACACACAGTGACCGACCTAGATGAAACTAATGAACCAGTCAGTTTCACACAGGAAGAACTTGGCATGTGTTTCTTGGAATCCATGTTTGGGTGCTACCAAGCCCCCCAATCTCTAGTCATTCAAGACATCCAGTCAGAACTTTTGTTGGTCATTGAAAATGACCCCACCTCGACAAAAGACCCACTAGGAGCCACTGTCCCGAGTACACCTCCCATGTGCTCAGATAACCTGGTAAAATTAGAATATGAAATTTGGACCTTGTACTATGATGGTTCCAAGACCCATGATGGGGCCGGCGCGGGCTGTATTCTGTTGGACCCTCAGAAGAACAAGTTTCTAATCTCCTGCCAGCTAGAGTTCCAGTGCACAAATAATATGGCCGAGTATGAAGCATTGATTATCGGGCTCAAGAAAGGCATAGATATTAACGTCAGTTGTTTAAAGGTAATTGGAGATTCTGAGATTATCACCCGTCAGGTATGTAATACCTTCCATTACTTGTCTCCGCATTTGAAAGGTTACCAGTAAGAGGTATGGCGTTTAATTTATGCTTTTAACGCTTTTGGAATTAAATCTGTACTTATAATGCACAATGCAGTGGCTGATACACTTGCCAATTCTGCCGCTAGGTTCACCCCACTTAGAGATGGGTTTTATATTGAAATTATTTACAAGCCATCCATACCAGACAATGTCACTAATCTGCGCGTTTTTAATGACGATCAGTAGGTACTGGATTTCATGCTCAACGCAGACGTGTTCAAGGACGCAGTTATAGAAGAGGAAAATCATGATCAGGCCTTGCAAAAGGAATAATAGGACCACAGAGGAAATCCCATACCTAAGGGCATTGTGTCTCTTGAAAATTTGTTCAATTTGCATAACTGTTTTTGTGGACCTCCTAACACAAAGGTGCAGAGTTCCACTCTAGCACACCAATAGCTAAAACTCGAGATAGAGAAGGAACCTAAATTCATAAACCTCTGTACTAAATGCACCCCTCAAGAAAGGCAATCCTTCACCGAGTTATTTAGGAAGTACCGAAATGTTTTCGCCTAGACATATGATGAGTTGCGAACGTATGATATGTGAAGCATCCAACACGTGATACCCATGAAAGAAGGAGTGAAACCATTCCAGCAGAAACTGAGGAAGGTGCACCCCACTTTAGAGCCAATGATCCAAAAGGATCTGAAGAAACTCTTGGATGCACATATAATCTTCAAAGTTAGACACTCAACTTGGGTGTCAAATCTAGTTCCAGTGCGTAAGAAGTCTTGCGAAATTTGCTTATGCGTGGACTTTCAAAAGTTGAACAGAGCTTCGGACAAAGACAACTACTCAATGCCCCCTATGGAGCAGATCCTGCAAGTGATATCAGGGTTGGAAATGTTCTCATTATTGGATGGTTTCTCAGGATAAAACCAAGTACTAGTGGCTGAACCCGACCGACTGAAAACAACATTCAGAACTAAATGGGGGATGTTCGAATTCAGACGCATGCCCTTTGGCCTGATAAATGCTGGGGAAACCTTCCAAATAGCCATGGAAATTGCTTTCTGGGGCCTAATTGAGCAAAGTGTAGTAGTATACCTTGACGATGTCACCGTATTTTCAAAGCGGAGGAGTGACCATTTACGTCACCTCAAGTAGATTTTTGAAAGATACCGAAAATACGGGATTTCACTCAATCTGAAGAAAAGCGTTTTCGCTGTCTCCGAAGGAAATCTGTTAGGGCACATCATAACCCGAGATGGTATAGTAGTGGATCCAAAACATGCAAAAGTCATCACCCAGATTCCTCCCCCAAGCAGCAAGAAATCCATGTAATATTTCCTCGGGAAAATAAACTTCGTGCGTAAATTTATATCAGACTTTTCCCAAATAGTCAAACCTCCACAAGGTATGATCAAGAAGAACGTAAGCTTCAAATTGAATTCTTTTGAGAAAGAAACATTTGATAATATCAAGCGCACCATCATTGAAGCTCCTGCCCTTCATAGCCCGGACTTCAACAAAGGCTTTATCTTGTACACCTTCGCCTCAGACTCATCTCTTGCAGCTGTCCTCACTTAGAAAGATGCCAATAATGATGAACGACCTATATCATTCATGAGCACAGGTTTTCAGGGTGCCAAGTTGAATTATCTAGAGATTGATAAGTAGGCCTACGCAGTGTACAAAGCGATCAAACACTTCAGGCCGTATATCTTGAAGAATCACGTGATAGTGTTCGTACTGCACCCAGCTGTTCACTCACTCTTCATCCAGCAGGAGCTAGGCGAGAGACGAGGAAACTAGATGACATGCCTTCAAGAGTATGACCTGGAATTGAAGCCAACACATACTGTCAAGGGACAAGGGCTATGCCGAATGGCCGCTAAGGCCACAAACCCGCAACGCAGCGAAGAAGGATGTTGGGAGCACAAAATCGACATGTATCAAACTGATGATATACCCCAGCAGAATACCACCTCATGGTATGTCAATCTCCATCAATATCTGAGCCACGGTATCATGGACCCGCTCTAACTGCCCAAAAAAAATGTGCAATAAGATTGAAAGCTGCATGCTATCAGATAGTTCAGGGTAAGTTGTTCATAAAGACCACAACGGGGTTTTGCTATGCTGTGTGGAACATGATGAGGTGCAAAAAGTATTGATAGAACTTCATGATGGTCCAGCCGGTGGGCACTACGTGGGGACACCAATTCTCACAATATCATGCGTGCTGGTTTCTATTGGCCTACTCTTTTCAAAGATGCACATGCTCATGTTCGGAAATGCGTACAATGTCAAAAGTTCGCTAATAGGGAAATACGACCAGCTGCCCCATTGTAGTCCGTCGCAATGGAAGAACCTTTTCAGCAGTGGGGACTTGACATGATTGGGGAAATCTTGCCGCATTCTTCCAAGCAACATAGGTACATCCTCACAACTACGAACTACTTCACAAGGTGGGTTGAAGCAATACCGTTGCGCCATATCAATGATCAAGAGGTAATAGCTTTTGTCACTCAACACATCATGACCATGTTTGGCATTCCAACCTCCCTTGTTTTTGATAATTCAAGTTACTTTTCATCATTTCAACTATATGAGTTTGCTCTAGAAAACAGTATCATGCTCAAACACTTTGCCAACTATTATCCCCAAGGAATGGGTTAGTCGAGTCAACCAACAAGAACCTCATCCACATCATAAAAAAGTCTCTACTGTCCCAACAACGAAATTGGAATAACGCACTCCACAACACCCTATGGGCTGATCGGGTCACACCCAAACCTTCCTTGGGCACCTCCCCATTCTTTCTTGTGTATGGAAAAGAGGCTATCCTTCCTCCCAACTTGTCTCTCTCGGCCCTTAAATTATCTCAAGAAACTCATGGCACTCCTTTCCCTGCCTTACAGGCCCAAATAGACACACTGTTGAAACTAGAGGAGGAAAGGCTAAAAACCTGGGAAAAATTCGCCATCCACCAGAGTTGGATAAAACGATGGTTCAATAAGAAGTCCACTGGAAACAAGGTTTTTGAAGTAGGTGACCTTGTCCTCAAATGGGAAAAAGCTCATGAAGATAAAGGGAAACATTCCAAGTTCTAGGCTTTATGGATAGGTCCCTTCCAAATCAAATAAAAGGTTGGCTCCCACACTTATAGGCTACAGACCCTTGAGGGGAGGATTGAGGTCCTCCCAGTAAATGGGCACGACCTTAAACACTATTTCACTTGACAGCCCCAAGGGGCCGTCACCACACCCTGTACCATAGTTTTGTTTGTTTTTCTTTTGTTTTAGGTTATTTTATGTTCGCAATAAATCACTTGTTTCGAGTAGGCTCTTACTAAGATTTTCCCTTCGTCACCTCAAGTTGTAGGAGAAATGTAGAAGTTACTCAATTGGCATGCTATTTTGGGATCTGTGTTGGTGAAGAATCGCCCCTGGAATGCAAAATGGCATGAGCTTGCCTGTGATAGGCACCCAATGGGGAGAACACGATCGAGTCCCAGGAACCAAGCACAGGTAACTTACCTAGTATGCTGGCTCAAGGGGCTGCTGTGTAAAAGAAAGTCAGTGAAATCGGTCGCTAGACGGAAAGGGAACAAATAAAACCTCAGGTGACGAAAGGATATATGGGAAAACCCAAGAGTCCTCATATAGACCAGGAGCAACCTCTCTTGCAAGAAAAATAAGTCGGGATCCCTCATCCACCCAGGGAATACTTCCCACAGTCAAATAAGTTCCTCGAGCACAGTCAAATAAGTGGCTTGAGAACATTTAAATAAGTGCATTTAGCACATCAATAAAGGGTAAAGCATTGAGAAAGGCTTCCTATGCAGAGAGGTGATGTGACAACTCCGCCGAGGTACCAACCAGGCTCGCTGGCAGCGGAGCAATGTCTGTGACTCCTAGGTAGTGACTCCACCAGGACCACCAGGTTTGCTGGCAGTGGAGCAACACAATGAGGACGAAATAACTATACCGGATCCTGGAAATCCTTGATGTTACTCCAAGCCTTTCCATCCTGTCTCCAGGAATGTAAAAATGGTGAACTAGCACCCCGGGGCATGCAAACAGGGGAGAAATCACGTAAGGTTTGAAGATGAAAGTAGTGGAAACCACGGGGCGAAAGGAACAGCCAGCTAAGCCTGCCACCCCCCCCCCCCTCAAAGATGAAGCACTGATAGAGATCTTGGGTCCTACCAGTGAATCGCTATTTGTTGTAGCCGCTACAACACTGTCCAAAATTTTTCCCCTTTTAAATTTTTGAGCCCCTAATCTTTCAAAGAGATAGGGTTTAGCCCAGGTCCACTCTTTCAAAAACTGAGTCACTAAGTCGCAAAGCTAATCAAATCATGTTTTCTGTGACCTTGCGACCTTGGGACCTCAAGTCGCAGAGTCACAAGGTCACAGATAAGTCTGAAACCTAAGAATTGCGACCATACGACCTCGTAACCTAGCGACCCCCGGGTCGCTAGGTCGCAAGGTCCCAAGGTCGCACATTTCATCAACCTGACCTAATTTGTGACCTAGCGACCCTCATTTATTATCCACACGTGCAGCCCCTTTATAAATAAAAGGGTCGCGCAGGTCACATTCGACCTGCGTGACGGATCGAGTAACGCCTCTGAAAAGCTAGCTGGAGCACGTTTTTCCTGGGTAAGTTGCCTAATCCTCCTATTTTTTCCTTCTTGGTTAATTTTTTCCAATCCTACTCTTTCCCCTAGCCTATTTAGCCTTGCTTTTCCCTTGATCAAGCTCCCCGGTAGCCATTTTGCAAACCTATCTACCTCCCTCATGACATGCACCCATTTTATTTCCTTGTGTTCTTTCTGAAGCCTATCTGCCCCATTATCTGCCCTAGGGACCTTCCCTAGCTCACCCAAGGAAACTTCAAAGGCCCAGATGAGCTCTTATGATCGTTTTATGTGTTATTTCAACCGTTTTCGGCTGCGTAACCCGTAAGAAATCCCTAGCACGATCCCCGACCCCGTGACCCAATGACCCAGCGACCCAGTGACCCAACAACCTGTTCGCCAGGTCGCCAAGTCACGACCCTATGAAATTTTAAACTAACGCGACCCAGCGACCCAACGACCTGGTTGCTAGGTCGCCAAGTCGCACGACTAAACCTTCCTTAAGATTATGTTTGGCAGGGGTCATCTGTAAATTTTATTGGTCTTGACATATTTATAATTATGTCATCCGCCTTATCATGGGATTGTTTTATGAACATGCCAGGGAAAATTGAAGCTGAGCTTGAGTGTGTGTCCATCTCTTCAACCTCAAGCGAGATGGGACCCCCAGCTTTTTTGAAGAGGAACAAGAGCCTGGAAATAGAAATCTCAGAAGAAGGCATGCCCCCTTCCCCACCCCCCATATATAGAGACACCACCTCTAAGCTTGGAAAGGGGGACAAGATGAGTTGGTATCAAATATATTAGGAATTCATCAAATCAGATTTCCTAGAAGATCTTACAGACAGGCAGGTGTACATTCAGGTCAAAAGGTCCAAACTACACTATGTAGGCACCCATCCACCCATATTTATGTGCACAGAGATTATTGAATGGATCCTCCAAAAGGTCGACTCTCGAATGTGGGTCATTCGAGATCACGCAGGGAAAAAATTCGATAACCTAAAGGGAGGGGATGTGGAAGTATACTATGCGCTCCCCACTCAGGAACATGCCTTCAACACTGACTGGGTAGCCGCTCACACAACACCCATAGCAGAGACTCTGAAAGGATGGTGGGAGGACCCCGAAAAGTTCAAGTACAAGAAGGATCAGGAATATATGACAGAAGGGTTGATAGAGCTTACAAGATGGTGGCAGCCATGATGCGCAGAATGTATGGCCGAGCAGATGCCACTATGTTCAATGTTACCAAGATTCCCCTTATGTATGCTGTCACTACATATGGTACTCGTTTCAACTGGGGCAACCTGATAATGGCAACCCTTAGATCAAACATTGATGCATCATAAACACCTGACGAGGGATGCACATCCGAGTTTTACATGGCTTCACACCTGTTGGATGTAGTATGTGCAAGGTGCCATCTTCAGGGATGGGCACACAACTGGGATGCGGAGCGTGGTGGTCCAATTCACAAGGAGTTGCAGGTGTTCTGGGACTCCAATTATAAGTAAGATATAGAGTCAATCTCGCACAACTTCATCCCCACACTCTACGGAAAGCTGTTTGGCAAAGATACCCCATGCATGTCCGGGCGGGCCATGGAGACAATAACTTGAGTGGCCAACTAGTTTCCTATCGTGGATATCACTTCCATCCGAGTCTTTGGGTCGCTCAAGGCACCCCACGCACTGCCCTAGTTCGTCACCAAAAAATTACTCCTTCAAGAACTATGTTACCAGATGACGGGTGGTTTTTCAAAGGTTCTCACCAAGGGCAAGAAGAAGCCATGGCCTACTCTTCCACTTACTATCGGCGCCTACACAGTCAAATATTTAAGGGAAGTAGAGGCAGAGGCTGAGGAAATCAAGGGATTTTATTTACCTCCCATGACACACCGGACGTATGATCCTGAGAGAATCATTCCCACCCATTGCAAACGGGCCAAATTTAAATGGATTTACCAACATACAGAATGCCCAGCTGAAGATAAAATCAAGAACTGGTACAAAAAAGACAGGGAGGCTGCTCCAAAAGAATCAACCGATCAAGAGGAACAAGATAATCAAAATTTAGAGGAAAGATTCCACACGCTAGGAGGATCCTCATCTTCCAAAGCCAAGAAGAAGAGGACCAGTACAGGTGGTAAACCCTATAAAAAACAAAGATAAAAGGAGTCTAAAGTGAAACAAGAAGCCTAGGAGAAGGAGAAGGAAGAGGAGGATGAACTAAAGAAACAACTAAAGGAAGAACAAAGGAAGAAGTGGGTGGAAGTAACCAGCAGGAAAGAGGAAGAGGAACACAGAAGGAAAGAGGAGGAAGAAAAGGTAGAAGCCGAGTGCAAGCTAAAGAAAAAGCAAGATAAAGCAGAAGCTGAGTGCCAGCTAAAGAAAAATCAAGATAAAGAAAAAGCTGAGTGACAGATAAAGGAAGAGCAAGATAAAGCAGAATCTGAGCTCTAGCTAAAGGAAAAGCAGGATGAAGCACAAGCTGAGCAAAAGAGGAGGGAGGAAGAAAGTCAGAAGTCAAGGGAAGATTCCTCCAAGGGAGCAGAAGGTAGCAAGACACCTCCTACAGAGATAGAGAAACAAACAGATCTGCCACACATCGAGATGCCCCAGACAACTCCTACGACCAGTGTGTGTTTTACTCTCTCGAAACTTGGTGCCTCCGAGGATCAAGACAATGAAGTCTTCGATCTGACAAGACTAACCTATGATCAATTCACGCACACGATTAGGCAAGAGAATAGAAAATTCTTAGCACGGAACCCTGCTGCACCTCTCACGACCACAACAGAAAATAATATAGTCTTGGATACCAGGACCAATCTAGTTATGATTGCATCAGTTGGTACAACTTTTGCAGCAACCACAGAGGAAAACATCAGCAAAATGAGTAGAGAAATTCTGTCCCTGCAAAATAGACTACAGGCCTTTGAACCAAAGACAACTCAGTCGGAACAAGAAAATAAGGTGCTAGAAGAAGAAATCCAAAAACTTCAGGTTAAGAATGCCCCTACCAATGAAGTGCCTCTTAGCATTCAAACAAATCTGGTCACTTTGGAAGCCACCATGAAGCAAGTATATGAAGAACTGTTTACAATAAACAGACAGTCGCGCCACTACTAAAAGCACAAGTAGAAATCAAGAGGAGGAACATAGCTAAAGGAAGCTTCCACTTCCTTGGACAGGATACTAGAATGGTCGAACATGTATCCGTAGGCTTCAGACACTTTGCCTAGAAAAGATTGGATTTGCACCCAAAACAACAAATTTCAAATACAGATGAAGGCAAAATCCAAAGAGAAACTAGTCAAGGATCTAGAAAAAGTGATGTCTGCATATGAACATCTGATTAACAACATTGATTCAATGGACAAAGTACACCACATTCCTTCTCTGGGTGCACTAGGTGAAGAAAAAACATGGGAAGAGGTTGCCCAAGATATTCAAGCATTTCTACAACCCATAAGGTAAGCAGTTGCTTCTCAAGACCTTCCGACATCACAAGAAAAACTTGTTCAATTCATCGTGGCACCAGTCCGGATCTATACCAAGCTGGCCTCCCTGTCCAATCAGATCACAATCAAGAGGGGGATTTTGATCCCAGACGCTCTTGAGTGCCTTCACAGATTGAGAGAAGACACTCCTTCGGTATCCCCATTTGTTGTAGATTATCAAGCATGGTGAAATTACCTCAAAGAACAGCAACAGGTAGACATCCCTGATCTCAAAATTACCCAATTGCTCCCATAACCAGGTCACAGGTCGGAACAAAAAAGAGGAGTCGCAGGTCGCAGTCAGATCTGAGGTCGCAAGTCGCAAATTCCCTTCAGGTCGCAAAGGATGTCAACGGTCAGGAAGGCGAAAAGTCAGGGACACCCAAGGGTCAATTTTGTTCTTTAAATACTCCCTCTGGGGAATTGTAATGGATCTTTTTTTTGGGACTCCAAAGGAGCACAGAGAATTGTACATCATTGAATGCATATTTTGGAGAATGAATACAAACAAATGTTTTGATTCCACTATTGGATTTGATGAGAACTCGTGTACCAACATTATGAATATTCGTGTCTCATGTGTCGGATGCTATTGTCTGATTAACTAATCTGTGTTTTCTTCTTATATCATCTGTATACTTCAGTTTACTTAATGTATGAATGATATGAGGTTATCTAATTAAGAAATTGTTAGCAACTTCGTTATTAGCATGATTTTATCTCTGAAAATGGTTAAGGAATTGAAGGGTGTTTGACTATAAAGAACTATTTCTTGTGTGGTTTGAACAACTTTATTTACAAGCATGACCCTAATGATATGTTGCTAACAACATCTCCTTTGGCTACATGCTTTAATTCTCTTTTCTATTCACAGTGTTTTATGTCACTAGAACTCATCAATAATTTGTCTTGTATTGTTCAAATAATTGTGTATTCATAAGTTTGCAGGGCTCGTTGGTGTTCGAGAAAAGGAATATTTAGCGGTAGCCGGACCCACACCCCGGACGGGATCCCTATCACAAATGACTTAGAGTCTAATTGGGACTTTATATCGGGGAGATCCCCTGCTGTTGGCTGGACATTTTTTCCCGTCAACAAAATTGTCTTTGTGACACTTGAGGGGAATGGTCCCCTTGTATGCTTCCCTTTTGCACAACCTTGACATATACTTCATGATCATATTTAAATTCAGGCATCCCTGTCACCACCTTCCTTGCTTTGGAATGAAGGTGTGAAAACCTATGGTGCCTTAATTTTGTTTGAAGAGTTGTATCACATGACATAGCCCCCAATGGACTTCCTCCAACCTGGTAGAGTGTATCAACTCTAAAACCAATAGTAAGATCTTCCTTTAAGTCTTCTTCCAGATGCATACCTTTCCATAAACGAGTGCCACCTTGAACCCTTTGTATTCCATTTCTGAAATAGACACAAGGTTCTTCTTCAAATCAAGTATGTATAACACATCTTGTAAACAAAGGACTTGACCTTAAGAACAATGAAGGGTCACAGTCCTTGTCCCTTTCATGGGATAGGTGGAATTATCTCCAAGCATAATTTCTAGATTTGTATCCTTCCCAATCAAATCAAAGAGGGCTTCTTCATAACCAGTGAGGTGCCTTGAAGCACCACTATCAATCAACCATACATCTAAGGTGTTGGGAGCAGATGCAACAAAGGGGGCAGATACAAGAATAAATTCATTTCTCTTATTATCAACAACATTAGACTCATCGTACCTAGATTTTTTTGACCTCTTGAAAGGTTACCCATTTCCACTATGATCAGAGGGAGCCTTCCTTTTTCCTTTGAACCTGTTGTTACTTTGATTTCCATTCCCCCTGGAGTTGTTATTGTCATCATCCTTGGGAGAGTCCCTTCTATTAGGGCACTCTCTTGCATATTGACCAAACTTGTTACAAGTGTAACATCTTCCCTTCCTTCCTTTGGGCCCCGTTCTTCCATGGTTTTGATTTCTCGGACCTCCATTGTTCCTCTTCTTTGCATGAGCAGTGAAGGTAGTAGGGTCACCTCCATTTCCATTAGAGGGATGACCTATGTCCATCATTCTTGTGTCCTCTCGAGTGCATCTTGTCAATATTTCATCAAAATTAGGAATCACATTATTATTAAGAATAGTGGTATTGAATACATACCAATCACGAGGGAGACCTCCAAGCGCAATGAGAACCATCTCTCGATCAAGTATATCTTCTCCAATATCTAGAAGATTGTTCCTGATTTCAGTGAGCCTCATAAAATAGGTTTGAATGGATTCATCCTTGCCCTTCTTGATATTCTTCAATTGATTTTTGAAGAAAAGAACTTGATTAGCATTGCTAGCCCTAAACATGCTAACCAGCTTATCATACATGTCTTTAGATGTGCTCATCTTAGAAATGTAAGAAACCAAGTGCTTATGAATAGAATATCAGATAATCATCTTTTCTTTTATTTCCCCTTTTATATACTTTGTCTTTGTGGCAACAGGTGCATTTGATGGACACTCTTGAATCTTCCCCTGCACATAGTCCATGACATCTTGGTCTTCTAATGCCAAATCCAAGCACATCTTGCATGAATGATAATTAGAGTCATCAATCAATTTATCATCAGAATTGAAACCCTTGAAGGTTGAGGAGGCCATTGGTCCTTGATAAGATTTCTTCTTCGGTGATTGCGTCTCACACTAGCTTGGGCTTCGTGTTCACCTCAACTCTGATTCCATGTTAAATTTAGATAGACATGGAGTGTTATATGCTTAATGGAAATTTACTTCAATCTTTCTTAGGCCTGATACACTTTAGCAATCACATAAACATGAAAGTAAAATGCCGATAGAACACAATGATAGATCAAAAAAATACAAGGCAATATTATAGATCGAATTTTAAAATTCTTCTTGTCTAACAAGGGCATAGGATAGTGTGCGTTACGATAGTCAACATGATGCATCAACCAGCAAAGTCTTTCTTAGATTAGCCAACCCTCCAAGTGTCACACACACAACCCTCAAAGACATTTCATCAAAATTCAACGCTGGTCAACCAAATTCAACTCATAAAGGTTAACACATGATATTCAACACAGAAAGTCAACGCTGCAGATTTAGGGCTTTGGTTAAACTGCTCCTTTTTCCTCGATTTTTGTGCCCAGTTGTACATCCTACAAAAATACGATTTTTAGCAAATATTGGAGGTCAAACAGTCAAGGGTTGACCACGATCAATGCTGGTCAACGCACAACAAAACAACCCTAAATAGATCTGCAGATTTTTCCCAGCTTCAACTCCGCACGTGTGAAGGAAAGAGGCCTCCAAAGGCTATCCAACCAATCAGATCACAATGAGAGAATGTGTGATGAGTTGATGAGAAAATGACCTCCAAGTCTCTCCAATTTATATCCATCAGTGAGGGTGTGTGACACATCTATTAGGCTTGTGAGCCTACATTATAAATCTATCCAACCTTGCACATGTGTGGAAAATTGTTAAAATTGGACAACTAGGTTCAAACTCCAGGTTGTGATGCTTAGATGAAGATACCAATATTGTTATTGGGTTCCTCTTTCGGAGAGGTGTAATATCGATCTAAAATTGATCTTAATCCGATGAGAAGAACATTTATTTTGAATTTATTTTTAATAATTTCAAATATGCGCAGGTCGGCCTTAAGGTTTTACACCCCCAGCAGATGTGTCACACACCCTCGGTGATTGATATAAATAGAGTCAACGTTGGAGGAAATTTCTCATCATCTCATCCTCACACAACATCTCCTCTTTTGATTTAGTACGAGCTCCTTGGAAGCATTTTCGGTTCACATGTGGGAAATAAGGATGAATTTACTGCAGCTAGGGTTTCCACACAAGTTTGACTAGTGTTGACTTTGGTCAACACATGGTCTGAAGAGGCTGAATTTTGGTGGAGACTTCGATTTTGGAAGGCCGTAACATTGGCACAAGAACCGAGGTCAAAAGTTTGACTGAAGACCGAGTTGCATTAACTTTCTTGCTGCTGTTCTGCGTTGAATTTTCTGGGGTTGACTTTGAGCTAACTGTGTGGCTGTTTTGAGGGCTGTTGTGACACATGCTAGGTTGGCTGACCAAGGAAAATTTGCTGGTTGAAGAATCCTATTGGCCGCTGTAAAGCATGTTACACCATTTTTTGGTCATCTAACCTTTTATCATTAGATGGACCCAAGTAATACTATATTGCTACCGCTTACCTTGCAATATCGCTTACTATGTTAAAATAGGAAACCCCAAAAGGAAATATTAAACAAACCTATATTTGTTTGATTTTCCTCATGGAATAATTAATTAAACCATAATTTAATTATTATTCCCAGTCATGTTTAACCCAAAAACAAAGAAATTAATGAGATAAAACCTTAGTTATCTTATTATTTTCTAGGGATAATTATTTAAATCTTATTTAGATAATATTCCTTGTTAAATATGACCAAATCACCCACCATTAATCAAATAAATCATTATTTATTTGATTATCTCCCAACCACTTCCTTAAAAAGATAAATAAATCATTTATTTATTTATTTTTCACTAATCAAGGGATTTGACCCAAAGTCAAACACCCTTTCCCTCCAACAAATAATAATAAAATATTCCATAAAGGTGGATCTAGATTTGGTTAACATTATTTTAATCATGCACCAAGATCTAGAATGACCCAATATTTTGTTATAAATAGGAGGGTTCTTCCCCATCATTCCTCACCTTTTGTTGCCTATTAGATCACTCTGGATCTATACACTTGGTCTCACTTTTCACCATCATTTGCTCCCATTGAGCTTCATTTTTACATTGGGTTTTCTACACTTACAAGAGAGAGAAAGCTTAGATCTGAAGTGCTGAGGACTACAAAGAACCCATCCCATTGAGGAGAGCTGGATACACCTTCTTGTTTTCCTCCCAGGTGCCTTGTAATATAAAAATTCATTCAAAAATCGTGTTCTTGTCTTGTCCGTTGGATGCATGGAGCAAACTCTTTACTTTACTGCTTAATGTCTTTCCATTTATAGATCTGTTTGTTGCAGCATTTTAACTACTAATCGCAGATCTGAAGATGTTTGGCAGCCTCTATTGTTGTTAGGGCTATTAGTTATGCGTAGCTGAAGTGGTTCTTTTTCGTACACTTCGACGAAGAATTCATACTAACAAATGGCGACTCCACACGGGTTTTAAATTACGACCGCTGTCGTTTTTCCTATTCCTGCATATCCAGCTACTTTAGACCCTAGGGTTTCTTTTCAGATTTTTGTTTTTCCTATTTTCATGTGGTTTTTTTCCTCATAAATCCCTCAAACATTAAAATTTCTAACTTCCGTGTGTTTCTGGCCCCATTGCGCAGGTGACCGACATCAGCCTCAGCTGAGACGACATTTTTTTTCTGAAATCTCCCGCCGAGAGTCCCGGAAGTGCAGGTCGCACTTTTTGGCCCAAAAAGTGCGACCTCAAGCCTCGTGCTCTGCAGGTGTACTGCACTTCAAAATCACACGGAGCGAAAAACCGGCCAAAAACCGCCACTCCGGACTTTTTTTCTCAGTCAAGCCTCAAATTTTTCCGTTCTTCTCGAAGCTCACGGTTTTCCAAAACTTCCGTCTAACTCGTTTCGACTTGTTTCTCGATCTCGGTTTCATCTAAGTGGGAACCTAGCCCACTAGGGCTTCAGTACCCTCCACTTTTGGTGGAAGAGTTTTAGCTGTTTCAGGTGTCTGATTTTTCAGAGTTTCAGCCTTCCCTTTTTCAGATCTGATACCTCATCCTCAGATCCCTTTTAATCAGCTTTTCTTCCTTTCAAATCACCTCTTGTAGTTTTGCTTGGACCCCCCTTTAGGACCTCATTCCTGTCCCTTCCGCTTTTTGCTGATTTTCCCCTTTTTCCAGCCACCTTGCCTCTGCCTCTTGGCTGTGATCTGCGCCTCTTTTTAGCAGTTTTATCCTCTAGATCCCTGTCCCTTTTGACCCTAGATCTATTGGCCTCTTTTTATGTGTGTTTCGAATAGATTTTTGCCCTCTCTTAGAGTAGTTTTGAGAGACCCGCCTTCTTGGGTTAGATCGATGCATAGTTAACTATTAAATGTTCTGTTATTTCAGCAATCTATATTGTTCTCTGCAGATTTCTTTTCAGTTACGCAGCACACTTTTTCTTGCTCTCAAAACGAAAAGGGTTTAAAAATTAAAATTAACGCACACCACACACTGACCCTAAGTGAAGAAGCGCCTGGTTAAAACCGCCTGGCAAAGACTCTAAAATCAATTGTCACTGCACCTTATCTTCCCTTGACATTACTTGATTCTGTCCCTTTCTGCCCTTGTCGGTTTCCTTCTTCCTGTCATCATTGCGCCCCCAAGGCGCATTTCCCGGAGACTTCTTGGCCTTCACCCTCAGTTTCCGGTTGATCGACCTACTCTACCCCGCCGTCGTCGAGCCAGTCCTCTTCCGACTCCTCTTCTGATTCTTTGGGTTCTCCTTTTCCTTCTAGGTTCTCCCCCTGTCACCTTCACTATGTCTGGTCCAGGGCCTAACGCTAGTGGTGCTCCCGGCCCTAATGCCGGAACTACTACTAGCGGAACCACCACGGGAACTACCTTGACTATACCCTTGCTCCCCTTCTTGGCAGGCCTTAGCCTCCCAGATTTGGACCGGTTGATAAATGACCCTATACATCATGACGCTAGTTGGCCTGCTATGCCGACAAAGCTCCCTTCCGACATCCCAAAGTTTGAAGGTCGTGCTGGAGAAGATCCTTCAAATCATGTTCGATCTTTCCACATGTGGTGTTCATCTACCTCCATTACTGATGACTCTGTTCGTCTTCTATTGTTCCAACGCACGCTTACAGGCGAAGCTTCTAAGTGGTATGTTGATCAACCCACTTCCTCCCATACCACCTTTGCAACTCTTGCCCGGGCTTTTTTATCTTACTTCCAGCTTCCCCTTCGTTATGACACTGGTATCGAACTCTTGACTTCCTTCAAACAAACCTCTTCGACCCGCCTTTCTACCCATGTCCAGGAATGGCGAAGAAGACGGAGCCTATGCCAATCTCCTCCCTTCGAAGACCGTGTCTACATGGACTGGTTCCTTCGATCTCTCTTGTCCTCTATTGGGAAAGATGTCGCATCACATTTTCCTCAAACCGAAGAAGATGCCCTCCAAATGGCGTTAAAATATGACCTGATCTATGCTCAGACAGGTTATGATCCTACTGTCCTACCTGATCTCCCCAGACCCGGTGATGCCCATACACCGGGGGCACCTCATGCCGCCGGCAGTATCGTTGGATCTATCTCTCATCCCTCCGCTCAACCTCTCATGAGCTATGGTTTTCCTGGGGGAGGGGGCACCACTTCCTGCACTTCTCCCCCTCCCGGTAGCACGCATCCAGGATTCGGCACGCCTCATCCTTTCGCCCAACCTCCTGCGTACCTCAATGTTTCCCAACCTAACCATTACCCTTATCCGCAGCCTAGTGCGCCAGCTCCTCCAGCATATGCACTTTCGCCTCCCTTGCCTCCCCAACCCCTACAACAGCAGTCATCGCCCCCTCAAGAGCAGGTGGACGCACCGCAGGGATTCATGGCTACCCAACCACCTGACGGACGGGTGGCCACTTCACCTTCCCCTTCTGGTTCCTCCCATTACCAGATCCTCATGATGAACTCTGATCCACCTCTACCCGTCGACCTTAACCTTCAAACTCGGTCCCGCCAGTACCCCAAGCCTCCCGCTCAGTCTGCCCCCGAGCCTCCTTCTTCAGGTTCTACAGAGCCTCTTTCGACACCGAGTGGTCCCTTACATATCCCTCAACCCGAAGTTGAGGTTCATACCAAGATTCCTAAGGGACCATTACGTCGAAACGCTGCTTCCGGTCGAGCTGCTCATTCGTATAGCATAGTAGATGATTTGGCGCAATCTCCTGCTGCCATTTCCACACTGGAACTCCTCCAGTCGTGCCCTTCTCAAAAGAAGGCTCTACTATCTACCGTGGGCGCTGTAGATCCTGCTGATAACCAAATGATTATTTTCGACGCCACTCAATCGGACCACCCTCCTCTTCCTCCTTCCGTCGCCTTCCAAATCCCAGTCAAAATCCGGAACGCCAACGTTTCCTGGTGTATAATTGATGAGGGGGCATCCACCTGCGTGATGTCCGCTTCGGTTTGGAAGAAACTCGGATCCCCTGAGCTGGCCCCTTCCACGATCACCCTTCGAGCGTGGGATCGGCTGCGGCCCCGTGCCCCATTGGTTCCAAGCTGCACTGTCTTCCATCACCCCACATTCTCAACATGACGTCGGTTGCGACCCCCTCTAGACTACAACATTCTATTAGGGCGAAGCTACACCTATGCCATGTCTGCTGTCCCATCCGCGATTTTCCGCAAGATGTTCTTCCGTATACGAAAGATAGTCACCATTGACTCATTGACATATCAGGAGCCAAATCTCACTCTCACCGAGACACCATCGCTTTATAGCCAACAAGCAACGTTTATCTCCGACTCGTTGTCTTCCGCGTTCTGTAGGACTTCCTCCTCGTCGAAATTTTCCTTTCGTCTCCCCTCCTCCTATCTCCGACCCTGCATTGCCGAATGCTCGTGATGATGCAATCGTCTCGGTCGCTTCTCGTTAACCCGTTCGTTGCCGCCAACCTCACCTGCAGCAACATGCTCCTAGCCCTTCACCTGCAGTTGGTAGTCATGAGCCCCTTTATCCCCCTGGCACGGTTCCTCCAGGCCTTAGCCATTTAGGAGCCGTCCCACCTGGCCAGTACCCCTCTGGTCAGATACCGTTCCTAGCTCCCCCACCAGGAGTGTACACGGTGCCGGTCATGGCCACCCTCTCTCTTCCTAACTTGACCCTTGGGATTCCCGTTTGGTACCTTGATCCTCCAGCCCCCACCTTGCTTGGTCAACCCAAACCTTATATTGCTTTGACCCCGGTTCAACCGGCCTCCATGCCTTCTCCCGCTGCATCAGTGCCTCAGTCACCTCAACAGGAACCACCTCCTGTTGTGACCACTTCGGGTAAGAAAGGAAAAGCTCGCAAGAGGGCACCAAAGGACAAGGCTCCCCCGAAAAACCCTACTCCTCCTCAGCCTCCAAAGCATACCATCCAGTGTGCTTTGTGTGATGTTTTCGGTCACGCCTCCCATACCTGTCCTGCATTGCCTCATCTCAAGCCCATGGTTAATGTCACGTTCCCTGAGTCCGCGGTCCCAGAAGCCTCTGTTCCTTCCGCGACCGCGGCCAAGAACCCCAAGAATATTCACACCAACCACCCCTGTGCTTTGTGTGATCTCCATGGCCATTACACTCATCTTTGTCCCCGCCTCGAGGACTTCCGCACCTCTATCACCGTGGTCCACCAATTCAAGGCCAAGCGCAATGAGTCCACCTCTCCCCTATTTGCGCATTCTGCTTCAGCAGAACTACCAGATATGACTGCTCCCATTGACATTCCCCCTCCCGATGTCGAGATAACGGAGCCTTCATCCAGCATTTTTTACCTATCATCATCCATGAGACCCTCCGGGAACATTCAATCTGAATCCTCCCCTGTTGTTTCGCTTGACCTTCCTTCAGCGATCCTCTTGGGCTCAACATCGGTAGATCCTTTATCTACTTACTCTTCGGTCACCCCTCGTGACGATGCGCATGTGAACCTCTCTTCTCATGATGATGATTCCGGTCACTTCACCACGTCAGGTGGTCTTTCTTCCACCAGTCACCCCATCTTCTATCGCGATGACGACATTATGGAAAAAATCCCCACCCCTGACGTTATCTATTCCCCCTTACATCGAACCCAGGCGTTCACACCACATCCACCTTGTGGCCATTACATTGAAACCCAATGTTTGGGTAAGGGGGCACCCACATTTGAGAGACCAAGAGAAGAAATTCTCCATAACTCTCCTAGTGTATCTGGTCGTGTTGACTTTAGTACCATTATTCTTCCACATTTAGAAGAACCTCTAAAGTCCCATATCACTTCCGATCACTCTAGGGATGATACCTCTTATCGTTCCCTCCTCTTTCGTCAGCAACCCAGTCTCTTAGACATTATTGTTGACAAACCTATAGCTTTTCTACAAGAGCATCAGTTCATTATCTCCAAATCCTCTTTTTGGGATAGTGACACCAGGTATGCCAACTCGGAAACTTAAAGTCCATTTGATCCCCATATGCAGTAACAAAAGAGATTGGTAATCCTCCATTTCCTTTCTCAAACTGCATAACCATAACGAGAACAAATGGCACACCACATCATTAAAATGTGTTTAGATTCCCCTTTTTCTAAATACATTTTGGCATGACCACACCATGCTCGGGGGCACCCATGCCCTCAACCATAACCCTCCTCACCTCGTTTTTGGAGAAGAGGTTGTCTTACCAATCGAGTGTAAAATCCCTTCCCTTCATCTGGCTGTTGAACTTCTCCCTGACACCCAACCTCTAGAACAGCAACTTATCATGCTTGAGCGTGCTTCTGAAGACCGTCGTGTTGCCTTGCAAACCATGGAAGCGGCCAACAAACACACCAAAGCTCAGCATGACCGAAAAGTCCAGCCTCGTACCTTTCACGAAGGCGACCTTGTTCTAGTATATGACCAGGCCCACGATGTCCTTGGTCATGGGAAGTTTAACTCATTATGGCTAGGCCCTTACATCATCAGTAAGGCGCTCGGTAAAGGGGCATACCTCTTAGAGGATTTCGAAGGCCATCCCCTTCCTAGTCCTCGCAACGCACTCTATCTTAAGAAATATTACCCTTAGCATTTCCCTTCTGAAATGCATGTTTTATTTTCTTTTAGATAGCCAGCATTTGTTCTTTCTTTTTTCTCCTTCCCTGGACCCATTTTGTCCAAGAGGGGCCAACTCACCTCCTTAAAATCGAATTTCCTCACTTACGCCACTTGTACTTGGGGCACCATATTGCTCCCTTACTTGTCCATGTTCGTGTCGATTTTTGTCATGAGTTCCCATCTTGTACTCATGCTTCCATGGTCCCCCATTAGGGCCCTTACTGTGTGGCAGCACCATCGAGTCGCCCTTGTTTAGAGCATCCAAGTTGAGTCATCATTGCATCCATGGAGTCTATACCACGTCCCTTTGCACCCCATTATAGCCCTCCATCCTTCATTGCTTGGTCTCTCTCTTGTGTCGCACATTATGACCTTCAGTCTCACTATCCCCTATCCCTTATGATCTCGTGTCAGTGGCTGCCATGTCATCCATGCTCTTTATGCTCTAACAAGGGAAGTCGTCCATTCGCTACTCAGTCCTTCCCATTTCCACTATCGTCATTAGTGTTAGTCTGTCCGTCGCTTTATTGTTTTCTCTCGTGCCTTAGTTGAGGATCTCTCATCACCTCACCTATGGCGGACCTCCTTCTGTCGACATCAGCACATTCATTCCAGAAGCCAGGTCTAGAGGGCGGTGTACCTTGGTTCCAGCTTCCACTCTTGTTCGGTGCCTCGGATCAGGCAGGGGGATCTCTCATTTCCCTTTGACTTGATTTTTTCTCCAGCTCCTTTCAGCATGATCGAGATTCGTATACTTGACGGTCCAGTGACCCAGCAGCAGCTCTTGATGATTCCCGGGTGTGTGGAGATGTCTCAGCCCTCATGAGGGGGTGGCCCTGCAGGTAGCCCCCCACATGCCCGGATGACCTCCTCCGTGCAGCCTTCGATGCAGCTCCAGACATTTGATGATGTCGGCCGTCGCCACTTGCAGCGCCTCTTTCGATTTGCATGTATCAGTCAGATTTTGTGAGCCCTTCCCCATTCACAGGGGGCATTTGGGGTTGTATTTGTATCTCATGTACTCAGATATTATTGTACCAGTCCTGGCTGTTATCCCAGGCACAACATGTATGTGGGATTCCTTATTGTATTTTTATCTGGCTCCTGCTTATGCCAGTTGTATCTTATAGTTCGGTCCCTTGTTTACTGGACACACTATTATTTTGTACTTTGTCTCGGCGGGCATAGGTATGCCTCCCCCGCCGCCTTCAGCACAGGTACCCTCTCATAAAAAGAGACTTGTCGCACCTGCGAGTCTCGTCTCCTCAGGGTCTAGTCCTTCAGCACACTATCTACCTCACATTTCTCTCTCTGACATCCCTTTTGTTGTCTAGTGATTGTGTTCTTACAACGTACTTCGGTCATACGATTTGCTCCTGAAACTCGCACGCTGGGGGGCAATCTGTTACACCATTTTTTGGTCATCTAACCTTTTATCATTAGATGGACCCAAGTACACCATGTAAGACCAGTTTTACCCTAAGTAAAACTGCTTTCACTATGTTAAAACAAGAAACCCCAAAAGGAAATATTAAACAAACCTATATTTGTTTGATTTTCCTCATGGAATAATTAATTAAACCATAATTTAATTATTATTCCCAGTCATGTTTAACCCAAAAACAAAGAAATTAATGAGATAAACCCTTATTTATCTTGTTATTTTCTAGGAATAATTATTTAAATCCTATTTAGATAATATTCCTTGTTAAATATGACCAAATCACCCACCATTAATCAAATAAATCATTATTTATTTGATTATCTCCCAACCACTTCCTTAAAAAGATAAATAAATCATTTATTTATTTATTTTCACTAATCAAGGGATTTGACCCAAGTCAAACACCCTTTCCCTCCAACAAATAATAATAAAATATTCCATAAAGGTGGATCTAGATTTGGTTAACATTATTTTAATCATGCACCAAGATCTAGAATGACCCAATATTTTGTTATAAATAGGAAGGTTTTCCCCATCATTCTTCACCTTTTTTTGCCTACTAGATCACTCTGGATCTATACACTTGGTCCCATTTTTCACCATTTGCTCCCATTGAGCTCTATTTTCTGCATTGGGTTTTCTACACTTACAAGAGAGAGAAAGCTTAGATCTGAAGTGCTGAGGACTACAAAGAACCCATCCCATTGAGGAGAGCTGGATACACCTTCTTGTTTTCCTCCCAGGTGCCCTGTAATATAAAATTCTTTCAAAAAATCGTGTTCTTGTCTTGTCTGTTGGATGCATGGAGCAAACCCTTTATTTTACTGCTTAATGTCTTTCCATATATAGATCTGGTATTTTGTAGCTATTTTCTTGTCTAACCAATTGCAGATCTGAAGATATTGGCAGCCACTTTTGTTGTTAGGGCTATTAGTTATGTGTAGCTAAAGTGGTCTTTTTTCGTACACTTCGACGAAGGATTCATACTAACAAAGCACCACACCATTTTCCTGTTTCTGGTTTGTCTTCTATAGATCCACTGGTATGTTCTATCAGAATTTTACTCGATTGTTTATGCGATTGCTGTAGTGAACAGTAAAGTTGCATCAAGCATAGAACATCTACATAAATTTACAAAAATAAAATCAAAATATATGTTCTGCTCATCCAAACAAGATGATCTTTAGATCAATCTTGCACCTCTCCAAAAGAGGAATCCAACGAAAACATGATCATCATCATATGAGCAGTGAAACATGGAGTTTGGAACTAGTTTCCCAAAATTAACAGGAACACTTTTGAAGTAGAGGTTTGGATCAACACATCTTCTTGGCTTCACCAGATAATAGTAAATGCAGACATATCTGGATTGGGGAGATAACTTCATTCAAAGCTCTTTGCAACCATAACACTTTCCAAAACCAATATGCTTAGCCTCACATTCAATCAAATCAACTAATTAAACTTATCAAGGTTTAGAAGCTAGATCAAAACTAATATCAAAGTCATCTGTATCACAATATCAATTCTTTAGACCAGGTGTCAGGCAGAGCTTTCATCGAGTCATTCTCACGATCATAATACAAGTCATTTATTTCACTAAATGCAAATGTATACACCAATGACAAGTCATGCAGGTTGCAACTTCATACTTAATTACAACTATAAATACTTCAACCATTGTGCTAGGAACAAGGAGGCCAATACACAACCATTTTCGAATACCCATATAAGTCATTGGAAGTCACTATGCTCATATATCATTGTCATCAAGGCAAATCATTAGTCATCAAATCAAATCATTAGTCATCAGGTCAAATCCAAATTTTTTATCATAAAGAGATCTATAGTCCAAAACATATTTCAATCATCAAGTCAAATTTCTAAGTCCTTATCAAGCATCATGTCAAAACTCCAAACATTATTCATATATATCAGTCAAATAATTTCAAACTCTTATAGCACAAAATTTAATCATAATGACACAACTATATGTTTATCCCAGTCATATGCAAACACAAGTTCAGTCTATATATTCATATTATAGAAAACTTTTAAACTTTCTTGCTCATAGATCTTTCTGTTATCTGCTACTCTTCTGTAAAACTAACATCCTTCAGGTGAACATCTGATTTCATGCACAAAAATTCATTTTTGTTTCCAACATGCATAGTCGCACCGATAGACCATCCTTTGTGTGATTGGGAGATTACAATCTCACTCTTCAAGATGTTATGCGGGCGAATCTAGCTTACCAACTGCCAAACCCTAGATCAAAGCTGTCTCAGTGCCTCGAACACACCCTTGAGCTTGCTTCCATGCGACTGGGAGGCTACAGTTGCACTTGTAGGCTTTCTTCTGTGTGACTGAGGCTCAAGGTGTAAGGGAAAACTCTCCCTTCTCAAATCAGGACTTTGTTGTAGATCAATGATGTCAGATATCTGTCTATTCATGCCCATAAATAATATTTCAACAATAAAGAATATACATATAATTCAAATGGTAGAAGGAGTAATAATATTATGAAGATATTCTCCCTATGAATGGGAATCCATTTCAATCATCTTCATTCATGTCATTGACCTGTCTATAATTCCATCATGCACCATCAGATCTGTTAGATCATAAAGTCAAACATATATCCATCATGGTCATAACATGCTAACATCAACTACTTCATCATCACAACTTACATCAATCTTTCATTAAGGGTTAGAGTCAAGCGATTAGGGTAGTAGACAAATGTAACATCATATTTCAAAGATCATGAACATAATATTACTTCTATCAAGTCAATCCATCAAGTTAGAGCATTCAGTTTTACCATATGCCATATTTACTAATCACATCAAAACATAACCATGATTAGTAAAAGATATAGAATATCAATCTTATAGTTACACTTCTATCATCATGGTTACCATGCTTATCATTATCAATAGGATCAATTTAGGTCATTCAATAAAACTTTACCAAAACAACAAGAGTGTCAAACCTTCTTCCATACTTTCATCATTCTCATCACAAGCATCATCAATAGTATTGTATATAGAAATAAATGAGCTAACCTTCTATATGAAATCCATGATGTCTTATGCATGTCAAGTGTCAAGAGTATCATCTACTATACTCAAGGTGCTAGCCTTCTTTATGGGATCAAGATATCCAAAAGAGATATGTTAGCTAAACATCAAGTATACCAATATATCACAGACCAATATCAAGTGGCTTCATAGAATCAAGAAGTTCATCATGTTTAAGAAGTAAGAGACTTGTTCAATACCAAATGCACCATTTCATCATAAGAACCATGAATCCAAATCACTCTCATATGCATGAACCATATGTGAAGGAGACATTTTCATTACTTTTCATTCAATATTACAACCGGAACATAACATTAAAATGATATATCACGTATACCTTGTAGTATTCAAATACCTGTGAACCTTCTCATTTGACATAGGTAGCTTGTAGAACTTTGTCACCTTTCCATCAGATGCCTCTTTACCTTTTATAGCTCTAGCCATCTTTCCTACATCTCAAATGATCCTCAAGAAGGATCCACTCATCACATCTCATCAAGGAGGTTAGAAGCATCCAAATACTCAAATATATATGCAAGAAGCATGAGTAATAGTCAACACAATAATCCGATCTATAAGTATAAACAAAATTAAATACACAGAGAAGCATCATAAGTCAAGAAATAATTATCTTCAATGAGAGGCGATCCTATCCCTCTTGAACCAACCTTCGAGAGCCATCAATATCCATTGTCCACATAAAAATGTTGCCTTCAATCAACTTTATCAACAACCAGGCTTACTGGAGTCTGTCCCATCTAGGGCTTCATCAAATCTGTCACAAGTGCTTGAGCATATTTAATTTGACCATGGTAGAGTTTCATATATCACATCTTTGCCATAAACCAAGGTTTCTTATAATATCCATCAAACCCTAATACACAAATTGCCTAAGGTTTTCTTCAAACCCTAGAATTCTTTTAGGTCTCCTCCATCTTCTTCTTACCCAATAACATCATAACATTATTCAGATTCACATCATTATTCAACAACACATGAAATTATGTAGAAAGAACAATAAAATCATCATCAATGCATCAGAACATAAAATAACAATAGAAGAAAAACATTCACACATAGAGACACTGAGGATTGGTCAGAGACAAGGGAAAAAACCCACTATGGGGAAAACCCTTTCAAATTATTCTTCTTCTTAGATCTTCATTAAATGATTCAATAAAAGAGAGTATAATGATCCATATCTTCATCTATGAAACTATACAAAAAAAAACTAATGCAAAATACATGGAATAAATCCAACAAAGCTTATACCCAAAACTTTGATTCTGAAGACTGTAATGAATTGTCACTATCTGCGGTCTTTGCGGTCAACTTCCGAACACTGTGGTCACTAAGCGAAATATTCGGGGGACTGAGATTTCATCTTTTATATCCTAGTTGCACAAAGGAGTTGTGCGAGCGACTGTGGCTTCCTAGCCACTCCCTTAAGCCTGACATGCGAGCGATTGGGGTCAGGTATAGATTGTAGAAACCCTAAACCCCCAGTCGCATGGATGAAGAGTTGTTCGTGCGACTGGAAGGCTCCAATCGCACGAATGAGCTTCTGTGCATGTGACTATGGTCGAATCCTTCCTTTTCTGTGCCTGTGACTGAGGCCCAAAACCCTAAATCAAGGATGCAAGCTTCAAACCCTACAATTTCACCTTAGAGAAAACCTGATCCTCCATAGACAAGCCTCGGACCTATGTGAGCCAAACAACATGATAGAAGTGTGTATCATAATTGTGTCTAAATAAAGTAGAGGCCACTTGTATTTATAGCCTTCCAAGGTGGTCCACTTTTCTTTAGGGCCGACCTTATCAAATATGCACATGTGTGTGAGGCCGATCTGATCCAATGTACATGAGAGGGTTCATAAATTAAAAACCCAATTTCTTCTTGTTCAATTGAGGTGATATTTAGGTCGATTTTGGTCCTCTCGAAAAGAGGAATTCAATGCAATAATCATCTCTGTCATCTAAGCTGTCCAAGGTGGAATTTGACAATATTTGCAAAAATTAACACAACATTGGTGTTTCTATGAGATTTCCTAGATGTAGGATGACTAATTGTTAATCATGTCACTAAAATGCCATAAAAAATCTCAAGAGGTACGGTGTTGGACTAGAACTTAATAGCTTGAGTAATCATGATACATTGAAAGAAATAAGTGATGATTTTTTTGAGGGTGCTCATTGTTAGTCATCAGTATTTTTCACTTGTTGGTGATGACTAAATCCATAGCTGAGTTTTCTAGAAGCTGATCTCCATATGTCAATTTGTCATCTAGAAAACCCTCATAAAACTTTTTTCCGCCCTCCTGCTTTTCAGTCCGCCCATGTCAAGGTGAAACCTCATTATCACTATCCTATCTAGCTTTAGCCCTACAAAGTCTACCTGTCAGCTCTAAAAGGACAATCCAAGTCTGCTTCAAAACCTCCCCTAAGTTAGGAAGTGGCGCTTTAAGGAATTTTACCCTTGGCAACCATCAAAAGGCCAAAAACCTCCATCTGCTACAGACCAATCATGACAGAACTCCCACTCTGCAAATGAAATTGATCACAACCCTAAGTCGCGCCACTTACACACCCCTAAGTCTCAGCAATGCATAGACCACAATCTCAAGCTGATTTTAGGTGTTTTACAGTGTTTTATGGATTTTACAAAGACAGGAAACATGTCATCATCTCAGGAGAAAATTCTTGAAACCACATTTAGAAGAACAACTGCTTCTCAATGTGAACATGAGCCTGAGATACATCTGCAGGGCAAGGATTTACTCATCAAACTCTTGCAGCTTCATTCAGCATGATAACACAGTAGAAGAAAGACAACACTGTCAAACAGACTTGTAATTTGTCATGGCCAAGAACCTTCTTCATCTATAAGCAGAGGGTTAAAAGCGCCTCCTTCATCTATAAGCAGAGGGCAAGGGTCAAAGTTTGACTTGAAGAACTGCAACTGACTGAAATTAAGGTTTGTTTTAATAAACAGTGGGACAGTGACACAGATTTTCTGAAGTACAGTGATGATTGAAGGCTGAGGTAAAAGCATTAATGTTTTCAATATTATTTGCTTACCATCATGTGTAAGAAGAACCCTTGTCAAGCATGCTCATCAAATAACATCAGGCATTTTGTCAAGAAAGGCCTTTTTCATCCATAAGCAAAGGGCCAAAGCAGGGATTGATTCCAGGTTTTGATCGACCAAGAGACAAGTGATAAGAACAACAGAGGATACTGAAAGCTTCTGAAAAGGGAAAGTCATGTCAAAGTTACAAAAAACTCACCTCCTTAACAAACTTTGCTATTGGTTAAAAGACAGGTCATTGCACAGGCGAAAGGACATGATAATGATTATGTTTGAAAAGGTACTCAACTTCCTGATGCATAAAAGAATGTCTCTCAAACAGCTCATCACAATGGACAAAGGCAAATTATGTTTACTGCATTTTACACCCACAGTCTGAAAATAAGTTTGGAAGACATCTGACAGTCAAGTCATTTTTACAGTAGGGCCTTATCACTTTTTAAAAAAGCATTCAGAGCAAACACTTCAGTTTAAAAAGTTCAAAGAAAATATCCACCTCCATGCAAAGTGCTAAAAAGTGCTCCATAACTCATTGGTATATTGTTAAGAAAATGTCACATTTTGAAAGGGACAATGGAAAGGTCAGCAGTGGCAGATTTTCTGGTTTGAAAAGCACAGTGAAAATGCAGTAAAAGAGTTTTGACCTTTATTTCAAAAGACGGAGGTTAGGGGACCATTACCTTTAACTTTTCTGCACTTCAAAGCAGTGAAAAAACTCCTCTTGATGTCTACAAAGCCGGAGGAGGAAATTGTGAACACGAAAAACAGAGTTTTTGGGTCAAAGTGTTGCGCGGCGCGCCTGGAGCGGAATTTTCAAAGGGCTATAACGTGCACACGGCGCGCCTGTAGTGGCACGCGGCGCGCCTGTGCGCGTCGGTCCTGTCGGCCCGACAGTGACCCGACAGCGCGGCGCGTTCATTAACAAACGTGTTGCGCACATATTTGTTATCCAAAACTCCTTCAAAAGCTCAGAAACACTGCTCCAAATCCTCAACAACAGCCACCATCGAATTTTCAAGGTTTTAATGTGTCTTCTTGGTATGTTTTAATTTCTAAAGGATAATCATATGCCTCGTTTATCAAAGGACTAAGTAATGGTGGAAAAAATGAAACCCTTGGTGCAAAGTCAAAGTATATCAGTATGAAAAGATTTGAGGATGATGGATACAGTTGGCTGAAAGGAGGTGATCATTCTTGCCTCATAAAAAATAAACTGCCTTCGAAACTGAGTTAATACAATACCTCTGTTAGCTGAAATAGTGAGAACAAAATAAATGGTGATAAGGGTTGATAGTTGTGCTAAAAAAAACTCGGGGTTGCAATGGTTTTATTTCCCCAGCACTGGCATTAGCAAAATAATATATCTTGATGGATGAAAAGGGGCCCAACTAACAATCCTCTAAGCAATATTAAAGGGTAGAGGCACTATTTAAAAGTAGGAAAACAGAGTTTGGGAAATGAAAAACAGTGGGCCTAGTTTCAGATAACAGTGATTGTTATTAGGTGTTTTATCATTTTCAAAATGTTTTCCTTAATGTAGTAAAAGGCAAAGACAATGTTTCTCTTTTGTTTCATAAAGAAGAAATAGTGTATAAAGTTGTAGCTCGCCATTTGGAGGTATTGTCAAACCTTGTATGAAGAAAAGTGAACACAAGGGCAGTGTTTTGGATAAGAGGAGTTTTGGTTGTTTGACTCCTACAGGATTGTTTGTAATCACACCAAAACACAAGGAACTGGATGACCTTATCCAAACTCAGAAAAACATTCAGCTGTGTATTACATTTTGATTGCCTGTATGCTTATCACTAAAATGTTAGTTGAAGGCATACCAAAGGGAGCAAGGTTTCATTTGAATAAGAACCTTGATTGTTTGACTGCTACAAGACCTCTGTTACCACATCAAAAAACCTTTCAAGCTCTGTCACCATTTCTATAAACACAATAACCTTTGACTATATAGATACTTGTTGTTTGATTGTGTTTATGATTTTTGAAACCACTGGTGGAGAAGCACACCAAAAGGAGCAGTGTTTTGTTTGAAAAGAAATTTGTTGGTACAATGACTGCTGCAAGACCTTTGCTACCACCTCAGAGACATTTCAAACTTTGTCACCTTGTCCTATAAACAGTGGATTTGGACTATATAGATATACTCTGGTTAACTGTTTTCATTTTGTTAGATCTGCTGGTAAAGGGCATCCAAGGAAAAAAGAGGTCTCAAACTAAAAGACTGTTTTTTGCATTCCTCTAAAAAAGGGTGTCCTATATCCTCAAAACATCAAAGAGCTAGGTACCCTTACCATAAAACACATAAAAAGATCACTATTGACTGTGTGTCCTGATTAACTGTCTTTTTGTTTTTCAAATTTATTTGTTGAGTTATGTAACCAGAATAAAGACAACATTTTGAAAGAACAGGGGTCTCATATTGAAAGAGGACTTTTTACAATACATTTGAGACCATTACTGCTTACAGTAAGTAAACAGGCTGAGACAGATTCTTTGTTTGAAGAAGGACATGAGCATGAAGAAAAGATGAAGAACAACAAACTAATGATAAGGGCAACAACTTGAACAGGCTTATGATGAAGGGCAACAGTTTGAACAACAGAATGAGCAGGAAATTGAGACAGAGAAGCAGTATGACAGTGATGAACAAGGAGGTTAAAGAGAAGCGCCCGGTACAGAAAGTGAAGAAAGATACATTAGCACTTGAAATTTTGGCTTCAGCTTCGGAGAATGTTGCCAAGGACCCTTGAGGGTCATGCATACCAATTTTGGGCCCATTTTGACAACTTTTGGTGTTTTGGCATTTTTGAGTTTTTGGTTAAAAACTCATAAATTCGCCATTTCATTTTGGGGATTCGTCAAAGGAGGAGAATGGTATCATTGGATGCCATATTTTCATGAGCACACCCTCAGTGATTTTCAGACCATTTGGAGATCATTTTCCCCCTCAAAACGGCGAATAACACTCTCTTTTTGCACACTCTGCCCGGTCTATCAGCAGATTGCAATTTTCTGGCTTTTTACACACAGGTGTGGATTTGGAAGACTTCCATGCATCAGATCTAGAAAATTTTAGTTGCTCCGGAAATTAGACACTCAGAGCTTTCCAACGAGCTATCATGAGCCTCGTTTCGACATCAGGAAGGCTGCCAAATGTTTCCGGAAAGTCAGGCGACCTTTTGCTGATGAAAATTTGAAGTATTTTTGTAATTTTTGAACCTCAAAAATCTGGTTTTTCCAAATGTGCGTTTAGCTATTTTTGCACTTGGAAAATGATGCAAAGTCAATTATTTTTCCTTTTTTAGCATATTTTAGATATTTTATGGGATATTTTGTGCCTTGGGCTTTGCAAAGCCTCAAAGACAAGTTTAGATATTTATTTTGAACCAATGACTAGCTAGTTGCCTTGGTTGGTTTTCCTACTTCTTGGCCTATATATTCCAAGAGGATTCATTGTAATAGAAGGCTGAACTTGAGAAGAGAAGCAATATATTGGTCATATGATCTTTGAAGGAAATACTTGTGTTATGCTTATGGATTGACTCTTGGATGTTCTTGGATGAATGAAGAAGGATTGTTGATGGATTCCCTGACTTGGTAGAATGGTATAGTGTCTCTTGCTTTGTTGTTGTCTTCTAGTTTTCATTCATGATACATGTTTCTTGCTTGCTATAGATCAGTAGAGAACACATTTGAGATATGCCCATGGAGGCACCTCAAATTTTCTGAATCTTCATAGCCTTCATGTTTTCTTCTTCCTTAGTTGCATTAAAGAATTCTTAACTGCTCTTTAACAACTTGAGGATATTGTTGCTAGTTTCATTCATAGTTCTATGCATGTTGAGTAGGATGTATGGTGTGCCCTGCTTACCTATGACTGTCCATAGTCCCATCCATGAAACTATCTCTTTAACTGATTAGATTATCATTTTGTTTGAACCAAGGAGGCCTAGTCCCGATCTAGCCCTTTGCCTAAAACTATGAAAGCTTGTTTGTCAAAGTGCCCAATAACTTAAAGACTGTGTTTAGGCATTCTGGCATAGTATTTTGAGTTGTTAGTCTGTCTTATGTGTTTTTCCCCAAAGTCTGATAGCCATTTCCCAAAGTTAGAGGGTCTTACACTTCTATGCATGGCTTGAATGTTTATTTCTATGTATTATTTAGCTTGTAGTTACATTTTTTATGATTAATGGCTTGCCATACCATGTTTATGTCTGCTATCAAACTAGTTATGCTTGAAATCCTTCGTCTTTCACAAACTTAATGTCCATTTACTCCATTTTTCCCAAAGATCCTTTCTACCTTGAATCAAATCGGCCCTACTGCAGCCTTGTATCATCATCTTATAGCTTTCTTGACCTTTTGACCCCATAACCCAGTTAATCTGACATCTTGTTATCTATTTTATATCTTTGATCAGTTTCATCCCTCACAACTTAAAAAACCAAAAAAATTACTTCATAACTAGCCTAAAATCAAAACACAATAAGCAAACAAACAAATATCCCTTACACATATAGAGAGAGCCCTCTCTGAGTCCAGGAAGGCTAGGTCCTTGGGCTCCAAAGCTTGGTTTGATGTTACACTGTCATTTGGCTTGCCAATCAGCGAAATCACGGGAACCTAACATAATGGCGATCACGGTGGGACTTATTGAGTACATGACAGTCTAGCAAACTCTTATAGACTCTTTTAGTCCTTCAACACTAAACTCAGACCATCAGCCTTTAGAATCATTTAGAGTAAACTCTCTGTTTCACCATCTTAGCAAAGTGATGAATCAGGTTTATAACACTCTTACATACTAGGCTGCACATAAACTCAAAAAAACCCCAAAAAACTCCTTTAGATTGGTTTTTGTCAATATTGGTGGTGGACCATACACACATATCTCAAAACAACCAAGTTCCACCTGGCGACTCCACTAGCCTCCAGTAGGCCTTACTATTTTACCGAACTCTAGGTTACTATCCGATCAACCTATCCCATCGCTCACTAACATAGCGGGAGATGGTGGGACACTGAGTACATGACAGTCTAGCAAACTCTTATAGACTCTTTAGTCCTTTAGATATTTAAACAAGCAAGCAGTCCATGAGATCATTTAGAGTAAACTCTTTTTGATATCACCACCTTAGCAAAGTGATGAAACAAGTTTAGAATACTTTAATAAACCATAGGCTGCACATAAAACTCAGAAAAACCTTAAAAAAATTTCCAGATTAGTTACTGGTGGTGGACCATAGCTACATCTCTACAAAAACAACCAAGTTCCACCTGGCGACTCCACAACTCCCAATAGACCTAAAGACTCCACTGGAGGAAGAACCTAAAACATGACTGGTCATCCTAGAAAGAAAAAGCACTCAGGCCTTAGTTGTATTCAAGAAATTATTGTCTTTATCTGTAACTATGTTCTATCCTACTTTGAGCCTGATCAGGAATACACCGATGAGATCTACATTGATCATTGGAAAGATCTCAAACCTCAAAAAGCTAAGCCTCAAATCTCAGACCATGAGCAGGCTTGTACACCTATGCTTACCCCAGATTCACCTATGGAAAACCTAGCAAAACATGAGCCTCATGCTACCTTTCCCACTCTGGCTGAAACCTCAAATATTCACGAACCTCTTTTTACACTACCTATATCCACAAAGGTCCCAGAAAGATACAAGCCTCTGGTTTTACCTCCCATCTTACAAGCCCTTCCTGCAAATCTTCAAGATAAATTACCCAAGTTTGATGGAGAAAACTCCAAAGTCACCGCTGAAGAGCATGCGCGAAAACTTGAGGATTTACTTGACCTTTATGACATAGAAGAAGATGATGTGCGTATTAGAATGTTTGCCTTATCATTACAAGGAAAAATTAAGAGTTGGTTTCAAGACCTTCCCGCTGCAAGCATTACCAATTTTCATCAGTTCACTCAAATATTCCTAGATAGGTGGTTGGTCGTGGGTAATAAAGTTCTCATCATAAAGGAGTACAATCAGTTAAAAAGACAACCAGGGGAAACAATACAAAACTTTTCAGCCAGGTTCAATAAAGTATACCATGCAATGCCTGCTAACCTAAAGCCACCCCTCGGATGTGTTCTCTTACATTACCCCGACTCTTTTGACCCAGAGATGGTTTTCCAGATAAAAAACAAAGATCCTTTAACCCTAGAAGAAATGCAAAGGATAGCAGTTGATGTAGAATTCAACATACTAAATAGGGAGGCACAGCTAAGAACCATAAAGAAAGACAAAGCAAATCAAGAGAGACTAGTATCTTCAGAGGAAAAGTTGAAAAAATTGGAATGTATGCTTGGCAAACTAGAACATCTACTTAGGAAAAGAGAGAAACAGAAAGTCAAGGTTAACGCTGCTTATTCAAACCAACCTACACTTCTTCCTCAGAATAAACACACTCGACTATTACAAGACAAGAGTTATAAACAAAATGTGCCTAATGGGAAAGTTGCAAATAAAAACATAGAGGAATGCTCTAAAGAAGCTATTATCCATTTTGAAATCACAGATTTTGAAATGGAAGATAAATCAAAACCTGTAGGATCTCTACCTTTATGCTGGGAGTCATTTGAGTTCATAAAAGCAAATTGGCCTCCTGAAAATCTGTCAGAAAAAACTCATGAATTACATGCTAACTATCCTCAACAACACAAAGAAGTGGTTGAAGATGAAAACAAGCAAGAAATGAAAGAAAACCCACAGGATCTCTCTAAGGGCATAAGTGATGATTCATCATCTCTCATAGGTGAAGCCCAAAAAGACATTCATCCTTCAAATCAAATTTCCCAAGAGAAAGAAGATTATTTTAGAGAAATGAAAATGCCTCCCTTTCTAACTAAAGAGGAAATAGATCAACTTATAAACATGCAAACAACCTCTGAAACTTCATATAACCAAAAATTTTCTGATCTTTCTCCTGTTAATCTTGCATGTCATAAATCAGAAAATAGATGTGTAGATCAATTTGAAGAAAAGCAATCTGATAGTCCAATGTGCATGGTTGATGACATTTCTTATGTTAATGATTCTCCAAGGTTTGATCAATATGTTGATGATTGTGATTTCCAAACAGAAACTAACTTTGCAGAACACTCAACTTTTGATTTTTGGGAGGAAGCTCAGTTTCATAAACTTGAGAAAAGTGAGCAGCCATTACAGGTCATCTATGACACTGATGAGGAGAGCCTTGAGAGTTTAGAAGTAAGTGAAGAGTCTCAGACTCTTTGCTCTACTTCACTTCAGTCCATCAGAGATAACATTCACATAATTGGAAATCAACAGTTTTTCAGCTTTGATGATGAGGTTGAGGAAGATGGTGAAATTCTTGAGCATGTTGTAAATGAGAAGCCTTTTCCTGAAATGGTTGAAGAAATCATTTTGGACATGGAATCTTCCTTAACTCCAAATTTGCAGCCACCAAGTTCCATTGAGTTACAAATTGCAGATGAAGAAAGAGAGGTTGATAAACACATGAGAGTTGTCACACTGTCCTTTCAAGATAATTTACTGTCAAAGTGTATCCTTGCTCACCAAACTGATAACCTCCACATAGTTTTCAATCCACTTAATCAGAACACATCAGCTTGGAATGAAAACTACACTGCAATATATGATGAACCTGTCATTTCAAGTGATCATGAGCAAGAGGAAGAATTGCTTTACCAGGGTGATCCCAAATATAGCCAAGTGGAAGAAAGAGTAGTCCTGAATGAAGCCTATATATCAGATCCTCTAGATCAGGTATTATTCCAAGATCCATTTGCTGCTTTCCTTGAGAAGTCTGAAAGAGTAGTCTTGAATGAATCCTATATCTCAAAACCTCTAGATCAGGTTTTATTCCAAGATCTATTTATTGTTTTCCTTAAGAAAGCTGAAGGAGTAGTGGGTTCTATCATGAACAAGTTGCTGCCAAGAATAAGAAAAAACTTAAGCACTACTGTCCAGAAACAAACCAAGTGGGAGTGGCCTTTTCAGTACTTCAGCTTCATGAAAGAACTAAACCAGAATGACCCATGTGCGCATCTACTTGACTGGTTTCATTGGAAAGAAGAGTTCACCAAGTGTATGTTGTGTACAGATTAGATTAGGATAGAAAGACAACAGTAGAAAATAAGCTCAGCCTTGTGAGCACATTTTCATTTGTAGTTTGTTTGAAGAAAAAGTGAAAAAGCGGAAAATACCAAAAACAGTAAACAGTAGAAAAAGAGGGCAGTTTCTAAAAAGCAATGGTAAATCCCCATGTTCCAAAAAATAGTCCTTCGGAAAGCGCACAAGTCTAAATGCCGCTACTAGCACTTCAATGTCTTGTTCAGCTATCTAGCCTAATCATAGCCGAGCGTGTTTAAATTTATTTGCTGATAAGTTAGTGAGTGAAAAAGATGGTCAACATTGTGTAAGATTGACTTATCACAGAGTATAGATTAGGGAGAGATTCTGGTTCCACATGCCTAAAACAGAACCAAAGAGAGAAGCGAGGGATGAAAAATTCATTGTACATCTTAGCCCCGCTTTTCTAGTTTTCCTTTTGTTGCAGAATAATATTTGTGTGCAGTTTGTCCTGTCATGCCACAAATACATGACAAATCAGATTGTTTAATCCTGATTTGATCATTTTGAATTTCATGTTTTAGATTAGAGAACAAAATCCTGTCAAACAGTTTAATCTTGACAGTTGATCTAGTTTAGGTAGAGTAATGAAAGGAGTTCATCAGTTTAATCTGAACTCCCGGCTGATATAAGTGTAGAGTTAGATAGGTTCGTTTTGAAAAAAGAAAAATATGCATTGTCAAAAGGCTGCTAGTTCAAATGCGCCAAAGAGAAGAAAAAATGTTAGGAAAGATAGTGGGGTAGGTAGAAATATCATTGATGTTAACCATGCTGTCACTTTTCAGAAATAGCATCGAAGAAGGGTGAAATTTTGCGCCAATGGGTAAGGCACTGGTCTTCATAAGCCAAAGATCTGAATTCTGGACACCTCCTGACGAGGAGCTGTCCTCCCCAAATGGAGCCACTGTTAGTCATCAGTATTTTTCACTTGTTGGTGATGACTAAATCCATAGCTGAATTTTCTAGAAGCTGATCTCCATATGTCAATTTGTCATCTAGAAAACCCTCATAAAACGTTTTTCCGCCCTCCTACTTTTCAGTCCGCCCATGTCAAGGTGAAACCTCATTATCACTATCCTATCTAGCTTTAGCCCTACAAAGTCTGCCTATCAGCTCTAAAAGGACAATCCAAGTTTGCTTCAAAACCTCCCCTAAGTTAGGAAGTGGCGCTTTAAGGCATTTTACCCTTGGCAACCATCAAAAGGCCAAAAACCTCCATCTGCTACAGACCAATCATGACAGACCTCCCACTCTGCAAATGAAATTGATCACAGCCCTAAGTCACACCACTTACACACCCCTAAGTCTCAGCAATGCATAAACCACAGTCTCAAGCTGATTTTAGGTGTTTTACAGTGTTTTATGTATTTTACAAAGACAGGAAACATGTCATTATCTCAGGAGAAAATTCTTGAAACCACATTTAGAAGAACAACTGCTTCTCAATGTGAACATGAGCTTGAGATACATCTGCAGGGCAAGGATTTACTCATCAAACTCTTGCAGCTTCATTCAGCATGATAACACAGTAGAAGAAAGACAACACTGTCAAACAGACTTGTAATTTGTCATGGCCAAGAACCTCCTTCATCTATAAGCAGAGGGTTAAAAGTGCCTCCTTCATCTATAAGCAGAGGGCAAGGGTCAAAGTTTGACTTGAATAACTACAACTGACTGAAATTAAGGTTTTTTTTAATAAACAGTGGGACAGTGACACAAATTTTCTGAAGTACAGTGATGATTGAAGGCTGAGGTAAAAGCATTAATGTTTTCAATATTGTTTGCTTACCATCATGTGTAAGAAGAACCCTTGTCAAGCATGCTCATCAAATAACATCAGGCATTTTGTCAAGAAAGGCCTTTTTTCATCCATAAGCAAAGGGCCAAAGCAGGGATTGATTCCAGGTTTTGATCAACCAAGAGACAAGTGATAAGAACGACAGAGGATACTGAAAGCTTCTGAAAAGGGAAAGTCATGTCAAAGTTACAAAAAACTCACCTCCTTAACAAACTTTGCTGTTGGTTAAAAGACAGGAGGAGTCATTGCAGACGAAAGGACATATTAATGATTATGTCCTGAAAGGTACTCGGCCTACGATGCAAAACAGAGAATGTCTCTCAAACGGCTCATCACAGTGGATAATAGAGCAAATTATATTTCTTGCATTTACACCCACAATCAGAAAATAAGTTTGGGCTATTGAAATCAAGTCATTTTACGGTATTTCCTTATCTTTTTTAAAAAAACATTGAGAGCAAACACTTTAGTTTAAAAAGTTCAAAGAAAGTATCCTCCATGCAAAGTGCTAAAAAGTGCTCCATCACTCATTGGTGTGTTAAGAAAATGTCACATTTGAAGGAATGATGGAAAGGTCGGCGGTGGCAGATTTTCGGTTTGAAAAGTACAGTGAAAATGCAGTAAAAGAGTTTTGACCTTTATTTCAAAAAACGGAGGTTAGGGGACCATTACCTTTAACTTTTATGCACTTCAAAGCGGTGAAAAAACTCCTCTTGATGTCTACAAAGCCGGAGGAAGAATTTGTGAGCATGAAAAACAGAGTTTTTTTGGGTCAAAGTGTCGCGCGGCGCGCCTGGAAAAGCGCGTGGCACGCTTGGAGCGGAATTTTCAAAGGGCTACAACGTGCGCGCGGCGCGCCTGTGCGCGTCGGTTCTGTCGGCCCGACAGTGACCCGACAACGCGGCGCGTTCATTAACAAACGTGCTGCGCACATATTTGTGATCCAAAATGCCTTCAAAAGCTCAGAAACACTGCTTCAAATCCTCAACAACAACCACCATTGAATTTTCAAGGTTTTAATGTGTCTTCTTGGTATGTTTTAATTTCTAGAGGATAATCATATGCCTCGTTTATCAAAGGACTAAGTAATGGTGGAAAAAATGAAACCCTTGGTGCAAAGTCAAAGTATATCAGTATGAAAAGATTTGAGGATGATGGATACAGTTGGCTGAAAGGAGGTGATCATTCTTGCCTCATAAAAACTAAACTGCCTTCGAAACTGAGTTAATACAATACCTCTATTAGCTGAAATAGTGAGAACAAAATAAATGGTGATAAGGGTTGATAGTTGTGCTAAAAAAATCTCGGGGTTGCAATGGTTTTATTTCCCCAGCACTGGCATTAGCAAAATAATATATCTTGATAGATGAAAAGGGGCCCAACCATAAGTCTCTAAAGCAATATTAAGGGTAGAAGGCTGCTTGTTTGGCAGAAGCAGAGTTTGGGGAAATGAAAAGCAGTGGGCCTAGTTTCGGATAATAGGTGATTGTTATTAGGTGTTTCCTCATTTCAAATGTTTTCATAATTTAGTAAAGGCAAAGACAATGTTTTCTCTTTGTTTCATAAATAGAAATAGTGTATAAGATTTATTTGCTTATTTGGAGTATTGTCAAACCTTGTATGAAGAAAAGTGAACACGAGGGCGATGTTTTGGATAAGAGGAGTTTTGGTTGTGACTCCTACAGGATTGTTTGTAATCACACCAAAACACAAGGAACTGGATGACCTTATCCAAACTCAGAAAAACATTCAGCTGTGTATTACATTTTGACTGCCCGTATGCTTATCACTAAAATGTTAGTTGAAGGCATACCAAAGGGAGCAGGGTTTCATTTGAAGAAGAGCCTTGATTGTTTGACTGCTACAAGACCTTTGTTACCACATCAAAAAACATTTCAAGCTCTATCATCCATTTCTATAAACACAGTAACCTTTGACTATATAGATACTTGTTGTTTGACTGTGTTTATGATTGTTGAAACCACTGGTGGAGAAGCACACCAAAAGGAGCAGTGTTTTGTTTGAAAAGAAATTTGTTGGTATTAGTACACAAGACCTTCTTTACCTCGGAGAGACATTTCAAACTTTGTCACCTTGTCTCTAAAAACGGTGGATTTTGGACTGCTTGATATGCCTAGGTTAGCTGTTTTCATTTTGTTCGACTGTTTTGGCAGGGCATCCAAAGGAAAAAGGGTCTCGAACTAAAGAAGCTGTGTTTTGCATTCCTACGAAAAGGGTGTCCTATATCCTCAACATCAAAGAGCTGGTACCCTTACCATAAAACACGAAAAAAGATCACTATTAATTGTGTGTCACGGTCTTGTCTTTGTTTCAAATTTATTTATTGATTATAACTTGAGAATAAAGACAACATTTTGAAAGAACGGTGTCTCATATTAAAAGAGGACTTTTACAATACATTTGAGACCATTACTGCTTACAGTAAGTAAACAGGCTGAGACAGATTCTTTGTTTGAAGAAGGACATGAGCATGAAGAAAAGATGAAGAACAACAAACTAATGATAAGGGCAACAGCTTGAACAGGCTTATCATGAAGGGCAACAGTTTGAACAACAAAATGAGCAGGAAATTGAGACAGAGAAGCAGTATGACAGTGATGAACAAAGAGGTTAAAGAGAAGCGCCCGACACAGAAAGTGAAGAAAGACACATTAGCACTTGAAATTTTGGCTTCAGCTTCGGAGAATGTTGCCAAGGACCCTTGAGGGTCATGCATACCAATTTTGGGCCCATTTTGACAACTTTTGGTTTTTTGGCATTTTTGAGTTTTTGGTTAAAAACTCATAAATTCGCCATTTCATTTTGGGGATTCGTCAAAGGAGGAGAATGGTATCATTGGATGCCATATTTTCATGAGCACACCCTCAGTGATTTTCAGACCATTTGGAGATCATTTTCCCCCTCAAAACGGCTAATAACACTCTCTTTTTGCACACTCTGCTCAGTCTATCAGCAGATTGCAATTTTCTGGCTTTTTACACACAGGTGTGGATTTGGAAGACTTCCAGGCATCAGATCTGGAAAATTTCAGTTGTTCCAGAAAGTAGACACTCAAAGATTTCCAACAAGCCATCATGAGCCTCATTTCGACATCATGAAGGCTGCCAAATGTTTCCGGAAAGTCAGGCGACCTTTTGCTGATGAAAATTTGAAGTATTTTTGTAATTTTTGAACCTCAAAAATCTGGTTTTTCCAAATGTGCGTTTAGCTATTTTTGCACTTGGAAAATGATGCAAAGTCAATTAAATTCCCTTTTTTAGCAATTTTTAGATATTTTATGAGATATTTTTGTGCCTTGGGCTTTACAAAGCCTCAAGGACAAGTTTAGATATTTTGATTAGGCCAATGAGGATGCAAGTTGAACCATGAGGTTTTCCTCACTTGAGCCTATATATTCCACAAGCTCTCATTTGTAAACAAGGCTGAACTTGAGAAGAGAAGCAATATATTGGTCATATGAGCTTTGAAGGAAATACTTGTGGTATGCTTTTGGATTGACTCTTGGATGTTCTTGGATGAATGAAGAAGGATTGTTGATGGATTCCATGACTTGGTAGAATGGTATAGTGTCTCTTTCTTTGTTGTTGTCTTCTAGTTTTCATTCATGATACATGTTTCTTGCTTGCTATAGATTAGTAGAGAATAAATTTGAGATATGCCCATGGAGGCACCTCAAATTTCCTGAATCTTCATAGCTTTTATGTTTTCTTCTTCCTTAGTTGCATTAAAGAATTCTTAACTGCTCTTTAACAACTTGAGGATATTGTTGCTAGTTTCATTCATAGTTCTATGCATGTTGAGTAGGATGTATGGTGTGCCCTACTTACCTATGACTGTCCATAGTCCCATCCATGAAACTATCTCTTTGACTAATTAGATTATCATTTTTTTTGAAACAAGGAGGCCTAGTCCCGATCTAGCCCTTTGCCTAAAACTATGAAAGCTTGTTTGTCAAAGTGCCCAATAACTTAAAAACTGTGTTTAGGCATTCCGGCATAGTATTTTGAGTTGTTAGTCCGTCTTATGTGTTTTTCCCCAAAGTCTGATAGCCATTTCCCAAAGTTAGAGGGTCTTACACTTCTATGCATGGCTTGAATGTTTATTTCTATGTATTATTTAGCTTGTAGTTACATTTTGCATGATTAATGGCTTGCCGTACCATGTTTATGTCTGCTATCAAACTAGTTATGCTTGAAATCCTTCGTCTTTCACAAACTTAATGTCCATTTACTCCATTTTTCCCAAAGATCCTTTCTACCTTGAATCAAATCGGCCCTACTGCAGCCTTGTATCATCATCTTATAGCTTTCTTGACCTTTTGACCCCATATCCCAGTTAATCTAACATCTTGTTATCTATTTTATATCTTTGATCAGTTTCATCCCTCACAACTTAAAAAACCAAAAAACTTACTTCATAACTAGCCTAAAATCAAAACACAATAAGCAAACAAACAGATATCCCTTACACATATAGAGAGAGCCCTCTTTGAGTCCAGGAAGGCTAAGTCCTTGGGCTCCAAAGCTTGGTTTGATGTTACACTGTCATTTGGCTTGCCAATCAGCGAAATCACGGGAACCTAACACTCATTTTGGAGCGACTATCCAAAGCCTTCTATGCATGGATCATTGCTTCAGGAAGGTATACACCTAAGTATATATGGTTGGAGAGACTTTGTGTCTAGGTTCATAAAATATTCTAATGGAAACGAGAAGAGTGTGATATTCTCAGACATATGAGCACTTTGGAAAGCTCAATTTTAAATGGAAGAATTTGATCCATGCAAGAGATAAGGTTAAGTGTGTTGTTACTTGTTTTATATAGATGTTCTAATTGTTGAAAAATGTGTAACTAGGTTCGGTATTTATAAGTATGAAATATATTTTGATTCTTGTAAATTATAAAATGAAAAGAAAAATTATTATTATTATTATTATTTTGGAGCATGGGTTTCATGCTCAAGTTATTTTATTATATAGGCCAAGCATCCATTGAGGGCTTCTAGGGTTTGTCCTAGGTCAAGAAGTCAAAAGAGTCATTGTGATAAGTTTAAGACCCCACTGGGCACATTGTAACTTGTAATGACAATTATTTGTGTCTTTAAAAGTGTTAGAATACCCTCCAAGGCCAAGTCATCCTGGAAACTGATAAGTCATGTAAATGAAGAGCCACGTCCACTTTTGGACAAACCTATATGTAAGGAATAACTCATCCTCCATTTGGAACTCACTCACATCTCTCATTCTAGTAAAGAAGAGGAAGGAGAAGGCACCAAAGAAGAGGAATGACGAAGGATATTTGTTTTTAGGCTAATTCTCTCTCTCACGTGCTAAAGATGACTAAGGTTTCTGTGCAAGACCTAGGGCATCCATCTGAAAGTTTGATCTTGGAGAAAAGGAGGAAAAGAGGTCAAGCGAAGGTTACCAAGGGTCTCTCTCAAGCTCCAGGAGTCAGTGAAAGGAAAGAAAAGGTCATATAAGGGCTCTAGAAGAAGATCAAAGTTCCCATGTGTGGCAACAACAATTGCAGTACAGACAAAATTTTTGGGTTTGCAGTAGGAGGCCGAGAATCTTGTATCATGAGGCCAAGGAGGTGCTATTGGAAGAGATTTGACTGGGTTTGGCTAGATTGAAGTTGGAACTTTATCTTAAGAATCTGGTCTTGGTCTCAGTCATATGGTCATGGAATTCATCAATTGAAGAATATATAACCAAGAGAAGAGATTTAAGGATTTTCCTCTAAAGAAGGAGAGGTTTTGTACCTGATTTGTAGCCTCTATATTGTGTCACTATTTTTATTGTTTTGGTAGCTATTTTATGTTTCACACATATAATAATAAGGAACAAAAGTTAATATGTAAAAAGGAAACACAAGCAATTATCAAGTAAAAGAGAATTAAACATAAGCATTGCCCTATTGAATTCTCAACATGATATCAAAGCTAAGGTTGGCTAAGCCCATCATAAAGATCTCCTCTTCATTGAAGAAGTTCATCAAGAAATATTCAAAGATATAAAACTATCTCAAGAAAGGCATAAAGGAAGCATGGAGTCTCTTATTCTCTCTAAAGGAAGGAGTAATCGAAGACAAATATGAATGTATCTTTTCGACACTCATTGGAACATTCCAAGATGAGAGCATTTGGGTCATTGATAGTGGTGAATCCATGCACATGAAAGGTCATAACAAACAATTGAAGAATTTATCAAAGGGAAAATATTCTTATTCAGTGGAACTTGGAGATAACAAGAGCTATGCCATGCGAGGCATTGGATCAAGTTTTATAGAGGTGGAGAATGGAAAAAGAAATCACCTCAACAACATTCTATTTGTTCCATGTTTGCATAAGAAATTAATTTCAATTTCAATTCTAGAAGATAAAGGTGATAAAGTAGCCTCCATCAATGGAAAGTTTGTTGTATGGATTAAATACTCATGTATAGACAATGCTATAGTCAGTGGTATTCAAGAAGGAAGACTTTACATGCTAATATATCCTCTAGCTTAATCCTTGGTTCACATTGAAATTAGCCCATGGGAATTATGGCATAGAATATTTGGTCATCTTCATTTCAAGATCCTCCCATCTCTAAACACCATAGTAGATGGAATACCTAATTTGAATGAAGATCATGAGGGAGTATGTAAGGGATTGGGGAAGAATACCAAGAGACCATTTGGAAGAAGTGCTTCGTGGTCAAAAGAAATATTGGATCTCATTCACACCGATGTATGTGGCCCTATGACCCCTAAATTACTTGGAGGTCACCTATATTATGTTACACAATACATGTATAGATGATCATTCAAGAAAGACCTAGGTTTACTTAATGAAAACCAAGGATGAAGTATTTACAAAATTTCAATAATTCAAAGCTGAAGTAGAGAACCTTATAGAAAGAAGAATCAAGATATTAAGATCCGATAATGGAGGAGAATATACATCCAAGGAAATTATAGCATTTTGTAAGGAATATGGGATTAAGAGGGAGTTGATAGTCACATATAATCCTGAGCAAAATGGTGTTTCTGAATGGAAGAGCCGAGCCATTAAAGAAAGTGTAAAGGTGATGTTACATGCTAAAGATCTACCAAAGTTTATGTGGGGAGAAACTATGAAAACATCTGTATACGTTTAAAATCGAAGTCCCCACATGCCACTAGACAAAAAAAATCCTAAGGAAGTGTTCACTAGGAAGAAACCAACTGTGCATCATCTCTGTATCTTTGGGTGGCCCATATATTTTCATATACCAAAGGACAAAAGAAAGAAGCTAGATCCATGAGGCATGGGAGGAAAATTTGTTGGTTATAGAAATTCCTTTAAGGCCTATATAATCTACATAAAGGAAGGACACTATATAGAATTAAGTTGATATGTCATATTTGACAAGAATATTGCTTTCAAGAAATCGAAGGAACTTCCCATGGACTCTGATGACGAATAATTTCCAGTATTTGAAGAGGAAGTTAATAGGGAAGTAGAAGAAACTCATCATGAAGATGAGGGTCCCAATGAACCCATTCAATGTGTGGTCCTCCCCGAATCAAGAAAGAGACCAAATTGGTTGAAATCTACACTACCTGATGTAGAAGGTCATGGTGCAACAACAGGCTCATTTAGGGAGAGAAAGAAACCAAAGAGATATTCAGGGAAAGCTGCATACATGAAAAAAATAATAGAAGAAAAACCATCCACTTTTGAAGATGCTGTAAATCATCAGGAATGGAAGGATGTCATGAATGAAGAATATCAATCTGTAATGAAAAATGGAGTTTGGGAGTTCGCACCAAGGCTTGAAGACAAATTTGTAGTAACTTCCAAATGGATCTACAAGATCAAACATGTGGCTGTTGGAAGTATCGATAAATATAAGGAAAAATTTGTGGCTAGGAGTTTCTCTCAACAATAAGGCATTGATTATGAAGAGACATTTTCTCCAAAAACAAGGTATACAATGATTTGTTCAATGGTGTCTCTGGCAGCATCAATGAGATGGAACATTCATCAAATGGATGTCAAGACTATGTTTCTAAATGGAACTATAAATGAGGAAGTCTATATAGAGCAACCCTTGGGATTTGAAGTTAAATACAAGAAGGCATATGTTTGCAGATTGAAGAAAGAATTATATGGACTCAAGCAAGCACCAAGGCCATGGTATGCTATAATGGATGCATAACTACAAAGAATACGCTCCACTAAAAGTTTTTCTGATCCGAACCTATATATCAAGGTTATAGATGGAGATCCTGTAATAATTCTTCTGTATGTAGAATATCTTCTCTTGATGAGTGTAGAAGGTCGAATTGAAGAATGCAAGAAGAAAATAACATTAGAATTTGAAATGAAGGATATGGGGCTGATGCATTATTATTTGGGACTAGAATTCTGGCAAGGACCTGATGATATTTATTTAGGTCAATGGAAGTACATCATCAATATGTTGAAGAGGCTTGATATGATGGATTGCAAACCTATGAACACTACGATGATCACTAACTTGAAGATACTAAGGAGTTACGAATCAAGCCCATTGGATCCTTCTCAATATAGACAACTGATTGGCTCATTGATGTACTTGGTGAATACTTGAGCAGACATGTGTTTTGCAGTAAAAATTCTCGGTTAATTCCATGTGGAGCCTAAGCAAGATCATTGGATAACATCAAAACATATTCTGAGATATATGTGAGGAACTATCCACTACTGCTTGAAATATGATAGGAAGAATGATGTCCACTTGGTTGGACATACAAATTCTGACTGGGGAGGCAGTGAGCAGGATGGAAGGAGCACTACCAAAGGATGTTTCAGTTTGGGATCTTCGATGATCTCATTTATGAGTAAAAAGAAAGACACAGTTTCTTTGAGTAGTTATGAGGCTGAATATGTTGCTGTTTATGAAGTAAACATAGAAGCGGTCTAGTTAAGGAAGCTGCTATCTGACCTATTTAAAGGACCGATGGACCCTACAATGATACATTGTGATAACACCTATTGTATACTTTTGTCTTAGGATCCAATATTTCATGGAAAGACAAAGCATATAAACAAAAAGTATCACTTCATTCGAGAGCTAGCTCAAAATGGTATGCTGCAGCCATAGTATATCTCCACTGATGAACACGTAGCTGACATATTGACAAAATATCTTCCTAACAAGAAGCTTGTGTACTTGAGAGACAAGCTTGGCTTGATTGATATATCCTCCCTAGTTGAGAGGGAGAGATAGACACGCCATTCTTGTCTTCACTTGGGAAGAAAGAATGGAGGATTGGGTAACCATATGACATCCTATATTCTTTGAGGATGTGGTAGGGAATCCAAGACAATAGTACTTGTGGACCGATATTCTTTGAGGACTAGCTATTCAAGACAAGAATAGTACAAAGAAGGTCATACTCAGTGAACACTCGAATGGAGTATGTTCCTTGAGAGACAATGATGATGGTGTCTATAAATCATTGGTCTCACCAGCATTGTGCTCTGATCTTGTGGAGAGATAGAGCTGTTAGTCAAGGCCTTGCTATGTGACAATGCTGGTTGATATGATGCTAGACAAATGGGTTACCAATCTGACTCTTCTTATGAGATATCTTCAAATTGAGAATTTCCATGTACCTCTTATGAATACCTCCCTAGTTAAGAAGGAGTGTTGAAAAATGTGTAACTAGGTTCAGTCTTCATAAGTATGAAATGTATTTTTGATTCTTGTAAATTACAAAATGAAAAGAAAAAATATTATTATTATTTTAGAGCATGGGTTTCATGCTCAAGTTCGTTTATTTTAAAGGTCAAACACCCATTGAGTGCTTCTAGGGTTTGTCCTAGGCCAAGAAGTCAAAAGAGTCATTGTCAAAAGTTGAAGACTCCACCAGGCACATTTTAACTTGTAAATAAAATTAATTTTGTCTTTAAAAGTGTCAGAATACCCTCCAATACCAAGTCGGCCTGGCAACTGGAAATTCATCCTAACTGAAGAGCCACGTCTACCTTTGAAGAAGCCTATATATAGAGAAGAACTCCACCTCCATTTGGCACTCACTCACAGCACTCATTCTAGCGAAGAAGAGGAAGGAGAAGGAAGCAAAGAAGAGGAAGGATGAAGGAGATTTTTTTTGGGGCTAATTCTCTCTCTCATATGCTAAAGAGGACTAGGGTTTCTGCGCAAGACCTAGGACATCCATCTACAATTTCGATCTTGGAGAAAAGAAGGCAAAGAGGTCAAGCGAAGGTCGCCACGGGTCTCTCGCAAGCTCCAAGATTCAGTGAAAGGAAATAAAATGTCAGAGGAGGGCTCTAGAAGAAGATCAAAGTTTCCACATGTGGCAATAACAGTTGCAGTAAAGAAAAATATTCAGATATGCAGTAGGAGGCCAAGAATCTTTCAATAGGAGGCCAAGGAGGTGCTATTGGAAGAGATTTGATTGGGTTTGATAAATAGAAGTTGGCACATCATCTCAAGAATCTGGTCTTGGTCTTGGAGGGTATTGGTCTCAGTCATATGGTCACAAAATTCATCAATTGAAGAATCTATAAGGAAGAGAATATATTTAAGGGTTTTCCACTCAAGAGGAGAGGTTTTGGCCCTAGCTTGCAACCTATATATTGTGCCATTGTTCTTATTGTTTTGGTAGTTGTTTGATGCTTCACACATATAATAATAAGGAACAAAAGCTTATAAGTAAAAAATAAAGACAACCAGTTATCAAGTAAAAGAGAATTGAACATAATCATTTCCCTATTGAATTCTCAACAATGATCACATTAGGAAGCAATCCAAAAGTAATAAAAAATCTCAACAAAACTATAATATAAACCTTAAAGATATTAAACTTATAAATCGTGTATTATTATTTATACATGAACAAGTATTTTGGAGATCTTCTGTAGAAGCTCACAAAGAAATAATAGAAGCACATGGACACACCCTTGGAACCTAGTCTCAAGCTCAACATAAATAATTTTGGGAAAGTTAGTAAATGCAAGAATATGTAAAAGATTTGATTTATCTAACCATTAGTCAACTAAATATCATGGAACAATAACAAAAAACCTAAATATTTGAATAAATAAAGCAATAACGTTATTATGATAGTGGTAAGTAAAAAAGTAAAGAAGCCTATGATTGGTTAGACCAATGTTAGCAAGTGCTATTACCTAGTATATATTGACATGAAATATAAATTATGCATTGGTTTTTTATTTTTCAAATTAGGGGATAGATATTTGTGATTTATTTGTTATAGACTGTTGGGTAGTGAAAAATTTAGCTCTCATGGTACTAGAAGCAACTCTTAGTGGGTTTAGACTCGTGAATTTTGATAGTTTCTATGACCAAAGAATCATTGGATAACCAAGTAAGCTATATAGAAAACCCTTATTTATGCATAAGTTACATACGAAAATAATATGATCATATTTTGTTTTTTTTTTTTTAAAGTGTCGTTACCCTAATTTACTTGGTTAATAAGTATTATAAAGTGTAGAGAAAATATTTGAATAAACTAGCTTAGATCCATCTTAACTTGGATCTACCAAGTGCTGAGATGGATCAAATCTATTTTCACTCTAAAAAAAGTGCAATTTGTGTAGGTTTTAACCATGTACAGAAATTATCTGCAAACAAATCTTAAAAACATAAAATAAACAATAGCGAGAGAATAAAACATAAACCATATACACAAATATTTTCCCCTGGAACCCAAATTAGGACTACTAGCTTGATTTTTCATTATGTTCCTTTTAGTATTACAACACATATATATACATGCCGAAGCATTCATAAACCCCAATCCATTAACCCTGGATTAGAACATAATCGTAGTGCCCTTGACCGGATCTAGAAAATACCAGGGTCTGAAAACTATCATGCCCCAAAACCATGTGCAAACCCATGTGTTAGGGTCCTATAAATTATAGCATCTCAAGGTGATTGAGTATTTCATAGTTGCAATTTCATATTGTACTTGATTTTCAATATTCAAATGATTTCCAAAAAAAAAAAAATTAAAAAGAAAATAAAAGAGGGTATATTGAAAAAAGATACAAAGAACAAAAAGCCTAAAAGAAAAAGAAAGAAAAACCTCAAAAAGAATAATACTGAAAATGCTACAAATCAAAATTCCACTGCTGATTAGATTAGTTTGTTCAATCATATAGTCTAAGAATGGTTGAACAATTTTAAATTTCTATAGGATAGGTTAGAAAATAAGGATTTGCCAAATGGTTTAATCTTGGAAAATTAGTAGTTAGGTAGAAATAAAATTGAGTCAACAGTTTAATATGAGTCAATGGAAGGAATAAGAGATAGAGAGGGTTAGAGTTTTATAAAAAAAAAGAGATTTGGGTTTGCAAGCCTAAATGCACCCTGCAAAAGAATGATAAAAAATGTTAGAATAGTGAAAGGGTAGGTAGAAATGAAAGAGAAATAAATATGCAGAAACGTGAAATTCATTCCAAAGCCTGATTTAAAGGATTTCTTGTATACTCATGTAATGGTGGAAAAATCAAAACAATAGGTTTATCCTAAGTTTCGGGATTAATTCTTTATAAAGTTACTTGACATATTTTATGTCATTTCCAAAGTCTCAAACCTTATACTCTGACCCGATATTTCATTTAATTTACCCGAACCCAACTTTTTCTCATACATCCTGTTATAGGTCAATTTGGGCACCATTCCCAATGACCTGGTTAAACCGGACATCATCCCCAGAACCAATGAAATAGGGTCTATCATCCCCTATAATTTCAGTTGCTACATGCCCTAAGAAAAGAACAAGAACAAATCATCCATGACTTCCATTGCAAGGTTTCCAAGATTTAAAATACATGTTATATCACCTATGAGCTCACCAAAACAACCTCTCAAGGGACTAACTGCTTTGCATATGCAGTTACCTCCATTCAAGGGTGCTCTGCAAAGAACTTCCCGACATTCAAGAGTGCGTTGGTCAAATGGGAGTGAAATTCTCATTGTTCCGGAATCTCCACATGGCCAGTGCCTTCTAGAAGAGTCCATATGTGTTAAACTTCGAATCCATGTGTCTATCTAACACCTTTGAGCTTGGGAACGTGTCTTGCCTATTATTATAAAGTCATTGATTGAGAAACTACCTTCAGTTGCCCTATAAATTGAGCACATATCCTAGTGCTAGGGAAGGGAATAAATTTGGTAAAGAAATGCTGCTGGTTTCTCAAATGAGTGTTTGATTAGAGTGATATGCTACTGGTGAGATGTTTAATGTGATGTGGCTAGGATGATGCTAGAGTTGGTGACATCAAATCTATCGTTGGTTGTAACCTCCCCCTTATATCCATTAATAAAGATTGCTGCTCATTTATATCTGTTTATGTTTCTATTTTTCATATTATGGATTCTTAGTTGATATATATGTTTCATGTTTCATCGATTTAACTGATTAAAACAAATAGGCATTTTTACATTTCAATCTCTTTGATGTTTAGTGTTTATATTTGCAGGAACTAGTCTGGTGATAAAATTTGGATTTGAAGCTACAACAAGAGCGAAAAAAGGAGAATAGGAAGCACTTGGATCACAAGTAAGTTCCTCTATCGTTTTTTGTGTCTATTTACTCTTAGGAAAAGTGTCTGTAAAGTCTTTGATCTGTTATTCTAAATGCATAGCACCACATTTAGGGAATGTGTTTTATCCGTAATTCATAATTCTGCATAACAAATTGGAAAATTCTCTGGGGAGTTTCCCTTAATTCCTGGTGTTTTTGCCTCTGCTTATCCACCCAGTAGCATCTACTTTCAATTATTAGGCTTTTGAAGCAAGTAATTGCATTAGAAGTGTGTTTAGTAGCTTGAATTTTGTTCTCTCCTGTGCCCAACGCACTGTTGGTTAAAACACAGTGCTTTGCATAGCACTGTCTCCCACTCAGGGGTGCTTTGCAATGCATTGTCTCCCCTTAGAGACTACGTTCCCCCTAAGCCAACCAAATTCCTTTGAATTTTTCATTGCCATCACATTGAGCCTTTTGTTTGCTGTGTTTTCAATTGTCTGATACCTGATAGAGACCAGTGAATTTTCTTGATCATTCCTCCTTTTAAAAGTAAGTTTGTTCAATGTCTCTTTGAGTGTTTTTATTTATCATTGACAAATCAAATTCAAAGTATTTTATTTCTGCATTAGATCCATTTTTTTCATAAAGGAAATTGTTGTTAAATTATTCGTTTCCTGTAGGAAAAATTGTAGTTCCATTCTTCGTTTTTCCTTAAAGAGAATTTGTTGTTAAATTCCTCATTTCTCAAAGAAGAAATCATTTGTTTTTTGTTGATTTGATGAATATATTTCCCTTTTTACATTCACATTAAGGGGACTGAAAAGAAAAACCTGCATTTGCATATAGTGAATTGTGTGTTTTTCATAGGAACAAATTAGGAAAGCTGCAATTAGTTTGTGCTCTTTGTTGTTTTCTTTCAAAAGTGATTGCTCTTTCCCTTTAGTAGCTAAGATTTTCATTGAAAAAGAAAAAATTGAAAAGTTTGCTTATAATTTTAGTTTGCATTTTAGGAATTTCCATCACATCATCGCGGTGAACCTTGAAAGGCAAATTGATAAACAAGATCAACTTAAAATTTACATCAATTTACCTAAAAAAACATTGGAACCATAACGATAACATTTAGAAGGTCTATGCTAGAGACGTGTTCCGACATCGTAAAACATAGTAGCTGTCGTTAATTGTCTGTGATACATTCCGAGTGTGATACCTCACTCCAAATATGTAAGTATATTGTAGCTCGTCCATGTACCTTCGGGTATATCGGGCGGTGTTATAGTACGAAAAGTATAAAAGGGTGCTCTCACGGTGCGGTTTCACATTAGACAATGCTAATACGGAATTTGGCCTCCACGTACCTTAGAGTATATTTGGGAGGACAAATTCAGGTTGTTATCCATCCATAGTGAACCAAGTCGACCGCCTTGTAAATTATGATACACCGAACACAACATTCAGGGAGATTGCCTGCTCATACTTCTTGGTTCACCAGGAGGTATTTTGTAGTTCACAGTTTCTTAGTAAACCTTTTTCCTAGCAGTACCCTTTTAATTTATTTATTTATTTTTGGTCATAAAATAAATCAGTCATCGTGGAAGAATAAAATCCCTTTCCCCGTCATTCGCGTAGAATTGCATTGAAACCACCTTTACCACCGGAAGTCACTTCTGATCGGCGAAGGCGACATCGCTCTACCAAAACTAGTACCATCAATACCTCTCGTGAAGCATCATATTCACATATACCAGAGTCAGCACAAGTTGTTTCTTCAAATCCTATTTTGTCTACTGTTGTCGAGACAGAGTCCTCACAGCTACCCGTGGTCACGATCTATCCAATCAGTGAGACCATACCTCCTGAACCCGACGTTTTTCAACTGGAAGTTGATCTAGATCCTATCTCTTTTTGTCCAATACATCTGCATCTCGAGGTTGAACAACCGGAATTTGTTCCTGTATCGGTCACCCCACAATCTATTGTAGCCCTTGAGTCTCCCATATTGCGCAGTCAACCTCCTGAAATATACTTTTGGCCTGACGGAGAAATCCTTACACTTGGTTTAATTTCAATTGAAGAAATCCCACAAGATGAAACACCTTTACATACAAATCATTTTAGGGAGGATCTTTACCTGTACGAGTCTTTTCCTCAATCACCTTCCTTTGCTTTTATTGATCCCGTGCCTATTAAAATTCCCGTTAATCGAAAATGTATACATTTGGTCAAGTAACCATGCCTGAACCAACATCTTCGGTTGGACCACCAGTTCCAATTCTGTCAACACCTACTCTCGCTACCCCGTCGATGTTCACAACTCCACTAGAGTCATATTTACATGGTGGCTCTATGGTCCCATCAGGTTATAAATATTTATCTCAAATTTTCTCTGGTGCATCTTCAAGTCCATGTAGGACTTCACCAATGTCATCATCTGGTATTCTAACTGGTAAACCTATAGTGAGTAATAAATGGTTTGATCTTTTATATCCATCATAAGGGCAATATCAAGTTGGTCCATTTGGGTCTATTCCATCCAGTACCATCTCAACTAGACTCCCTGCATTTGGAGAACAATATTTTCCTTCTTAATATACTCCTCATACTGGGGGGAAACCTATGATCATCCACTTTGACAGTACTCCATCATTTTTTGGTCAACCTAATGTCGAAATGAATGTTTGTCAATGGCAGCCCACTCTTCCTATCCAACCACAAATGGTTGTACACTCGTATCAATCGGTTCAACCCTTTGCACCCACATCAATTCCAGTTGTTAATACATATTTACCCCTGTTACAGACTCAAACTATTGTACAACAACCATTTTAGGCAGGTCCTTCAACTTAATACCCTCAAGTATTGGGCCCTCAGACTCCAACTCCTTCGGCTAGTTTTCAACAACTACCTATACCCGGAATAATTTATTCACAAGCTGGATTACCATATTATGGGATGTCACAGCCACAACCAGGTTATACCTATCCTAAAACAAATCCAAGTTATCCTAATCTAGGTTATAACATTGGTGGATAGACCCCTTAGCATCCACTGGTGCAAATGCCACAACCTTCATTTCAACAAGTATTGTACCCAGGTTTTGGTCAGCAGAATCCTCAAGCGTTTGCCTATAAAAAAAAACCCTATCTAGGTTACCAACAACAGATTCCCTATGTTGGTGCTCAAAGTCTTGTTTCCCAAGCAATTCCATCATACCCTAGCTATGCTCAACCTAACCTCAATCGACAGTTTCCATTTGTTGCAAATTTAGAGTTACCAGATTTAAATTGGCTCACCAACGACCCAATTAACTATGCTCCTTGGTGGTCAGTGATACCTCATAAATTACCCTCATATATTCCTAAGTTTAATGGAAATCCTGGGGAAGACCCGTCGATTCATGTTATGAATTATCATTTGTGGTGTTCATCTAACTCCCTGAATGATGACTTTGTTCGACTACATATTTTCCAGCGTACGCTCACTAGTTCGACTGCAAAATGGTACATTGAATTACCTGGAGCTTCTTTTGATAATTTAACTGCCCTAGCTACTGTCTTTTTGACTCACTTCCAGTTACCCATACGATATGAAACTGGAATGGAACTCTTGACTAGTTTTAAAAATACTAATGCTACTTAGATTTCTGATCATATTCATGAGTGGCATCATCGTCGTAGAATGGTTAAGACATTTGTTCCTGATCAACTCCTTGCTGAGTGGTTCATTAAGTCCCTCTTACCATCTATAACTAAGTATGTGGCTAAGGATGGCATCATCACTGAAGAGTAGGTTATTTCTTGTGCCCAATATTTAGACTTGATTTATACTCAGTCTGGCATGCTCTACGAGAAAATTCCTAACGTACCACGATCTAATTTTGATGTTCCTCCTCTACCAAAGGACTCTCATGCTAGAGACGGTATGATCAGTACTACAAGAACACATCACACTACTACATCTGATCTTGCGACTTCTTCTGAAATCAATGCCATGTCATTTGACAAAGGAAAAAGCGACAAGTAACCCAGAAGTAAGAAAAAAGGGAAATCAAAGAAAAAGCAAATATCTAACCCAGAGGAAAGATCATTTGATCAATCGTCTGGAAATCAGAAACCTCATTATCGATGCAAAATATTTAATGAGGAACACTTTGTTTGAGATTGTCCTCACCGCACTGAAGTCTAAAAAATGGTTAAGACCTCACATGCATCAGTTGTGTTGATAGATCCGTTTCTGAATCCGACACAAATTTGGTTGGTACGGATCCAGCTTCTAGTTCCCAAGTTCTTATGCTATCTATCACAAAGGCATCAACACATGTTTGGTGTCAACGCATAATAAATATTACGGTATTCAGGGCACTGATCAACCTGCTACCTCAACCAGGAATCCGTCTACGCAATCGGTACCACCACTTGTTGTTCCTGAATTGACAATCAAGCCACCAAAGGGAGTCATTCATAAATCGACATTTAATCCTCAAGCCAGATCTGCTCAAAATTATAATACAGTTGAATATTTGGCTCAATCCCCTTCAGCTATGTCAGTGCTTGAGGTGCTACAAAATTTTCCCTCCCAGAAACAGGCTTTGTTGTCGGCAATTGGTGGAATTGATTTGATTGATTCTAATCTTGTAGTCTTTAATCATATGGGCTATGTGCCGCAATTACCAGAAGAATTGGCATTCTCCATCCAAGTAAATTTTCTCAATCACCTTGTTCATCGTACTATTATTGTTGAGGGAGCATCTACATGTGTTATGTTTCTAAACTGTTAGAAGTCACTTGGCTTGTTGCGCCTATCTCAATCATCAACGACATTGAAGGCTTTCGACGGACGTACATATAAGCCTTGCGGTATTATCAATAACCTGCATGTTGAACTAGGGGAAAAAATAATGAATGTTGAAGTTGAGGTTGTTGACGGACCCCTTGACTACAATATTTTACACGGAAGGCCATTGATATATGCTATGACTGAAATTGTTTCTACATATTTTAGAACGACCGCCTTTCCACATAAAGGTGTTATCATAGTCATCAATCATCTATCCTTCTTTGCGTCCAGTTTCCAGGTAACTGGAAGTGTTCCATTAGTTCATGCACCCCAACTCGCACTTTTGAACATTGGTGTAGGACTCTTAAAGGATTCCACTCTCATGGGAACCTTTGCATTACCTCCACCTGCAACGTTGGAAAAAATTGCAAGCATAGAGACTTGCTACATGGTCGCTTCCACTCCATCTGGCTTAAGGAAGAGTACAGGTGATTCTGAAATTGTTATGTTGGATGAGTTTCTGCCGCCTAGCCCTATTGAGTTGGCATAGCAAACAATCTATCTAGCTTTGGCGGCGAATCCAAAAAAATCATCACCAGTTGTTTGGGTTGATCATTCATTAGATTTTGGTACTCCATTTGATCCTTTTTCCTCAATTTTCTTGACATATGAGAATCTTTTGGAAACCATGATGTCAGACGGAGAACCATGGGAAGATTATCATCATCGTTCCCATCTTTCTGTTTATGAAGGAAATAATATTAGTGAAATATATCACCCATCGATCAAAAATTTCTTGTCGAATTCTTTTCCTATTAATGCAATTGATTCTGAGCGAAATTTGTCAAATATTGAAGAAACCATTTCTATCGATATTTCAACCAAACCCGGCATTGTAGAAAACAGTCATGTCGATGTGTCTTGTTCTCCATCGTAACTCGAAACATATTGCTCTCTCTTCCTTGAATTTTGTGATGTATTTTCTTGGTCTTACGAGGACATGCCAGGCATAAATAATAGTATCGTTGAACACACTATTAATATGTACCCTGATGTCAAGCTGGTACGTCAATGCCTTCGTCCTGTTCATCCGAAGAAGGCCACTGCCATTAAAGGAGAAGTTGAAATTTTTTTGCGTGTTGGTTTCATTTATCTTGTTCCGCTAACTGAGTGGGTTTCCAACATCGTTCCTGTTATGAAAAAACAAGGAACCATCAGAGTGTGCATCTATTATCGAGATGTCAACCTTGCTTGTCCAAAAGACAACTATCCTACTCCCTTTATCGACTAGATTATTGACGATTGTGCTAGATGCAAAATATTTTCGTTCATGGATAAATTTTCCAGCTACAATCAAATCAATATCCACCCAGAGGACCAATATAAGACAACATTCATCTGTCTTTGGGGAACATTCGCTTACCGGAAACTCCCGTTTGGTTTAAATAATGTTGGGGAAATTTTTTAGAGAGCAATGGATTATGATTTCAACGACATCAAGAACATTGTTCAATCCTATCTAGACGATTTACCCATGCATTCATGAAATCAGACTGATCACCCGCTGCATTTGAGGGATATCTTTTTACGCTGCCAACACTACAAAATACACCTAAATCCACATAAATGTGTTTTTTGTGTTGGTTCTAGTCGTTTGCTAGGATTCATCGTCTCAAAAGAAGGAATTCGAATAGACCTAATGAAGGTCCAGGCCATTCTTGATTTTCCTACGCCATCAAATTTTCTTCAGTTACAGAAACTTCAAGGAAAGGCTAACTTCCTAAGGAGGTTCATACCCAGCTACGCCAAAATGGCTAAAGGATTTACTCGGCTCTTGAAAAAGGGGATTCCCTTCCATTGGGACCAAGTTGCAAAAGCTTATTTTGATGCTGTCAAGGATACTCTTGTTCGGGCATCATTAATGTATCCCCCCAATTATCAGAGTGATTATTTCTTATATATCGTCGCGTCTATTATGACCATCGCTATGGTATTGGTCCAAGTAGAAAATGGGATGGAACATTCGATCTATTATTTGGGTCGTAATCTCAATGATACAGAAGTGAAGTATTCGTACGTAGAAAAGATTTCCTTGGTGGTTGTTCAAGTTGTCCAAATATTTCGCCACTATATCCTGTTCCGCAAGACCATTATCATTTCGGATTGCAACCCCATGACTTACATCTTATCACGTAAATTTCAGGGGGGTAAGTATTCAAAATGGATTTTCATTTTGCAGGAATTTGATTTGGAATTCGTCAAATCCAAGTCAAAGAAGTATTTAGTTTTGGCTGAGCTTCTCTGTGACCTTCCCTCTGATAGTAATGCTACTACGTCTGAACCATCTATTCCTGACGAGTCTCTGTTTCTGATCGGATCATCTGATCCTTGGTATGGGGATTTTATAGTTTATCTCCAGACCCAAAATTTTTGGCTTGATACCTCTTGCTCTGATCAACGACATATTTGATGCCAAGCCAAATATTATCTGATAATTGGCGATACACTTTATCGTCGTGGTGTTGATACAATTTTAAGAAGGTGCCTCACTCATGAGGAGGCCGAAAATGTTTTAAATGATTGTCATAGTGGGGCGTGTGGTGGAAAATTGTCTGGTTACGCTACTGCGTAGAAGATACTTTGCACAGGTTACTTTTGGCCTACCATATTTCGCGACTGCATCCTCGCGGTTAGAAGTTGTCATGCGTGCCAGATATTTGATCGCAAAATCCACAAACCGCCAGCACCAATGCATCCTGTTGTCTCTGTAGGACCATTTTCGAAATGGGGCATTGACTTCATGACCTGTAACCCTCGTTCATCTGGGGGGCATGGTTATATTATTGTCGCAGTAGACTACTTTACCAAGTGGGCCGAAGCGATGCCTACATTCAACAACATAGGAAAAACAACTGCATTTTTTTTCTCTAATCATGTCATTGCACGGTTTGGGGTCCCACAGGCTATAGTCACAGATCATGGTAAGAATTTTCGTAATCACATGATGATTGAATTGACTTCTAAGTTAGGACTGTCACATGATAGTTCTACTCCTTATTATCCACAATCAAATGGAAAAGTTGAGTCTATTAACAAAATTATTAAACGAATGCTTCAACGAATGAGAGGAGTTCATAAATGAAAATGGCATTTTATCTTGTACTCGGCCTTGTGGGTGTACCGAACTTTAGTGAGATACGCAATCGGATTTACCCCCTTTTCATTGGTGTATGGTATAGAAGCTATCTTGCCAATCCAATGTGAAATACCGTCATTAAAACTCGCGATCGACTTGTTACCTGGCACCTCAGAAGAAGAAGCATGTCTTTTTAACCTCATCCATCTTGATGAAATGCGTCGTGAAGCCCGATTGGCCAACGAAGCACATAAGAGACGTATAAAGGCACAATACAACAAGCATGTATAGCCTCAAATTTTCTCAAAGGGTGACTTGGTCCTTCTTTATGATCAGGAAGTTGATGTAATAGGTACAAAGAAATTTGAGCCATTATGGCATGGCCCCTATATTATCAAAAGAGTTCTTGCTAAGGGTGCCTACGAGTTAGTGGATTACGATGGAATTCTGTTGGTGTAGCCCGTAAATGGGTTGTATCTGAAACGTTACTATGCTTAATCATGATATTAGTAATTTTTTGTATTGTATATATATGTTGTTGATTTGCATTCAATGTCTTAGTTTGTTTTTTAGAGTTTTCTTGACGTTAGTAATCCGATTTACATTTCATCGCAGATGTTTGAATATTTGGAACCATTTGTTGGGTATGATGATGGTGCTAGTCGTAGTATGAAAAATATATCCTCTGCAGCGTGGGCCATTTTCACTCCGAACGACGAGTTAGTGAGTTTTCAAGGGATTTGTATCGGTAGATCGACAAACAATATCGCTGAGTATAGCGTGTTGATCGAACTCTCTCTGATGCCATTTAATTTGGTATTAACCGCATCATCATAAGGTTAGACTCACAACTTGTGGTATTACAACTTACTAGTGTTTATACTGTTATAAATCCAACACTGCATCATATGTTCCTAAGAGTTCAACTTTCAGAAAGACACTTTGATTTTATTCAATATCAACACATTTCCAGAAACTTGAACACATTGACTAATTCTTTAGCGAATCATGTTATAGACAGACATTTGCAACCCATGTAAAGATTTATTCACATAATTAAATAGGATTGCACAATAAACATAGGAAAACACTGAAATCAAATAGATAGATATTATAGGTTTTTACAAAAATTTGTGACCAAGACATGTTGGTCATCTGACCTCAAAATATTTGCAACATGTCAAAAGTAAACTAATGATGCTCATGGTAACATGCTATAGATCTAGCTATCATACGTAGTAACCACATCCAGCGGTTAGGAACGCCAATAGTGTGGTGTTGCAGTCGCATGGGTAACTCTTTGATCCAACAATCCAGAATCCCAAAGGTCAACCCCTCTATGTGCTACCGAAGCTCAGACAGAGTCTCAGCCATGTCTAAATCTTGAAGGAATGCTCTCAGGACAACCCTCTCTACTGGCTTATCTGCTCCATGATCTGGTTCCTCCACTACTTGAACTCGACCAACATCTGCATTACATTAAAACTTTAGTTTAGTCTTGGGAAAACATCAAAATACAAAAACATGTATAAACCTTAGAAAAATAAAAAAACATGGTCAAAACATTCTTACTGATTTCACCCCACTAAGCGACTTCTGGTAAAGCTAAATCTAGATCTCCTCGAAAATCAACGCCTGCGTATGCATACTCATCGATGGCGATAACCTTTCGCCTGAACTAGGAAAAGAATGTAGTCGAGAACATGATGGACGATTGGCCTGCATGACTAGCCATCAGTTCTACCCATCTCTACATCCTTGGATCTCTAGGGTTAGACACACCCAGTGTCACATGTTGAGGCTGCATCAGTGTAATTCGCTCTAAGGCTTCATGTCAATGTCAAATCATTGTCCATGAATTTCACTTACAAACATAATCTTCCAGTACCATGAGGCTTGTTACAGCATCGACAAGATCCTTGCTTCTGGAATTTTAACCAAAAGATTTTGTTTGGCGTTCGACATTAAATCATCTATTCACGCCTTATAAAATGTACTGTAGTACCGTGAGGGCCATTGACATCAATGGTGGTTCTCTCGCATTTGTTAACAACTCACATCATTGGCTGGTAATCAAACGATCTCTTACCATGTTCGACTACAAATCATATATTCGCATGGCTAGATTTGTATCCGAACAATCGAGTGAATGAGATAAGAAGACCTTGGATCTATTTTCAGCCATCCGGCTTGCGATTTCAGGAATTTTGTACACATCATTTGTATGGTGACATTACATACAGATCGTCATCCGAACATGGGCCTATATTTGTAGGCATGTCTGTATTGGGAAAAATTCCAATGTAGACGACTTTCTGCACTATGTACATGTTATTAGATAGTTTATGTGCTGAGAATGGGAATTCCTTCCCTCAAAAATTCGTGATCAAGAGGATATATCATGATGTAATGTATTGTAAGATTGATGCAGGTCACCACTCTGCTTCAGTTCTAGCCCATCACATCGTAAATCATCTCATTCAAAAAATATTGTTATTATTTTGACTTCATGCTTTAGGAGGTAGCTGTCATAGGTAAATTTGGGCACCATTCTCAATGACCTGGTTAAAATGGACATCATCCCCAGAACCAATGAAATAGGGTCTATCATCCCGGATCATTTCAGTTTCTACATCCCTAAGACAAGAACAAGAACAAATCATGTATGACTTCCATTGCAAGGTTTCCAAGATTTGAAGTACATGTTATATCAGCTATGAGCTCACCAAAATAGCCTCTCAAGGGACTAACTACTTTGCATATGCAGTTAATTCCATTCAAGGGTGCTCAGCAAAGCACTTCCCGACATTCAAGAGTGCATTGGTGAAATGGGAGCGAAATTCTCATTGTTCTAGAATCTCCACATGGCTAGTGCTTTCTAGAAGAGTCCATATGTGTCAAACTTCGAATCCATGTGTCCATCTAACACCTCTAAGCTTGGGAACATGTATTGCCTATTATTAGAAATTCATTGATTGAGAAACTACCTTTAGTTTCCCTATAAATTGAGCACAGATCCTAGTGCTAGGGAAGAGAAGAAATTTGGTAAAGAAACATTGTTGGTTTCTCAATTGAGTGTTTGATTAGAGCGATATGTTGCTGGTGAGATGTTTAATGTGATGAGGCTGGGATTATGCTGGAGCTAGTGACATCAAATCGATCACTGGTTGTAACCTCCCCCTTCTATCCATTAATAAAGTTTGCTGCTCATTTTCCCACATATGTATCTATTTATGTTTCTATTTTTCATATTATGGATTCTTAGTTGAGATATATGTTTCATGTTTCATTGATTTAACTGATTAAGACAAATAGGCATCTGTATATTGCAATCTCTTTGCTGTTTAGTGTTTATATTTGCAGGAACTATTCAGGCGATCAAAGTTGGATTGTAAGCTCCAACAAGAGAAACAGAAGGATAATAGGAAGCGCTTGGATCAAAATTAAGTTCCTCTATCTTTCTGTGTGTCTATTTACTCTTAGGAAAAGTGTTTGCAAAGTCTTTGATTTGTTGTTCTAAATGCATAGAACCATATTTAGGGAATGTGTTTTGTTAGTATGAATCTTTTGTCAGAAAAAGACCACTTTAGCTACGCATAACAAATATCCCTAACATCAATTATGGCTGCCGATATCTTCAATTCTGCAGTTAGTTGATCAAGACAAATGCTGCAAAAATCTAGATCTATGCATAAAAAGACATTAAGCAGTGAAAATAAAGTTTTTCTCCATGCATCCAATAGATAAGACAAGAACAATATTTTTTGAAAGAATTTTTATATTAAGGGCACCTGAGAGGAAAACAAGAAAGGTGTTTCCAATTCTCCTCAATGGGATGGGTTCTTGAAAGTCCTTAGTGCTTCAGATCTAGCATTTCTCTCTCTTGTTGGTGTAGAAAACCCAGACAAACATAGAACTCAAAGGGAGCTCACAAAGCAAATAATGGAGAATGTGACAATGATAATGGCTCAAAGTCAGACCAAGGGCATAGATCCAGAGTGATCTAATGGGCAACAAAAGGTGACAAATGAATGGAAAAACCCTTATATTTATAACAAAATATTGGGTCATTCTAGATCTTGGTGCATGATTAAAATAATATTAACCAAATCTAGATCCACCTTTTATGGAATATTTTATTATATTTGTTGGAGGGAAAAGGCATTTGACTTGGGTCAAATCCCTTTATTTGTAAATAATAAATAAATAAATGATTTATTTATTGTTTTAAGGAAGTGGTTGAATGATAATTAAATAAATAATGATTTATTTAATTATTTATAAATGATTTAGTCATATTTAACAAGGAATATTATTTAAATAAAATTTAAATAATTATTCCTAGAAAATAATAAGATAAATAAGGATTTATCTAATTAATTTCCTTGTTTTGGGTTAAATATGACCTGGAATAATTATTTGTAAATAAATAAATGATTTATTTATTATTTTAAGGAAGTGGTTGAATGATGATTAAATAAATAATGATTTATTTAATTATTTATAAATGATTTAGTCATATTTAACAAGGATTATTATTTAAATAATTATTCCTAGAAAATAAGAAGATAAATAAGGATTTATCTAATTAATTTCTTTGTTTTGGGTTAAATATTACTCGGAATAATAATCAAATTATTTTTTAATTAATTATTCCATGAGGAAAATCAAACAAATATAGATTTGTTTAATATTTCCTTTTGGGGTTTCCTGTTTAGACCATAAACAACTTAATAAATGTGGTTTACATATTAAGTTATTTTACATAGTGAAAGCAATTTTACTTAGGGTAAAATTGGTCTTACATGGTGTACATGGGTCCATCTAATGATAATAGGTTAGGTGACCAAAAAATGGTGTAACATGTTTTATCTGTAATTCATAATTTCACATAACACATCCCATCATCGCTAAACGCCCACCACCTTCCGTCTCATCTACGCCCCCTCCAACTCATCCAATGGTCCACACCCTTTTCTGGCTCCCCCTCATCCTCCGCAATCTAACATCAGGGGTGGGGGGATGGGGGGGGGGGTGGGTGTCCAAATTGGGCGGTTTCCCAAATTGGCCCATCCGCTACGTGTTGGGTGCTGATCTTTTTTCACCCCCCCACTCCATTCCACTTACCGGCCTACACCCCCTGCGAAAAGTGGTTTCCAGTGTGATAAAAATGCACCATTGACTGTAGATTCCCGCCATACTCGTTGCGTCACGACGACCGCTCCTGTCATGTCTACCCAATCACCTTTTCTCCTGCCTGAAGACTCGTTAAATAATTAATGGTTAAATCCGTTACCCAACGGGCCCACACCATGTCAATGGGAACCCTTGTCACTCTACAAATCACACTTCCTCACCTGTTTCAAAGGTTTCTATGTTTTCATGCATTCTATTGTTACAGGTGATTACATTCAAGGCTTTGCAGATCAAAAGAATGCACGAAAAATATATCATTTGTATGCAAATTTAAGAAGAATTCCATTTCTTAGTCCCCTTTTCTCCTAGTTCCCCTTCTGATTAGCAGAACTCCCTTTTATTTATTCCCCTCTTCTTCTAATCCTCTTCTGTGCACCTGCAAAAACACTGACAATTTATTTTTCAGAGAGTAGTAATGCCTCCTAAGAAGAAAGAGCAGGAAACATTTAATCCAATGGTTCACCCTCATGTGGACCTGGACCATGTGGCCCTGGCTGACAGAGATTTCAAGATACATGAAACTCTTTCAGAGTTTGATCTGTTCGATGTATACTTTTGGTTGGAAGACAAGCTCATCGATGAGGTTGATGATATAGGGTTGTGGGACACTAAACTAACCTACTATATATTCCCCAAAACCCACAATTTCCCTAAGTTTATTAGAAAATGTCATGCCTGCTATGATATAAACCAAAGAGCTATTGTTTCCTCCACACAAGAAGTGATATTTCCCATTAGTGCCCATTCCATCATGCAAATTATGCAGGCTCCCATTGTTGAAGAAACCATACCTTTTTCCTATGATGCCCTTAGATAATTATACCAAAATTTGGATTTTTCTAGTAGAGCCAAAACACTTGAGTTATTCATGGCTACAAAAACTCCATTTCCGAAGAAGAATCATCCATATCTTTCTTCTACTTTCTCCGATAGGACTCAACATATAGTCACTTTCCTTTCTTACTTGTTAGGATATCATTCAAATTAGTGGATAGATGATGCAATGATAGGTTTCCTATCCATACTTTCATCAAAGTCTAAACCCTCCATTATGTTTAATTTCAGTCAATTGTTAACAAATGCCATTCATGACCAGTTTGTCAAATTTCATACAGAGAAAGTGTTTAAATACACTTCAGTCCTGGTATATATGTTTGTATATTTTCAGGCAAACAGGTTCAAGTTCACAATGAGAAAAGTTAATGAAGATTCCCAACCTCAGTTAGTTATCTTTTGGACAACAATGCTGATGAAATAATAGAAGGATTACAGTTACAAAATATTTTTTGAAATGTTCATCCAGCTATGAGAATACTCAACACCACAGTGGAACCAAGGATCAATTAAGAGATTAAAAAGATTATTGTGCGGTTAGACCAGGTCAGAACTGGAGACTGGTACTTGTACTAGAACTACACAGAGCTTAGAATATATTGGTGTGAGTTGGCCCCTTACAAGCTGCCAAAGTTCCTCCCCATGAGGATCTTTGCCCTGGAGTACATCAGGCAGATGATTAATGTAGATGAGGTACATTTTGTATCAACCAAAAAGAAGTCCTAGTTTAGGATCAAATCCCAAATTAGTCTTTTTATTTTCAATAGTAGAGCAGGAGGAGAGGTGGCTGACAAGATGTTAAAAGAGATGAAATCTAGACATAGTTTCACTTGGTCTTATGACCCATTGGGTATCATCTCTAAGAAAAGGGTGGAAAATAAATCAACTCCATATATCCACACCCATAGGCCTCAGAATGAGAAATTCATGAACCAAATAGAGTGGGAAGGAAACACATTGCAAGAGGCTGAAGAGCAGGTGATTTCATCTTCAATCATACATACCCCTACCCCAAAAGAAAAGTAGAGTACATAAGATAAGCAAGACAAGGCAAAAGAGAAAGAGAAAGAGGCAACAGGAAAAAGGCTAAGAGACTGGGAGTTCAAAATGAAATATAGAAAGAGACTAAGAATCCGTATGGAAATAGATAAAAACAAGGAAACGGAGCAACAAACAGTCATAACTATCAAATATTCTCCTAGTTCTTCTCCAGCAGGTGGCCAAACTATAATTTCTACATCTTCAGCTACAATTCCATTTCATCAACAAAGTCTTCTAACATCTACATCTACTGCTGCTATAGGGGAAAATGAGGAAACCATATATGATACCTTCAGGGAAATTAAAAGGAAAAATGAGATATTGAAGACCAACACCTAAAACCAATTTTGGAAGAAGACCACCAGTTCCCAAATTAGGCTTCTGTCAGCCTTCGATTCAGAGAAGGGAAAAATGTGTATGGATTTCTTAGAAGCCCAGATTTCTCAGCCTAAATCACCTGCTGATTTCAAGCATACAACTTTTGAATTTAATGTCAAGGACATCCATCCAATAGATTAGCTGGAGATGCACCAGAATACTGGAGAGATGATCTCATATACCTTGACAAGCACTACAATGAACCTGTCTAAATTGCAGGTATCATTGGCCAATATTCAGTCACAACTCAAGATGAAGAAGATTTCTTCTCTTGCAAAGGATACTAGAATCAAATCCTTGGAGGATTTAGCTATGAAGATTGGTTATGATCCAACAAATGTAGAGGCAATGTAATAGGTGCTGAAGAAGAAAAACACAGACATAGCAGCCCTGAGAAAGAAACTTAAAATGTTAGCTACCGAAGACCCTCTAACAAAGGACATAGAGGAGGATGAAGCACAAAAATCAGAGAGAATGAAGCTAATAATGGAGTAATCAACGCAACTGAAGAAAATGGAGATATAAATGGAGAAATTGGTCAAGGAAAAGGGAAAAGAAATAGAGATGGCCATTTTTCCTTTGGATTTTGTTCCTATTGTAGTTTTCTGTACAGCTACACCAACAACTACAGGAACATCAGGTGGTACAAAACAACTATCTAAAGCCATGGAGAATAGGTCCATACAAACATAGGAGATTAAAAAGTTGGAAGCACAAATTAATGCCTTGAAGGATCTAAAGGTAAGATTCGATAATGCACATGAGATAGAAATAAAAAGAGCCCAAAAACAGATCGAAAGATTGATTAAGGAAGAGAGTGAAGCTTCCATTGGTCAGACCATTGGCCAGGCAAAGAAGATCATTTGGACAAGCATGATGGATTCTATGAATAAAATATGGCCTTCTATTCAAATCATATTTGAACAGAAAGAGCTAATTGAACAGGTAAATGATGCCATATCTAAAGAAAACAAGGAGCTTGGGGACATGACTAAGACAAAAAATAACATCATCATATTTATTAATTCCAAGAACATGTTCGAATTGGAGGCACTTGGAGTTGAGAAAAAAACAAAAAGAATTCTAGAAGTCAAGAAGGTGCTCAATAAAAAAAGCTTGGTCACACAGTTAGAGGAAAAGTGCCATAATTTAGAATTTGGTGTCAGTAGATTCTTTAACAGAATTGAGCCACTGACCAAAAGAGGGTTACCTTCACTGTTTGTAATAAATGATAAGCTTATGACTAGATAAGACTATGTGAAGAAGTTGAAGGATATTTCTAAGGACACCGCCAATTTTACACGACTTAAAGGAGAAATGAGTGGAAGATCTTTCCTTGAAGCCATGAGCAATGATCCATTCATCCAATATTAAATTAAACACATCTTTGTGTTAAGGCCAAATTTTGAGAAATTCATAGAGATAGATGAGATATATCGAAAGCTGATCAGGATCAAGATTCCAAATGAGAAACAATGGGAAAAATTGTGTGACTACCAAGACGGGTGAAGGCCAGCACATCAGCCAAATCAGCATATCAGCGTATCAGGGAGATCAACACAACATCATATCACCCAAATCTGCCAACACAACAACAGATCAAATCAAGAAGTAATCACCTTCTGAAGAATAGGGCCAGATGTCAAATTATTTCATCGTGTCCACTTCGTGGTCACACTAGTCAAATTTTAATTATTATTGTCATTAATAACCAATTGCCTAGTAGATATAACAATCACTGTATAGTTTAGTTGAATACTATATACATTCTAAGTGTCAGGGGTTGGACCCTAGATTGTAAATTTTTTCTATTGGACCATTGTATTTTTGGAGCTAGAGCATAAAAAATAAAAGACCCTTTGCAAGATACTTGAGCTATGTTTATTTGGTGATGTTATTTCCTTTCTGTGTTAATGTTTTCCATTGTTTTTCCTGAAAGTGCATCATTTAAATCTAATTGTAAAGCATAAATCCGAAGATTAAGATTTTCTATTAGAGCACCTTATTTATGGCTGTGTTTACAATATAAATGCTTTTCTTCTGAATTCTGGTTAAGAAATTCTTAATTTCTTTTTAACAACTGCTGAATTCACTTTTTCTTTCATCTCATAATTAATTATGTTTTAAGATCTAGTAAGTGTAGTTAGCTTGCTTTGTGAATGCTCTTTAAAATTTGATGCAACAACCCAGCCTTTTATGAATCCATAGCCTAATGGAATTAATTTAAACAGATCTTCTAATCCAAACAAACAATCAATCAAAAGCAACCCCCCAATCATTATAACTAGCTTAATATCAGAATAATAAAAAAAAGCTAAATCTAAAAGAGAGATCCCTCTCTGAGTCTAGGGGGGCTAGATCCTAAGCTCCAAAGTGGTTTTGATGTTGTCCTATATAATTATTCTTGACAATATTAAAATTATAGAATGATAACATAGTGGCAACCATACTGGGGACTTAACTAAAAAAATTGTCATTTCATTCGAATTCAAAAACCCCGGTTAAAAGCATTGTATGTTAGAAGTATTTTCTACGATTGGTTTTATTTCAGTTTTTGAAAATAACCATTTTGTCTATGCTTCAGATTTGAATTCTAGCTCCTAAAAGAATCTCTATTAGATCCCATCCTAATCCAAATCCTCCTACTATAGTGGACAATCATGAGAAAATTTTAAGGAAAACTCCTAGAACCAAGAGCCAAACAAGTAATAGATTTCTTCACAGAGAAAATTCCCTCCCTGAAAACTTTATCACCTTACATGACACTTAGTTTGATTTACACTATGAACAAGTTTTATTCAGGACTAAATCTGAGAATTAGACAGACTAGACAATATTTTATCCTTATATTTTGCAACAAAGTCCAGTAAGGGAATCTTATTCACAAAATTCAATCTGATCTTCAGCTTCTCCAAGATTTTGACACTCTCCAAGATTTGGTAACAAATTTTATTTCAACTGTTAATGATGCTTACCTTCAACAATCTGTAGAATTAACTGCATTGACTATAGCAACTTCTTCTATTACCTCTCAAACTGCACATCTTAAGTTAGCTAGTCCTACTTATTCTATAATCCCCACCACTTATTTTATCCTCCCTCATAAGGGTACTCAAATATCCACACATACATCTCCTCCCATCATCCATCCTACTTCATCCACCGTCCACCTTCCTCCACCACCTCCACCAATCATGGCAGCCAGATATGCCCCATTGGTGTTGCCCGTACCTTTGGTAGCTATGCCACAAGATTACCAGTCTAAAATTACATTATATGATGGAACTGGTCTTGTAAATTCCCAACATCATGTTGACAAAATGAATGACTATTTTGATCTTCAAGAGGTAGATGAAGAAAGTGTTAAGTTGAGGATGTTTGCTCAAAGTCTTAGTGGAGAAGTTAGAAAATGGTTCAAAGATTTTCTTGCAAATAGTATCAATGACATCCCTGCATTTCATCAAACATTCCTAAATAGGTGGGAAGTAAAAAATAACCCTCTTCAAATTTTGTCCAAATATGAAAACATTAGAAGAGCCCCAACTGCAAGTGTTCAGGATTATTACACCAAATTCAACAGTTTATATAATTCAATGCCTGCTCATATAAAACCACCACAAGGTTTAGCATTGGTTAAATTCCGATATGGTTTTGAACCAGAAATGTCTTATTAGCTAAGGGAAAGAAACTCAGCCACATTAGAGGAAATGCAGAGGGACACAATGAGTGTAGAACCCAACATGTTAGCAAAAAGAGCTAGAATGATAACTGAGAGAAGAGTTACTGTAAGAGAAGAACCTTCAAATTCCACATCTGATGCTAAAATTGACGCATTGGTTAATACTATGGAGAGAATGATGGAGAGGATTAACCTAAATGAGAGAACTATTCCTAGATAAAATCAACTACCTCCTCAAAACATAAATCAAAATCCTAGAAGAAACCCTCCATAGATAAGGTAGAGAGAGCAAAGAGGTATTGATCAAAAAATTAGGCCTCCATTCCAAGAGAATCATGTTGATGAGGATGAAGGAGTAGTTGAAGAAGTAGAATAAAATCAGATAAATTTGATGGGAATTAATGAAGATGACTCTGTTTTTCTCACTCAAGAAGAACAAGAATTATTTTCATTAACTCAAACAGAGTTAGAATTTGAAGAATTTGATGACCATAAACAAGGATTTGAAAATGCTATCATGGAAATTCACATATAGTATAACCTTAGAAGAAAGAAAAACTTTGACAATTCCGATAAAAATAATTCTGAAAACTTTGCCAAAAAGGTCTCTAAACCTAATCTCAACAAAACAACAGAAAATTCAAAGAAAAGTGTAAACAATTAAAAAAAGAAGAACACATAAAAAATTACTAGGAGAGCAGTTGATACCCCTGCCAAAATTGCTCAAACTAATATCTAGTACAAGTCAACAAACTGAACTTACCAAAAAAGTAGTGGCTGAAAGAACTGATTTTTCAAATTTGCTCAAAGTTCAAACACCATTCAGCATTGAGAATGAACTTGCTAATCTAAAACTTTCTATTCCTCTCACTAAATTGATAAACAAGAATGTGTATAGGTCTCAAGTCCTAAAGGTACTAAACATTGGGGAAATTACTGATACTTTTAATTTGAATGATGATTAGCCTAAAAAAAATTTTGGGCCAGAAGTTGACGGTAAACCCCAAGAAGGAGGTGTCCCTCCATTTTATGTCAGTATTAATGTTCATGACAAAATTCTCCATAATTCCATGTTGGATTGAGGTGCATCACATAAAATTATGCCAAACGCTGTTATGGAGAAGTTTGGTCTTGAAATCATTAGACCTTACAAATATTTATGCTCATTTGATTCTAGCAAGGTTAGATGTCTAGGTCTTATCAAAGATCTTTGTGTCACTTTATCTTAGATACCAACAAAAAGTCTAGTGATGGATATAGTAATCGCTGACATCCCTTCTAAATATGGCATGATTTCGTCATGATCATGGGGATTAAAGTTAGAAGGGACCCTTCAAATGGATATGGCTTATGCCACAATACTGATGTTTGGTCAACCAAGAAGAATGTACAAGGAAATATTAATGAAGTACATGGTGAGTAGTAAAGAAAAACCACACAACTATCCTCTATATTCTATCCATACCGATCTTGACTCCTTCATTCTTTACAATGATGGAGACATTGATTCACAGGTTACCCATGCAGAAAATGATTTTAAAGAAAAACATGACAATTAGATACAAACAGTACAACAAGACCCTGAAAATGAAATTATTTGGAATACAAGTTTTGATGGCTCATGTGGCAAAGCAGGCTTAGGAGCAGGTATTTAGGTATATAATGCAAAGAAAAATCGTGCACAAGGTCACTCCTACAAACTCAATTTTCAGTGCACCAACAATATAATAGAATACAAAGCTTTTCTTCTAGGATTACAATTGCTGAAAATATTGGGAGTTAAGAGGATTTCTGTCCATGGTGATTCTGAATTAGTTATAAAACAAATAAAATGATAATATGTTGTGAAACATCCTAGGTTAAGAGCATACAAAAATGTTGTACTTGATTTCTTAAGAACATATGAAGAATATAATCTAGCAGTTATTCTGAGAAATCAAAATGTCCTAGCAAATGGTTTAGCCTTTTCAGCAAGCACATGTCAATTACCTCACCCAAATAGACAATACACGGTAGAGGTTAAATATCATCCATCTGTGCCTGATAACATGAGATACTTGCAAGTATTCATAAGTGACAAACAAATTGAGAATTTCTTACAATCAAAGGATGAATTTGAGGATAGCAATATAGACTTATATTTTCAAGAAGACAATCACCCTGATGTACAAATTAGTGTAGAAAAACAATCTATTGTTTCTGATGTAAATATTTCAGCAAATAAAACTGTACATAAAACTAAAATACATAAAGACCCAGAAAAAGAGGAATTCGAAGTACTTCACCTAAAGGATAATATCCTGCATAGAGGGCTTGTCCCTTTAGAATAACTATTTGACTTTAATGACATGGCCAAGAAACCCAAAATGGAACCAACATGGAAAAACATTGAACAGTGTAACATAGGCACTGAACAAAGCCCCAAAATCATAAAGCTGTCAAAATCACTGCCTATAGTGACAAAACAAAGGTATATAGCTCTGTTTAAAGAATTCATAGATGTATTTTCTTGGAGATATGAGGACTTAAAAGCTTATGATACTAGCATTATACAACACAAAATTCCGATCAAGGAGATTCAAAAAAATTTCAAACAAAAGCTGCGTAGGATAAATCCTTTCTTAATGCCTGTAGTTGAGAAAGAAATCAAGAAAATGTATGAATCCAAAATCATAGTTCCACTTAGATATTCTAAATGGTATCCAATATTGTGCCTACAAGAAAGAAAACTGGTGAAATCAGACTTTGCATTGACTTCAAGAATCTGAACAAAGTATCCCTTAAGGACAACTACCCATTACCAAAAATGGATCATATATTGTAGAGGGTAGTAGGCTCCAGTAGGATCTCTTTGTTAGATGGATTTTCAGGTTATAATCAAGTTTTAGTGCATCCCGATGATCAAGACAAAACAACCTTTACTACTCCTTGGGGGACTTTCATGTATGTGAAAATTCTCTTTGGATTAATGAATGTTGGTGCTAATTTTCAAAGAGCCATGGAAATTTCGTTTGCAGATGAAATTGGCCATTTCATTGGGATCTATCTTGATGACATTACGGTATATTAAAAAACTGATGAATAACACTTGGCACATCTAAGAAGATCTTTTGAAAAATGTAGAAGGTTTGGAATTTCCTTAAATCCCAAGAAAACATTGTTTGGTCTTGAAGAAGGAAAGATTTAGGGTCACATTATTTCTCCAGATGGAATTAGAATTTACCCTAGCAGGATTGATGGTATACTCAAAATTAGTCATCCCAAAAATCTCAAAGAAATTCAATCTTTCATTGGTAAAATCAAAATTTTAAGGAGATTTGTACCCAATCTTGTAGAAATTTTGAGAAATATAACCAATATGCTTAAAAAAGATTCATAAATTAAGTGGAGCATTGAAGCTAACCAATCTTTTCATCTACTCAAACAAGCATTAACAAAAGCTCGAGTTGTAATCAATCCAAATTTTACCAAAGACTTTATAATTTTTTCTTTTGCATCTAAACATACTATTGTTGTTGTATTATTGCAGAAAAATCGTGAAGGGCATGACCATCCAATAGGATTTTTTAGAAAAGCCTTGAGAGATGGATCTTTAAAATACAACATCATGGAAAAACAAGCCTTTTCTCTGGTTAAAGCACTAAAGGATTCTAGAGTTTACATTTTACATTCACATATTATTGCTTATGTGACTAATGCAGTAGTCAAAGACATTTTAACGTAGAATGGTCCTGATGGAAAAAGAGGCAAATGTATTGCTGTTATTTTGGAATATTATGTGGAAATAAAACCTACCAAATTGATTAAAGGGAAAGGATTAGCCAAATTGATGGCTGAATCAAATTTTCATGCACTAGATATCAACATGATTCATTCATTGGATAATCAAGAGGAATTGGCGACTCCACAAATTGATGAAGAATTCGTAAATTCTCCCTGGTATGAAGATATCTTATATGTTTTGTTTCATTTGAATGCTCCTCCTGGTTTGTCCAAAACTAAAGAAAGATTTATAAAGTTGAAAGCTGTCAAATTTTGCATTCTAGAAAATGTATTATACTGGAAAGACGCTGGAGGCATTTTACTCAAATGTTTGCTAAAAGATGATGTGGTTAAATTTATGTAGGAATTCCATGAAGGTGACTGTGGTGGCCATATTTACTGGAAAACCATTGCCAATAAGATTCTTAGAGCTGGTTTCTACTAGCCTACCCTTTTTCCTGACATCCAAAAGATGGTAACTGCCTATCACAAATGCCAAATTTTTGAAGGAAAGAGAAAATTGTTGCCCTTGCCCTTAAAGCCCATTTATGTTGAGAGCCCTTTCTAACAATGGGGTTTAAATTTCATTGGAGAAATTCATCCCCCATCCTCTACTCAGCATAAATGGATTCTTACTGCCACATACTACTTTACCAAATGGATAGAAGCCATTCCTTCCAAAAATTCCACTGATTCTGTCATTATTAAATTTCTTGAAACAAATTTCCTTTCTAGATTTGGTTTTCCTAGAAAACTTATCACTGATAATGTTGCAGCTTTCAAGTCCAAGAAAATGGTTGATTTTTGTCATAAATATCACATAAATTTGGCGAATTCAACAACCTATTACCCTCAGGGTAATGGATTGGCTGAATCTTCAAACAAAATTTTGGTGAATATCATAAAAAATCTCTTGGAAGACAACAAGAGATGTTGGCATAACAAGTTGATCAATGCACTTTGGGCTGATAGAATTACTACCAAAAAATCAATTAGCATGTCTCCATACCAATTGGTATATGGCATGGATGTAGTTTTCCCTTCCTTTTTAGGAGTTCCAATCATGAAGATCATTCAGGAAATTCAAGTTGAATCAAATGACATATAGAGAAGGATCAATCAAACTATTAAGTTACAACAATCTAGAGAGGAATTTTATAACAAAACTCAAGTTATTCAAGAAAATATCAAGAATCTTTTTAATAAAAGGACAAAGGCTGATGATTTTAATCTAGGAGACAAAATTCTGAAATGGGATTCCACAAGAGAAGACAAAGGTAAACATGGAAAATTTGACAACCTATGGCAAGGGCCATACTTTATTGATGCTTTCAGAGGAAACAATGTTTATTTCCTTAAAGATCTAGATGGAACAGAGATACCTGGAGGACCTGTCAATGGGAGGATGCTGAAGCACTAATTTTCTTAAGAATATAGTGTGGTATTTCATCATTGTAAATACCACAATTTTACAGTTGTGATTTGAATAATTCATTAACAAAGGTTGAAGCCCATGGAGAAGACCCCACGCCTAGTTTGATGAGCTGTCATAAAAAAGAAAAATAAATTAGATGAAGTTTTTGCAGAAAATGGAGCACTCAAGGCTACTGGTCTTAGGTTCTTGACACTTCACTTGCAGAAGTGCCATCCCAGATGTAGCCAATGTTAGGGTCCTATAAACTATAGGTTCTCAAGGTGATTGAGTATTTCATAGTTGCAATTTCATATTGTACTCAATTTTCAATATTCAAATGATTTAAAAAATAAAATGAAAAAATAAAGGAAAGAGGGTATATTGAAAAAATATACAAATAACAAAAAGAGAAAAGAAAAAGAAAAGAAAACCCCAAAAAGAATAATACTAAAACTGTTGCAAATCAAAATGCCACTACTGATTAGATTATTTTGTTCAATCATACAGTCTAAGCATGATTGAACAAATTTAAATTTCTGTTGGATAGGTTAGATAATAAGGATTTTCCAAACAATTTAATCTTGGCAAATTAGTAGTTAGGTAGAAATAAAATTGATTCAATAGTTCAATATGAGTCAGTGGAAGGAATAAGGGATAGAGTAGGTTAGAGTTTTATAAGAAAAAAGAGATTTGGGTTTGCAAGCCTAAATGCACCCTGCAGAAAAATTATAAAAAATGTTAGAATAGTGAAAGTGTAGGTAGAAATGAAAGAGAAATAAATATGAAGAAACATGAAATTCATTCCAAACCCTTATTTAAAGGATTTCTTATATTCTCATGTAATGGTGAAAACATCAAAATAAAATGTTTATCCTAAGTTTTAGGATTAATTCTTTATAAAGTTACTTGACATATTTTATGTCATATCCAAAGTCTCAAACCTTATACTCTGACCCGATATTTCATTTATTTACCCGACCCCATCTTCCGCTCATACATCCCATCATTGCTAAACTCCCACCACCTTCTGTCTCATCTCTGCCTCCTCCATCTCATCCAACGGTCCACACTCTTTTCCATCCCCCCCTCATCCTCCAAAAGTTAATGTCGAGGGGGGATCTGAAATGGGCGGTTTCCCAAACCGTCCCATCCGCTACGTGTCGAGCGCTGATATTTTCACACCCCCCACTCCATTATGCTTACCGGCCTACATCCCCTGGGAAAAGTGGTTTCCACTGTGATAAAACCACATCATTGACCATTGAATCCCCATAATACCCATTGCACCACGACGACCACTCCTGGCACGTCTGCCCATTCACCCTCGCTCCTGCCTGAAGACCCATTAAACAATTAATGGTTAAAGTCGTTACCCAACGGGCCCATGCCATGTCAACAGAAACCCCCGCCACTCTAAAAATCAAACTTCCTCACTTGTTTCAATGGTTACTGTGTTTTCATGTGTTCTATTGTTACAGGTGATTACATTCAAGGCTTTACATATCAAAATAATGCACACAAAAGATATCAGTTGTCTGCAAATTTAAGCAGAATTCCATTTCTTGAGTTCCTTTTTCTCCCAATTCCCCTTCTGATTAGCAGAAATCCCTTTTCTTTATTCCCCTCTTCTTCTAATCCCCTTCTATGCACCTGCAAAAACACTGACAGTTTCTTTTTCAGAGAGCAGTAATTCCTCCAAAGAAGAAAGAGAAGGAAACATTTAATCCAATGGTTCACCCTCCTGTGGACCTGGACCATATGGCCCTGGCTGACAAAGATTTCAAGATACATGAAACTCTTTAAGAGTTTGATCTGTTCAATGTATAATGTTGGTTGGAAGACAAGCTTATCGATGAGGTCGATGATATAGGGCTGTGGGACACTAAACTACCCTACTATATATTCCCGAAAACCCACAGTTTCACTAAGTTTACTAGAAAATGTCATGCCTGCTATGATATAAACTAGAGAGTTGTTGTTGCCCCTGCAGGAGAAGTTCTCTTTACCATTAGTGCCCAATCCATAATGTAAATGATGCAGGCTCCCGTTGTTGAATAAACCATACCTTTTTCCTATGAAGCCCTCAGATAATTATACCAAAAATTAGATTTCACCAGCAGAGCCAAAACACTTGAGTTATTCATGGTTACAAACACACCATTTCCCAAGAAGAATCCTCCATATCTTTCTTCTACTTTCCCTGATAAGGCTCACCATATATAATCACTCTCCTTTATTACTTGTTAGGATATCATTCAGATCAATGGATAGATGAAGAAATGATATGTTTCCTGTCCATACTTTCATCAGAGTTTAAACCCTCAATTATGTTTAATTTTAGTCAATTCTTAGCAGATTCCATTCACGATTTTTTTTTCAAATTTCATACGGAGAAAGTGTTTAAATACACTTCAGTCTTGGTCTATATTTTTTTATATGTTCAAGAAAACAGGTTCAAGTTCACAATGAGAAAAGTTAATGAAGATTCCCAACCTCAATCAGTTTTCTTTTGGACAAAAATGCTTATGAAATAAAAAAAGGATTATAGTTACAAAAGATTTCTTGAAATGTTTTTTCATCCAACTATGAGCATACTCAACAACACAATGGAATCAAGGATCAATGAAGAGATTAAAAAGATCATGCAATTGACAGACCAAGTAATAACTGGAGACTGGTACTTGTACAAGAACTACACAAAGATTAGAATATATGGGTGTGATTTGGCCCCTTACAAGCTGCTAAAGTTCCTACCCATGAGGATATTTTCCCTGGAGTACATCAGGCAGATGATTAATGCAAATGAGGTACATTTTGTATCATCCAAAAAGAAGTCTCAGTTTAGGATCAAATCCCAATTTGGTCATTTTATTTGCAATAACAGAGAAACAGGAGAGGAGGATGACATGATGTTAAAAGATATGAAATTCACACATAGTTTCGCTTGGTATTTTGACCCATTGGGTATCATCTCAAAGAAAAGGGTGGAAAATAAGTCAACTCCATATATCCACACCCATAGGCCTAAGATTGAGAAATTCATGAACCAGACGGTGTGGGAAGAAAACACATTGTAGGACGTTGAATAGAAGGTGATTTCATCTTCAAGAATACATACCCCTGCTCCACAAGAAAAGAAGAGTATAGAAGATAAGCAAGACAAGGGAAAAGAGTAAGAGAAAGAGGTGACAAGAAAAAGGCCAAGAGAAGAATAGTCTACTTTGGAGACTGATACATCTAGCAAGGAGTTCAAAATGAAATATAGAAAGAGAGAAAGAATCCATATGGACATAGATCAAAAAAAGGAAACAGAGAAGCAAACAATCATAAATATAAGAGATTCTCCTAGTGCTTCTCCAGCAGGTGGCCAAATTGTATTTTCTACATCTTCAACTACAATTCCATTTCAACAACAAAGTCTTCAAACACCTACATCTACTGCTGCTACAGGGGTAAAGGAGGAAACCATATATGACACATTTAGGGAAAATAAAAGGAAAAATGAGGTATTGAAGAACAACACCTACAACAAATTTTGGAAGCAGAGCACCAATTCCCAAAGTAGGCTTTTGTCAGCCTTCGATTCAGAGAAGGGAAAAATGCGTATGGATTTCTTAGAAGCCCATATTTATCAGCCTAAATCACCTGCAGATTTCAAGCATACAACTTTTGAATTTAATGTCAAGGACATCCATCCAATAGATCAAATGGAGATTCAGAAGCAGACTGGAGAGGTGATCTCATCTACCTTGACAAGCACTGTAGTGAGCTTGTCTAAATTGCAGGTATCATTGGCCAATATTTAGTCATAACTCAATATGGAGAACATTTATTCTCTTGCAAAGGATACCAAAATCAAATCCCTGAAGGATTTAGTTGTGAAGATTGGATATGATCCAACAAAAGTAGAGGCAGTGGAAGAGGTCCCGAAGAAGAAAAACACAGACATAACAACCCTGAGAAAGAAACTTAAAATTTCAGCTACTAAAGAACCTCTAACAAAGGACATAGATGAGAATGAAACACAAAAATTAGAGATGATGAAGTTGATAATGGAGCAATCAGCACAACTAAAGCAAATGGAGACAGAAATGGAGAAATTGGTCAAGGAAAAGGAAAAAGCAGCAAGTATGGCCATTATTCCTTCGGATGTTTTTCCTGTTGCAGTCATCCCTACAGCTACACTAGCAACTACAGGAACATCAGGTGGTACAGAATAGCTGGCTAAAGCCATGGAGAATAGGTCCATAGAAACAGAGGAGATTAAAAAGTTGGAAGCACAAATTAACACCTTGAAGGATCTAAAGGTAAGATCTAATAATGCACATGAGATAGAAATACAAAGAGCCCAAAAATAGATTGAAAGATTTATTAAGGTAGAGAGAAAAGCTTCCACTGGTCAGACCATTGGCTAGGCAAAGGAGATCATTTGGACAAGCATAATGGATTCTATGAATGAAATATGGCCTTCTATTCAAATCATATTTGAACAGAAAGAGCTAATTGAACAAGTAAATGATGCCATAGCTAAAGCAACCAAGGAGCTTGGGGACATTCCTAAGAAAACAAATAACATCATCAGATTTCTTAATTCCAAGAACATGTTTGAATTGGAGGCACTTGGAGTTGAGGACAGAACAAAAAAAATTCTAGAAGTCAAGAAGGTGCTCAATAAGAAAAGCTTGGTCACACAGTTAGAGGAAAAGTGCCACAATTTAGAAATTGGTGTTAGTAGATTAGGCTTTAAGAGAATCGAGCCACTGAAAAAAAGAGGGTTACCATCACTATTTGTAATAAATGATAAGCTTATAACTAGATAAGACTATGTGAAGAAGCTGAAGAATATTGCTAAGGACACATCCAAGTTTGCACGGATTAAAGGAGCAATGACTGGAAGAGATTTCCTTGAAGTCATGAGCAATGATCTATTCATCCAACATGAAATTAAACACATTTTTGTGTTAAGGCCAACTTTTGTGAAATTCACAGAGACATATGAGATATATCGAAAGCTGATCAGGATCAAGATTCCAAATGAGGAACAGTGGGAAAAATTGTGTGATTACCAAGAAGGGAAAAGGTCAGCACATCAGCCAAATCAACATATCATCGTATCAGCTAGATCGACACAACATCAGATCACCCAAATCTGCCAACACAACAACAGATTAAATCAAGCAGCAACAACCTTCTGAAGAATAGGGCCAGATGTCAAATTATTTCATCGTGTCCACTTCACGGTCACACTAGTCAAATTTTAATTATTATTGTAATTAGTAATTGATTTCCTAATAGATACAACAGTCGCTGTAGAGTTTAGTTAAATACTGCATACATTCTGAGTATCATGGGTTGGACCATAGATTATAAAACTTTTCTGTTGTATAATTGTATTTTTGGAGCTGGAGCATCAATAATAAAAGACCTTATTCAAGATACTTGAGCTATGTTTATCTGGTTATGTCATTTCCTTTCTATGTTAATGTTTTCCATTGTTTTTCCTGCAAGTGCATCATTTAAATCTAATTGTAAAGTAGAAATATGAATATTGATATTTTATATTAGAGCACCTTATTTCTAGCTATGTTTACAATATAAATGTTTTTCTTATGAAGTTTGGTTAAGAAATTCTTAATTTCATTTTAACCACTACTGAATTCACTTTTTCTTTCATCTCATAATTCATTATGTTTTAAGATCCAGTAAGTGTAGTTAGCTTGCCTTGTGAATGCTCTTTAAAATTTGATGAAACAACCCAACCTTTTATGACTCCATAGCCCAATGGAATTAGTTTAAACAGATCTTCTAATCCAACCAAAAAATTAATCCAAATCAACCCCCCAATCATTATAACTAGCCTAATATCATAATCATAAAACAAAGCTAAATCTAAAAGAGAGATCCCTCTCTCAGTCTAGGAGGGCTAGCTCCTAGGCTCCAAAGTGGTTTTGATGTTTTCCTATATAATTATTCTTGTCAATCTTAAAATTAATAGATGTTGAAACATAACTAATGAAGATTTGTTAATGGTCTGATCACTATTTAATCTCATTATGATATCAAAGTTTGCTGACAGTACCAATTGTAGGAAAATATTGAGAGGTATGTGAAAGATAGAGTATGTGTAACATTATGGCAAACAATGAGCCAGTGGCCCATGTAGATTGAAGAAATATAAACTGCAGGGTAATCCAATGATGGAAATAACCAGGTTGCAAAGACATAATGTTCAAGGATTTTTGGGTAAATGATATCATAATTATTGTAATAGCTTCTAGCTAGTTATGCTTTATTTAAGATGATATTTATTTGTAATATTTTATGACAATGTCATGTCAAGAGATGGACTCTATTACAAGTCATTGCGTGAGGGATAACATCCTCATGAGCGTTTAATAAAATTAAATGTTTGTTGATTTCACCCTACGATATTTCGAGGGTATATCAATATTCAATGATGTGAATCCCTATTGTGTCATTCTTATGATGTTGATTCGTTGCATGAAATGATGTTTATATTATTATGTGATTAATTAACTGAGTTAAAATAATCATATAATTGATGCAAGATTACAACCTGAAAATTATTGTTAATGTACTATAACAATAAATGTTATGCTAAGTAACTTACTATTCCTATACTAAAGTTACTCTATGTAATAATAAATATTTTATCTAAATTACAAAGAAAATTTATGGAAATTTTTTTTTAACCTAATGTAATTTCCTACAAAATTAAATTTGTCTCATTTAAATTAAATAAGTATTCAAAAATCTATTTATAATAGTTAATGACAACTATTACTCTTTAAAATATAAGTTTGAGAAAAACATAAGTAAAAGAAAACACATCTAATGTTATGGTACACATTGTTGTTTGTTACTCTTTAAAATATAAGTTTGAGAAAAACATAAGTAAAAGAAAACACATTTAATGTTATGGTACAAATTGTTGATTAATGTTGAAGTTGTCTTAACGGTTGCTTATCGTTTGTTACTATACTTAATTTTCCATTTTGAAATTAAAATGAGATCATATGCTTTAGAAAACACTACATGTTTTCTATACCATAAAATGCATAGTTAGGTCATCGATATAAAGCCTCTTGTTATTATTAGTAAACTACAAAGATTGCCTTATTTAATTATAATTGTGACCGTTGTTATTGAGATCAAAAGTTAGTTAGATATATAAAATCAACCATATTTTTTATTATGATTTTTAAGTACTATGTGATTCAATTTAGTTAGAAATGGTCATACATGTAACAAGAATTAAAATTATACTTTAGGATTACTTCTTTTTTTTTTCCTTTTTTTTTATATAGATTTATCTTAACTTGGATTTATTTTGTGTTGAGAAGAATGATATTTTTCAAGATGTATTTTTTTTATAGTACAAAATTTAGGAAAAGTTTGCATTTAAAGAGATTTGACACTTATAGGTGTTTAGTAGATAAGATATACTAGTTTTTAATAATATTATTTATAGTTATAAAGATTTCACATCTCTATACATTGAATTTAATTTATAGTTATAATTTGTTGAATTTAATATTTTAATGTGATATGCATAATATTGATGGTATAAATTATATCTATAACATAGAAAGTAAATTTATTTTAAAAATTGTTTTTTAATTAAATATAAATATGAAATTGTAATATTCCCAAATGGGAAAAATAGGAATATAGTGCAAAATGCTGGAACAAATGTGTAGATCATTATTTAAAATCAAGAGGCCAATATGGAGACCTTTCATATGTTATAACAGAAGCAAAATATACATAAGAAATGGGCCATAAGATGCATAACAAGAAAGTATAAGCCTCCAATGGACAAAATCCTCAAGATGAAATGCTGTAACTATATATAAAAGATGGAAGACCCTTGCATCATTATTTTATTAGCTCTGCTATAGAAAATGATTATACATCAGATCTAGGGCTGATATGTGCCTCAAAATATAGATCTATATCTGATCTGAGCATTATACAAGCTCCTTTAAAGAACCCCTTAAGGGTTTTCAGCAAAACACCAAGTACAAGTTGTAGATCTAAGATCTACTGCAAAATACAGATCTGGAAAGTGTGGCTGATCTGATTTGATCAATACAATAGCCTCCTCCAATAGATCCTCTAAGTGAAAGGCAGATCCCCTTCACTAGAAAATCAGCTCTCCAAATGGTGTGCTAAACCACCCTGCAACTCCTCCTATAGAAATAACGCAGATCTAGAATTAAACTATGCAGTAGGGATGAATAACCAGTTGGCCTGATGCCAAGATCTGAAAATATGCTCAATGGACTTCAATATCGTCCTCCCAATGGAAAGAAAGCCTCCTCCACTGAAAATAAGCAACGAAATGGCCTAGATCTAGAAATCTAATCACCACTTGTTGCAACTTGCAAAAACAACCAAACCCTCAATAGGATCTGCGCTGTAGTTGAAAGAAGAAGCTTGGAATTAAGCCTAATTATGGACAATGTAGTACAAACTCTCCCAAGAGGCCTCTCAAGGAAAGAGGTGGGATTCCTGATCAGGAACACCCTGTGCTAAACAACACTTTATCTTAGCTAAACAACAAGACAAATATATATGTCTAAACAAACCATATATTTAGAAATATAATAAACCCAAACATAATCAATCTGGTTGCCATCCTCTTCCTTAAATAAGATACGACCTTGCAAACCCTAAGCCCCATCCAAAAATATCACTACATTCACACAAAGCATATCCATCTAAAACTGTGATGTCCCTAATTGATGACCACTCCTCCATGACATCGCTGTTGATTTGGTCAAGGTTGACCCAGTCAAAGTGATCCATCCCTTTTCACACCAAGGGTGCTTTAATTAAGCTGCCAAGATTTGTCTCTTTCACATTTGGCATTTATTTATTCATTATCAAGGAGAATTATGGACCTCATTTTCCCTTTTAATCTTTAAACAAAGCAGTAAAAAAAATTGAATATTCCAACTAGCTAATGGCTAATTGGGAATATTACAGTCCTCCCTTCCCAAATTTTGCTTATCTTCAAGCAACTGAAAAGGTGAGTGCTGCAACTCTTTTCTTCCCCCATTGGTGACACCAACATTTCATAAGCTTCCCTCATAAGCTAAGTGTTCACCAATCCATCCCTCCATGAATTGCTCCTCCAAATTTCTCATGAGATGCAAATAATCCATCCCACAAGGAGACAATAATTCAAATGAAACAAACATGGTTTTCACAATGTTCTCCCTGAAACATGTAGCATAATGAACATGGAGAATCTCTCTCCCATAGGGCACATACATACCTCCCATCCTCCATCCAAACATTCCCATAAAAAGTATAAGTACATCATCAATGTATGGGATCAAAATTAAATACATACAAACATAAATTTGTGCATATGGAGGTGGGTCAGAGTCCCACATGTGGAACCAGCTCAGTAAATCTCTTGACTTCATCAGATCATGATGTGGGAAGTGGTTTCCCCACCACTTACTTTCTGCCCAAGTCATCTCACCATGGCTGAAAGTGTGAGATATATTTGGTGCCTTAGGAATGAACCCACAATGATACAATATCTCCCTTTGATCTCCAAGGGAGTGGTCATGTTTAGAAAATTTTGTGGCCCAAAGTTGGCCATGAAGTTTATAAGGAATAATGCTCCTCCTTGGAGCTATGGCCTGCATATAAATGGTAAAAGAATGCATATGTTCATCAAATAAAACATTAGGTACATAAGCATGTTATTTACCAACATTTCTCCTCATACAAATGGAGTGGTGCATAGATCTATCTCTTCTCATTCCAAAAGAGGAAAAGGTGGTTGAATTAACTCCTTCATAGAGTTATGTTGCTCTCCCAACTCCACATGGTTCATGCATCTTTGAAAATGATGATATAGTTCCTCTTCAAAGCCCTTCCAAGTGTAGCTTCTCATGATAATGTTGTAGAATCTCATGGAATATGTGTGGCTGAAAAAGAACTCTTCATAAGCCCTTTGTAATAAATTCTCCTTGAGCTTGGAGGTTCTAGATAAGAATATCCTACCATGATAATGTATGACTTCTTCTTGGACTGAATAGCCCTCTTCATGTAGCTTGTCATCAAGTGTCATGCATGTGAAAATATCCTTGGAATAATCCACCAACAGTTAGGATTTCCAATATGGATCAATCTCCCATAGTGACAACACTAATGATCTATCACAAAAAAAATCTGTCATATGGTTGCTCTCCTCCTTGACATCTCCCATGTTAAAGGTACATGTTGGAAGGTCATTCCTTCCATGCTTCTCCTCCCACAACGCAGAATCTGAAATGAGAGTGGGTAATGATGATGTTGGTAGAACGTCTCCCTCCTCCTTGAGCCTACCCAAGACTCCCAATGTTGTATCATGGTATTCTAATGCTCCCATCCCTCCTAGATCTATGCTTGGAGCATCAAGTTGTGAGACATATCTCACCAAATCTGAATCAGGTGGCCTCCCAGGTGGTTAGCCACTAAATAATAGTGTCCCATGCAGCAATCTTATAAGCATAATAGATGGGACTGTAAGGCCCTTGCTTCCACTGTGCAAATCCATCTCTAATTTCTATGTGGAAGTTATATGTGAGTGATATGTATGCATGCCTTTGATCATTTGAGTCTTGCCACTCTTTCTATCCACCCATTCCATCTACAAAGTCTCCCAATCAGTGGTGACTTTCCCCAAAGTAATCAACCATTGAACACCCAATATCACATTGGTATCAGGTATGTCAACCACAAAGAAGTGACCAATCAATGTATATGTTCCCATGGTGGATTATAATGATGGAACATAATGCATGCATTGCATATTTCTATCCCCTGGGACCAAACAGAAAATACCTCAAAAGCATCAGTGGGTATTGCCCTCCTTTGCACTAGTTGGGCATCAATAAAATTGTGGGTGGCCCCACTATCAACCAAAACAGAAACCCTCTAATTCAAGATGGAACCTTGAAATCTTAAGGTCAAGTACTTAGGTACTCCTCTCAATGATGCAAGAGCCCCTCCAATAGGAGAAAATGCTCACTTCCCATCTCTTGATGGTGCTGGTTCATCTCTTGCAGTGTCAGTGCTATGACCTCTTCTTGGTTCATCTTCTTCTTCCTCCTCATCATCTGAGAAGACCTCTATGTAATGTGATTTTCCAGCTGCACATCTATGTCCGGGATCCCAAGCTTCTTGGAAAGTGAAGCAAAGCTTCCTCCTCCTCAAATCTTTCCAGACATCATCATCAAGAGGTTTTTTGCATTGAATCTCCTAATTTGAAGGAGGAGCCTTCTCTTCTTTTCCCTTTGATGGAAAAGAGGACTTATGCTGAAATGTTCCCTTTGCTTTTGGCAATGCATCTTGAAGGTCTCTAGCCATTTCAATGTCATATTGTAGGGTAGTGGGCTTGGTAGACTTAACCAACCCATGAAGAGGTTCATATAACCCATCAATTAACATATACACCCTTCTTGTTGTAGATAAATCAGGGACCATTACAGAAAGTCTTAAGAATTCAGAAATGTAAGTTTATGGATTACCTGATTGTTTTAGCTTTGCAAGCCCCATGAATGGTGATTCAAGATCTCTGCTATCAAATATTTCCACCAGCCTTCTAGTGAACTCTGAATATGTAGTTACATTGGAATGACCCAATGTAGATAAGCCATGGAACCACCAGTCATGTGCTTCACCTTCAAGGTGCAGCGTTGCAATCTTAATGGCCTCCATCTCTGGAACCTTGTTCAACTGAAAGTAGATGTCAAGTTTCTCTACCCATGATTTAGCAGTGCACTTGGATGAACCATCAAATTTGGGTAAAAAGAATATGCCCATAGTGTGGTGTCGATCATGATTCTGAATGAATCCACCACCTCTATGATTATGAATTGGTCTTCTATTGTCCTTGATTTGACAAAACTCCTGAAAACTCAAGTGTTCCTTGAATCTTTGAGTTTAAGATTCATACTCCATAAAATAGTCTTCAAGGGATTCTTGCTCTTGAAACCCTTCATTTCCCACAGAAAAAAATGTAGGCATAGTAGAGCGTTGGGAAACTTGTGGTTGATGCACTGGTTGATCATTCCAGTGGTGAGATATGTCAGAGCCTTCACCATGATGAAATCCTTTAGGGGATTCCTTGTATCTATCCATCCTCATTTCTTTGATCTCTCTAGAAATATATTGCATGGCTCTAAGAAGGATCTTAAGGAACTCCTCCTCTTCATCTTCACCTCTAGATAAAGGGGTTTTACCCTTGTCTTCTTTTTCATTTGTATAATCAAATTTCTGATGTCTTCTTCTTTGATACCTCCTCTCTCTATCAGTAAGAGGCTCTCCTTCTTCAGATGACATATTGGCTTTTCAAGATGCACAGGCTGTGCCAAGAGTATGCTCTGATACCACTGTAATATTCCCAAATGGGAAAAGCGTGGATATAGCGCAAAATGCTAGAAAAAATGTGTAAATCATCTTTTAAAAGCAATAGGCCAATATGGAGACCTTTCATATGTTATAACAACAACAAAATATACATAAGAAATGGGCCATAAGATGCATAACAAGAAAGTATAAGCCTCCAATGGACAAAATCCTCAAGATGAGGTGCTGCAACTATATATAAAAGCTGGAAGACCCTTACAACGTTATTTTATTAGCTCTGCTACAACAAATGATTATACATTAGATCCTAAGTACAAGTTGTAAATCTAAGATCTAAGACTGCAGATCTACTTCAAAATACAGATCTAGAAAGTGTGGGTGATCTAATTTGATAAATATAATAGCCTCCTCCAAAAGATCCTCTAAGTGAAAGGTAGAACCCCTTCACTAGAAAATTAGCTCTCCAAATGGTGTACTAAACCACCCCGCAACTCCTCCTACAGAAATAAAGCAGATCTGGAAGTAAACTGCACTGTAGGGATGAATAACCAGTTGGCCTCATGCCAAGATCTGAAAATATGCTCAATGGACTTCAATATTGTCCTCCCAATGGAAAGAAAGCCTTCTCCACTGAAAATAAGTAATGAAATGGCCTAGATCTAGAGATCTAATCACCACTTGCTGCAACTTGAAAAAACAACCAAACCCTCAACAAGATCTACGCTGTAGTTGAAAGAAGAAGCTTGGCCTTAAGATTGATAGTGGAAAATGTAGTACAAACTCTCCCAAGAGGCCTCTCAAGGAAAGATGTGGGATTCCCGATCAGGAACACCCTGTGCTAAACAATACTCTATCTCAGCTAAACAACAAGAGAAAGATATATGTCTAAACAAACCATATATTCAAAAATATAATAAACCCAAACATAATCAATATCATTTCCATCCTCTTCCTTAAATAAGATATGAGCTTGCAAACCCTAAGCCCCATCCAAAAATATCACTGCATTCACACAAAGCATCTCCATCTAAAATTGTGTTGTCTCTCATTGATGACCACTCCTCCATGACAGCGCTATTGATTTGGTCAAGGTTGACCCAGTCAAAGTGATCCAACTCTTTTCATACCAAGGGTGCTTTAATTAACCTGCCAAGATTTGTCTATTTCACATTTGGCATTGATTTATTCATTATCAAGGAGAATTATGGACCTTCGTTGCCCTTTTATTCTTTAAACAAAGCAGTAAAACAAAATTGAATATTCCAACTAGCTCATGGCTAATTGGGAATATTATAGAAATTTTGAAATATAATGGTTATAAATATAAACTATTACTTTAATATATATATATATATATATATATATATATATATATATATATATATATATATATATATATATATATATATATATATATATATATATATATATATATATATATATCTGTGTGTGTGTGTGTGTGTGTGTAGATATATACATATAATATTCCACATTTTTATATTTAAAAATATTTTTATTTTTAAATGTATTTATTAATTAAATTTTTTTTTTTTGCTTATTAATTATATATTTCGAAATATCATGGTTATAAGTATGAAACATTGATACACCAGAGATAGATGAACATCACACCACATATGAAGCATAAGCACTTATATGCCGATTCAACTGTTTTTGGCCCAAACCAATGGAACTCTTCCACTCGATCTTCACTAGATTGACCATGGACTATGAAATTCATCTCTTCTCCATGGATTTTTCATTGTCAAACTTGCATCCTCAGAACTCAGAGACATTATTCTCCAAGAGGGATCGTGGTTTTTGGGTTCTACGATACTTTTTCATCATTCCATGGTTCCCAGATTTTGATGTAAATACTATGTCAGATTTTAAAATGTCGGTTTGGCTTAGGCTACACAAACTACCCCTGCATTTCTGGAATGAAAGTGTTCTAGAAGGTATTGGGAACACCATTGGGAAATACATCAAAACATACACACAATGCCTAGAAGAAAGGATTTTTACCTTCTCATGCATCTGTGTGGAAGTCGATATCATTAAAGGATTACTGGAAAGTATACATTTGAAACACAAACAAAAAATCTAGACACAACCTCTAGATTATGAAAACACAACTTTCCGATGCAGAATTTGCAGGGAGACCGGACTTTTGCAAACACTTGTCCAGATGAAAAAAGAGGTAATAGGAAAAAGAAGAAGAATGGGAAGGTACCAAAAGGGTGGCAATTCCCACCCTGTGATCCATAGGAAGAAGCAGAAGAAGCAATAGCTGAACCAACCCCCAATGGGACCGACCAACCATCGACATAACCAGAAGTACAACGAAATGAAACACAAATCCTTTTGACCTGTAAAAATCCAGGGAAACGCCTGAACAAGAGTCAATGGATATGGACAATGCGGGGATTAAACGACATCATTCATCACATACCTCAGATTCAGGCAAGGATAATGGAACACATATAGAAGAAAATTAGCTTGTCCTTGTCTCTCCTTCACCTTCACAAGGGGAAAGGTGCAAGGTCAAGAAGAAGGGGAGAAAAACTTGATTTTTCTCTTGTATGTATTATTAGGATTTCTTGCATGATCTTTGAACACTAGTCTTGACTGTTTGTTAGACAAATACTTGCTGATGTAACATGTAATCTTATTTTCATTAATAGAATTACTGCTTTTTTCTTGGAAAAAAAAATATGAAACATTATTATTTAATTTTGTGTTTGCTAAATGGTGTGAGTCCTGAGATGACTGCACACTTAACTTTTGGTTTGAGAAATTGTGACCTAGGGACATCTTAGTTGTAAAAATCACTGGGGATTTCCTGGGATCACACCTGACCTAGCCACACCATTAAATTTATTAAGTTTTTATATGTTTATTAATTATATATTTCGAAATATCATGGTTATAAGTATGGAACATTATTATTTAATTTTTATTTTTTTGTTTGCTAAGTGGTATGAGTCCTTAGATGACTACATACTTAACTTTTGGTTTGAGAAATTGTGACCTAGGGATATCTACGTTGTCAAAATCACCAAGGATAGCCTTGGATCACACCCGACCTAGCCACACCATCCTTTAACATGGTTGGATTCCTAGCCACACCATCCCTTAACAGTTTCCAACATATGTACTTCACATCAAGATTTATCGTACACCCATCACACTCTATCCTACACTCCATAAGCTATTTAAATTTATTTTAATGTAATATGAATATTATAATTTCCCTCTTTAAAAAATTGAGTTTTATTTTATTAATTAAAAAAATTCTAATATAAAAAATTGAATTAAATTTATTTATTATTTTATTAGCAAGCAAAGCAATTTTCCTTAATAAATGAATTTTCAATTGTACATCCGAACATTCATCATTTTATAGTAATAAATCTTGTAATCTAAGATTTATATAAATTTACACAAATTTTGAAAATTCACCCTATAATTTATAATTCAATTATTATTATTATTATTATTAAATAAATTAAATTCTAATTTAAAATATTATTATAAATTTTATAATTATTATAATCTCCACACCAACCTAATAAAACTTATTTTTATTTCTTACACACAATCCAACTGCAGCAAATCATTGGTCTAGAAATGAAGGTAGATATGTAGGTTTAATGTAAGAATGTAAACAATTTTAAATGCCCGCTCAATTTAAAATTAATAAAAAGTTAAAACATTTAACTCTTGACTCAATTAAGAAGTTAAAAGTAATAAGCAAAAAGAAAAAAGTAATAAATAAAAAGTTAAAATTAATATAAAACACATTATCAAGGATGAGTGTAAACATTTAAATGTTGGCTCAATTAATAATATAAAGTTAAAGTAGTAAAAATAATAAAATTTGATTTGTTATATTTTGGTTTTGTTATTAATTTGTGAATAAACTTTGTTACAATACCATGAGCCAATACCATGGCTTATCAATACCACATACCCAAAAACCATAATTTATTTTACAATCAAAATATTTTATAACAATATGACAATGGAAAAGATTAGTTTTGCCAAATGGTTGAAAACAAAAACCGTTATGGTTTAGTTGGCAACTAATTTGAATCAAATAAAGAAAATTATAACTCATTGAGATAAATAAATTTTTACATGTTCTTTAAATTCATTCATGACACTGGAAAAACAACTTTCATCTTCATCTACTGGAGTTTTCATCATGTGAAGTCTCAAGACATTGAACATCACAAGCTCCAACCAAAGGTATCCTTGAACATGAGGTATGCACATTGGACTTCATGGTTATTTTTGACAAAAGATAAGTAACCATGATTTTTTTTGGAAAGAAATTGCATGTATTTTGTGCAAGAAATGATAGGTTATTTGATTAATTGGAAATATTTCTCTAAATGCTTGAAAGTTGGAGGGATTTTCGTGTAGAGGAATTAATTTTTTCATTGGAAGGTTCTACATGGTTTCCATGCAATAATTTTTTAAAAAGATGCATGAGAACTTTACATATTAAAAAAAAAGAAAAGAAAAAAAAACTATGTTTTGTAAAAATATATATTGAAGGAAGACTGCATGATAAAATATAAATAAATCATATGACTTTACTGAAAGAAAAATTGCATGGTAGAAGATAAGTTAAAGATGAAAGAAAACACAAGTGAACCTTGCACACAAAAATATTAAAGAAATCATGATATTTTTCATGAAAAAAATGTATGTAAACTTTTCTTATGAAAAGAGAAAATAATTTATATCATTCAAGAAAAGATCGCCAAGAAATTATGAGAGAAAATTATACGCTTAATAGGAATATGTGCAAAATAATAATATCCGTTATATTGGAATTTTTGAAATAAATTTCTATGTTAATTCTTCAGAATAAAATATTAATTGCATGCATCATTGTATTAGATTTTGAAGTGAAATATCTTTACATACATTATCAGATTCTTGGAAAAGAGAAAAGTTAATTAGATTAATTTTTTTGGAAGGGTTTTCATGAATTGTATGCATATATTACACATGTTTTTTATTTAAATCTGTTTGCATATATTACCCATGTTTTTTATTTAAAGAATACAATGATTTGAGTGCACAAACACTTACATATGATTTTTGTGAATGAATAGATAAACAATAAAGATTGTTTTCTTAAAAGATGCATGCTTGTTTCTTAAAAAGATTGTGTGCATTGAAGTGTTATTGTGATATATAAAATATGTTTTTGTGTGTAGATAAAGAAAGATACCATGTTAATTTTCTTCAAAATATTTCCTGGTTAAATGAATTGTGTTAATTTCTTGATTTAAGTGCATAAGAGGTTACTCTTGTTATTGTTGCCTGGGTTTTTCTTGAAAAGGGAAGCATGAGAAACCTGCATGTAGAAAGATATAAAAATGATGTTATATTAACTTCCTTTTAAAAAAGAAGTATGTATTTGTTTACATGAAGTTAATAGTTAATGATGGTATAATTCTATAGAAGGGAACATATGACTATTATGATAGCCTCTTGCATTCACAAAGAATAGTCATTGAGTTATAGAGATATGTTCTTCACATGGATAGAAGAATTATTGAGCTATAGTTTTTAGAAAAATTACACGTGATTACTTTTATGCTATCATAACTATTATGTTAGTTTCTTTTGGAATAAGATCATGTATAAACATGCAAGATTTGTATTAGATTTTGTTAGAAACAATATACAATTGTATGTGGTAAATTATAGCATGTTGTGTTAGCCTACATTGGAAAATATTCTTTCAGAAAGAAGATGAATTACATGCACAAAAATCATATTAATGTGTTGGTTTCCTTGAAATATATATATGGGTAATGTTGATATAATATTTGGAAAACAAAACATGTTTTTTTGAGGCAAAATTTCGGGTTAATCACATAAGATGCTTTTTTGGTCGATGTTTCGAACCTATTTCTATGCTTTATTGCATTAGTTTTATGGAAAATAAAACATGTTTTTGCATGCACTATTATGCTAGATTTCTTCGAAAAGGAAACATGTGTTTGCATGCTCTATTGTGTTAAACATTCTTTTGGAAAGAATATTCATTTCAATGCATAGGAACAACATTAATTTTGGTAGCTTTCTTTACATATTTTCATGCACCAAAAGTAATAGTTGAAGGGATAGTTCTTTTGATAAAGTTTATGTAATTTGCATGCATGAAAATCATAATTGATGTGTTAGTTTCCTTTAAAGGAATGTCTAGATAGTTGAAGCGATTTGTCTTGCAAGAATGTGTGCTTATATGAGGGGTATTAGTTAATGTTGTATTTGTTTATATTATTGCATTGATGGTTATACACTTATAACTAATGAATATGTAGTGTTGCTAAAAGAATCATGTCGTGATATTTTGTTTGCATTTCATGAATGTACACGAATAGACGTTGAAACACCACTAGTATAGATTTATGAATTTGTTTGATTAATACTTGATTTTGTTGAGATTCAACAAGATGATGAGCTTAGTGAAAATTAAGCACCTTCACTAAGTGGGACCCGCAGGCTATTTTTAGGTGTATGTCTATTTTTAGACATGGTGAGCATATTCTATAAGTAGCAGGAAGCTATTTGTAGATGGTTTATCGAGTTGGAAAAATATATGAGATTATATTTTTAGAATATTAGGTGAAGTCTATTTATAGATCGCTAATATCAAAATAGATGCATGACAATTATTATTAGCCCTTAATAATAATCCGACAATAAATATCAACTTATTATCTTGGAACACTTTATTTCAGTGAACAGATTTGGAAAATCATTGGGCTGAAGGAATTACGTAATTCCTAGGGTTTGATGGTGACTCATGCATGGAGGACTTAGTTATAACTGAAGTGGCAAGTTGTGACAGAGTTGGAAGAGTAGTTATGTGAGCTATTATTTAGTTTAACTCAGTTAAGTGAGTTAAACTCAGTTGTGCTAGTTGTATCTAGTTATAGCTGAAGATACACTAGTGAGAGTTTAGTGAGTTAATTATTTAATTAATTCAAAACTAGAGACTCACTTGCAACGGAACAAATACAACAGTTAAATACTTTCATGTTAGTTCCAGTGGAGACCCAGTGGAGAGATAGGTGAAAGGGTGAGATGGACTATCTGTTGTGACTATAGTGATGCATTCAATACATCTGACACACATTGGAGATGTCAATGAGGATTGCACAGTCAAGGCAATGCCAATTCAAATTCATTCAGGGGTCTTCTTTAGCAGGGATTGCATAGTGGAGGCAGGTTGTTAGGAGGAAAGAAATTGGTGCATAGATATGAAAATTTATACATGACAGTGTGTAATGATTGTTGATTTTACTGAGAGCTTGATGTACTAATATTTGTATTAGATTGTTACATGTTCCATTGATATACATAATATATGATAGTTGGGTTTTTTATCTTTAAGCTTTCCTATTAAACAACTGTGTTTATGTGCGATTGATTTGCTTCATATGTGTTTTGAAATTGGCGATTTAATTTCCGCAAAGAATTAAGTGGAAGGATTTTGTATTTAACATAAGTTGATTTGTTAGATCAAGGGAGTCCGATAATATACATACATCTTGTATAATTTCTACATGGTATCAAAGCAGTGTTAATCACTAGAGATTGAAATATTGAAGTAGTGTTGAGTTTTGTGCTGGTGGAAAATTCAAATTTGCTGCAAGAATTTCTTGGTGCGACAATTGAGTATTCATTGAAATGGCATTCAATGGGTTGCGGTTGGAGTATGCCCTTGGGGTAGCTTGAACTACATAGCCTGGAAGGACCGGATGGAGGTGGTGCTTGAAGATAATGGTTTGAAGGAGTTCATCGATAATGATGTTCCTAAGCCTACTTCTAGCGATGTTGCAGTACTTGACGCCTAGCAAAAGAAAGTAGCGAAGACAAGAAGAATTATGTTGGAAGGTGTGAAGGACCATATTGTGCCAAGCCTTCATGGGAAAGCCACTCCATTTGCAATGTGGAAGGCTTTGACAGATATTTTCCAAAGCAGCAGCGACCATAGGAAGTTGGCGCTGAAAGATAAGCTCAGAAAAATCAAAATGGAGAAGGGCGACAATATTCCAAAATATCTCTTGAAGTTTGTCCAATGCAGGGATGAGCTGGGGAGTGTGGGAATCACAGTTGCGAATGATGAATTGGTGAGCTTGGATCTCCTTGGGCTACCGAAGAGTTGGTACAGTTATCAAGACTTTGTCAATGGATGGGAGAAACTGCCGGATTGGGAGAGACTTTCGTCGGATCTAGTGCAGGAGGAGATAAGGCGAAGTACCAAGGATTGCTCTTCATCGAAGAATGACGATGAAGAGAATTTCACTTTGGTTGCCAAAGCAAGGAAAGGGAAGGGGAAGAAATCCCATCCAAAATCCGAGGCTAAAGGAAAGAAGCTGGATTTATCCAAGGTGAAGTGTTTTCATTGTCACGAACATGGGCATCTCGCCACTAACTTCCTACAGAAAAAGAAAAAAAATAAGGTTGTTGGAGCTATAGTTGGTGGGGCCCTTGCCTCGCAATTTGAAGTTGATTTCTCTTTGATCGCATACTTGGTTTCAAGCGCAATGGGATCGGTGTGGTATCTTGATAGTGGTGCTTCCTTCCACATGATGGGAGACAAGGAGTTGTTTAGTGACTTGGAGGAGAAATATCTCCAAATGCATATAGAGATGGGAGAATATGGTAGATACAGTGCTACCAACATTGGAACCATTACCTTTGAGAGGGAGCCAAGTAAACCATTTCTGTTGAAAGATGTTATGCATGTTCTAGGTCTGAAGAAGAACTTGGTCTCGGTCGCGATGTTGGAGGACACAGGTTATGACGTTGTTTTCAGTGAGGGAAAAAATTTCCTGTGACATAAAACAACGGGTCAAACCAAGAGGATAGGGATTCGAGTTAAGAATATCTACAAGCTGGAGGTAGATGGCTGCGCTGTAATGATGGGAAAAGTAGAAGAAGTGGTGAGTCGGGATGAGGTCGAATTATGGCATAGGATATTGGACCATCTTCACCATGGCGCCTTGAATATTTTGCAGCAGATTTCTACTAGACTTCCCAAGGGTACTCTTGCGCAGTCAGATCAGTGCAAGGGATGTAATATGGGTAATTTTGTGAAGACCACCTTTCATGAGAAGGAGAACCATGCTTCGGTGATCCTGGAGAGAATTCACACAGACATGTGTGGACCTTTCTCAGTTGCTTCAACAAAAAAACATAGGTATTATGTTATATTTGTTGATGAATATTCTCATAGATGTTGGATCTTCTTCATGTAGAAGAAGAGTGAAACATTCTCAAAGTTCTATGAGTTTAAAGCATTGGTGGAGAAGGAGTCAGGGAAGCAATTGAAGGCTCTGTGGAGCGATAATGGTGGTGAATATATCTAGAACGAATTAAAATACTTCTGTAGAAAATAAGGAATTCGAAGAGAACTCATAGTGCCTCATAACCCACAGTAGAATGGGGTCCCAGAGAGGAAGAACATAATGATCATGGGTGTTGCACGAGCTATGCTACATGAACAGGGCCTACCAATGCACTTGTGGGCGGAAGCATGCAACACTGTGGTTTATGTGCAAAACTGTTGTCCTCATAGAGTACTCGGCATGAGTACACCTGAAGAAGATTTTACTGATAAGAAGCCTGATATTTCTCATTTGAATATTTTTGGCTCATTTTTTTACATTCATGTGACAAAGGATGCTAGGAAGAAGCTGGAGCCGACTACAGAAGTTGGGATATTTGTGGGTTGCACAGAAACACCCCATAATTATCGTGTGTATTTTCCAAATAGTCGGATGATTGTGGTGCGACGGGATATAAAATTCAATGAGCTGAAAGCCATGAAGTTATCGCTTGAGAGGGAGCTACACTTGCATGCAGAGGAGGAACTTCTTGTTCCCAAAGATGAGCCTCAAGATGTGGATCAACCACAGGAGGAGGATCATGGAGTGGAGGAGTCCACTCACGCAGATCCAAACATCAAAATAGGCAGAAGGCATACCACATAAGCTGAGAGGTTGAGGCTTGATGCGGCACAGAATGTAGGAGTCCCTACATCACATCGCAGATAGAGATAGTCACCTAACCGATTCACTGGATACATGGCTCTCATGAGCAAGTGTATCATGACAGAGCCATATTCCTTTGAGGAAGCAGTGCAGGAGCCCACATGGGTAGATGCCATGGTGGAGGAGTATGACTCCATTGTCAGAAACAATGCTTGGGAGATTTTTCCAAGGCCGGTTGGTAAATCAATGGTAGGTTCAATATGGATCTACAAGGTAAAGCAAGCTTTCTATGGGAGCGTCGAGAAGTATAAGGCAATATTTGTTTCCCGGGGCTTCTCACAGATCGAGGGGATTGATTATGAAGAAACCTTTGCACCTATCACAGAGTATTCTTCCATAAGGACCATCCTTGCTCTCTCAATGCAGATGGGTTGGCACATTCATCAGATGGATGTGAAGATTGTCTTCCTTAATGGGATCATTGAGGAAGAAGTGTGAATTGAGAAGCTTGAAGGATTTGAGATCTTCAACAGTGAGTCGCATGTGTGCAAACTCAAAAGAGCGTTGTATGGGTTGAAGCAAGCACCCCATGCTTGGTACACAAGGATCGACAACTATTTCACTGGACTTGTCTTCACCAAGAGTGAGGCAGATGAAACCTATACCAAATTGTGGTGGAGGGTAATATTTCTATCATTATTCCTTATGTTTATGATTTAATACTAATGGGTGATGAGCAGTTGATACACTCATGCAAGGAAATCTTGCAAAGGAGTTTGAGATGAAGGATTTGGGCCTCCTTCATTATTTCCTTGGATTGGAAATATGGCAGTGAGAAGGTGAACTATTTGTGTCTCAAGGCAAGTATTCTCGGGAGATACTTGGAAAGTTTCACATGCAGGACTGCAAGCCCATGGATACTCCTCTTCCAGGAAATTGGAGGAAAGAGGATGCTACATTGGCAGAGGTAGTGGATGCTACTGTCTATCGACAGTTGGTGGGTTCACTCATGTATTTAGTTAATACAAGACTAGACATATGCTATGCAGTGAACCAGCTTATTCAAGCAATGGTTAAGCCTACCAAACTCTTTTGGAAGGCAGGCAAGCATATCCTGAGATATCTCAAGGGCACATCTGAGTATGGCGTATGGTACAAACAGACGGATGAGGTGAAGTTGCATGGCTTCACGGATGCAGATTGGGCAGGCAGCCCAACGGATAGAAAGAGCACATCAAGAGGGGTTTTTAGTGTCGAATCTACAATAGTTTCTTGTTACAGCAGGAAACAAAGATCTGTGGCACTCAGTTCAACGGAAGAAAAATAAATGGCAGCAAGTCAAGCTACATCTGAGGCTATCTGGATGAGGAAGATCCTAGTCAGTTTGTTCGGTTCTCATTTAGATCCTACAGTGATAAATTGTGATAATCATAGTTGCATTAAAATCTCAATTAATATTGTCTTTCATGATAGATCTAAGCATATAGATATCCGGTATCAACATATTAGGGATTGTGTGTAGTGGACGATCATGTTGATTTAGTACATTCTTACAGAAGATCAGGATGCAGATATTCTGACGAAGGCACTCACCAGGCGAAAATTTGAATACCATAGAGGCAGGATCGGGGTGAAGGATAATCCCTATCTTGTTGAGAGGGAGTGTTGAGATTCAACAAGATGATGAGCTTAGTGAAAATCAAGCACCTTCACTAAGTGGGGCCCACAGGCTATTTTTAGGTGTATGTCTATTTTTAGACATGGTGAGCACATTCTATAAGTAGCAGGAAGCTATTTGTAGATGGTTGATCAAGTTGGAAAATTAGATGAGATTCTATTTTTAGAAGATTGGGTGAAGTCTATTTATAGATCGCTAATCTAAAAATAGATGCATGTCGATTATTATTAGCCCTTAATAATAATCCGACAATAAATATCAACTTATTCTCTTAGAGCAATTTATTTCAGTGAACAGATTTGGAAAATCAGTGGGCTAAAGGAATTAAACAATTACTAGGGTTTGATGGTGACTCATGCATGGAGGACTCAGTTATAACTGAAGTGGAAAGTTGTGACAGAGTTGGAAGAGTAGTTATGTGAGTTATTATTTAGTTTAACTCAGTTAAGTGAGTTAAACTCAGTTGTGCTAGTTGTATCTAGTTCTAACTAAAGATACACTAGTGAGACTTTAGTGAATTAATTATTTAATTAATTCACAACTAGAGACTCACTTGCAACTGAAAAAATACAACAGTTAACTACTTGCATGTCGGTTCCAGTGGAGACCCAGTGGAGAGATAGGTGAAAGGGTGAGATGGACTATCTGTTGTGATTATAGTGATGCATTCAATGCATATGACACGCATTGGAGATGCCAATGAGTATTGCACAATCAAGGAAAGGCCAATTTGAATTCATTTAGGGGTCTTCTTCATCAGGGATTGCGTAGTGGAGGCAGGCTGTCAGGAGGCAAGAAATTGGTGCATAGATATGCAAATTTCTGCATGACAATGTGTAATGATTGTTGATTGCACTGAGAGCGTGATGTACTAAGCTTTGTATGAGATTGTTACATGTTCCATTGATATACATAATATATGATAGTTGGGGTTTTTAGCTTTAATATTTCCCCTTAAACAATTGTGTTTATGTGTGATTGATTTGCTTCATATGTGTTTTGAAATTGGCGATTTAATTTCCACAAAGAATTAAGTGGAAGGATTTTGTATTTAACATAAGTTTATTTTTTAGATCAGGGGAGTTCGGTAATATACATGCATCTTGTATAATTTCTACAGATTTAATGATGATATCAAGGTTGCTGACAATAACAGTTGCATGAAAAGGATGTGACATATAAACATGGATTAAGTTACCATTATGACAGAAAATAAGTTAGTCGTCTATGTAGATTGAAGGAATGTCAACTGCAAGATAATCCATTGATGGCAAGAATCAGGCCCTAAAGAGACATTAGTCAAGGGTTTGTGGGTAAATGATGTCATGGTGATTGTAATAGCTTATAACAAGTTATGTTGATTTTGAGATGATATTATTTGTAATATTTTTATGACAATTGTCAAGGAAATTGAGTGAGGCGTGAACACCCTTGCGAGCATCTAGTAATAAAATTAAACATTTGCTGATTTTCACCCTATGGGGTTTCCAGGGTATATCGATGTTCAATTATGTGATTGCTTATTGTGTGAGTTTTAGGTTCTGGATTCCTTACATGATATTACGTTTATAATATCAAGTATGTGATTAAATAATATAGTTAAAGGAATAATGAAAATGATGCAAGGTTACGTTAGCAAGTTTACGTTAATATGCTACAAAAATGGTTGTTATTGGTTATGTGACTTACTATTCCTTTATTAAAGTTACAAGTTACCCTATGTAATGATGGATATTTTATCTAATGGTCAATGAGGAATAATATGGAATAGTAATTTTGATAGTTATATGTGGTTAAATTATTTAAATTTTTTTTTTTTAACTCCATGCATTTTCATGCGAGGTTGTCAAGGGATGTTATAAGTGGTTTCAGAGCTAAAGGTTGCATCACTCGCACCTTTTGGGAATTGGTAAGCGGAAAATAAATCGGGGTATGATACTAATGGGCATCAACTCAAGTATGATTCTAACAAACTACATAATGATATATGCAGTAGAATACTTTTTACATGAAATGCATGATGCATGATTATAACTGTATTGAAGAGTACTATGTAATAAAGTCTGTTGTAAAACTGTGTTCATGAAATTTGAATCCCGATGAGGATAAAATACAGTGAAACCTTGGTTGCACCTATCAACAATCCTAAACTCTCACTAGTGAAAGTGAGACTTGACTACTAACCTTTGCAAATATGAAAACTTTAATGATACATTTAATGAATATGACTAAAGTTACAATGCACTATTAATGAGTGAATGTATGAATGTAAAATATGGGGAATTTCCTTGAAGATAACAATATAATGTTTTAAAAATACATTGGAAGAACCTCTTTCGATGTTACAAATAAATAATGAGTCCAGTAGTGAGACTTGACTATAATAGCTATTTTTTGATTGAGTCTTGTCATGGATGCATTAAGATGGTTGGTAGCAATGATTAATTAGTGTTACATGAATAAATATTAAAACTTATATGCATGAATTGGATTTGATTAAAACTTATTGAAAGTTTTAAACAAGTAATTATGGTAGTTACTTCATGTGTTGGTCTGTTGGTAATAATGCACTGTGAGAAATTGGAAATGTTTGGATTGTTACCCTAACTGTTATTGAAATTTACACATTAATGAATATTTTCATATACTTTTATGCATAAAAATATTGTATGCATGAAACTAAAAATATTTGGAAAGTGATTAATTGCTTAAACAATGCAATTTTATGACTAACGTTGTTGATGGGATTAAGTAGGGGTAGATTAAGGGCAACATAATGAAAAAGTATAATGTTGTGATATGCATGATTACATTATTTGGAAAATTAGAATGTATACCACCTGTATGATAGTTATGTTTCCTGTCGATCTATATATTGTGTTGTTAAAATTATGAAACTATGGTCAAATTACACTTTGGATAGCTTCTTTGATGGATATGATGATATGATTGAATTCCTCTTTTCGATAGGACCAAAATCGACCTAAATATCACCCCATTTAGATAAGAAGAAGTTGGTTTTTTAATTTATGTCCCCACACGTGCACATTTGGTCAGTTCGGCATCAACACCAAATGGAAAATTTTGGACACCCCTAGAAGCCTATAAATACAAGTTATATAGAGCTCATTTGGACATCACATCATCCAAGCATATTATTCTCTTCTATATGATTTGGTTCGACGAAGGAAAGGTCACACAAGGGTCGAAAGTTTTAGGTTTGAAGCTCGCACAAGTTAGGGTTTCTATTTCCTCGTTGCACGCATGCAACTGGGCTATTTCAACCAATGTAGCACACATGCTAAGGCCAAAGGAGTGATTGGGAGATAAATTCACACGCATGTCAACCTGAAGAGAGCGACTGGGGTTTTGAATGAATTTGACCACCGACCGATGTTTTTTTCCAATGACCGAAGTATGAAAGAAGTTGTATCTGATATAATATGTCATTGGATACTGTTTTTTGAATGTTATTGGGTTGTATTGCTGAATATATTGTATTGGGATCATTTTACTCTTTGTTGAACATTCTACAAAAATATAATAGAAGAATAATTTCAAAGGGTTTTCCCCCTAGTGGGGTTTTTCCCTGGTCTTTAAACAAATCTGGCATCTCTTGTTGATGTGTTGATTGTATCCTTTGTCACTAAGTTTATTTTTCTATCTTCAGTTACTGTTGATGAATTGAAAGACTAATTGTAATTGAAAATATTGCTAATTGAAGTATTGAATTGGGCTAAAGTAATTGATACAACATATAAAAATCTGAAAGTTTAACATGGTATCAGAGCTAAGGTGAAGGACAAGCTCAAGAGGAGACAAGGATTGAAGTAGTAGTGTTTGGAAAAGTTGAAAGAGCCGATCTAGTCAAATCAAGATGTCAACCACCTTTAAGGAAAATGAGAAGTTGGGTGACTCATCCAATTTTTTTCCCTGAAAGTCAAGATGGAAATCATAGTTGACAACAATGATGTTTTGGATTACATTCAAGGAAAATTACTTGAGCCTTCATAAAATGCCTCTGTTTCTGTCAATAATAAGCATAAGAAAGGTGGGAATAAAGCAAAGCAAATTATAGTTGATGGTTTACAAGAAAATTTACTTGCATATGTTGGAAACTTGAGAATGTCCAAGGACATGTATGATAAGGTAGCAGGCATGTATGAGGTCGAAGATGTGAATAAATTCATCTCCTTGAAAAATCAACTCAAGGATACCAAGATGAAAAAATGAGAGTCTGTGCAATCCTAAATAATGAGGATATCTCTTCTTAGAGATTAATTTCTAAAAGTTGGGGAAGCTGTGTCTAACAGGGAATTGGTGATCGTAACTCTAAGAGGTCTCCCTCCTCTTTGGGAAACCTTCATCACAACCATAAGAAACAATAATTTCTTCCCATCATCTGATTAAATTGTTGGAAATATCACTCAAGAAGAATCAAGGATGATATCAAGAGGAATGATTCAAAAGCATGAAGAAGGAGAGGCTACTGCATTCATAAATAATGATAAGAAGAAGAAGAAAGGGAAAGGAGGTCCATCAAATTCAATGAAGCCTCCTCGAAATCAAAATAAAAGAAAATAATTCTCACATATTGAATGCTACAATTGTCACAAGAAGGGTCATTATGCTCAAGATTGCCCAAGAAGAACAATGGAATATGTTGTAATACTAGAAGAAACAACAACATGTTTAATGATCAAAAAAGGAGAGATGACTGAAGGAATGGCCACAATGGAAGAGATAAAAGAAGAAGAGATGCTCCAAGTGATCACGAAGAAGATCGTCGTCCACAAAAGAATTAAAGATTTTACAGGTATGAAAGCAATGTTGCGAATCAATCTGAATATATTCATATTTCAACTCTTACTAGTTCATATCCTCCAGATTCGTGGGATAGTTGGTTGGTTGATAGTGGGGCCACTCATCACTTCTATGGTTATAAGTAATTTCTCTCTAATTTGGTAGAGAGGGAGTAAAATTTGAAAATCATTCTTGGAGACAATTCCACTAATCCCATTAAAGGTTTTGGTTCCATCAAATTTGATTTGAATTTGGGAGAATCTATTTTTTCTCCATGATGTAATGTGTGTGCCTAGATTGAAGCAGAAATTGGTATCAATATCCACTTTGGAAGAAAAAGGGATGAGGGTTTCCTTCATCAAGAGAAAGGTCCTTACTTTTCTTGTTGGATAACCTATGAGAGATGCATTCACAATGGGATCAAGATACGAAGGACTCTCCAGGGTTACTGGAAGACCACTCCCAGCATTGGTCCATGATAATAATGATCTAGGCGAGCTATTGCACCAAAGATTGAACCATATACATTATGATTCTCTTTCGAAATTGGTCGTAGGGATTCCAAAGGTTCAATCTCAACATGATGGAGTATGTCTAGGATGTTCGAGTGGGAAGAAAACAAGGGGACCATTCCCCTCAAGCGAGAACAAGACAAATGGCATCCTCCATCTCATTCATTTCGACTTGAGTGGTCCTATGGCTGTACATTATCTTGGTAACCATCTCTATTATAACACCTTCATTGATGAATTTTCAAGGAAGACATGGATATATTATCTAAAGCACATGGATTAAGCATTTGAAAAGTTCAAGGAATTCAAAGCTTTTATCGAAAATAAAATAGGGAAGAATATATTAAGGTGTGATTGGTGGAGAGTACACTTCAAATGAGTTCATTTATTTTTGCAAGAAGGAGGGTATCAATAAAGAGACAACTGCACCATATACTCCCAAACAAAATGAAGTAGCTGAAAGGAAGAATAGGTCTATCATAGAAGCCGCTCGTGCCATGCTCCATGATAAAAATTTACGAATGTTCCTTTGAGGAGAAGCAACAAATGTTGCCATATATGTTCAAAAAAAGGTGCCTCATCAAGCATTAAACCACAAAACACCCAGAGAAGTATTCACAGGTGTCAAGACTGATGTGATTCATCTCCATATCTTTGGATTCCCCATATAATTTCATGTGCCGAAGGAGAAAATAAGCAAGCTGGAAGTCACTGGAAGAAAATGTACGTTTGTTGGATATTGTGAAAATTATAAAGCTTTTAGAATATATATTCCTGGTCAAAGGAAGGTTGAGATTAGTAGGGATGTTACATTCGATGAATATGCCACCCTTGGAAAAGCAAGAGACCTTCCTCCTCCTCATAAGAATAAGGATGAAGATATGGATATTTTGGATGGTCCTTCCATGCCCAAATTTGAGACAGAAATTGTTGATGATCTCATGAAGCCTATGGATCCCTCAGGTCCTCCTACAAATGATCTTCCTACTATGAAGAGACCACTTTGTCTCCTTGATACTCTTCAATATGCCGATATGCATGTGCCTGTTCAAATATCATTTCGAAAAAGGAAGAAGTCATGCAAGCACCAGGGATATCTTGCAACCATGATCACTATGATTCAAGCCGAACCTCCCACATTCAAAAAATATGTAAAATAACAAGTTTGGAAACACATTATGGATGAATAATATTAATCAATCATGAATAATGACGTATGGGAAGTCTTGCCAAGGTTGAAGGGGAAATCTATGGTGACTTCAAAATGGCTATTCAAAATCAAGGATGGAGTTGATGGAAACATTGAGAAATACAAGGAAAGGTTCGTGGCTTGAGAATTTTCACAGAAAGAGGGAGAATATTATGATGAAATATTCACACCAGTGGCATGATATACGACCATTTGTTCGATAGTTTCCCTTGCCGCAAGTCAAGGATGGACTCTTCATCATATGGATGTGAAAATTACATTTCTTCATGGTATATTACAAGAGGAAGTATATGTTGAGAAACCACATGGATTTGAAGTAGAGTACCGAAATACACACGTTTTTAGTTTGAAGAAGGAATTGAATGGTTTGAAGCAAGCCCCCAGAACATGGTACACATGCATAGAATGTTATTTGGTGAAGCTGGGATTCACAAGAAGCAATGTCGATCCCAACCTTTGCTTCAAGGAAGTCCAAGGTATGCTGCTGATTTTTGTTTTATATGTTGATGATATATTCTTGGCAGGTAGTGAGCTCTTGATTATCAAGTGCAAGAGGGAGATAGCTTCTAAATTCGAGATGAAGGACCTTGGATTCATGCACTACTTTCTAGGACTTGGGGTGTGGAAAAGGCCCAGTGATATTTTCCTTTTGCAAGGGAAATATATCGTGAATATATTGGAGATATTTGGAATGACATAATGCAATTCATTACCCATAACGATGGAAATAAACTTCAAGAAGTTAAGTGGAGAAGTTGCAGGACCCAATTAGATGAATCCATCCGAGTATCAACAATTGATTGGGGCTCTGATGTTCCTAGTGAACACTCATCCAAACATATGCTATGCAGTGAACACATTGATTCAATTCATGACCGAGCCTCTCCATGCAATTTGGACTACTTCTAAACACATTTTTAGATATTTGCATGGGACGATCACACTTGGTATGAGATATTCTGCCGAAGATGTATGACTTCATGGATACACCAATGCTGACTGAGCAGGAAATGTTATCAATAGAAAGAGTACACATGAATGTTGTTTTAGTTTTGGATTTTCCATGATATCTTGGATGAGTAGGAAGCATAAGTCCGTAGCATTGAGTATTTCCAAGGCATAACGTATTTCTGCTAGCATGGCTAGCTATGAAGCTGTTTGTTTGAGAAAGATATTTGGAGAGCTATTTGAGAAGGTCCTGGACACTACAATGATATATTGTGACAACAAGAGTGGGATCTGTCTGGAAGAGAATCCCATGTTTCATGGAAAGTCCTAGCACATAGATATCCGATATCACTTCATTCGAGACATGATGTAGAGAGGAGTCATTTGAGTCCATCACATATCGACATATGAGTAGATTTTATATATAATCACCAAGGCTTTGACGAAAGGGATGTTCTTGGTATTCAGAGAGCAACTTGGACTGATGAATGTGATCCCTCTATATGAGGGGCATCACTAATCAAGGACACTGAGCCAACTCTTCTCCCTTGTCTGAGCTCCGAGGGTGAGGAATTAAGATAAAGGGATCCTGGGGTTAAGGGACCTCTCGACAATAGGGTATCACCCCTATCTGTTACACGTAGGGTTGTCGTAGTAGCTCACCCTATCTTGTTCTTTGTAGAGTATACCCCGATTGGAATCATACCCACAAGCTGGGCTTGTTGGGATTATCCCTCTCTATTTGGCCAATAGTTGAGGAGGCTTGGAGGCATGTGATCCTTACCTCTTGGTAAGTCAAGTATATCGTCTAATCTAGATTATGATGCACGTGTTCTACCACATGACTCTTATAGGTCATTGTTGGGAAGATTGGTAGGAAATAGGATGGGTTAATAGTAGCTCCCCTACATTACCTATTGCTTGATATGGGGTCATAGCAGTAGCTCCCCCATGAGATTCTGGGTAATAGCTCACTGACTGATATTCTCGAGTAGTAGCCCTCTCAGATATATTTTCGGGTAGTAGCCTGCTCATTGAGATTTTGGGTAGTAGCTTGATGGAGATAGGGTGGTATATTTTTCTCCCTGATTATTCTTATTCTTTATATTCGATAATGTTTCAACAGATAGAGTTGAGAAGAAATAGGACATGATATGGTGACATGAAAGACTAGAAGAATTATCCCTAGATGAGAGGGAGTGTTATAATTATGAAAATATGGTAAAATTCCACTTTGGAAAAATTATTTGATGGATATTATGATAGCATTGAATTCCTATTTTCGAGAGGACCAAAATCAATCTAAAGATCACCCCCTTTGGACAAGGAAAAGTTGGTTTTTGAATTTATGTACCCACACATGCACATTTAGCCAGGTTGGCCTCAACATCAAATGGACATTATTAGAAACCCATGGAACCCTATAAATACAATTTATATAGAGCTCATTTAGACATCACATCATCCAATCATCTTATTCTCTTCTATATGATTTGGTTCGCACAAGATCGACGAAGGGAATCTCACACAGGGGTCAGAAGTTTCAGGTTTGAAGCTCGCATGAGGTAGGGTTTCTGTTTCCCGGTTGCACACATGACACTGAGATATTTCGACCATATTTGCATGCATTCTAAGGTCAAGAGAGGGATTGGGAGATAAAGTTGCATGTATGTCAACCTAAAGAGAGCGACTGGGGGTTTGACTGAAGTTGATTATCGACCGAAGTTTTCTGCCGCTGACCAAAGTATGAAAGAAGTTGTCTTTGATATAATATGTCACTAGAAACTGTTTTCTGAATGTTATTGGGTTGTATTACTAAAGATATTGTATTAGATCATTATAATCTCTGCTGAAAATTTTATGAAAATATAATAGAATAATAATTTCAAAGGGTTTCCCCCCTAGTGGGGTTTTTCACTGGTCTTTGATCAAATTTGGTATCTCTTATTGATGTGTTGATTGTCTCCTTTGTCATTGCATTTATTGTTCTATATTCAATTATAGTTGATGAATGGAAAGTCTAATTGTAATTTAAAATATTGCTAATTGAAGTATTGAATTGGGCTAAAGTAATTGATACAACATATAAAAATATGAAAATTTAACATGTGAACTCATGTTGTATGAATGTATGATGTACATAAATGTTTCTTTTTTTTAATGATAATGTGCATATGGTTTATTATGTAAATTACCGTGGAAATAGTGTTAAAAGATAATTTCACATTCTAGATAGTTGTGGACAGTTGTGAAAGGATATGAGGCCTTGGGTTGATGGTTGTTTCCTACCTAGAGAGGTTGATGGTGCTTTCCTTCCCAGATTTCCTCTTCCTAGAGACAATACTATCTTAATAAGGGAAAAGAGTTGGCCAAGATGGTAAGAGGGGAAAAATCTTGAGGCCAAAAATTCTTCATAGACAGGACACTGTCAGAGGAATAGGCAGGATGCTACCAAGATGAATCATGTATTGGACTCTTGTGGTCATTGGGATTCTTGCGCTGGTTGGCTAGTGGAATTCCATATTAGACGCGTTATGGTCTCTGTTAGAGAAATATTTGGATGTGAAAGTGGCTCGACCTGGTTGTGGAAACCAGTTCCCATTAGTTGAGAGGAGCATTCTTTTGCCCACTATGGTTCTCATAGAGAAACAAGTTAACTAATCATTTATGTGTTATATTAAAATTATTTTTCTATATAAATATTTTATGTACATCTTGACAGGAAATGAGCCTAGTGCTTGGAAAGGAATTAATGTAAGTATAAGTTCCTTTAGTGTATTACTAATATTTTGAATGTCTTAGCAGGGTGTAGGACAGTATGCACTTGATGCATTTATTGATCATTTAGATGATTAGAGAGATAGGTTCTCTCTGAGTACTTTTAGAAGTACTGTGTACATGTCTTTAGCAGGAGCTAAGATAGTGTGCATTTGGTGCAGTAATTTATCATTTTGATAATTAGAGTGTTGGTGCTTCCTAAGTACTTGTAGAAGTACTGTGATTGAAACATCACTTGACATTACATAAGTGGTTGATAGTTAAAGTATTTCATTTGTTTGAAAATTTTGTGACTAATATGATTATGTTGGATTTGCTATTCATATATTACAAGGTGCTTGACATGGAGTGTGGATAGGTTGTCAAAACATTCTTAGAAAACTTGCATAAAAGTGACCATGAATTTCAAGAGTAATTGGTAAGTAATGGTAAGTTGATATAGATATTTTGTTTTGTATTTTATGAATTTGAATAATGGCTATCTAATGGAAAATATAACTTGCATATTTCTACAGTTGTAAATTCTTATTACTATTGATAAATCTTATTGTTTTTTTTAGCTTATTGATATTTCCTAGAAACAAAATCCTTGATTTTAAAGGGAAAGGTTTTTCTTTTGGTTGTTTAGATCATTATGTCATGAGTAGAAGTTAATGATAAAAACCAAGAACAATGTTTACTTCAAGGGTGGGGAGTATGTAATATCCCTATAAGCTGCATTTACGTTGACATTCATAATGGAAAATATTAGTTTTATCATGTTTAACGAAATGATTGGAAACAAGAACCGTTATGATTTAGTTGACAACTAATTTGAATCAAATAAATAAAATGACAACGATAAACAAAGTTTTACAGGTTCTTTAAATTAATTCGTGAATTGGAAAAACACCTTTCATCTTCATATAATGGAGTTTTCATCATGTGAAGTCTCAAGGCATTGATCATCACAACTTTGGTGAGGAATGTTGTAGCTCCAACGAAAGGTATTCTTGAACATGAGGTATGCACATGGGACTTCATGGTTATTTTGCACAAAATTTAAGTAACCATGACTTTATTTGGAAAGAACTTGCACGTGTTTTGTGCAAGGAGTGATAGGTTATTTTATTAATTGGAAATATTTCCCTAGACTCTTGAAAGTTGTAGGGGTTTTTGTGTAGATGAATTAATAATTTCATTGGAAGGTTCTACATGGTTTCTATGCAATAATTTTCAAAAAACATGCAAGAGAAGTTTACATATGAAAAATAAAAAAACCATGTTGTTTAATTAAAAATATATATTGCAGGGATGTTGTTCCTCTTGAAAGAAAAATTTCACGGTGAAAGATAAGTTAGGGATGTTATTTTCTTGGAAAGAAAACACAAGTGAAACCTGCACACAAAAAGATTAAAGAAATAATGATATTTTTCATGAAAAGAATGTATGTAAACTTTTCCTATGAAATGAGAAAGAAAATAAGTTATATCATTAAAGAAAAGGTTTCCAAGAAATTATAAGAGAAAATTAGACTATTAATTTCCTTGGAGATATTAGTATGATTCCTATAGACTCTTAATAGGAATATGTGCACAATAATAATATCCATTATATTGGAATTCTTGAAATAAATTTGTAGATTGCTAATTCTTGAAAAGAAAATACTAATTGCATGCATCATTGTATTAGATTTCCAAATGAAATAACTTTACATACATTATGAGATTCTTGGAAAAGAGAAAATCTAATTAGATTAATTTTCTTGCAAGGGTTTTCATAAATATGTATGCATATATTACCCATGTTTTTATTTAAAGACTGCAAAGATTTGAGAGAGAAAGACTTGCATAGGATTTTTGTGCATGAATGAATAAAAAAAAATATTGTTTTCTTAAAAGATGCATATGAATCTTGTTCATACAAGAACAAGAAGGCATGCTTGTTTCTTAAAAAGATTATGTGCATTGAAGTAAGGGTCATTGTGTTAGGAAAAAAAAACATGTTGCATGCACAAAAAGGGTAGTCATTGTGATATAAAAAATATGTTTTTGTGTGTAGATAAATAAATTTATCATGTTAATTTTCTTGAAAATAATAATATTTTGAAAATATTTCTGGAGTAGATGAATTGTGTAAATTTATTGATTTAGGTGCACAAATGTGAAGTTATCCTTGTTATTGTTGCTTGGGTTTTATGCATAAAAGATGGTTATCTATGACAATTTATTGAAAAGGGAAGCTTGAGAATCCTGCATATAGAAAGATAGAAAAACTATGTTATATTAACTTCCTTTTGACAAAAAAGTATGTATTTGTTTACATGAAAATAATAGTTATTGATGGTAGAATTGTAGAGAAGGGAATATGTGTTTTGTACATTAAATAAGGGATATTATGATAGGCTCTTGCATGCACAAAGAATAGTCATTGAGTTATAGAAATATGTTCTTAGCATGGATAGAAGAACTATTGAGCTATATTTCTTTAGAAAAATTATATGTGATTACTTTTATGCTATGATAACTATTATGTTACTTTATTTTGGAATAAGATCATGTATAGGCATGCAAGATTTGTCTTAGCTTTTGTTATAAATAATGTACATTTGTATGTGGGAAATGATAGCATGTTGTGTTAGCCTACATTGGAAAATATTTTTTGGGAAAGAAGATGAATTACATGCACAAAAACCATAGTAATGTGTTGGTTTCCTTGGAATATATATATATATATATATATGGGTAATGTTGGTATAATCTTTGGAAAATAAGACATGTATTTGCATGATTTATTGCATTAGTTTTATGGAAAAGAAAACATGTTTTTGCATGTCCTATTATGCTAGATTTATTTGAAAAGGAAACATGTGTTCGCATGCTCTATTGTGTTAAGCATTCTTTTAGAAATTATATACATTTGCATGCATAGGAACAACATTTGTTGTGTTAGCTTTATTTACGTATATGCAGGCACCGAAAGTAATATTTGAAGGAACATCTCTTTTGATAAAGTTTATGTAATTTACATGCACGAAAATCATAAATGACATGTTAGTTTCCTTTAAAAAGAAATGTTTGGACAATTGTAGCAATTTGTCTTGCAAGAAGGCATGCTTATGTGAGGGGAATATTAGTTAATGTGGTATTTGTTTATAAAAATGCATTGATGATTATACGCTTATAAATAATACATATGAAATGTTGTTAAAGGAAGCATGTGTCGATATTTTATTTGCATTTCATGAATGTACATGAATATATTGTGAAACACCACTAGTATAGATTTATGAATTGGTTTGATTAAGACTTGATTTAATCACGATATTAAAGGTTGCTGCTAAAAATAATTGTGGGGAATGGATGCAAAATATAAATATGGATTAAGTTATCATTATGGCAAGAAATAAGTTAGTAGTCTGTGCAGAAGAAATGTCAACTACAAGATAATCCACTAATGGCAAGAACCAAGCCCTAAAGACAAAATGCTCAAGGGTTTGTGGGTAAATGATGTCACGATGATTTTAATAACTTATAACAAGTTGTGTTGTTTTTGAGATTATATTATTTGTAATATTTTATGACAATGGTCAAGGGATGGACTCTCTTATAGCTATTGAGTGTGGGGTGAATACCCTCACGAGCATTTAATAATAAAATTAAATGTTTGCTAGTTTTCACCCTATGTGGTTTCCATGGTATATCAATGTTCAATGATGTGATTTCTTATTGTGTGAGTTTGATTATGTGGGTTCGTTGCATGATATGACGTTTATAATATCAAGTATGTGATTAACTAATCTAGTTAAAGGAATCATGAAAATGATGCAAGGTTACATCATAAAGTTTACGTTAATATGATACAACAATGGTTGTTATTGGTTATGTAACTTACTATTCATTTACTAAAGTTACCCTATATAATGATGATATTTTATCTAATGGTTAATGAGGAATCTCGAATAGTAATTTTCATAGTTATCTTTGGGTAAATTGTGTACTTTTTTTTAACTCCATGCATTTTCATGGATATTCAACCCCCAATTTACTGTGGATATTATTAACTTGTAAATAGGCTTGTTACAATATCATGGGCCAACACTATCGCTTATCAATACCACATTCCCAAAAAACATAACTTATTTCACAATCAAAATATTTTAAAACAATATGACAAGATTCTTAACCATGGATATTCACCCCCACTCTACCATGGATATTATTAACTTGTAAATATACTTTGCTACAATACCATGGCTTATCAATACCACATGTCCAAAAAAAAAACTAATTCCACAATCAAAATATTTTATAACAATATGAAAAGATTCGTAAGCATAGATATTCACCCCCATGATTCCTACTTGCATAGATATTCACGCTCACTGTGTCATTGATATTACGAACTTGTGAATAAAATTTGAATACCACATATCCCAAAATCATAACTTATTTCACAATAAAAATATTTTATAACAATATGACATTTTTTAAATTAAATCTAAGAGGGGAAATGTTATAATTACTTTTGAGATATATCTAGCGTGTACTATCGTAAATATCTAGGCAGATCCACCTAAAGGGATCACATCCATCCTAACCCCAAGGGCATTGAGGAGAATTGTCCCCGTGACCTCCCATTAGAAAGGTGCTTTAGCTAAGGGAACTCAACCAATTGAGCTAACCCTTCGAGCTAAAATGAGAATACTTTTATTTATAAAAATGTGATATTTATATAATATAAACCAACCTAGAACCATATTAACCCGTGATCTATCAAACACTGAGAGAGATCAAATCTCTCAAGCTGCAAACATCTTTTTTGAGTGCAAAACTTAAGAAAATATTTGCTTCTCGAGATATTTGATCCCTCTTGGCGCTTGATAGATCTAAGATTAAGATGGCTAGGTGAATATTTTAATTTATTATCAAATTATATGGATTGTTATCATAACTTTCAATTTTCATATGCAAAGCCTATCATTATATTCAACTTTATCCTTTTGGATTTTTATTAAAATTGGAGCGAAATGGAATGAGTTTGATTCACTATTATTTAATATAAGTTTTATAGTGTAATTATAGGTTTTACTACTATCTCAAGTAATTTATGATTCCAAGAGAAACCCTTATGAAATTTGAACTTTAATGGTAAAAAACTCTTCACTTTTCACATCTTATTAATAGTATTTATATATTTATTTTATTATTAATATTTATTTTAAATTTTACTAGGATTACATCTTCATCATGTTTAATTTATCACCTTAATAAAGCACTCAATCTCTATTTACTCAACACCCAATATTTTATATTTTACTAATTTAAATAATGAGAATTTAATTAAAAAATATTAAAAAATAAAATAATAAAACTATAATCATTAAAATAATTTTTTTATAAAATATTATTAAAAATAATAATTTCTGAAACAAAATAAAAAACAATAGTTAAAGTAATAATGTCTATTGATTTATTAATTTTGAATGGGAAAATCCAAAACTTATAAATTTAAAATCTATTTCTCATAAATTTAAAATGTCGCAGATATTAATTAATTAGAATTTATTTAATTCTAATTAATTTATTTTTGGGATTTAAAAGTTTTTGAATGTAGGGTTTGGTGATTGATTAGTTATACGAAGTTTTTTTTAAGATAAATCACATTAATGTTTTCGAATCACTTAATTGTCTGATCCAAAAGAACAATTAAACAACTAGTATGATCCAAACGAACAATTAAACAATGACAAGAAAAATATAATAATATATTAAAAAGTTAAAAAATCTTAAGAAAAAAATAAATAATATTTTAATAAAAAACATTAAAAAATATAAAAATCTATTAAATTCAAAGAAAAATATTAAAAGTTTATAATATATACTGACTATTAAGATGGTTGATCATCTGTTTAATAGTGGCAAATATGTTAAGTTTAAAAAAAATCCCCTTAAATCCGTGTGTAAGGATGTTTCTCTTTCCATTAAATCAGATTCTTCTCTTAATCGTCTCTCTAGGAGGCTTATTGAAAGCAATCCCCTTACCCCCGGATCTATGGTCTCCCAAAGATTCATAAACTGGGGGCCTCTTTAAGACCTATTGTTAACATAATAGGTGGTCCCTCTTATCATCTGGCTAAATTCTCAGCCCATAAGCTTAAACCCCTTGTAGGTCAAATCGATTCCTTTGTGAAGGAATCAACTTACTTTATCAAGGAGTAGAATAACATCAAGCTGCAGCCTGGTGAGCTATTAGTTAGATTTGATGTTGTGTCCTTATTCACCAAAATTCTCATCCTAGAAGCCATTGATGTCATTAACCGGATCTTTGATAAGGACACCTCTAAATTGGTTAGCCTCTGCCTCACCTCGACTTTCTTCAGTTTTCAAGGTGAGTTTTATGAGAAAACATGTGGTGTTGCAATGGGCCCCCCCTTTTCCCCCATAGTTGCTAACTTATTTATGGAGGATTTTGAATCGAAGGTCCTAGCCTTTGCTAAATTCTACCCTAGGAAGTGGAATAGGTTCATGGATGATACTTGTGTCATTTGGCCCCATGGTCGGGAGGAATTAGATCTGTTCCTTGGGCACCTGAACTCTCTATCTGATTCCATCAAGTTCACGATGGAAGTGGAGGTGGATGGTTGCCTCCCTTTCCTTGATATCCTTTCTCAAGGAATGAGGATGGTTCAATTCTCACCAAGTTTTTTGCAAGAAGACTCACACAAAATAGTACCTTCATGCTAGGTCCCATCATTTTCCTGCTCAGAAATTTGGTGTCATGTGTACTTTTGCAACTCGTGCTCTTAGAATCTCTGACGGCAACTCCTTGGAATCAGAGAAATCCCATCTTCTTGATGTCTTTGAAAACAATGGTTACAATAGATCTCAAGGTCCTAAAGCCTTTCGGAAGGCATATAAAAGGTTGAGTGGAAAATCTACTAGGGTGGATCCTATTTTCAAGGTCCATCTCCTTTATCCGGGGGACAACGGAGAAAATTTCCCATGTCCTTAGGAGAAATAATATCTCTACTTCTTTCAAACCTCTTTGCACTATTAGAAATTATCTTGGGTCTGTTAAGGACCCTATTGACCCTAAGGACATGAAAGGGGTTTACATGATTCCTTATTCTTGTGGAACCACCTATTTTGGAGAAACAGGTTGATCCATTAGGCAGAGAATCCGGGAGCATGCTATGGATATTAGACATAATCAGTCTCGTACCTCAGCTCTTGTTGAACATGTGGACAAATCTGCCACCATGTTTGTATTGAATATTCCAAAGTCGTTGCTAAGGTAGATCACTTCCACCATAGGAAATTAAGAAAGGTGATCAAAATTGAACGACATGCTAAGAATCTCAACCGTGATGATGGTTGGAAATTAAGTAAGAGTTAGACTAATTTTGTTTTGTTCGTTTTTATTTATGTTTTAGTTTTATTTTTATATTCTTAATTGATTATTTAATTTATTGATTTATTCTTATTTTTATCTTATTAATTAATTTATTTATTAAATGGAAAAAAATTCCGCTCCCTATGTAGGTAGGTCATATTTTTTTTTTATAATTCCATTAATTAATTAATTAATTTATGAATTTATTTTATTTTTGTCTACTTAATTATATTTATTTTATTTATCTTATTTTACTTTATTTTATTTATTTACATATTTATTTATAATATAATATTTTACCCCTCTTTATTACCTATTATTTTTATTTTAATTACATAATAATTTATATACATTTTTTTTAATAAAAATTTATGTAATTAATTAATTAATTTATTTATTATTTAACTCTAGTTATTTATTTCTTTATTAAATTAAAAATTTACCTCACTATTACTTATTTAGATAATTTTGGTTATTTATTTATTTTTATATTTTTATTTACAATTAATTAATTAATTAACTTATTGATTTATTTTTATTTTTAATCTAATTATCTAATTAATTAATTGGTTATCATATTTTAAAATTAAAAATTCCCCCCTCCTTATTATCTATTATATTTCTTACATAATAAATTTATAAACACCTTTTTTAATCAAATTTCTTCTTGATTAATTAATTTATTATTTAATTTTATTTAATTAATAAGTTTTTTAACTAACTTTTTAATGGCTAGTTCTTAACAACTAGTTCTCCACAGCTATTTTCGGGCAATGATGCATCTCCACTATTTATTCTTCGAGATCGATTAGTTTCTCCACCTTGTCCTGAGGATGAACCACATTAGCTGGTTCGAAACGTAAACCTAATCCTAATGATGTGATTAATCTGAAAGACATTTATCTATCTACATTACGGATCACAAAAATCTTAGATATAACAAAAATAAAAAATAAAAATAATAACTAAATTAACAATGAAGAAGACAAAAAAAAAAATGATTTAAATATTAAAAACACATACATAAAAGTCTAAATTTAATAAAGAAATAATTTAGATAATTTATTTATAATAAATATTTATGAAAAATCAAAATATAAATTAAAAGTTCTCAATATTTTAGAGATATATTGTAAACTTTGATATTTATTTTTATTGTTATTGTGAAATTCAAGATTTATATTAAATAAATATTTTGAATTTATTTTTATACGAATTTTAATAATGCTAATTTATATAATAATTTATAAGTTAAATTTATAGTTTATTTTATAAAAAATATTATATAGTAATTATAATATTAATTTAAATAATCATAATGAGAAATTCATTTTAACCATTTCCTATGAGCATAGTAAGTACATTCAAAAAGTGCCAAGTCACGCGAGTTTAAGATACACGGTCAACCATGAAAATTTTACTTTCTCAAAATTTTTGATATTTAGAGAGTCTAAAATATTGTGCCGATAGGGATATATGCAATATAAAACATTCAAAATTTTACAAAATTTGCAAACCATGATTTTTCAGACTAGGGGAGGAGGAGCATTTTAGTCAGGGATCTCTTTTTCACTAGAGCTGTTAGAGGAAGAGTGATCTTTCTTGGGCTTGTTGATTAAAGCTTCCACTTCTTCTACTTGTTGATGGAGGTTGGACATTTCCTCTTCAATTCTATTCATAGTGGTATGAAGGTTAATCAAAATATATTGTATAATCATGACCCAAGATTAAAGGTGGATTTTTCCAAATTGTGGTCACACAATTGCTTATGGTGAATGTTAAGGGATGCCCTTTTTACATCAAGAATATTGTAATACCTTTTCTCAAGGCATCACATTCCAAGAATTAAGCACTACTAATATTGGAGTAGAAAACTTGACATCCTTTAAAGCTAAGAAGGCTTGCTTAGTGGCCTCACTCAATACAAAGGTATTATCTTTGAGTAGGGTGGATAAGGGAGCATCAATTTTTCCATAAATTTTCAAAAAATTCTTGGAGTAGCATGTAAGTCCTAAAAACCCATACAAACACTTCAAGGTCTTGGGGTGGGTCCAATCTCACACAACCATAACTTTCTTTGTATCTAGTCGCACTTCGTCTTGAGTCACATTGTGATCCAGTATTCAAAATTTGATGACCCAAAAACACATTTGGAACATATAAGGAACAAGTAGTGGTATGTAGGAGTAGTAAGGCTATATTGGCATGCTCTATGTGGTATTCAAAATATTTTATTGTAGATCAATATCTCAACAAAAAATACTAGCACAAAATGGTGTAGGAAGGGTAAAAAAATCTTCTTGAGAATTCCAATTTCTAAAGGGCATCAATAAAAACTCATAATGAAATTCATGGGTGTAGAGAGTTGTATTAGGGATATTCTCTTCCTTCATCCCTATTTGGTGGTAACTGTAACAAAGGTACAATTTGGTGAAAATCTTGGCTACATGAAACTAATCCAAGAGGTCGTTAATAATTGGAATGATAAATTTATGCTTGATGGTGAACCTATTCAAAGCACATAAAATAGGACACATGCACCAATTTCCTTCTTTTTTTAATACCATGACCACAAGTGATGAGTAATGGTTGGTATTGGGATATATGAGTATAGTCTACGACAATTATTGAATGATGTTATATATTTCATTCTTTTTGAAAAGGGGTGCCTATAAGGACATGGCTTAGGTGGTTGACTACCTAGAACTAGGAGGATACCATGGTCATGCTCACCATGTGAAGGTGGAAAGCGACAGGGTGTTTCAAATACCTATGTTAATATATGCCCAATTACAAAGCTTCATTTTTTCTTAATTATGGTTGGAATTTCCATTCGATACATTCAACATTCTAAAACTTGCTAGACAATTTATTTCTAGAAAGCTCTCATACAAAAACTGACTAAAATTTAGGGTGAATCTCCTTTCACGAGGTTTCCACCACTTGTATGGAATTGAACTAGAAAATAATGTCTTGAGTGACCTTTCTCCAATAACTTTTCGATATAGTGAGAGATAATAATTTTAGGGAAATTAGATCTAAGCCACTCGAGGCTATGTTTCTACCCTTCCTTCGTGGAGCTCATATATAATTATCTTAAATCTAGGGCAATGAATCCCAAAATGTGAAACCATTATGCAACAAGAAATAAATTACAACCACCCATTTCAATAGCAAAGATGTGATATTTGAGATGACACTTGCTCATAAGATTTTAAAATTAGCTTCCACATTTCTTCATACCACAATTGTTTTCCATAATTTGAAAATTATGTATGGAATGGACATAAAAATGAATTTCTTTAACCACTCTCCTATGAATAAAACTATGGGTGTTGTTGTTATTAGTGAAAATAATCACTTTGTGGTTCTTGATGTAACTAATCAACTTTAGAGTTGAAGGTGCAGAAAAATGGATTAAGAATGGAGAGAAATATGGGGTTCCTCTCAAGGATCTTGTATTGTTGTTTATGTAACAACCACTGGTTGATTTCCTAAGTAGATAAAAAATTAGACCAATGTCATGGTACACATATTTCAAGATGAATGTTGGGAAAGACATAGTGATGGGCATCACTGGTGATTAATTAATGCTTATAGAAATTGACAAAGGCATTGGCAAAGGCAAGGAGACAATAATTGACATTTTATTTAGGAAATAAAGGAAAATCGGAGAAAAGGAAGGTAAAGAGTCACAAATTTTCATGAGAGGGAAATTGAAGGAAACATGAACGAAAAATGAATAAAACAGAGGCCTCGATGATAAAAAGGCTTATGAGGATTAATTGTTATCCTTTTCACATTTTTTGGGTGGAGCTCTCTTCTATTCTCTCACTCTCTCATACTCTTACACACTTAGAGTATTCTTGCAACATTCTTGGAGCACTTTGGCATACATTGGATTTGGAGAAAGAAGACAAAGGAAAGAAGTAAAGCACAACGAAACAGTTGGATCAACGTCTACAACTGGATTGCTTTGAAGGTAGCACGTTGCATGTAAACTTTACTTGTTGGTTTATGGATGCATGGTACATGCATGTGATTTTATGGTTATGTGCTGTCATTGGCATGAAGATTTACCTGGATTGACATTGGTTTTAGCCTTGCTTTTCCATTTCCTGTATAACCATGGTGTTGTGGGTTTTTTCCACTTGATCGTTTTATGGTTGGTGCTCATAATTCCTTATGGATGTGGGTTGGAACAAACATTCCAGAAGCCTTGGAACAACTTGGGTTGAGTTACTAGTCCTGGAGCCTAGGTTGGGAAAAACACTCTGGATCCGTTGGTGGGTTCAGTTATTAGTCCCTGGATTAGGGTTGGACAAACTCTCTAGAGCCTTGAAAGGCTATGGGTTGAGTTACTAGTTCCTAGATCCCTTGACAACTTAGGTAGATATCGATATGGTTGGTGTTAGTGATGTCTGACCATAGAGGTTGAGTGATTGTGGTTGAGGGTTGAGGTGGTTTGGCCTCTGGAAACCATAGTTTGGTTTTTTGTTTGTTTATTCCATGAGATCCCACATTCATGCTTGGAATATGGCGTGGGGGTGATTAGCTCAAAGAGAGATTTGGTTCAACACAATATATGGTAGGGTGGTATGTAGAAGTCCACGAATTGGTTGGTAATTTCATATGTTAATAAGAGCTATTCTTCTATTGCGACTCATGTATATTTGTAGCGATTATGTTAATGATATTATGGTTGAGTTTCCATGGTTTCTACTTTGGTTATTTTCTGGTTATGTGATGTATACTACTTAAGGCTCTTGACATGTTTTGATGAATGTATGAATGTTTGATAAATGCATGGACTAATAAATGTTATTGCAACTATTATGAGAGGGAATTAGAACTTCTTGGTGATTCTCATATAAGTTTCAGACTCTCGTGATTAGATATGCATTCATGACCTGTTGTAGCTTACATGTTTGCCATATGTTTAACGAAATGAATGTCATGGTTAGGCTTGTTTAGGTCAAGTTCTTGTTCAATTTTTATATGTTTAGCATTGTACTTATGTTACTTATTATTCTGAAAAATATAAGGTAGTTTTGGGTAGGGGTCTAGAGGCTGGCGTGGAATTATGGCTTAGATCTTGGGACTGTAGGCACTGAACTAAGAAATTTAGGTCACAACCACATGGAGCAAGGCTTGTGGGGGCCATTGGAAGGAATTCAATCGCATGCAAGCAATTTCAAGGGTGTGGTTGGGAGTCTAGGTCACTAAAAATCAACCCCAACTTAGGGCTTGGTCACCTAGAGTGGTTCTTTGGCCCTTGAGTGTCCTGTAAGCCTTGAGGAATGTTTGTGAGTTGTCAGTTGTTGGCCCCACTTCCATATCTGAAGCTTGGAGGTTGGGTCATGTCATAGTAACTCTTTGTCTCATGTTTACCCTGGTAGGCTGGTGAAATTGGATAAATGTGGGAGGGGTGGATACAAATTGGTATCAAACATCCCAGGTTCAAAACTTGGATTGGATGGGAAAAATGTGTTTGTCGTGCATGCATTTTAGTTGTCTATGTGTTTTTTATGCATGCATTTTGATGGTCTTTTTTGTGGCCTTGTGTCGTCATGATGGTGTTGGTATGTTACGATGTTGGTATGATGTTGATGTTGAGATGACTGATATGTTGATTTCATTATATATAGATGTGTTGTGCTAATAAAAATTGATTGTTCAAATGAGGTATCCTCCCTTAAACTTCACTGAGGTATGTTTGATCATGTTTATATTTAGTTTATTTGACATGGTATGTTTACAGGAAGAGGAGGATTAGATATTACTAACGGAATGGTGGATTAAAGTTCACATGATTCTCCCTATAAATTAGATGAACAACATAGCGATGAATACTCCCCTGACATAGCAGATTCATTGAGAAGTTTGAAAGAAAATATTAGAAGTTGTAAGGAAGACAATGACATGATCATTCAGTCATAGGAAAGACTTGTTAGGGCATAGGAAAAACAAGTGAAAGTTAATGCAGTCGTCCTTCATAGTATATTAGATTTACATAGACAAGGACCTCTTAGGATCAGTCATGGACATGAGGAAAATACCAATGGGTCATAGGGTAGCAGGTCTCAATTAGGATACAAGTTTGACAGGGATGGCACAGTCAAAGATGGTATGTTCTTGGATACACCTGACAAGAGGGGTAATGACCACATGTTCTATTCTAGTTTTTGTTCAAAAGTGGCGATTCTCATCATTGCCACCATCCATATAAGAGGAGTGAGAAGAAGTAATTTCCAAAGGAGTTCAAAAAGGAAAAGCCTCCTACATTTGATGGAGAAATGAAGAATTCACAAGATGAAAAAGCTTGGTTTCTTGGGATGAATAAGTTTTCCAGATTGCATGATTATTCATAAAACATGAAAGTCAGGATAACTACTTTTAGTCTTAAAGGGAAAGAATACATTTGGTGGGAAGATGTGAAGAATGCCAGAGAAATTAAAGAAGAGGAGCTGACTTGGAGTGAGTTTGATAGACTGTTTAGGAGAATTATCTATTTGAAAGATACTATGAGTTGAAGATGAGATCTATGACCAATGAGGAGTATACTAGCAGATTCTTGGAGTTGTTGAGATATATGCCTTATTTTAAGGAGGAGAAAGAAAATATTCAAATATTCATCAATGGGTTTCCTGTATCATTCAAAGAAAAAAATGAATTTGATAAGCCTAGATCGTTGGAGGAAGCCATTAGAAAGTTGAAGCACTGTTAGGAGAAATCGAAGCAGAAGAATGAGTCTAAGCAGGATTGGAAAGGTAATGAGAAGATTAAATGAAAGTGGGCTAAGAAGAGAGGAAACCTCAATATATCGATGAAAAGGATAATGTGGTAGTGTACACAAAATTCAATGCAGTTGATAGAGGACAGGGATTTCAGTATGAGTACCAGAATAAGGGTGATGGAAAGAAGCCTTTATAGTGTTGGACTTGTGGCAAGGATCATCGTAGGAGAAATTGTCCATAGCAACAGGGTGGCAGACCGAAGAATTACAATGATCAGGAGGCACAAACAATTTATGCAGTATTGGATAATACCCATGCTGATAATCAGGAATATATTATCGAGATGTAAGGTAAGCTTTGTGTTCAATTTGTTTCCATTTTGATTAACCCTAGATATAAATATAGTTATATTAGTCCTAACATGGTGGTTAAGTGTTTCTTGAACAAAGAAGTGCATGCAGAGTCTTGGTTAGTGTAGTTGGCTATAGGTACCAAGAAAAGAGTCCATTGCTAGGTGAAATATTGTGCATTTGAGCTAAACGGTATGTCTCCATAAGCGCACCTAAATGTTATTATGTTGGGATCATACAATATGTTTTTGGGTATGGATTGGTTGTACATTCAAAGGACTAAGGTAGATTGCTATGATAAGGATATTGAGTGCTTGGATGATGATGGAGAGAGGAAAATATTGTCGAGTGAGAATGGTTACAACTATGTAGGCAAAGCACAATAACAAGAAAGGATGTGTATTGTTCGCAGTTCATATTTTGAGTGAAAAAGAGAAGTATGTTGAAGTCTTGAAGAGGTATCTATTTTTTCATTAGTTTCAAGATGTATTTCCAGCACAGATATCAGAGTTATTGCCTCATAGGGAAGTGGAATTTTCTATTGAGTTGATGCCAAGAGAAGCACTAGCATCGAAGGCACTGTATAGGATGAGCACTCTAAAGTTGATGGAATTAAAGTTGCAACTTAGGGAAATTCTTGATAAGGGATACATTAGGCCAAGTGTGTTGGCTTGGGGTGCACCAATGTTGTTTGTGAAGAATAATGATGGTACTCTCAGGTTGTGTATTGATTACAAAAAATTGAACAAGGTGATGATTAAGAACATGTACCGTTTGTTATGGATTGATGACTTATTTGATCAGTTGAAGGGAGATTTAGTGTTCTTGAAGATTTATTTGGGTCAAGGTATCATTAGGTACACATCAATGAAGAGAACATATACAAGATTGATTTCCAGACCATGTATGGGCATTATGAGTTTGTTGTGGTTCATTTTGGTTTGACTAATGCTCCAGATACATTCATTTGTTTGATGAATAATTTATTGCATACTTATCTAGACAAGTTTGTGATAGTATTCATTGATGATATATTGATATATTCTAAGAATGAGGAAGAACACGCAAAATACCTGGAAACAATGTTAATATTATTAAGAGAGCATTAACTGTATGCCAAACTTAGTGAGTGCAATTCATTTCAGACATAAGTTCATTACTTAGGGAATGTAGTTTCCAAGGAAGGAATATTAGTGGACCGAGAAAATATTAGAGCTATCATGGAGTGGGAAACTCCTAGGAATGTGAATGAGGTCAGATCGTTCATGGGATTAGCAGGTTATTAAAGGTGGTTCATCAACTAGAAATTATTTGTAGATTCAAATTGATAATTGTAATTTACTAAAACAATAGACTTGAATATACTCTACCAATTGCAGAAACAATAAACGATCACAAAATCGCAAAGCATACAAGATAAAGAATTCAATCAACACATTACACAATGATTTCATAGGAAAAACCACAACTAAAAACCCCGCTATCTGTATATTGCATTGGTCGGAAAATATGAGAAGACTACAATGATTTTCTCAAGGCCAAGCAACCTATGCACTATCTCTATCTGTCTCACTTCTTCCTAGAAAAACCTAGGCCAATACTTAACCAATTTTATGATTGCCCAAGTACCTATTTCCTTGTGTTGTTTCCTTAGGAATTAGCCCCCTATTAATTAGGGAAATCCTCAATTAGAATTGCACAATATATCATACGCCTTCCTATGATTGCATGCACCACCAGTACAATTGGGATGATTATACAACTGATAGTACACTGCCCTTGAACTCCAATCTCAATTGGGTAACTCCTAGATCACACATGCATGGATTATTTACATTGATTTATCAGTTAACTGGTTGATCACATAGTACACACCCCACTAGTTCCTCCAACCGTTGGAACTAGTTAAACTGACTTTAACTAAAATAGAATGAATTAATTAATTACAACTCAAAATAAACTCTACCAGGGCTCCTAAAAGGTAGGATCTACTCTACATGACTAAAGTTATACCCTCAGCTCGAATTAACTAAACCAACTAAGTCATACTAACTTAGTTAATTCATACAAGATGTTATGATATGTGGAATTACAATTTTATTCTAATTTAATTCAAGGGAAAATTAAATTAGAATCTTTCTTGGTGCCATTTTCAACAACCAAGAACTTCTCATGGATTTCCTATTCTATTACATCTTTGCAACGAAAAGGAAATAAATTTGAATGGATAAAGGAATGTGAAACTAGTTTTGAGAAGCTGAAGCAATTTCTTACAAATGCTACAGTTCTAAAGATCGCAAATCCAGATAAAGAGTTTGTGGTATTTACAAATGCTTGCAAAAGAGGACTTGGTGGAGTTCTGATGCAGGAAGGGAATGTAGTATGTTATGAGTCAAGGAACCTGAATGAGCATGAGCATAATTATGTGACTCATGATCTTGAGTTGGAAGTGATCATTCATGTGCTGAAGATGTGGAGGTAATATCTTCTTGGAAGGAGGTTCATTTGATGAGTGACAACAATGGGCTTAAGTACTTATTTGACCAACCTAGTATGAATTCCAAACAAGCTAGGTGTTTGGATACACTCAGTGAGTTTTACTTTGAGATCAGTTGCATGAAGGGAAAGGAGAACAAGGTTACAGATGATCTTAGCAGAAGAGCAGAGGTAAATCACATTTCAACTATGAGTTCATATGGGACATACTTGCATGAGAAGATATTGCAGGTAGGACAACAAGATTACAGGTACCAACAACTTAAGAAAAGGTTACAACAATAGGGTACAGGTGAACAAGATGTGGATTATCATCTCACGATAGATGGGTTGGTGAGATTTAGGGACAAGATCTATGTTTCGGACAACATTGAGCTCAAGAAGATTATCTTGGGGGAATTTCATGTCAAGCCATATTGAGGTCACCCGAGATATCATAAGACATTGAAAACAATTAAGAAGTTCTTTCACTGGATGAACTTAAAGAAAGAGGTGGTTGAGTATGTTGTGAAATGATAATATTGTTAGCAGGTAAAAGTAGAGTGTAAGCATCCAGGTGGTTTATTTCAGCCGATTTATATTCCAGAATGGAAATGGAAGGTTATTTCCATGGACTTCATTACAGGTTTGTCGAGGAAATCGAAGAAGCATGATTTTATTATAGTTGTGGTTGACAGTTTGACCAATGTAGCTCATTTCATTGTAGTTAATTCTAAGAACTCGGCTAGTGACACAACTCATATTTTCATCAAGGAGATTGTGAGGTTGCATGGTATTCCTAGGGATATTGTGTCTGGAAAAAATGCCAATTTCACTTCAAGGTTTTGGAAGGATTTGTTTGCAGGTTTGGGGACAAAGTTAGCTTTTAGTACAACTTACTATCTACATAAAGATGGAAAGATAGAGAGGGTTAACATTATTATTGATTACGTGTTGAGAATTTATTTCATGTATCAACATCGGAAGTGGGAAGAGTATCTTCCACTAGTAGAGTTTTCATATAATAATGGGTATCAAGAATCCTTGAGGATAAGTCTATTTGAGGCAATTTATGGGTGGAGTTGTAATACTCCCATCAGTTGGAGTGATCCAGTGAACATGGTATTGATTGGACCAGATATGTTGGAAGAGATGGAACAAGAAATGTAGGTTATTAATAAGAATCTAAAGGAAAAACAAGACATGAAAAAGAGTTATGTAGATCAACACATGGTATTTAAGGAGTTTCGGGTTGAGGAACATGTGTACTTGTGCATCAAGCCCAAGAAGAGATCCTTGAGAATTGGTTCATGTGCCAAGCTGACACCTCGATATTTCGAGCCTTTTGAGATCCTTAAGAGGATTGGACTAATGGCCTATCGACTTGCACTACCTTCGACAGTGAAATTCCATGATGTTTTCCATGTTTCATTACTTAAAAGACACATGAAGGATGCTAATCATGTGATTGAATAGTTTGTATTGCAGGTGGAACCAGAAGGATAATTCCAGCCAGAACCTCAATGCAGTTTGTAGTGAAAGATGCTTATGCTATGGAATCAAGAAAATTAAAGTGTCGTGGAAGCACTTTGGGCCCGATGAAGTAACATGGGAGATGAATGATCAGATGTGGGATATGTATCCTTCTCTATTTGCTGGTTGAGCATATGTATTATGATATATGTGTTGATTTTGTGTTTTGGTTATGTCTATATATATGCATATGTATGTAAATACCACATCGATCTGTGTTATAAAGCTCCAATATGCGTTATGTGTTCATGGTATGATGGTCATGGTATTGATAGTATGATATGATGTAAATACTAAATCGAGCTGTTTTATAAAGCTCCATGGGAAACATGTGTTTTGTTGGTTTATATGTGTCATCGAACAACGAGGATGGTGTTTCCCTAAGGGGGAGGGGTTTGTAACAAACCTTGATTGATTTCCTATGTAAATAAAAAGACCAAGATCATGGGAAACGTATTCCAAGGTAAATGTTGGGCAAGGCATAGTTATGGGTATCACTGGTGATTAATTAATGGCTATGGAAATTGGAAAAGGAAAATAGGAATTAATATGCATTTTAGTAATGAAATAAAATAAAATAGGAGAAAAGGAACGTGAAGAGTCACAAATTTGCATGAGAGGAAAATTGAAGGGAAAATGAAGAAAATAGAGGCCTCAATGATAAAAAGGTTTTTGAGGATCAATTGATAGTATTTTGAAAGTTTTTCGGTGGAGCTTTCTTATGTTCTCTCACTCTCTCATACTCTTGCACACTTGGAGTATTCTTGTAGCATGATTGGAGCACTTTGGCATACATTGGATTTGGAGTTTGAAGGAAGAGGAAAGCAGGAAAGCATAAGGGAACAGTTGGATCAATAACTACAACTGGATTGTTTTGCAGGTAACAAGTTGCATTTATGATATCCTTGCTGTTTTATGGATGCATGCTATATGCATGTGATTTTCTGGTTATGTTATATCATTGGCATGGAGATTTTCCTAGATTAACAGTGGTTTTAGCCTTGCCTTGCCTTGCCATTTCCTAGATAGCCATGGTGTTCTCAGTTTTTTCCACTTGATTGCTTTCTAGTTGGTGCTCATAATTCCTTATGGTTTTGGATTGGAACAAGCGCTCTGGAAGCCATGGAACCGCTTGTGTTGAGTTACTAGTCCTAGAGCCTAAGTTGGGACAAATGATTTGGATCCCTTGGTGGGTTGAGTTACTAGTCCCTGGAGCCATGTTGGACAAATACTCTAGAGCCTTGAATGACCATTGGTTAAGTTACTAGTTTCTGGATCCCTAGAAATCTTAGGTAGAGACCAATATGTTGGTGTTAGTGATATTTTACCGTAGAGGTGGAATCACTGTGGTTTAGGGTTGAGGTGGGTTGTCCTCTGGAAACCCTCATTTGGTTTTGTTTTGGTTTATTCCATGAGATCCCATATTCATGCTTAAAATATGACGCGAGGGTGATTGGATGAAAGAGAGATTTGGTTAAGCCTAATCTACGGTCGGGTGGTACGTCAAAATACTTGACTTGGTTGGTAATTTCATATGTTAATAAGAGTTATTCTTCTATTGTGACTCGAAGTATATTTGTAGCGATTATGTTGGAGATATTATGGCTGAGTTATAATGGTTTTTATGTTGGTTATTTTCTAGTTACTTACTAGTTATGTGATGTATATTGCTTATGGCTCTTGAGATGTTTTGATGAATGTATGGATGGTTGATAAATGCACAAAATAAAAAATGTTATTGCAAATATTATGAGAGGGAATTAGACCTTCTTGGTCATTCTTAGATAAGTTTCAAACTCCTGTGATTATATATGCATTTGTGACCTATAGCTTCCACGTTCACCTTATGTTTGACGAAATGACTGTCATGGTTAGGCCTAGTTAGGTCATTTTATTTTTCAAGTTTTGTATGTTTAGCATCGTCCTCATGTTATTTAGAATTCTTAGAAATCTCAAGAAGTTATGGGCAGGGGTCTGGACGCTGGCTTGGAATTGTGGCTCAGATCTCAGGACCGCAGGCACTAAACTGAGATATTTAGGTCACAACCGCATGGAGAAAATATTGTGGGTCTGGTTGGAGGTCTTCAAATGAATACACATAGTGTCAAGGGTGCGATTAGGAGTCCAAGTCACTCAAAAGCAGCCCCAATTTAGGGTTTGGTCACCTGGGGTGGTTCCTTGGCCCCTGAGTGTCTTGTAAGCCTTAAGGAATGTCTGTGAGCTGTTAGTTGTTAGCCCAACTTCGATAATTGAAGCTTGGACGTCAGGTCATGTCATAGTAACACTTCATCTCATGTTTACCTTGACAGGTCAATGAAATTGGGTAAATGTGGGAGGGGTGGTTATATTTTCTTCTTGAATAGGAGGGGTTGTGTCTTCAAATTATAGTTCTAGATTGCCTTCAATCGAGATGCATTCTATTTTTTCTTGGAGGGATACATAATTTTGAAATATCTTTTGTTCTTTCCTTTTTTTCCCTATGAAATATTTCTCATCATAATTATAATTTTTTTTGAAAGTGTTGGTGTTATGCCATCACTTTGATGGACAACTTTTGTATTTTTAGGGTTGAGAACTAGAGGGGCTAATATTAGTTTCTATAGGAGGAAAAATGCAATAAATGAATAAAGATATTTTTGATTGGCCTTTTATCACCATTGTAACAATTTTTTCTCTCTTACATGCTTCTAACCAAGTAGTTGAGCATTGCATAATGACTTCTGCTCTAATTTCCTCCTTGAGACCATTGATGAAACTTCCTAAAAAGAGGAACCATATAGGCTCTATGTGTGGATTTCTAATTTATCAAAGGATAAAATTAATTCTATAACTACACCTACTTGGCAAATTTTTATTAATCATCCCAAACTATGAGTGTCTCATTTAAAACAAACATAAACAATTTTTACAAAATGGATCTAGGTGATGTAGCCACCATTATATTTTTATATTATTACCACCATTGCAAATGTTATAGGTCCAAATATAAAACTCCCTCTCTAAGTTTCATTAGTTCATTAGTAATTCCATGGCGAGAGAAATAATGTTTCATTTGCATAACCCAACCAAAGGGATTAGAGCTATCAATCTTGTTTATGTCAACTTTTGGATAATGGTGCCATGAATTGTGACCTATGTGCGATGTTTAATTGGAAAGAGCATGATACTGTGATATTCTTTGTTTGTTGAATATTCTCCTATGGGTGGATCCATGTGTTATTTTGGCACCTTGATACCCAAGGATGTACATAGCTATCCTACCATGTTCGTGAGTTCAACACCCTCTCGGCAAATCTTTGGTGAGAGTTGAGTACCTTGGTTTTTGATTGAAGAATCAAGTTGAGAAACCTTGAAGTCCAAAAAATGGTACTCATTGTGTAGTACTCAGATTCTTTCCCTCTTGGATGCCATGTTTCAAAAATGGGCCACGGGACAAATTAATATCCCGTTGACATGTTATCCCATATTTTTCTTAATATTACTAGTGGATTGAAAGGATTATTTTGGTTTTTTTAATGAACATTATATTTTTGGGTCCACATAAAAATGGTTACTAGAGAGGTATACCCACACGATCAAAAAAACGGAATCAACACAATCTATATTTATATGTTTGTGGGAGCTTTACAACATTGACAAAATTGGAAAATTCTTTCTATATTTGAAGATCTAGGAATTTTGTTGGCATACTAAAGAGGCTAGGACTTTTGAGGTCATAAGACAAAATAAGTTCAAGTGCTACAACTCTTTGACATGCCAAAGGCTTTCCAAAAATAGTACTCAACCAATATTTTACAACACTAACTATTGTTAAAGTATAATGCATATCTAATGTAACAAATTCATGGATTATAAGTGACTATTAAAATGTGAGTTAGATAATAAAGTAGTTATGTTGTAATGGTAGCACAGCTACCTAACCACTGAGATAAAAGGTGATCAAACCCATTGTATCAATCATAATATTTGTAATAACATGATATTATTTACACAAGTCCATTAACTCTGTTTCTAATCATGTTTGTAAGCTTTCTTGTTTATTTAGGAAAATAACATGATATCACAGTATGAAGATTTTTTTAGGTCCCTATATTACTAGTTTAGTCCCTTATTGTTATTAGTGTAGCCCCCTTATTTTTATTGTTGTACCCCTGTAACCCCAATATTGTTATTATTGTGTTGTTACATTGTTATTGTTAGGTCGACCAGGATTATATTGTGGGCCCATGGACTCCTATTTATAGAAGGAGGTTTTGGTCATTTGTATCATCCAAGAATTGTTCATTTATGTAATGTATTGGAGGTTTCCCCCTCGAAGTGGCTGATTTCTAAGGTGTTGATCTCTCTTTTCTTCTATTTTTGGAGCTGGTTTCATAACATTTGGTATCAGAGCTTTGGATTCTAGGGTTTCGCTGCTCCAAACAGGTCATCGTGGAATTTTCATAATAATGTTTTTCTACGAAGGTTCAGAAGCTAAAATTTCTATAGATCAAAGCCGAAATTTTGAGGAACCTCCTGTAAAAATTTCAGATCTTGGTTAGCAAAATTTTCGGAGATATGATCTGGGGAAGTTAGGGTTTTTTCAGGTTTCCGAATTTCAACTAAAATAGGTCATCGTGGAATTTTCGCTATAAATTTTTGTATACGAAGTTTTAGAAACTGAAATTTTTATAGTGAGAAGCCAAAATCCTGAGGAACCTCTTGTAAAAATTTAAGATCTTGGTTCGCAACATTTTTGGAGATATGAATTGTGGAAGTTAGGATTGTTTTAGGCTCCCGAATTTCATCTCAAAGAGGTGACCATGGGAAAAACATTATAACTCTCTCTCTGAGCGTCAGACTGGGATTCTGTAAAAAGTAGCCGAAATTAAACGAAATTTAGTTTTTGGTATATAAATTTTAGAGCCGAAGGAGAAAAAAATGACATGTGGCAAGTCGTAAAAGTTCTCTCAACTGAACCAGTCCATAATTAGGTCATCATGGGAGATTGGGCATAACTTTATCTTGAAGAATCAAAATCAGGTTATACCTGTGGCATTCGAAAGAATATTTAGAGGGCTACTTCAGGGCCAAATTTCAGATATTGATGATCTAAAATCATAGAGATAATTGAGTTTCAATATCGAACTCCTCAAAAGCAAGAAAAAGGTGTGTATTTTTTTTCGAATTACATAAGTCTCGTTTGAGAAAAATTAGTTTGAATTTATTCCAAGGGCATATTGAAAAATAGATATTAGTATTGCGTTCTAAAATGCCCCATAAAAAGAATTCAACACCCATTAAGCCTTCAGAAGGCTCTACTATGACTCATGAAGACGAAGAAACACCACATGAGATATCAAAATTACAAGAGCAAGTGCACCAAATTTCGCTATCGCAAAGAGAAACAAAAAATGAAATGGAAGTTTTGAAGAAAGGCATGGAAACTAATATGGATGGTTTGAAGAAAGGCATGGAAGCTAAGATGAATGGTTTGGAAGCTAAGATGGATGGCATGGAAGTGGGCATGGTAGCTAAGATGGATGGCATGGAAGTGAGCATGGAAGCTAAGATGGATGACATGGAAGCTAAGATCGATGAAAAAATGAAAGACAACATGGAAAACATGAAGAATGATATAAAAGTAGACATCGAAGGTTTGGCAAAGTTGATACAAGAAATTTTTCCTAATGGCGAAAAGATAGTAGAGGAAATTCATGATGAGAACAAAATAAATGTCAATTGTGATTTCATAAACTCTAATGTTGGATGGAAGAACCAAAATATTCCAAAGATGGATATGAGGAAGTTTGATGGCAAGGATCCCGTAACATGGATACTACAGATGGAGCAATATTTTGATCTCAATAATGTGCAAAACACACAAAAGGTAAACATTGCAACTTTACATTTAGAACAAAATACATTTGTATGGTATCGATGGCTTTGCTCCCGTAAAAAAATTGTCACTTGGTCAATTTTTACGGAGGAAATGATATCACATTATGAGGATACAAAAAGCAACACCTTCTTTAGCCAATTGATAAATCTCAAACAAAAGGGTTCAGTGGTGGAGCGCATTGAGGACTTCCAAAAATTGAATATAAGGGTAATTGATATTCCAGAGGAACAGAGGATTGATGTCTTCATAGGGACTTTAAAGGATAACATCCAACATGAAGTTCGCATTTGGGAACCTGATTCAATGGAAAAGGCATTTAGGTTGGCAAGAAAAATTGAATGTAAAATTATGGCGATAAGGAAGCCTACCACTCACATATATAAATATGGAAGTGTTGCTACTCCTAGACTTACATAGCCTACAAGGTTGACACCACAACAATTGGAAGAAAAAAGAGCAAAAGGGCTTTGCTACAGTTGTGATAGCAAATACACTAAAGGTCATAAGTGTGCTGAGAAGAAATTATTTTACATAGATTGTGAAGAGGAAGAATAAAATGAACAATAATCTTCAAAAGAAGAGGATATACACTAGGAACCAACCCTAGAAGTGGAAGAAATGATTCCGGCCATATCGTGTAATGTATTGGTAGGAATTACCACTCCTCAAACTCTCAAGATAGAAGGACATATTAAGAAGAAAAAGGTAATAGTATTGATTGATTCGGGTAGTACCCATAATTTTATTCATTTTAAGGTAGCCAAGGAATTGAATTGTTTCCTATACCCAGCACCAGAATGTCAAGTGATGGTTGCAAATGGAGGAAAGATAAATTTCTCTGGAAAATGCCATAATATCAAGCTAACCATGGGGGAATATGTATTGAATAGTCCAATGCTTTCCATTCCTATGGGAGGTGCTGATTTTGTACCAGGAGTACAATGGTTACAATCTTTGGGGACGGTAGCTTTTAATTTTCAAGAACTTTTCTTGAATTTTTTTTCAAAAGGAAAGGAAATCGAATTACGAGGTATCGCAGGGAAGCTGGGAAAGATAATAAGATCTAATTTCATGACAAAGCTTCTGAAGAAATAACAACGAGGCGTAATTGCATAATTATGCTCATTAGAAGTTCCAACATCAAAATCATCTATTTCTCCATATCTCCAAAAAGTCATGGACAATCATTCCAACGTGTTTGAAACTCCCAAAGGACTCTCACTTATTCGTGATCATGATCATGCTATCAATTTTATTCCAGGAATATGTCCAAAAGAGCGAAATGGAACGTATGATTGCAGAAATGTTAGAGGTTGGTATAATTCAACCTAGTCAAAGTTCTTTCTTTGCTCCAGTAGTATTAGTGCACAAGAAGGATGGATCATGGCGCATATGTCCGGATTATAGGGAGCTCAATAAGCTCGCCATTAAAGATAAATTTCCCATTCCTGTGATTGATGAATTATTGGATGAATTACATGGAGCAATTTATTTTACCAAGTTGGATCTTCGTTCAGGATATCATCAAATTAGAATGAAGACTGAAGATATTTTGAAAACAACATTTTGAACTCATGAGGGTCATTATGAATTTTTGGTCATGCCTTTTGGCCTTACCAATGCACCTTCTACATTTCAAGGGTTGATGAATTCCATTTTCAAACCCTTCCTTAGAAAATTTGTGCTAGTATTTTTTGATGATATACTAATCTACAGCAGTCTTGGAAGGATCATGTTGAACATGTTGACAGGGTGCTCAAACTATTGCAGGAGAAACAATTATATGCAAAAACATCCAAATGTTTCTTTGGAGTACAAGAGGTGGAATATCTCGGTCATATTGTATCTCACGAGGATGTTAAGGTAGACCCTAACAAAATTAAAGCCATTAAGGAATGGAAAGTCCCCACAAACATAAATCAGTTGCGAGGATTTCTCGGGTTAACAGGGTATTATCGCAAGTTTGTTAAGAATTATGGGAGAATAGCAGCACCTCTAACAACATTATTGAAGAAAGATGCATTTTCATGGACTCCTGAAGCAACTAAGGAATTTGAACATCTTAAAGAGGCAATGTGCCTAGCACCGGTCTTAGCTATGCTAGACTTCACAGAAACCTTTATTGTGGAATGTGATGCCTTAGGAAATGGAATTGGTGCTGTTTTAATGCAAGAAGGAAGCCCCATTGCTTTTGAAATTCATCCAATCAAAGGAATTTATTTACAAAAAGCTATTTATGAGAAGGAAATGTTAGCAATACTACATGCACTAAAGAAATGGCGACCTTACCTAATGGGAAGACATTTCAAGGTAAAAATTGATCATGATAGTCTTAAACACTTTTTGAAACAAAGTCTATCTTCAGAAGAGTAGCAAAAATGGGTCACAAAGATGTTGGGTTATGACTTTGAAATAATATACAAAAAAGGGAAGCTAAATGTTGTTGCAGATGCAATCTTTAGAAAGAATGAAGAGGTGGAAGCATTGCTTTGTGTCATTTCTATTATCCAACCAGATTGGATAACCGAAGCAAGGGATGAATGGAAGAAGGACGAAGAAGTGTGGACACTCATTCAAAAGTTGCAGCAAGATTCTAGTACATCTGATAAATTTAGTTGGAAAAATGATTCCTTATGGTATAAAGATCGCTTATATCTTTGTAAGAATTCCCAACTAAAAAAAAAGATTCTTTTGGAATTGCACACTTTTCCTTTAGGAGGACACTCAGGATTTTTAAAAACTTACCACATGGTGAAGAAATAATTTTTTGGGATGGCCTTAAATCTGATATTCAAAATTTTATGGCGGAATGCTTGGTTTGCCAGCAAAATAAAGTTGAGACAAAGAGGACCTCGGGTCTTCTACAACCTTTATCCATTCCAAGTCAACATTGGGAGGATATTTCAATGGATTTTATCACAGATTTACCTAAGTTCGAAGGAAAGAGTGTCATCATGGTGGTAGTTGATAGAATTACCAAGTATGCACACTTTTGTGCATTATCTCATCCATTTAAAGCAAGTACAGTTGCTACTACATTTATGGACACAATTTAAAAGATACATGGAAACCCAAAGGTTATTGTGAGTGAAAAAGATCCCATTTTTACTGGAAATTTTTGGACAAAGTTATTTTCTTGTTTGGGTACTCAATTAGCTCATAGCTCATCTTATCATCCTCAATCCGATAGTCAAATTGAGATAGTGAATAAATGTTTGGAAGGATATCTTCATTTTTTTGTATCTGATAAACAAACACAATGGGTCAAGTGGTTACCTGTCGTTGAATGGTGGTATAACACTTCCTTCCATACTGCAGCAAAAATGACCCCATTTATGGCACTTTATGGATATCATCCACTATCCATCACACCATCTTTAAGAGAAAATTCTAAGGTTCAAGCAGTGGAAGATCACATCGAGCATCAACAAGAAGTTCTCCAACTCTAAAAGGATAACCTAAATTTGGCACAAAATCGAATGAAACAATAGGTAGATCAACATTGCAGCAAGAGAAGTTTTGATGTAGGAGACTGGGTATTTTTACGGCTACAACCATACAAACAAATGTCCCTCAAGCAAGCTAAGAAGGATAATAAATTATCACTAAAGTACTATGGTCATTACAATGTGTTGCAAAAGATTGGTACTATGGCATACAAATTGGAGCTTCCTGGTTCTTCGCGAGTGCATTTAGTTTTCCATGTTTCATGCTTAAATAAGGTTATAGGTGAAAATCTTCCAGTTCAAACAATATTTCTAGAACTTGATGAGGAAGGAAAAATCATATTGGAACCTGAAGCGGTCACGGAAACAAGAACTCGACAGCTACGAAATTGATCAATTTTAGAGTATCTCATCAAGTGGAAGAACTTACCCACTGAAGATTCTACATGGGAGGACGAGAATTTTATACAGAAGCACCCAGAGCTCCTCAAACGTTGAAGAAAACATTTTTTTGAAGGAGAGGGGCATGTTAGGTCCATATATTACTAGTTTAGTCCCTTATTGTTATTAGTGTAGCCCCCTTATTGTTATTGTTGTACCCCTGTAACCCCAATATTGTTATTATTGTGCCCTTACATTGTTATTGTTAGGTCGACCAGGATTATATTGTGGGCCCATGGACTCCTATATATAGAAGTAGGTTTTGGTCATTTGTATCATCCAAGAATTGTTAATTTATGTAATTTATTGGAGGTTTCCCCCTCGAAGTGGCTGATTTCTAAGGCGTTGATCTCTCTTTTCTTCTATTTTTGGAGCTGGTTTCATAACAGATTTTGAGTTTGACTTGATCCAAATTTAACGTATTTGTTGAATCTTGACTTGTTCAATTTTTAAAAGTATATTAAACCTTTATGAAATTAATTAAAGGAATTTATATCATGAAGTGTTAATTACACTCGAAATCATTACAAGGAAGTTGCTAAAAAGAGTTTTAATACAACTCATTGACTTTGTTATACTTTGAAAGAGGGGCCCCTTCCAAACCCAAAAACGAATTTTCCACTACCCTAGTTGCAATTCAAAAGCCCATATAAGAGTGCGTGTTAATTGTATAGCCATTTATTGGTCAAGGAAAAGGGTTGCATGTCATTGGTGAAGAAACTTCCATATTTGTGTATAGTCATATCAAGGAGTAGCCACTGATTTTTTTTTTTTCATGACTTAAATTATAGATCTAAATTTCACCAACAAACAAAGTCTCAACTGTGAAGAGAACTAGATCTTAGTTATATGCTATTTCTTTAGCCTCCATGATATAAATTCCATTTGCTAAAGGAGAATTGACTCATTGCCTATTTGACATCATGGTCAAGTTTAGTAGAAGAACACCTATGCATATAGAGTAAAATGTTGAAGACTTAAGGGATATCAATTTGGAATAGACAAAATAGATTGTGAATAATTAATATTCCAATGAAGAATATAGAGATGTTATTTTTCCTAAATGCTAAACAATAAAAACTCCAATGAGGATAAAAATGTCCAAGCAATGTTTAATGAAATAGAGGTAACATAATTTTTATTTTATATTATAATTGAAGAACAATCCTATTGTTTCAGAAATAGAGACATTTTGTAAAATAATTTTTTATATCAAATTTGAAAAAAATGGGAAAATATATAGGGATTTTTTAGAAAATCCTTTATTATTCCTCAGTTCTAGAAATTATTTGAAGAGACCAAAATTTGGGCATAAGCTATTCCAACAAGATTACCTTTAAATAGTTAGGATTTTCAATGTTTATTTTCAATAGATGTAACTGGAATTTATAAATCCTATGTCCAAAATATTATCCCAGAGATCTAGGCGAGCACCTTGGTTATATGGAGATTTGATAGATGGAGATATTTCCATAGGAACATATAATATCTAAAATCCTTTACCCTTGTTCATAATCAGAGCATAGAAAAAAATAAAATAAAATAACACTTTCATGATTTAAGAGGCCTACATTTTCTGGACAAGAAAGGGGTCAAATGTAGGTGATGCTCAATATGGTTTATTGCTTAATAGTTCAAGAGTTTATGGATCTCAGGAATCATCTCTCAATAAAATGTTGTTATGAGACATGCATGTGGATTATAATCCATTAATTAAATTTAGGAGATTCATAATTCAAGAGTTTAGGGAGGTGGAATTTGAGAACTTAGGAATTCGACTCGAGAGCTACACCTATATGAGGGTTACAAGGAAATTTGATAGAGCCCTACTTAGTCCATGCATTGTTTTTCAAAGAGAGGCATATGAAGATTGGTTTAGATGATCATGTTTTTAATTGTATTGTAAGCCTTAAGAGGGGCATTAAAGTATTAGCATTTATCTGATGTAATAAAGTCATGGATTATAAATGATATTATATAATAAAGTAGTTAGATTGTAATGGAAAGAAAACTATCTAATTGCTGATATAATGGGGGATCAAACCCATTATATCAATTAACTTTATTGTGATAAACTCATATCTTATACAAGAGTCCATTGAGTTTGTTTCTAATCATGTTTGTAAGCTTTCTTGTTTATTTTGGAAATAACAACTAAGGAAAGTGGATCATACCATTAGTTGTACTACTTGATTATGCTTGGTACACAAGAGTGATATTCCTAATTGTTGTTTTTGGTGTACTATAACAAGAGGTTCAACGGAAATTTTATGTAAAGTTGGTTTTAGGTTCACCTATAGGGTTTCTAATATACTCTAAGGTACTTGGAAGAGAATTCCAAATACACATTTTTTTGATGTGGTACTACTCAAAGGGGTACTAAGAGAGGTTACAATGGTGTCCAACCATTTGACACCACTTGTATTTTCTATATGTATTGTTCTCTAGTACTCATCTAACAACATATATTTGTGTTTTTTAAAGGCATCAAAAGTTTAGAACAAATCTCTCATCTAAATAAATTTTGCTAAATCTAGATGTGTGTTGGCTTCTAAAGGATCTTTGATACCACTTGTAGTAATTGTTAACCCTTAGATATGAATCACATGTAAGGAAATAAAATAATATAATGTAAAAAAAATATACAAGAGATTAAAATGATGAAATATGTGAAATATACCCTTGTATTAATGATTATCAAAGAAATAAAATGATGTTCTTTCGCTTTTTAAGGTAGAGTGGTCTCTCCCTAAGTAGAGCTCCAATCACAACAATACTAGATAAAGACGTTCCATAGCCTCCTAGATCTTGAAATAGATTTTCAATAGAAAAACTCTATCTACTTATGGTTCCTTCATTAATGAATACCAACCACCTAGTGGCCTTATTTATTAAAGAGGACCCTTTTACATGAAATAACTATACACTAACTATTGAATAGGCCAAGTTATTAAAAAAGCATGGTTGCATTCATTAATGATTAATGTCTAAGTACCACACAACCTAAAGTAAGGAGGTTAAGGTAGGACCTTAACAACATAAGAAATTTAAATAATCAATGTTTGAAGGTGAATAAATAATAAGGTGTGTTTATGTGAGGAGAAAGAATGTGTGATCAGATCAAAAAGTGCACAAAAATACATAAAAGAAACAATTCTTTATATAGTACATTAGGTACTGATGAAAACGACTATCACAATGCATACTAACTTAATAACTTAAGCGTGCCCATTAGTATGTTAAGAACATATGAATGCTATCTATGTGGTTTAGTCAATTAAACATAAACCACTTAAAGATTTCTCAAATGCATATATTATTATTGATACACAAATGAATTACGAAATGTGCAGTGATGAAAGTGTTATGAGAATGGTGTAATTCTAGCCATATTAAAAAATGATTATATGATTTCAACCTCCCAAAAGTTATAATCTAAAATAAAGAAAAACCTTAGATGATTCTTAAATCTCAATGTTGGGATTCTTTTTTATACCAATAATTTTATTTTCCTTTTATTGTTATAAATCTACGATATTTCTTAAATATCGATATTGAAATAGGCATTGAGATTCTATTCAATATCATTAGTTTCATTCTTCTTTTATTATTACATAGTTATACAATATGAGAAAAATCTAATGATTATAAAAAGTTGTCTCTAATGGTTAATTTCATGTATATACTACTAATATTATTTTAACTTTTAAAATTAAGTTTGCTAAAATACATATATCCCTAATCAAACTTAATCTCCCAACTTATTAGGTATGCCATACATCATTTTCTATAAAACACTTCATTAGTTTTAAAATTAAATTTGCCAAATTACCTGTAACCATAATCAAACTCTATCCCCCAACTTATTTGATAAGTATACCAAACATCATTTGCTATAAAACACCTCACTATCATTAAAGTGATATGTTAAATCATTTACCTCTACATAAATCAAATATTATACAGTGACATATTAAAGATAAAAAAGTAAAGAAAAACACCTAACCCTACTACCAAAATATTCATGGAAAAAATATCCTCACTTTCAACCTAAATATTCATGGAAAAAATATCCTCACTTTCAACCATAAATTTGGATTAGAGACTTTTTACAAAATTAATGCCCAACTGATTGAATATTGCTTTGATATATACTCTTCATTTTTTTGTTTTCAAGATTTGGATGGCAGTCAAGATTTGGATGTTGGGACAATCATCAATGATAATTGCTTCGCTGCTATTTGCTAATGCAAATTAACTGGTTACTAAATAACAAGGAAAACTACTACCCACTAATAATATTAAGGAGACAAGTTATGCTTATTGACTCATCACTGAATAACAAGGAAAACCACCATTCACTAGTAATCTTTAAAAAGACAAGTTATGCTTCTGGATTTTAAGACTTCCCAATTAATTTTAAGACTTAGCATGCTTGGTTGCTATTTACTAATACAAATTAACTCATCACTCAATTAACTCATCACTCATCACTAAATACAAGGAAAACCACTACCCACTAAAAAACAAATTATAATTATAAATTTTAACACTAATCAATTTTCGTATTTCTCATGAAGACGAGTTCTTAACCAACCGCTAATCCTTAAAGAGCTTGTGGATTTTAAAACACAACAAATTTTCGTAGGATAGGAAAATTCCCTAAAAATACAGGCTCTTAACCAACCATGCACATTTATAGGGTATACTCCAGGGCCGATAAGAACAACCAACCTACTTTGATGTTCATTCCATTTTCTTTAGGAATTTGTGTTTATTTACCGAGGGATTGTAACGATGTTGCGAGGATCCGGTAGCAATTGGTGTTTGATTAACTGAGAACCATGTGACTGCACAATGTTCTGGGCCTCTTTCAGAGCCGTAAAAAGTGGTGTCTGCTACCAACATTACCAGTCAGGCCCAGACTGAGGCCCCATGAGTGTCAGCTAACCTTTATATCAAATTTGAGAGTTTTTTTTCGTTACTTGGGCACTGGAGGAGCCCATGGGTTGGTTGTACCTATAATGGACGCCTGCTATGATTTCTTCCAATATGGCAACTCATTTTAAATTCCCGTGATGTCGTTTCTCAGTGGGCTCAGCAGAGCGGGCGCCGAGGGCTAGTCTAATGCCAAATGGGCAGCGTACAATAACAAGCAGAGGAGATTGTCCCATGGTACCCCACATGTTTCATCCTCTTCCCAACTTTATTCTTCAACCTCTAATTTCTTAATCATAATGATGTAGGAAACCGAATTTTGAATCTAAAATTGTTATGGGTGATTATGAATGATGATAAGGAGAAAAAGAATGCATGATCTGGTTGCTGTTGTTGTGATTGGTGGGGATTCTCATGCCTATGAAATAAATACATGTACAGATAGATATACAGATGCAGTCTGCACATGGATGATGTCTGCACATGGATGATGGTGGTGCCAACTTTTATGAAGGTCTGGCCCAAGAAACAAAGAAAAAACAAAAGATACAAATCCCCTCTTTATTCATTAGATCCCAGAAATGCTGCTGTATATATGATGTGTATACTGCATGATTGTTAAAGAAAAGTGGGGGAGGTGGGGTGGATTACCATTACTTTTGCCAAAGTTTCTACTCGCTTCTCAGACCCATATCTTTCTTTCGCCGATGCTGCTGTTCCATCAAACTCTCTTTATTCGTTCTTGTGATAATCAGGCTTTACTTTTTCAAATTCTCCTTATCCTTTCTTCCCATTAATTTTCCTTGCAGTTTCACAGACCAAGCTCGCCTCTGCCACTGCATCTTGCAGATACACAAGGCTTGATTGATTGTCTTTCCGCTGAAATTTTCCGAGTTTTGTTGGTGAACGATCGGATTTGTGCATTTCTTCTTTGTTTCTATACTGTCCATTATTTCTATATGGCTAGTATCCCTGACTTGAATTGGTGCTGAGTCTGTTTGTCTTTTAGCTTGGTAGTCATTAGTCCTACTTTGATGTAGAATTGCTCAAAAATTAGGCTTGGGAGTAGACTTACAGCTCCTGATACATAGTGTCCAAAACCTGTCAAATCCATCCCTTCTTGGTATAGGATACACGACACATGGCTTCCAATGGTTTTGCCAAGGTCTTACAGAGAAATTCATGGATATTGACAAGAATGTTGGTATATGCAGTCCTGGAATGGATCCTTATATTTCTGTTGCTTATTAATGCCTTATTTCAGTATATCATCACTAAGTTTGCCACATTTTTTGGTTTACACCCACCTTGCTTATGGTGTTCTCGGGTGGATCATATCCTGGAGCCCAAGGAGCCTGACTTTTACAGAAAACTCATATGTGAACGCCATGCCAGAGAGATATCTTTGATGGATTATTGCCTGACACACAGGAAGTTGGTAGATGCTCATGGAATGTGTGAGGAATGTTCATTGTCAACGCCTAATGTCTCAAGTTCTGCAGAAGGCAATGGCAGCCCATCCAACTGGTTCACGTGCATGTCAGTGGCGGCAGATTTGTCAAAGAGAGGAGATGCAAAGAGATTGCTGATGAATGACCACATGGATGATTTCAGCACAGAGGAAATAGAGTCTGAGGAGAAAGCAGGCAATGGTTGGGTGAGTAAGGACTTGGGCTCTTGCAGTAATGGTCGTTTGAATGATAAATTGTATTCTCAGAGTTTTTCCAAGACCTTTTTCTTTAATGGGCGTCTAGAGGGTATTCTGAAACCCCAATGGAATGCATCTGGTTATGGTGGAAATGTTGTGGAGAGAGTGTTGGAGGAAGAAGATGAGTCGAAAAGCCAATGTGGGTGTATTTGTGGAGGCAATCGGGGGAAGATCTCCGAGGTTTTCATTGATTCCCCAGATGGATCTGATGTGGGTGCATCCTCATCTGTGGCTCATGGTGAAATGACCTCAATGGAGGTTGTGGAGAGAACTGATGAGGATGTTAGGGGTTTGAAATTAGCTGCTGGCTTCCAGAGATTGGACTCTATTTAAGAGCCTCAGGAGATTGGGGGATTGAATTCTGAACCAACTTTAGAAGGTTTCGGTAATACTGCTGTGGAGAATGAGGTTTTGAAAATTGCAGAGAATGGAGACTGTATCTGAAGGTATGACAACTTTTTTATTTATTGTAGTGATGGTTTAGGTTTAAAGAATATATGTTCTGGTGGTTCTGAAGAGGTTCTTCCGGAATCTCTGAAAGTGTCCTCCAAAGCTGAGAGCATCCTAGTTATGACAAAGAATTTTGATGTTAGTCGTGATTTGAGTCCCTAGAGGATGGTTTGTAACATGCTAAAATGTAAAATATTATAGAGGATTGTTGGATAGAAGAAATTTATTGCACTGTCTACTTGACCAATAGAATATAACCAACACAATTTCATATAATAAACTAAAAAAGCTATGCAGTGTCAGGAAACCATCTGTGAGGCATTTGTGTGTTTTTAGAATCTAACCAACATACTTTCATATAATAAACTAAAATAGCTATGGAGTGACAGGAAACCATTTATGAGGCATCTGTCTGTGTTTTGCAGCATTGTGTTTGCTCACATACTCAAGGAAAAGTGACCAAAGGTTTCATGTATATGCTGTGATTGTCCTTCTTACACAGTTAGAAATCAAAAGCTTACATAATTTGGGATGTTTAGGAGCGCAAACTCATAATTCTAATTTCTAAATTGGAAAATGGTAGAATCGAAAGAGAATGAAGCCAAAAAGAAAGATAAATGGTTATAGAATTTTATTTAGCTTAATTGAAAAAGCAATAAGGATGGAGAACTCGGAATCAGAAGCAAGATTCTATCCAGAAGGATACAGAAAAGAGCAATTCAGGAGTGTTTTGGGTCCATAAACAACCAGTTGTAAACTTTTCTTTGATGGCCACTAATTATATTGAGGCACATACATATGAGAAGGCAATAAGAAAGTCCAAATTGCAGTAAGCTATGAAAATATGGATAGATTCCGTTCACCAGAATCAAACATGGAAACTGTTATAAACTCTCTGAGAAAAGGAAGCAGTTTCAAAATCAAATTTAAATCTGACGGTTTAGTTTGGAAAAAAAATACCATCATATGGATGTTACAAGCCTATTTTCAGATGTCTTTGGAGAAGTTTATACTAAAAACAGTACAGGATTTCTTGAATATAATAAGAGAAGATAAGATAATGGTATTAATGTCCACAAATGATCAAAGAGATGATTAATAAGGCTAAAATGTACTTTGTTAATCAATAGAGTATGAAAGTGTCTATAACACTCCAGATGCTAAATACTGAGAAAAAAGGAGATATAAAGATTAATATGACTAAAATGTACTTTGTTAATAGTATGAGAGTGTCTACAATATTCCAGATGCTAAATACTATAAGAAGAAGAGGTATAAACGATAATAAAAGGAGTAGTAGTGTTTAATTAAAGTAGAATGGGAATCCCTAAAAGATGCAAGGCCATTCACATCATAACTAGAAATAAAAATAGGAGCAAAGGAGGAACATCTTTGTCTCCATCTTTCATTGTGAAAAGAGAGATGTAAAGCTTAATGTTATCATGATTGGGGCTTGGTTGCAAAATCTTGGAAAGAGCTTGAGGGCCAAGTGGATTCCTTCTCCTAACATTAGAAGTTGAGGAGAACCTCTTGATGAAAGTTTGTCTGTTTAACTAGTCTTGGTGGAAATACTCTATATGGAGTGGGTGTTTTTCTAAGATATCTTAGATGTGGGATGTTTGTTAGTCATGTCCCTAAAGTGCCATCAACAAGCTCAAGAGGTGAGGTTTTCTTTGCTAGCTTTAGTAGTTGAGATAAGCTGAAAGACAAAAGCAATGAGTTTGAATGTACTCATTTTGAAGGCACTGTCCAAATTCTCTATGCATGGATCATTGCCTCAAGAACGTATAAACACCTAAGCATTTATGGTTAGAGAGAATTTGTGAGTCAGTTGATAAAAATCTTAATATGGCCTAAAGCAAGTGGTAAGAGTATGGTAATCTCATCCATATGAACATTTTAGAAATCTCAAATTCAAATGGAACAATTTGATCCAATCTTTTATATGCAAGAGATAAAGTTTGGGTGAGTTGTTACTTGTTTTATATGTGCATGATCTAATCACATTAGGTAGCATTGTGGAAGTAATTGCAAAGCTCAACATATGTGTGAAACGAACCTTGGAGATATCAAACCTACAAATCATGCATTATTATTTATACATGGACATTTGGTATAAAGTTGATTATCGTATTCCAAGTATGTTGGAGATCTCCCAAAGAAGTTTCTGAAGTAAGAATAGAATCCCATGGACACACCCTTGGAACCTAGGCTCAAGGTTAGTATAAATAAAGTTGGGAAAGCTAGTAAATGCAACGATGTATAAGAATTTGGATTTATCTAACCATTGGTCAATTAAATATAGATTTTGTTGTAGGTGTGGTGATAACATATATATATCAAAAGTTAGGAAAATTCATTAAATGTTGCAAAGAGAACTCTGAGAGAAATTAAAGATTAATTGATTGGGGCCTATAGTATACTAGTATCAAAAAGTTTGTGTTTGTTAGATACCCAAATCTTGATTAGTTTGGATGCATAAACTACAAGAATTTGAAATTTGGTTTGGAATTAGTAACTATATTATGGAACAATAGAAATTACAAACAATATAGCACAAAAGACTAGAGTAGTGGGAAAGGAAGGAATATACAAGGTCCATATTGTTTTCAAATGAAGGAAACTATAAAGCTGATATGATTATGGCATATAAAGAAGTAACATACATGACTTTTTGACATTTGCTTTGGAATTAGCAATGATATCATAGATCAATAGAAGTAAAAACAATAATATTGTTTTTGAATAAAGAAAATTGTAAAGTTGCTATAATTGTGGTTTGTCAAAAAGTAACATAAAATGTTTTTCTCTTTTACAAATATCAATATATAATACCTGATTCACCAACAACTTCTTTATTATATGATTATTGAAGCATAACACATGATTGATTAAAAATGTTGTATTTCATACTAAAATAGTTATAAGGAATAACGTTAAGTTTACATAACTAGAAAATAGAGAACAAACACATTTACGAAGAATTTGAGTAGGGAAGATATTCAAGAAGTTCACAATATTATCAAGTAGGAAGAAAATTTACTTTTCATTATAAAAGTGGTAGAAATAATGACAATTTCAATGGAGTTGAATGTAGAGAAAATAATGGAGGGAAATTATTTGTATAAACATGTTTTTGAGTTGGATTTGTGGATACAAGATGAATTGTTGATCAACATTTAGTTGTTTAGCCCCTCATTTTTTGTGAGAATTCATCAATCTACACATATGTTAGTAACATTCACATTTAGTTGTTGAAGTGATGTAGGTAACCTTATTAGCTATGACCAAGTTATGTAAAAGCACAAATGAAATTTATATTGATATTTAATTAGAGCAAAACAATCTAAAAACACTACTTACACTAGTTTTCAAGACAATTTTGGTTAGAGAAGTAATTAGTAATGATAAAACTAAGTCTAATGTGAATATTAGTAATTAAGTGAAGTTTATTAGTGTAAACATAGAAACTTGTGATAGGGTAGACAATTGTTAGTGAGTGATATTAGCTAATATATACTGCCATTTAATATAATTTATGCATTGTTTTTTAATTTTTAATTTTTGAAATTAGGGGATCGACCCTTAGGTAGTGATAAATAAATCATTGACAATCACTTGTAGGGCCCAATACCTTTGTACTCTTCACCAAATCATTGACTATCACTTGCAAGGCCCAATATCTTTGTACTCCACCAATTTGACACTTGTTACATCTAGCCCAAAATTAGACCATGTGCTCCTAGGTGGAATTCAAGGTACTAGAAGTAAATTTAGTGTGTTTGAACTCATGACCTTTGAGAGGTTTAGGACCAAAGGCTGCATGGATAACCAAGCTACAAGGAGAAACCTTGTTTATGCATTAGTTACATATCAAAATAGTAGGGTTTTTTTTTTTTTTAATTACATTGATCTAGTTGGCTAGTAAGTGTTGTAAAGTTTAGAGCCAACACTTGAATAAATCATAAGCTGTAAATTGGTTTTGAGTTCTGCATAGAAGCGTTCAATTCTTGGGAAACTTTGAGCAATGTATTTCACATTTAATTATTTGAAGTAGTTCAATGCCAACTATTACTTTGTAAAATATAGTTTTGACAATAATATACAAAAATACTTAAATAAAAAAGAGTAAAGGGAGCTCTACTTGAATGGTTCATGAGGCACAATTCTTGCTAAGGTTTTGCAAATGGGGTAGCAAGCTAAGTGGGCTTGATTGTGGGGAAAAATTCATAGTTAAGTGCGCTTGAGCTAGAGGCGATCTGGGATGGGTGACCTCCCGGGAAGTCTCAGTTGTTGGGTGCAAGCCCCAGGAGTGATGATTGACGCTATGTGATTTATTTCACTAGTTTCAATCCCACTTCTTCACCCTTATGAGCATCACCCGATGCAATGAGTGCTAAGTGGACTATTCAAAAAATCATGAGAAATTAGTCAGTTACGACCACCTCTCATGGAAATGGTCATTGTTGAATGACTTAATTAATGCAGTTGAATCTCAAAATAATATCTAATATAATGCACTACGGAAACCCCTCAATACTTAAATATGCATAAAAGAAAACATAAGGCACAATGCAGTACAAATTGTTGCTTAATATTGAAATTGTCATTGTTGCTTATCATTTGTTCATGTATGTAATTCACCATTTTGAGATTAAAAAACACTACATGTTTTTATACCATAAGTGCATAGTTAAGTGCTCAATACAATGCTTCTTGTTATTTATACACAAAACTAGTAAACTACAAAGACTGCTTTCTTTAATTTTATAACATTTGTTATTGAGATGAAAAATTGGTTAGATATATAAAATCAACCATATTTTTTTAGTGTGATCTTTATGCACTAATATCCTAGGATTTTAGTAGAAATGATCATACATGTAACATAATTATACTATGAAAGAACCAAAATTACACTTTGTAATCACTCCAATTCTCTTTTTTCTTTCCATTTTGCATACATAATTTTATAACCATAAAGATATTACCATGTTAAATTTCATCTATAAGAATTCTATATCTCCTTTATTACATAGTATTTTGACTTATACTTGAGGAAAATAAAATATATTAACAAATTTCTAATCATATTTAATCACAAAATAAATAATAATAAATTTGTTAATTCTTTTTATATTAAAAAAAAGAAAAGGAGACCAACTTTTGAAACATAACAAAAAAATCGTATTGGCCATGCATAAGAATAAGAATCTTTAACGAGTCTCGTTGTATGGTTTTAGCAATGGAGGCTTGGAGATCTCGTGCTTGTTAGTGCGATTTGTTTAATGACATTCGTATCCCTTTGATTGCAATCTATGGCCACGATGGCACCCCTTGGGCTTACAATAAATCCTTTTCTCAACTGAATTCTAAAGATATTGCTACAATAATTAATGATTTCGAAAATCCTAGAACCCTAGCACACATAGGCATGTTCATCAAAGGCACTAAGTACATGTTCATTCAAGGAGAGCTTGACTTCTCATTTTAGGAAGGAAAGGATATGGAAGATTTATAATCAAGAAGACCACTTTTACCCTAGTTATTAGTATATACGATGAACCAACGACTCCAAGATTTTGACAACAAAGCTATCTTGTTGTTGCTGTTGCGACAACGACTAACCCTAGCTCCTCATTCTAGGATTCCAAAGATCTCATGTGAAATGATAGGAGGCACCCATTTTTGTGCTTCAATGATGACATCCATTTTCATCCCAAGGTTAATGCAGATTATGGAAGTGATGGCGTGAATTTTTCTCTGAGATGTGATAATTTCAAGGTTTTAGCCTTGGTGGCGGCTCTTGTTTTAGGCCCTCGAATCCAACCTCCCATGGAGGGTGTTGTTATCCTCTTTAGCATGATTACATCTTCATCGTATGGTATTAGATTTATCCTCGTGCAAGAGAAGAAAAAATACACCAAGGTTAGAAAAACAAAAAACAAAAAAGTGAGGTGCTTGCGGCACACTAAACACACTCACACAAAGGAAACATTAAACACTTTTCTTTTTGCCGATGCAACAATAAAAGAGCTGGAAGTTAATGGAAGGAGGGGTCCTTTACTTAAACTCCAAGAAGGTGTCAAGTTTATTTCCATCAATCATGACCTGTTTAGCCCTCGGAAGCATTGCGGGGGGGGGGGGTTGGCGCAACCGATATGTCAATGCCACCCCAACTGAGGAGAAAATTTAGTGGAGCCAATATGGCGGATCAATGACCCAGATTATTTCCAGGGAGTCTTGAGTCAATATCGATTCCCGCTTGTCCACTCGTCAGAGAGAGGTGGGGACCAAGCCCGCTAGACCATGCACTGATTCACCATCTACATCAGCAAGTGAGCATTGTGGTAAAGGGTAAAGGTATTCCCTCTCTGTTTTTCATCCATTCTCCCTCCCAATCACCTATTTCCACTTGTCACCCCCTCATGAGCTCACCTGTCGTCACGTTACCATTTTCTCCCGCCTATAAAAACCCGAACCGTTAGCCATTTAAATTTAAAAGTATTTTTCTGCAGTCGAAGTCCTCCTGTCGCTCAATTGGTCCACGTCGTTGTTCACCTATCAGACAGTCTAGATCTTCCCCAATGTCGTTTGTCCAAAAATTCACCCGGTCAATGAGGTATCCCACATGCCTTCTATTTATAATTTTTATCCTTATGCTCAAAATGAAGAATTTTGCACCTGCAACTCCTAAACTGTGGGAGGATAAACCCTCTTTGAACATTGAGCTGCTCATGCACACAAAATCTCAAATCTATGACTCACCATGCCCCTACAACCTGTCGGACCTCTGGTTCGACATGTTTGACCTCCATTTCAAGGGAGAAGTCCCCTTCAGGGTAGTAGAGTCGTGGTTGTATTACCAAATCACACCATCTTCCTATCATTTTCCAGAGTTCGTTTCATGGCTTGTAGCTTCCTATGTAGAAGATAAAATTTTCTTCATCTCATCTACCAGAGTGAAAATCCTGGAGATAACTCCATAACTTATTCAAAAAGATTTGGTTTGCCCAGTTTCTCCCTAATCTGAAAGATTTACTGTAACTACCCTTTTCTACAACTATAACGCTCTCCCAATCGGGGAACAACATGCTTTCTTGAAAATTATTTTGGCTCCTGGCCACCAATCCTTACCAATTGATGACTCTTTTCCCGTGCCTACATTTACAGAGGAAGTGCAACCCATTGTCATGGTGATTTCAAAGCTATTTTGGGAATATGATGCCACTATTGCTACCAAAGCTTCCATAGGGTTCGAGAGAGTGATGATGCAACCAAGACTTGTTTTTTAGATACCTTCATTCCTTTTTGAATCCATTAAATTATAGTTGCACCATTTTCTTATCACTGCATTCTTTAGATACTACTCCATTGTGTTTTATTTGTTCTTATACACCCATGTGGATGAGTTTGAATACTTGGGCCTCAGTCTCACGGATTCCCACAAGCATAGAAAGTTTGTCTTTGAGAAACCCAATAATGAGGGATTTTCCCAATTTATATCTACATATATGGCTACAACATACAAAATTATTCAAAATGTCTCTCCCCCAAGGATTTTTCCCCAGCAAAAAGAAATCCTCTAGCTCAACCAGGACAATAGGTGGGGACTAGTACTTATTTGAGGATTACACTGAAAGTAGGGTTTATGGGTGTGAGTTTTCTCCTTACTGTTTACCCATCTTTATGCCCATGAGAATATTTTCCCTGGAATTCATCAGGCATAGCCTACATGTGGATCAATTTCATTTGTTCCTGCCAAGAAAGGTTATATGTTCAAATTGGGCAAGCCAATAGGTCCTTTCATTACGAATACCAGACAAGCCTTTCATCCATTTGAATATTTGTTAAAGGAATTGAACTTTGAAATGGGAGACATTTGACATTATGATCCCCATGGCATCATTTCAAAGAAAAGGAAAAATTCCTAATGCCTCAACTTATGATCATGAGTATAGGCCTGAAGTTGAATGGAAGGCTAACTTCGATTCCTAGCCTATTAATACAGAGATGGAGATTGAGACTCCGAACTCAAAGGATAAAAGTCAGAAGAGGAATGTAGATGAGAATGGAGATGTGGAGATGGAAGAAGCTCACTCCATTAAAAGGTCCAAAATCCAAGAAACAATTGATGAAGAGATTAAGACCAGGTTTATTGAGACAAAGCTGGACCAGTCTAACACCCTCCTCTGACATTTACCCAAGCTACCTGGTCCATTGGGTAAACATGTGAAGGGAGGCTACTATGATGTGATTCAATCTCCATGTAAAGTTAAGGAATTGGAGGCTGACAAAGAAAAACCAAGATGACCTTCCACACATGCTACAAAACGTCCAAGAGCCAACCAACCTTTCCAAGTGACCAACCCCTGAGGCAACTTAACTTTTCACTGATCTAAAACCCTAGTCGCTCCATTGAAAATATATGCATGCGACTTTAGGCCTCCAGTCGCTCTCACAACAAGGGAAAGCCAAAAACTATGGACTTTTTTAGCTAGTTATGTGTCATCCACCTTGGATTTTGTGCCACTTTTTCAGGGCCAAGACTCAGGGAATTTCCTAAAACTTCATGAAAACTTCAGGAATGATAAATATCACTGAGATAAAGGTATTAATTAAAAAATTTGATCAATGGATTAACTGGACCCCTACTAGCCATGAAAAACATTTCGGAAAACATGTCACAAATATGCATTCTGTAGGTCACAATAACAAATTTGAGAATAGGGGTCTCATACTAATATGAGAATCGCTAAGAAGCATTGATGTCTTACAAAATTAGCTGAATTATCATATTTGAAGTCATAGATTCATTTTTCAATCATTTACAAATCAAAACATGATGATAGCCATACATCATCACTGTCATAGTTATTGATTAGCAGTTGTCATTGATGTCAACCCAAGCAGCACCAAGGGCTAACCCAATATTGAATGGGAATTTTGACCTACAAAATTAATATATTTTGGGTCAATAATGCTTTTGATGGTTTCTACTTGTCGAGATGTTTCCGTTGATATATGGCACGCCATGTAATTCTTCACGGTTTGAGAGATATTCATGTTTGAATTTTGTACCCCCAGTTAGTGGGCTAAAACCCCATGGGGTTGGGGCATGGGTCATTGAAAAGTCATAATTAATATTTTTTAAGCTCCTAAAATCCCTCCCACGTTCACTTGTTGAAGCCTCTCTCAACTTAAGCATTCATATAAATTGTGATCTTCATTTCCTCCTTATGCAAGGGATTCGGCCATCTCAAACAGGTCATCATGGAATTTTCGCTCTAAATTTTTTTCTACAAAGGTTCAGAAGCTGAAATTTTTATGAGGCGAATCCGAAATCTTGAGGAAGCTGCAGTAAAAATTTTAGATCAAGGTGCAAAACATTTTTGGAGATATGATCTGTGGAAGTCAGGGTTTTTGCAAGCTCCTAAAATTCATCTCAAAGAAGTGACCTTGGTAAATTCGTCATAACTCTCTCTCTGAGTATCATATTGGAATTTTGTAAAAATTAGTGGATAGTGCACATTTTTTACTTTTCACTCTATCAATTTTAGATCCAAATGATGAAACAGTGACACGTTACACGCCATACAAGTGCACTCTACTGAAACAATCCATAATTAGGGCATTGTGAGAGATTGGGTATAACTCTCTCTTGAAGAAACCAAATTGGGTCAGACCTATGGCATCGGAAAGACAACTCAAAGGAATACTATAGGACTGAAAATTAGATATTGAGGATCTGAAATAACAGAGATACACCAGATTCAATATCGAGCTCCTAGAAGGCAAGAAAAAGCTAGATCATGTGTTGTCAAGGATTGCAAAGGACTAGAATTTCTACGACATAAAAGCAAAGCAAGGTGCAGCAGAGGGTAGCATGACAAGAGCAGCAACCAAGGTGCATAACAGTAGTAAGAAGTTCATCATATGAAGTCTTCAAGTGGGCAGCACTGCATACAATCATTATAAAGGTATCATTGTACTTAGTCATTGTAAATACTTTATTGTACAAATTGTACTAGTGTCTATCTGCCAAGGGTTGAAGAGGTAGTGTTGGGAGGTCTTGGATCATCATTAGGTGGTTAAAATGTGTGTTAAAGGTATTCAGCAGGCATTCATTTTTCTTACATCATTCTACTGTAAAGTGACCATTTTCCCTGTACGAGAGTCCATTCTTCTTTATTTCAGGGTGGCACGGTGGGTGCTAGGGTGAGTTGTAGCTCATCGGGGTGTTAGCATCCTGCTAGCTGACTACCGAAGAATCTCGGCGTTGAGTCGTCTAACCAAAGTATTTGAGAAGAATGATTTTCTCTTAGATTCAGGAAGCATGTTTTTATTTTCAATTGGAGTTGAACAGTGAAATTATTAGAAAAGCACAGGTGGTTTTTGTCCTGAGTGGGTTTCCACACTCTGAAACTATGCATTTGTGTTCCTCTGTTTTCGCTATCATTGCCAAACACCGATAATAATTGAAGATTAACTAATGCTCTAATTGAAAGAATACTGATTCACCCCCCCTCTCAGTGTTTCCAACAATAGTGACATACTCATAACCAACATATAAACAATAGAAATACCAAGGATATAACAACCATAAATGCCACATATGAACCAATACAATTTCACATAAAATACCAAGGAGAAGAAACTGTTATTAATGAATGCCAAATCCAACTAGGTTTGGTACTTCCACATGCCACTCGACCATAGATTGGATTAACAAAATATTTCTTTCAGCCAATCACCCCTGTGCCATATTCCAAGCATGAATGTGGCACTCATAACCAAAATCAACCAGGGCTTCTCGAGGCTAAACCACCTCAACCTCATCAATAGAACCAGACTTTACCCTAATCCCCATCAGATCACTAGGCCCTAAACAAGCATGGATGTCACCATATTTCTCCACCTACACCATGAGGAATTTTCATGTCTTCTAGTCTCTAGGCTTTAGCGTATATCCCACCATTCACCAGTCAAGATTCCTAGACATAATCGAGACTCCAACCTCCAGGATTTGCCGTATATCCTGCCAATCATCGGCCAAGGAATCCTAGGCCTAATGGAGGGCACCCACCTCTAGGCTTTACCATATATCCCACCATTCCCCGGTTGAGGATTCCTAGGCCCACCAAGGTAACACAAAATCCAGCTTTACTGCAACCCACAGTCTAGTTCAAGGGTCACTAGGCTAAGGCTTTACCGCAATCCACTGTCTAATTTAGGGATCATTAGGCCATGTGTTATTTCTTTTAGAGACCACCTCACTCAGTTTTGAATCCTCTCGATAATCTAGCTCAACCAAAACATAAGAACCCCATCACACCATGGCTATCCAGAAATATAAAGGGTAGGCTAAAGAGCACTATCACACCTGGAAAAACCCATGCCAATGACAACAAGAGAACCAATAACACACATGCATAACCACACATTCCAAAAATAGAAAGGAAATCATACATGCAACTCGATACCCACAAATAATCCCACTGTAGCCGCTTGATCCTGCTCTTCCTTGCTTGATCTTTTCTTCCTCTTTTCCTTCTTTTCTTTTTTTGATCCAATGTTGAAGTGCTCCAAGAAAAATCTAATTGTCCAAGAGTGAGAGAGGGATAGAATATAGAGAGAGTTCCAAAACTGAATTGACAAAAGTCTATGAATTGATCCTCAGGAGCCTTTTTTTATCAATGAAGCCTAAATTTTCTTCATTTTCCATTATTTTCCTTCATTTTCATCCTCATATTCAACCTGTGACCTTTCACATTCCTTTTCTCCCAAATTCCATTATTTTCATAAATAAATTCCAAATAATGCCTCATGCCTTTCCAAATCCTTTTCCATTTCCTTTTCCAATTTCCTTTAGCCATAATAAACCAAATGAACACTCGTTAGGCTACTTTTCGCACCATTTATATTGGAATACGTGTCCCATGGCCTTGGTATTATATTTTTTCTTTATTAACTTTGCTATATGAGTGACCAGGGTTGTTACATAACCCTCCCCCTTGGGGGAACACCGTCCTCGGTGTTCAATGACACCTATAACCAACAAGACCACTGTAAACAAAAACATACTGCCAATGGATCTTTATGACACAACTCGTTGTAGTATTTACAATGACCACTGTTGAACATGACAAATATACCATTTATTGGAGATTTATAACACAACTCATTACGATATTTATAATAACAATCACATATACTCATGCACATTTACTTCAACTATTAAATAACCATACTGTTTATGGAGTTTTATAAGTCCAACTCGATACAATATTTACCATAATATACACATATACACATATGAACATTTTCTTAGACCAACAAATAAAAGGATACGATGCCCGTATCAACAACAAGGGAATCCAAAGGCTCACATATCCATCATCAAAGTAATACCAAGATTCACCTCCTTCCTAGGAAGTCCAGAATCCACTGCTAAGGTAAAAATTGCATCCAATGTCCAGCGCTACAATTCTGCACTATTTTTCCTCTCATTGAACAATTACCGGCTCATTTTTCCAGGGAACACTCCCAATGTGCATTTGATTCCATCTGGAAATGCTAATTACAAAAAAAAATCCATCCCCGACCTTCCCTTCTCTGCTACACAATCCCTCGGACAATCCAATCATCTCCTTCCATGCAGTCACTCACCTTCCAAGTTCCTCGACCTCCCCTTTCCCAAGAAATCCATCCCTTGGAAATGATTCCTCACATAGGAAATTCAAAAAACCAAGGCATATCCCTGCCTCAAAACCATCATACTGGTCATAGCATGCTCATGGAAATCAATGGACACTATTGGGTACTAGTGTTCAAAAATGGCATCGCTTCTAAAGTGCTTTACCAACATACTGATGCTTGTTCCAATTCCTTTCACTACTGCTTCTAAAATCCTTGCAATCAGTTTCAACCACCCAACCAGGTATGTCCATTCTTTCCTATACCAAGCACATAATTTACATTAGATTCAAATAAATTGAAATAAATTCACTGTAATATTCCCAAATGGGAAAAGCAGGAATATAGTGCAAAATGTTGGAACAATAGTGTTAAACATTATATAAAATAAAGAGGCCAATATGGAGACCTTCTAATCATAATAATAGTATAAAAATATGCATAAGAAATGGGCCATAAGATGTACAATAAGATAGAACCAACCTCCAATGGATAAAACCCTCAAAAGAGGTGTTTCTACTATATATCAAAATTTCAGAAGACTACTACAATGTTGTTTAAAAGGAATTTCTACAGAAAATGAAGATACAACATAACATGGGATGATATATGCCACAAAGGATAGATCTAATGCAGATCTAGGCACTATACAACCTCCAATGAAGAACCGCCAAAGGGTTTTCAGCAAAACACCATGTACAAGATCTAAACCAAAGCCCCAGGGCTGAAGATACACTGCAACACATAGATCTAGAAAGCATGGCTGATATGATATAAGAAATAGTGCAGCCTCCTCCAATAGATCTTCTAGATGAAAGGTTGATCCCCTCACTAGAAAATCTCCTCTCCAAATGGTGTGCCAAAACCACCCTGCAACTCCCCCCTCAAAATAACATAGATCTGGAAAGAAACTGCATTGTAGGGGAAAATAAATATGTGGCCTGATGCCAAGATGTGAAAATATGCACAAGGGCCTTCCTTACTGTTCTCCCAATGGAAAGGAACCCTTCTCCACTGAAAATAAGTACTAACGTCACCCAAAGATGGTCTCCAATGCTTTAACCTGTAAAACAACTCAACCCTCAACAGGATCTACATTGTAGATGTAAGATGAAGTTTTGGCCAAATTCCTGATAGTGGAAGTGAAGTACAAGACTCCTCCAAGAGATTCTTAATGGAAGAGGTGGGGTTCCCAATCAGGAACACCTAGTGCTAAACAACACAACAATCTCAGCTAAACAACTAGAGAAAGCTAAATGTCTAGACATACCATATATTCAGAAATATCATATACCTATACATAATGAATATGGCTACCATCCTCTTCATTTTATAAGATATGAGCTTCCAAAACCTAAGCCCCATTCATTTATGACCCTACTTCCATGCAAGGTGTCCCCATATAAAATTGCGTTGTCCCTCATTGATTGCAACTCCTCCATGACATCGATGTTGATTTGGTTAAAGTTGACCCAGTCAAGATGTTCCAGCCCCTTCTCACGCCTAAGGGTGCTCAATTAAGCTGCCAAGATGTTTTCCTTTTACTTTGGAATTGATTTATTCATTATTAAGGAGACTTATGGACCTCCATTTTCCTCTTATTCATAAAACAAAGCAACAAAAAAAAAATTAATATTCCAACTAGCTCATGGCTAATTGGGAATATTATAGTCCTCCCTTCCCAAATGTTGCTTTTCCTCAAGCAACTGACAAGGTGAGCGTTGTAACTCTTCTTCTCCACCATTAGTGAAACTATCATATGATAAGATTACCTCATAAGCTAAGTGTCTCCCAATCCATTCCTCCATGAAATGCTCCTCAAAAGTTCTCATGTGATGCAAATTATCCATCCCACAAGGAAGCAATAGATCCAATGAAACAAACATGGTTTGCCCAATGTTCTCCCTGAAACATGTAGCATAATGAACATGGAGAATTTCTCTCCCAAAGGGCACATACAATCCTCCCATCCTTCCTCCATTCATTCCCATAAAAAGTATAAGTACATAATCAATGCATGGGATCAAAACTAAGTACATATAAAAAAAAATATGAAAAAATGGAGGTGGTTCATAGTCCCACATGTGGAACCAGTGCCGTAAATCTCCTGACTGCATCAGATAATGATATGGTAAGTGGTTTCCCCACCACTTGATTTCTTCCCAAGTCTTCTCACAATGGGTGAAAATGTGACATATTTTTGGTGCCTTTGGAGTGCACCCATAATGATACAACATCTCCCTATATCCTCCAAGGGAGTGGCCATGTTCATAAATTTTTATGGCCCAAAGTTGGCCATGAAGTTTAGATGGAAGGATGCTCTTCCTTGGAGCAATGGCCTGGATATACATGGTAAAGGAATGCAAGTAATCATCAAATGAAACATTATGTACATAAGCATGTTCCTTACCAAAATTTGTGCTCATACAAATGGAGTGGTCCATAGATAGATCCCCTCTCATTCCAAAAGAGGAAAGAGGTGGCTGTGATAACTCCTTCATTTTAGTTATGTATCTCTTACAACTCCACATGGTTCATGCATCTTTGAAAATGCTGATATAGTTCCTCTTCAAATCATTCCCAAGTGTAGCTCTCCATGACAGTGTTGTAGGCCCACATGGAATAAGTATGGCTAAAAAGGAATTTTTCATGAGCTCTTTGTAGCAACTTCTCCTTCAGCTTGGAGGCTCTAGATAAGAAGAGCCTACCATGGTAATCCATGACTTCATATTGGACTGAATAGCCCTCTTCATGTAGTTGGTCATCAAGTATCATGCATGTAAAAATATCCTTGGAATAATCCACCAAGAGTTGGGATTTCCAATATGGATCATTCTTCCATAGTGATAGCATTGATGATCTATCAAAAAGAAAATATATCAGATGGTTGCTCCTCTCCTTGAAATCTCTCATGCCAAAGGTATATGTTGGAAGGCTGCTATCCTTCCCATGCTTCTCCTCCCACAGCGTAGAATCTAAAATGAGAGTGGGTATGATGATGTTGGGAGAATGTCTCCCTCCTCCTTGAGTCTACCCAAGACTCTCAAAGCTGTATCATGGCCTCCTAATGCTCCCATTCCTCCTGGATCAATGAATGGTGCATCATGATGTGAGACACGTCTCACCAAATCTTGATGAGGTGGCATCCCATGTGGTTTGCCACAATATATGATGTCTCATGGACTAATATCATATGCATAATAGATGGGACTATCATGTCCCTGCTTCCATTGTGCAAATTCAACTCTGTCTCTTGTGTGGAAGTTTTATGATAGTTGGGTACCACTCTTAATGATGCAAGAGTCCCACTAATTGGAGCAATTTCTCCATCCTCACCTCCTGGTGGTGGTGGATCATCTTTTGCTATTCCAGTGTCATGACCCCTCTCTTGTTCTTCTTCTTCTTCCTCCTCATCATCTGAGAAGACCTCCATGTAGTGTGCCTTTCCTGCTACACATTTATGTCCAGGTGCCCATGATTCTTGGCATGTGAAGCAAAGCTTCCTTCTCCTCAAAGCTCTTCGGACATCATCATCAAGAGGTTTTTTTATTTTGGCTCTCCTTGGAAAGAGGAGCCTTCTCATATTTTCCCTTTAATGGAAAATAGGGCTTGTGCTGAAATGTTGCCTTTGCTTTTGGAAAGCCATCTTGAAGATCTCTAGCCCTTTCAATGGAATCTTGAAGGGTAGTGGGCTTGGTAGAATTATTAACCCATGAAGAGGTTCATCTAACCCATCAATGAACATTTAGACCCTTCTTACTGCAAATAAATCAGGAATCATAACATAAAGTTTCAAAAACTCAGAAATATAATTTTCTAGATTACCTGATTGTTTAAGCTTTGTAAGCCCCATGAATGGTGCTTCAAGATATCTTATGTCAAACCTCTCCACCAACCTCCTTGTGAACTCTGAATATGCAGTCACATTGGCATGACCCAATGTAGGCAAGCCATGGAACCACCAATCATGTGCTTCACCATCAATGTGCAACACTACTATCTTAATGGCCTCCATCTCCTGGGTACTTTGTTCAGCTGGAAGTAGATGTCAAGCTTCTCTACCCATGATTTGGTAGTCCATTTATATGACCCATCAAAGTTGGGTAAGAAAAATATGCCCATAGTGCGGTGTAGATCATGATTATGAATGAATCCTCCACCTCTATTGTGATGCCTGGGTCTCCTATTGTCCTTGATTTGAAAAAATTCTTGAAAACTCAAGTGGTCCTTGAATCTTTGAGTTTGAGACTCATACTACATGAAATAGTCTTCAAGGGATTATTTTTCTTGAAACCCTTCATTTCCCACTACCAAAAATGTAGGCATTGTAGAGCGTCGGGAAACTTGTTGTTGCTGCATTGGTTGATCACTCCAGTGATGAGAATGCCAGAGCCTTCATCATGTTGAAATCATTTAGGGGATTCCTTGTATCTATCCATTCTCGTCTCCTTTATTTCTATAGCAATGTCTTGCATAACTTTGAGAAGAATCTTAGGAAACTCCTTCTCTTCATCTTCTCCTCTAGATAAAGGGGTTTTTCCCTTGTCTTCTTTTTCATTTGTATAATCAAACTTCAGGTGTCTTCTTATTTGATACCTCTTCTCTATATCAGTAATATGATATCCTTCTTCATATGACATATTGGCTTTTCAAGATGCACAAGATGTGCCAAGATTATGCTCTGATACCACTGTAATATTCCCAAATGGGAAAAGAAGGAATATAGTGAAAAATGTTGGAACAATAGCGTTAAAAATTATATAAAAGCAAGAGGCCAATATGGAGACCTTCTAATCATAATAACAGTAGCAAAATATGCATAAGAAATGGGCCATAAGATGTAAAATAAGATAGAATAAGCCTCCAATGGATAAAACCCTAAAAATGGTGTTGCTACTATATATCAAAATACCGAAAGACTACTACAACGTTGTTTAAAAGGCACTGCCACAAAAAATGAATATATAACATAAAATGGGCTGAGATATGCCACAAAGGATATATCTAACAGATCTAGGTACTATACAACATCCAATGAAGAACCCCCAAAGGGTTTTTAGCAAAACACCATGTACAAGATCTGAACCAAAGCCCTAGGGCTGAAGATTCACTGCAACATATAAATCTGGAAAGTGTGGCTGATCTGATATAAGAAATAGTGCAAACTCCTCCAATAGATCTCCTAGATGAAAGGCTGATCCCCTCACTAGAAAATCTCCTCTCCAAACGGTGTGCCAAAACCACCCTACAACTCCTCCCTCAAAATAACACAGATCCGGAAATAAACTACGCTGGAGGGGAAAATAAATATGTGGCCTGATGCCAAGATGTGAAAATATGCACAAGGGCCTTCCTTACTGTCCTCCCAATGGAAACGAACCCTTCTCCATTGAAAATAAGTACTGAAGTGACCCAAAGATGGTCTCCACTGCTGCAACCTGCAAAAGAACTCCACCCTCAACTGGATCTGCGTTGTAGAAGTAAGATGAAGCTTTGGCCAAATTCCTGATAGTCAAAATGAAGTACAAGACTCCTCCAAGAGCTTCTCAATGGAAGAGGTGCGGTTCTCGATCAGGAACACCTAGTGCTAAACAACACAACACTCTTAGCTAAACAGCTAAAGAAAGCTATATGTCTAAACAAACCATATATTTAGAAATATCATATACAAATACATAATGAATATGGTTGCCATCCTCTTCCTTTTATAAGATATGAGTTTCCAAACCCTAAGCCCCATTCATTTATGACCCTACTTCCGTGCAAGGTGTCTCCATATAAAATTGTGTTGTCCCTCATTGATTGCCACTCCTCCATGACAACGATGTTGATTTGGTCAAAGTTGACCCAGTCAAGATGTTCGAGCCCCTTCTCACACCTAAGGGTGCTCAATTAGGCCGCTAAGATGTTTTCCTTTTACATTGGCATTGATTTATTCATTATTAAGGAGACTTATGGTCCTCCATTTTCCTCTTATTCAAAAAAAAAATCACCAAAACAAAAAGTAATTTTCCAACTAGCTCATGGCTAATTGGGAATATTATAGTCCTCCCTTCCCAAATGTTGCTTGTAATCAAGCAACTGACAAGGTGAGTTCTGCAACTCTTCTTCTCCACCATTGGTGACACTATCATCTGATAAGCTTCCCTCATAAGCTAAGTGTCTCCCAATCCATTCCTCCATGAAATTCTCCTCAAAAGTTCTCATGTGATGCAAATTATCCATCCCACAAGGAAGCAATAGATCCAATGAAACAAACATGGTTTTCCCAATGTTCTCCCTGAAACATGTAGCATAATGAAAATGGATAATTTCTCTCCCAAAGGGCACATACAATCCTCCCATCATTCCCATAAAAAGTATAGGTACATTATCAATGTATGGGATCAAAACTAAGTACATATAAACATAAATATGCAAAAATGGGGTGGGTCATAGTCCCACATGTGGAACCAGCGTAGTAAATCTCCTGACTGCATCATATAATGATATGGTAAGTGGTTTTCCCACCACTTACTTGCTTCCCAAGTCTTCTCACAATGGCTGAAAATGTGAGATATGTTTGGTGCCTTTGGAGTGCACCCACAATGATACAACATCTCCCTATATCCTCCAAGGGAGTGGCCATGTTAAAAAATGTTTATGGCCCAAAGTTGGCCATGAAGTTTATATGGGATAATGCTCTTCCTTGGAGCAATGGCCTGCATATACATGGTAAAGGAATGCAAGTAATCATCAAATGAAACATTATGTACATAAGCATGTTCCTTACCAAAATTTGTGCTCATACAAATGGAGTGGTCCATAGATAGATCCCCTCTCATTCCAAAAGAGGAAAGAGGTGGCTGTGATAACTCCTTCATTGGGTTATTTCTCTCTTCCAACTCCACATGGTTCATGCATCTTTGAAAATACTAATATAGTTCCTCTTCAAAGCCTTCCCAAGTGTAGCTCTCCATGATAGTGTTGTAGGCCCTCATGGAATAAGTATGGCTAAAAAAGAATTCTTCATGAGCTCTTTGTAGCAACTTCTCCTTGATCTTGGAGGCTCTAGATAATAATATCCTACCATGATAATAGATGACTTCATATTGGACTAAATAGCCCTATTCATGTAGCTGGTCATCAAGTATCATGCATGTAAAATAATCCTTGGAATAATAATTCAACAGTTGGGATTTCCAATATGGATAAATCTTCCATAGTGACAGTGCTAATGATCTATCACAAAGAAAATTTGTCATATGGTTGCTCTTCTCCTTGAAATCTCTCATGACAAAGGTATATGTTGGAATGTTTCTATCCTTCCCATGATTCTCCTCCCATAATGCATAATCTGAAATGAGAGTGGTTAATGATGATGTTGGGAGAATGTCTCCCTCCTACTTGAGTCTACCCAAGAATCTCAGCGTTGTATCATGGCCTTCTAATGCTCTCATTCCTCCTAGATCAATGAATGGTGCATCATGATGTGATACATGTCTCACCAAATCTGGATCAGGTGGCCTCCCAGGTGGTTTGCCACAAGATAGTGATGTCTCATGTACCAATCTCATATGCATAATAGATGGGACTATCATGTCCATGTTTCCACTATGAAAATTCAACTTCGTTTCTTGTGTGGAAGTTTTATGATATTTCAGTACCACTCTTAATGATGCAAGTGTCCCTCTAATTGGATAAATTTCTCCATCCTGACCTCCTAGTGGTGGTGGATCATCTCCTGCTATTCTAGCACTGTGAACCCTCTCTTGTTCTTCTTCTTCTTCCTCCTCATCATCTGAGAAGACCTCTATGTAGTGTGCCTTTCCTGCTGCACATTTATGTCTGGGTACCCATGATTCTTGGAATGTGAAGCAAAGCTTCCTTCTCCTCAAATCTCTTATGAAATCATCATCAAGAGGATTTTTATTTTGGCTCTCCTTTGAAAGAGGAGCCTTCTCATCTTTTCCATTTGATGGAAAAGAGGGCTTGTGCTGAAATGTTGCCTTTGCTTTTGGCAAGCCATCTTGAAGATCTCTAGCCCTTTCAATGATATTTTGAAGGGTAGTGGGCTTGGTAGACTTAAACAACCCATGAAGAGGTTCATCTAACCCATTAATGAACATGTAGAACCTTCTTGCTGCAGATAAATTAGGAACCATAACAAAAAGTTTCAAAAACTCAGAAATATAAGTTTCTGGATTACCAGATTGTTTAAGCTTTGCAAGCCCCATGAATGGTGCTTCAGGATCTCTTCTGTCAAACCTCTCCACCAACCTCTTTGTGAACTCTGAATATGTAGTCACATTGGCATGACCCAATGTAGATAAGCCATGGAACCACCAATCATGTGCTTCACCCTTAAGGTGCAGCGCTGCTATCTTAATGGCCTCCATCTCCAATACTTTGTTCAGCTGGAATTAGATGTCAAGCTTCTCTAACCATGATTTGGTAGTGCATTTAGATGACCCATCAAAGTTGGGTAAGAAAAATCTTCCCATAGTGCAGTGTAGATCATGATTATGAATGAATCCTCCACCTCTATTGTGATGCCTGGGTCTCCTATTTTCCTTGATTTGACAAAATTATTGAAAAATCAAGTGGTCCTTGAATCTATGAGTTTGAGACTCATAATCCATGAAATAGCCTTCAAGGGATTCTTTTTCTTGAAACCCTTCATTTCCCACTGCCAAGAATGTAGCCATTGTAGAGCGTTGGGAAACTTGTTGCTGCTGCACTGGTTGATCACTCCAGTGATGAGAAATGCTGGAGCCTTCACCATGTTGAAATCCTTTAGGGGATTCCTTGTATATATCCATTCTCATCTCCTTTATTTCTCTAGAAATTTCTTCCATAGCTTTGAGAAGAATCTTAGGAAACTCCTTCTCTTCATCTTCTCCTCCAGATAAAGGGGTTTTACCCTTGTCTTCTTTGTAATTTGTATAATCAAACTTCCGGTGTCTTCTTATTTGATACCTCTTCTCTCTATTAGTAAGAGGATCTCCTTATTCAGATGACATATTGGCTTTTCAAGATGCATAGGGCGTGCCAAGATTATGCTATGATACCACTGTAATATTCCCAAATGGGAAAAGAAGGAATATAGTGAAAAATGCTGGAACAATAGTGTTAAACATTATAAAAAGAAAGAGGCCAATATGGAGACCTTATAATCATAATAAAAGCAGAAAAATATGCATAATAAATGGGCCATAAGATGTACAATAATATATAACAAGCCTTTAATTGATAAAACCCTCAAAAGAGGTGCTGCTACTATATGTCAAAATGCCGAAAGACTACTATTGCTTGTTTGAAAGGAAATGCTACAAAAAATGAAGATACAACATAACATGGGTTGATATATGCCACAAAGGATAGATCTAATACATATCTAGGCACTATACAACCTCCAATGAAGAACCCCCAAAGGGTTTTCAACAAAACACCATGTACAAGATCTCAACCAAAGCCATAGGGTTGAAGATTCACTGCAACATATAGATCTGGAAAGTGTGGCTGATCTGATATAAGAAATAGTGTAGCCTCCTCCAATAGATCTCCTAGATAAAAGGTTAATCCCCTCACTAGAAAATCTCCTCTCCAAATGGTGTGCCAAAAACACCCTGCAACTCCTCCCTCAAAATAACACAGATCTGGAAAGAAACTGTGTTTTAGGGGCAAATAAATATGTGGCCTGATGCCAAGATGTGAAAATACGCACAAGGGCCTTCCTTATTGTTCTCCCAATGGAAAGGAACCCTTCTCCACTGTAAATAAGTACTAACGTGACCCAAATATGGTCTCCACTGCTGCAACCTGCAAAACAACTCAACCCTCAATAGGATCTGCGCTGTAGATGTAAGATTAAGTTTTGGCCAAATTCCTGATAGTGGAAGTGAAGTACAAGACTCCTCCAAGAGCTTCTTAATGGAATAGGTGGGGTTCCCAATCAGGAAAACCCAGTGCTAAACAACACAACAATCTCAGCTAAACAGCTAGAGAAAGCTATATGTCTAAACAGATCATATATTTAGAAATATCATATACCAATACATAATGAATATGGTTGCCATCCTCTTCATTTTATAAGATATGAGCTTCCAAAACCTAAGCCCCATTCATTTATGACCCTACTTCCATGCAAGGTGTCTCCATATAAACTTGCATTGTCCCTCATTGATTGCCACTCCTCCATGACATCAATGTTGATTTGGTCAAAATTGACCCAGTCAAGATGTTCCAACCCCTTCTCATGCCTAAGGGTGCTCAATTAAGCTGCCAATATTTTTTCCTTTTACATTGGCATTGATTTATTCATTATTAAGGAGACTTATGGATCTCCATTGTCCTCTTATTCATAAAACAAAGCAACAAAACAAAAATTAATATTCCAACTAGCTCATGGCTAATTGGGAATATTACATTCACATCATACCTCATCGGTAGCTCGTCAATAAGGTACTCTTGCCATTTTAGTTACTTCTGGTCATAACAAGTCAAACTAGCTATATGATCAAATCATCATGTATAAACATATCACATCTAGTGAGCTCAAAACACAACCATCATAGATCAAAATCATGAATCGCATGCCATCATCATAAACTAGAATCATACATCACATGCACAATAAGTCTGAAATAAAACAATGATACTTATCCATTTATTCTACCTTTATCCATTTTCCTTTCCGTACACACACAGGATCAATTGCCACACCCGACAAGCACCCAATGCCTTCTCTTCAAAAATATACAGATACACATACACATAGTGTACATCATACACATACCACAACACACGACATATGATATCATACAATACATGCACCTACACCTGACATATAACACATACACCTACACCCGACGTACAACACAACACATACACTTGCACCTAGTGTATGACTCAACATATACGCATGCACCCATTGTACGACACAACACATACACCTACATCCAATGCATAATAGAACTCAATACATACACCTACAACTGGTGTACAACACAAAAAAATACATACATATTTACCTGGTGTACAAAAAAACTCAATACATACACCTACATCCAGTGTACAGCACAACATAATACATACACCTACATCTGGTGTAAAAAAAAACTCAATACATACACCTGCATTCGATGTACAACATAATACATATACATACACATAGTACAACACAACGAATACACATGTCATGATACCATTACTACGCAATGCACATATACAAGACCAAACATACACAAAACAACATGTACAACATGCACATAATACCACATGTGCACAACATAGGCTGTACGACATGCACACAATACCACATGTACATGGCACCACCTGCACACCATGTACACAAAACCACATGCACTACATGTACACAACACAATCTATACACAACACCCCATGCACAACATGTACACGATACCACATACACATAGCACCACATGTACAATCATACACACAACAACACATGTACATAGCACCATATGTACAACATGCACACCACACCATATGTACACAACACCACATATGTAACATGCGCAAAGCACCGTATGTACACAACACCATATATCCAACATGCACACAACACCATATGTACACAACACCACATATCCAACATACATACAACATTTTCTGTACATAATAATGCATAGAAAACATGTACACTACACCATCCATATATAAAATTACATAAAAAACATGTATTCAACACCATATATACACAATATCACATGCACACAACATCACATGTACAATACGTACAACATATATACGACATTAGTATTGCACATCCATAAACCGCACACTAACACTGCTTCTATTATGATTATGTACCCCTCAACATTACCTATACATAACATAAACATAGTCATAGTACAAGCATATAATATCAATTCATATCCACATGATATTGACCTTGTAGATATGTCAGGGTTACTCTTCCCACTTGATTCCTCATAAACTAGGAACTTCTTCATGCCATTCACCTACATAAGTAATCATTCCTTCACAAGAATGATTCTTGATGACCTTGTCAGACAACAACATACATACATACATATATACATCTAAACATTAACATAAAACAATCATGATCCCTGAAGACCCTGTCAGACAACGACATACATACATACATAGTCATTAATGTAATCATGATCACAACATAATTACTAGATATCATAAGGTCTAGGTTAAGAGAACTCCCTTTATCCATGCAACACATCCAAAACATCGAGAACACAAGTTCCCAACATATTTAAGGCATATTTTACCTTAAGCTCATTTAATTTACCTTTCATGCTACTTTTCTCATGAATGTTTCTCCATCATCCATTTACACCAATGGACCCAACCAATCCAATCGATGGTCATACTCTTACCTTCAACTGCCCTTACTCATGCACGAAGCTTCATAGAGGTCTTACATTACCTGGTAAGTTTCATTCTTCTCTCCCTGAGCTATATTAATTTCCTCTTTCCTAACCAATTCCCAATACTCTCAAAACATAAAAGGCAAGAACAAGAAATACACAAGAATAAGACCATGAAAAACCAAAAGCAATATGACGCTGCAACAAAGTGCATGATCATGCACTAGACAAAATCAAGGTTGCAAATCAAGCACAAAAAAATCACAAAAGACCGAAAGAATAAAACTAGAAATAAGCACCTTAAATCAATCCCCATGGCTCCCCAATGCCTCCAAGGGAAAAATCAACTCGAGCCTTCTTCAAGATTTCATGGCAGTCTCTTTTCCATGCAATTCCTGTATCATATTGCCATAAACACATAAATATCAGTGTATAAACAAATATAACAATATATTGGTTATCCTACCTTGTTGTGCCTAGCGCACTGCCTTGTAACTGAGCACGTAAACCTCTCAAGGAACTCAATTCCCTTGATGGACCTAGTTTTAACTAGAAACTAGATAATATACCTATCAAATACCTGTTCATGAATATAACTTATATCCACATAATGTCAGCCAAAATCAAGGTTAAGAATACTTCCTGTATGCAAATAACTCATTCGTTTGGAATTATGGTTTTCAAGAATATCCAAAGGAATTATTATCCAATTCATTTATTTTACCATTTACCTTGCTACAATTGAGTCTTTATTATGTTCTATCACATCACCCAATTGTTAGTTATATAAACATATAAACTGTTACCTAGTCACATTAATTCCAAACATGTTTCTGACAACTATTCACACATGTCACCAACATATTCCAAAGATCAAGGCATTCTATCTATCAATTTGAAATCAACCTTTACCAATAATAACAAACATATCATAATCAACTAACATTCACTAGCCATAATAATACAACTAACATCTACTTACACTCAAGTACATAACAACTATTCTCAACACATATGTGTTAGTGCAACCACCTCAAAAAAATGTCATTCCTTCATGTAATCTTATAGATAAAAACTCAAACAACAGATAGATGACATAATAGACACCAAAAACTCAAACACCAAATAGACGACATAATCAAACATTCAAGCACGGTTAAGTAGACAACATAAGTAAACTCATACCTTAATGTATCTTGAGGGAGGTTATCTTGTCTACACAATCAATCTATATTAGCATGATATAACTTCACAACATATCAAATCAAACATAAATAAGGAATTTTGCTCATAACAATAAATATCTATAATTTTCACATCATAAGCTCATAAAAAATTGTCATTCATCCATAACAATCACATATGAACAATCAGTTTAGATTAGTATGACATAATATCACAATATATTAGCTCATACCTGATTTTCATAACCATAATAATCTGCACAGGTCAATCCAAATTAGCACAAAACATAATAACATCATGATATTAAATGCAATGACCATAACCATCATGCATATGAACACAATGCATATAACAACAAGTTACTATCCTTCATGACTAACCGACACATGTACATATGACTACACCGATAAACTAGCATTTATCACACATTTAACCACAACAGAAATAGAATTACAAGCATATAAGTAACCCTAATGATTATAAAAACCATTAACTACATACATGCATACTAAACATACAAACCTATATGACGATCTGATCTCACCCTGAAGTCTAGAGGTGCAACCTCATTCTGATGATTTGCATCTCCTACTCTATCTCAACCAACATATCAACATCATAGCATACCAACAACATCATGATGACCTAAAATTCCTACAATGACCTCATTCATGAAAAACATGCCCATAATAATGCATGCATAAAAACATATAGATACTTACATGCATAAAAAATGCACATACAACTGACATGAATTCATGACAAACACATCCCAACGACAACACCATCGAATTTAACATGGCGAAAAAACCACAACAATGACCCCCACCATGCATACACAACAAGAAAATAGACCACAAGAATAAAGAACACATATGCAACTGACATGTATCCATGACAGGCACATTTCGCCCATCCAGTCCAAGTGTTGAACCATGCTCTGATACCACTCTATAAAACCTTCCTCCCACATTTACCTAAGCTACCCAATCCACCATGTGACGAGAGGATACTATGATGTGATTCAACTCCCCATGTATATTTAAGGAAGTGGAATTGACAAAGCAAAACCAAACTAACCTTCCACACATGCTACATAACTCCAAGAGCCAACCAACCTTTTCAGGTGACCAACCCCTGAGGAAACTTAAATTTTCATTGATCTAAAACCCAATCACTCCCTTGAAAATCTATACATGCGAATTTAGGCCTCTAGTCGCTCTCACAACAAGGGAAAGCCAACAAATGTGTATTTTTTCAACTATTTTTGTGCAACAACCTTGGATTTTATGCCACTTTTTTCAGGGCCAAGACTCTGGCCATTGCTAAGAACTTCATGAAAAAATCAAGAGTTATAAATAACAATGATATAGAGGTACTAATGCAAACATTTTATCAATGAATTGACTAGACCCCTACTAGCCATGACAAGCATTTCATCAAACATGTCACAAACATGCATTTTATAGGTCATAATAAGAGATCTGAGCATAGGGGTCTCATACTTATCTGAGAATCAATAAGAAGCACTGATTCCTTATCACATTAGCTTCAATATCATCTATGGGGTCATATATTTATTTTTCAATCATTTACAAATCAAAACATGATGATATCCATACATCATCACTGCCATAAATCATACTCATAACCAACATATAAACAACATAAATATCAGGGATACAATAACCATAAATGCCACATATGAACTAGTACAATTGCACATAAAGTAACAAGGAGAAGAACCTATTATTAATGAATGCAAAAGCCAATAAGGTTTGGTACTTCCACGTACCACCTGACCATATTGGATGAACCAAATATTTGTTTCAATGAATCAACCCCATGCCATATTCCAAACATGAATGTGGGAATCATAACAAAAAACAACGAGGGCTTCCTGAGGCTAAACCACCTCACCCTCATCAATAGAACCAAGCTTTACCACAATCCCTACCGGATCACTAGGCCCTAAATAAGCATGGATGCCACTAGATTTCTCCACCTACATCATGAGGAATTTTCCTGTCTCCGAGTCTCTAGGATTTACTATATATCCCGAAATTCACTAATCAATATTCCTGGGAATAATTGAGACTCCACACTACAGGATTTACCATATATCATTCCAATCACCGACCAAGGATTCCTAGGCCCGATGGAGGATACCCACCTCTATGATTTAATGTATATCTGGTTAGTGTCTAGAAGTTTCAGTGATCAAATGTACTCTTTCATGCTTATTTTTAGAGTCCTTGGTCAAAATTTTCAAATTTTCAAATAAATTTGACATGCCTTTCTTTTGTCAAATGAGTCTTGAGTCAGTGTCTAGGTATTCTTACTACTCCCTCCATTTTCAAGATCATAAAATTCCATCATGGTTATGCCATTACTCCTTGTGATAGGGCATCAAAAGAGTGTCTTGGTCATCATTCTGGTCATCAAATTATAATCATGCATACTGAAAAGGTTCTAAGTTCCAAATCATGGTTTCACGTATGCATTTGGTGTCATCATTGGGACAGGTCATAATAAGTCCTGTAGGGAGTCATGCCATCACCTTAGTCACCACCATGGGAGTTATTAATTAGGGAAAAATCGTTCAAAAATATTCCAAAGGTACGTTTACCCTTCATGGAGATGTAACCTTGCCAAATAAAGTTATAAAGCTGCAGTACACTACCTCATCACATCATTTCTCAAAAAGGACACGCGATGTCATGATATTATCAAAATAAAAAGTCAAATTTCAAGCTAAAAAATGACCATCCAAATCATTCATACACATCATTCCATTTTCATAGAGCTCTCATCCTCCATTGAGCCTCATCTCAACCTTCAGAGCCTTCCTCTTTCCATCATCAAGCCCTAACTAGCTAGCACATTGCGTTTCTTCCTAAGCATGTTGTGTTTCTGGTTTTTGGAGGCTAAAAGAGAAAAAAAAAGGTTTAAAAATAATTATAAAGGTTCAAGAAACTTTCAAAAAGTAATTATAGCTTCTCATCAACTCTCATACAATCATTTCTTTCAACAAATGGTGAAATCCCTCTTTTATGGTTTTCACTTCGTTTTTGGCTTTATTTGGTGTTTGGTTTGTTTCAGTGACAAAAATCCTAGTACTTGTACCCTATCACCTTCCTACACACTTCATACAACTCCCCAAAACATTTCCCACACTCATCTCCATCATTTATTTCATTTTCCCCTAAAACCCTAGCCAACGCTGGATTTTTTGTAGAGATTCCAGGTTAGGACTGTGTTTTAGCCTTTTTCCCTTCTTTAACTTATCCATTTCAAGGAATTACACTTGCACTTTATTTCCTAAAACACTTCCATATCTCCCCTATTTTTTTCATATTTTTCCCTAACTCCTATCCCCTCCATTTCCCTCCCTAAACTTGCTGCCCCATTTTACCATGTTTTCCTAGATTCCACCCTTTCCTTCCTTCCCATCAAGATAGGGTTTATTTTTTAAAACAAACACCATGGATAATGAAAATAAAAAGTACAAAAAAGGAGGGAAATTTTCCAGGTTTGAGCCAACTCAGACCCATGGCATCATTTTCATAGTTTTTTGATAATTTGCTAGGGTTTAACATTGCACATAGGGGCAATCCTACTTCAAATTTACTTTCTGAAGAAATGAAGATGAATTTGAAAAAAGTGAAAGTTTTCTGTCAATAATATACCAAATAAAAAAAACCTCCTTCATTTTATGCAGAGGTGTTAGGAATTGAGATAAATGCCCAAAATACAGTTGCTCCAAGTCATTTTTTGCACTTTTGGACAAGTTGTCTTCAAGTCAATTTTTCAGGGGTTTGGAGCAAGGGTTTGCAGTGATTGATGACTCCATTGTGTAGAAGACATCCTAATATTTCCAACCATACCACTTGTAGCCCAAAAATTCTATGTTAAGGCCTCCAAACTCCCTCTCAAAGACCACACTATGCTTCTGTTGAGAGCACGCTACGCTTCTGTAATTTTTAGTGACCAACTTAAAACTTGGATGCTGAACAAATGAGAAAATATTTTTGAAAAATGGAGGAGGTTTTTGTTCATAACGTACCAAAGAACAAAAACCTCTCTCAATTTTACAAAACACGTTATTTTAATAGATATATTGCTCCACCTTTGAGCCCTATGTTTGCAGAAATTTCTGGAAACTTTTGAAACTTTTGAGAAATTTTGGAAATTTCGGTTGTATAGATGCGTAGCATGGTCACACTATGATTTTTATCAGAGGGTCCAATGGAGGTCTTATTTACATGTTTGGATTTATTTTTAGGAGTACATTCCAAATATGAATTTTATTTATTTTGAGGAGTACATTCCAAATATGCCTTTGAGGAGTACATTCCAAAAAACACGTTAATTTTCATGCTTCTGCCACTACTTTTCAGTGCACGTTATGCTTCTGGTGTAGTCTTGGAAAAAATGAGGTTTTAATGGTATTACAGGTGGTATTTGGAAAATTTTAAGGTTTTATTGGATAGAGGACATCCATGGCTACCTTTCCCAATCTTCAGGTCGTCAAGAAGTTGCCTAAAAGCAACTTCAAAATGCCCTCCAAGTGCACACTATGTTTATGTCAAAACACACTATGCTTCTGACAAGCACGCTACGCTTCTATGTAGGAGGATTTCTGGATAGGTGTCAGTAAAAAATGGTCAAATATTCGAGGTAACAACTATCTCATGAGATGTTTTATGCTTAATTAATAATGTTTATGCTCCTCATTGTTGATGAATCTTGCAATTAATCAAGGAGACAAAGACTCCTACTTGTTAGCTAAATTAGGGGAGATTGTTTCTAACTTCCATAAAAAATAGGTAATGACTCATTAGCTGCATTAATGAAGTGTTTTGGATAAGGTTTTGACCCATTGAGGTGGAATCTCCTCTATTTTATATATTTACTCCAAATCAAGTCTTTTTAGAGGTTGGATAGTTGATATTGCAGTGTGGAGCTTATTTACATATTTTAACAATGAAATCAAAGACATGTTGCAGCTATAATTTTGGGGCTCCAGTGGTATGCTTATTAGGATTGTTTTTTCTCAGTAGAACCATAAAATTGAATTTTTATTCTTTCTTTCCATCACATTTATGCTTCTATATGATGATCTTATGAGTCTATAAGAAGAATTATTATTTTTGTGATTTGTTTTGTAAGATTTTCTTAAATTTGTTCTACTTCCTCTGATGAATGAACTCATGTTATATGCTCATTATAATTCTCTCTTTTTCAAACCCTATATAAAAATAAAAATCTAAGTGTGTTTATAAGTATATCTACCTGTCCTCATCTTCATATTTGCAACTGTTCATTTGAAATATGACCTTAAAAACGTAGACCTAGTTCCTAGACTAACACTTCCTATCCATCAAAATTCAAAACAAAACCCTAATCAAAATCATTGAGCTTATATATAGTCTAAGATATTTTCCTTTCCAATCACCTCATTAACTGTGAAATTAACATTGAGCGAGCCCTCTCTAGTTTATTAGGGCTAGCTACCAAATCTAAAGATTGGTTTGAGGTTACCTCCTTCGGTATCCTTTCTCAACTTTGGGAAACAGAGGGAGTGATAACATATCCCACCATTCACTGGTCGAAGATTCCTAGGCCCACTGAGGTAACACAAAATAAAAATTTACCTCAACCCATAGTTCGGTTCAGGGATCACTAGACCAATTATTTACCGCAATCCACAGTTAGATTTAGGGATCACTAGGCCATGTGTTAATTCTTTTAGATACCACCCCACTTAGTTTCAAATCCACTTGAAAATCCAACTCAACCAAAGCATGATAACCCCATCACACCATGGCTATCCGAAAATGGAAAATATAGACTGAAGAACACTGTCACACCTGGAAAAACCCATGCCAATGACAACAAGAGAACCATGAACACACATGCATAACCATGCATGCCAAAACTATCAAGGAAATCATACATGAAACTTGATACCTACAAATAATCTTGCTGTAGCTGCTTGATCCTACTCTTTCTTGCTTGATATTTTCTCCCTCTTTTCCTTCTTTTCTTTTCTTGATCCAATGTTGAAGTGCTCCAAGAAAACTATAAGTTTCCTAGAGTGAGAGAGAGAGAGAATAGAGAGAGATCTCCAAAAATGAAATGACAAAAGAATCTGAACTGATCCTTAGAAGCCTTTTTATCATTAAGGCCTCTATTTTCTTCATTTTCCACGTCACATGCAACTTGTGACCTTTCACCTTCATTTTCTCCTAATTTTCATTATTTTCATAATTAAATGCCAAATAACACCTCATGCCTTTCCAAAGCATTTTCCATTGCCTTTTCCAATTTCCTTTAGCCATAATAAGCCAAATGAACACTCGCTAGGATGTTTCCCCCACCATTCAACTTAGAATACGTGTCCCATGACCTTGGCCTTATATTTTTTCCTTTAGTAACGTTGTTACATGAGTATTTTACCAGGTATTTTACAACCAATCAGGCTTATAGGTGAACTTAGAAGACCTGGTTCGATATTCTTCCTCTTCATCAACAAAGGTAACACTTATGAATTTTGCTGGGATCCAAAAAAAAAACATTATCTGGTTGGGATTTAGAGAAGGGAATAGAAGAAAGTAACAAGAATATCAGAGAGGAGATGCAACAACAACTAGCATCACATTCAGTTTCCTTACTAGACCCGACTTCTGGCTGCCATGGACCCGAAGAGAAACCAAATGAAGTTTTCATTACATCATCCCTCAACATAATCCCTTCCATCAGGCTCACAGCTTAGGAATGTGGATATATATTTGGACATGACTAGTGTCCCTATGCTAGAAAAGATCAAATTTAACAGAAAAGTGGGAGAAATGATTTATAGTGAATTGAGTCAGAATTCCATGACAATCAACAAAACTAAGAAGTTACTAGAGAAGGTTGCCACAAATATAAAGCAAGAGAGATCTAATTCTATATATTTTCATTTACATAATGAGAACTTCGAATAAATGATTTTCAAGCTAGAAGTGAACCCTTAAGACAAAGCATTGTTAGAGACTCTTATTTGTTGGGTATGGAGCCTGATTATCTTTTTTATTTTGTATCACAATGTTGGACCCCTGTACCTTAATGGGGCGGCAACGCCACCTATAATTAAATGCTGCCTAGGGGGCCCAGGGGGGTGGCTGTGACTTTATGGAGCCCCCCCTAGCAGGGAGTTTCAGGGGAAATGCCCCCGAAGCTAAAAACGGATGTAAAATTTCCTTGTAAAAGTATAGTAATTTCTAGTCAATCTGGGCCGTTCATTAGGCGGATGATCTGATGGTAGAAGTTATGTTTAGTTTAGGGTTTTTTTCCCTAGAAGGCTACCCCTTGCTTTGTATGAGGGTTTTTATTGTAGCTGTGTATTGTATGTGTATTCTCAGAGCGAGAAACAGATAGGGAGACTGTGAGAGAGAACAGAGGATATTACAATGGATCTGTTGTAGGTTGTGTCTCTTCATTTTGCTGGATAATAGAAAGGAAGGACTGGCTGTTCGGGATGGACATAGCCCAAACTGGGTGAACCATGTGTTAGCCCCCCTATGAAATTCTTGGCAAGAAAGCTGGGGGCTAGATTGTTATGGAGCCTTCAAGGAACGCCTCTCCCCTGAAAACTCATCCTCCTTGAAGTCTCTCTGTGCTATGCCCAAGATAAATTCCTTCTGCTGATTCACCTCTCAAAAGGCCTACTATTACCCACTGTACCTCTGCGAAATACTCACACTCTAACCCTTTGTCCCCTTGTCAGAGTTCCCCTTGATCCCCTCTTTCTCCCCATTAACCCCCCTAAATCCTCCTAAAATCCCTTTCAAACCCTACCCTCATCCTTCATTCGGCTCAATATTCCCTCTTTTCCTCTACCGTTACCATTATTTCACCTCAAATGGCATTAGAAATGGTTAAAAAACCCACTTTAAACATTGTATAGGTCTCAACCCCTTCCGTGCTAGTCCCATGCCTTTTCCTCCATGTGATCCCGTGCTGGAACCATCCACAAAGTCCAAAAGGCGCTTATTCCATAGTTTTTTCGGGCGCATCCTTAACCGTAGATCTGGGCAGATCGGGCGGCTGTCGTTCAACCTACTACCCTCTATGCTTCCCCCCGTTCAAATCTTCGTCACCACCATCGCCATCCATTCACATGCAGATCTAACGGTCTGGAAGTCCTCCCACCTGTGGTCCCCACCATCGCGCCCACCCCAAATCCACCGGTTTATTCCGCACCGCCTTTGGGTGGAGGGCGGTTTTCTTCCATTGCCCAGCGATTCCACTAGCCGACCGCCGCGTGTCCACTGTACGATGCCGAAACTGTTTTTCTCCCGCGCGTTAACTCTCGACCAAAGTCGCCCAGCGAAATCGTCGTGTGCTGTTGGATCTCGCGCGCCCCATCCGAAGGTCGTCAGTCATCCAAGCTGCGCGTCGCTTAGCCCAGTCCATCGCATCCGCCGTTGACCATTCCGCATGCCACGTCCTCTCCACATACACACACCGAAAATTCTCCGTTTCCATCACGTATAGTTAGTTCTTTCATGTTCTTTAATGTTTCCTTTCGTTTATTACGTGTATTTGCTCTGTTTCTCACCATTCCTCCATTAGAGCAATTTTTATCGTTTCCACTGCAAATTTTTCCCTCCATTTCATTATCTGCATTACCATGTTCGCCATCCTCGCCGCCTTCATCGTTCTTGTCCATGGTTTTCTTCACAGTTTGTTGTTTTGCAGGGTTATCACAGTCGGTGGCCGCCATAATACGCAGCCTCTGCTACAAGTACAAAGAAATCCAAAGAAGATCAGTTACAACGGCTAAATTTATAAGAAATGGCACAGGAAGGTAGAGACTGGACTTTCATTCAAGGGGTAGACTTAAAACTCTGTGAGAACCCTCCGGCGCCATTAAGAGCTCAGAGTGCACGGACAGAGGCAGAGACGAAGTAGCAGAGTTTTTCAACGCGAAGAAGAGAGATTAAGGCGTGTTAATGACCAACTTAAGCCTTAAATCAATCTTTTAAGAGGCAAAGCATTAGTTTGAAGACCCTGAGGATCGATCAGAGGATCCTGAACGCAAGTAAAGGTACTATCAAGGTTTTTTTTTTATCAGCAGAATGTTTTCCTTCATCAAGTACCGGGCACCCAGTCAGACATTTATGAAGCAGACCCCTCAGCAGTTGTTCACCATTTGTTTATTCCCCACAAGTACAACAAAGTATGGCCACCAGAATGCAGCAAAGTCATGTCGGGAGTAAGGAAAATCTGAAGAAGATCATCCCTGCATATAGAGGTGACATAAATTAAATACTCAAGCATTCAAACAGAAGGGGTCTTGGCCCTGCATTCATTTGTGTATTTAATGTTACATTTAGTATTCACCTACGTTCTCAGTCGATCTTCTGTCCATCATCTGCTATAAAGCACAGAAGGAAACATTGTAATGGTTGTTGATGAGATATCAGTGAGACGCAAGAATTTTCCTCTTGTGACAAGTTCTCAGTGTAATATTGTAAGATAGGCTGAGATTTGATGTATTCATACTGAATGTTCAAGCTATGGGCTATGATGTACCTGATTGGTGTTGTTTTTAATATGACAAGCATATTTCTTTGGATCCTGATCTAAAGCAGCTGGTGATGTTTTCTTATCTCTGTGTTTGATTTCATTTCATTCCATTTTCTACTGGCTCACATCAGAATTTTGGCATAAGATTTACCCCTGATAGGTAGCTTATGTTATTTCTCTCCCAGCCCTTTATGTTTTCTGCTTATGTGTGTATCTAAATATTGATTTCAATTGATTTAACTAGTGCAGTGGATGTTATTGCCTTCTCTCTGATGTATGAATTAATGAAATCTGTGTTTAGATGTTCTTGCTAGGATTTGGTTGAATGCGTTAAGAACACTGGGGGGTCTAGAACCTTGTCTCTGCCTCTCTAGGATCTTTCCATCCCAATTAGGCCTTCCTAAGATCCCTTGTCCTACCCCTGATTTTGTCCAAGCAGGCCTAGAGTTAAATGACCTCTGACCTGATCTATAGACAGAGTTGGTTGGTTCTCCTCCTTTCATTTTCTGTCCTTAATGTTCCATTCCAACTATCATCTCTAAGATCCATATGCTCTAGATGACTAGCCCAACTGAAAGCTTGCACATTGAACACAAGTAAATCCTTTCTTGACTCCATTTCCCAATGGCTTTGATGTTCTGTGAAATGTCTACCTATGCCTAGTTGTCCTTCTTACTCATCCTTGTCTCGTATTGGTTTCTTCTTTCCTGATTCCCAACAACCAAACCCAAACAGTCAAACAAACAACCCCGAGCTCATATAACTAGCCTAAAATCATAATTTAGAGCCTCAAAGGCAAACACCTTTGGACTCATATAGAGAGATCCCTCTTTAGACCTAGGAGGGCTAGATCCTAAGGTCTGAAAGTGGTTCTATGTTGTCTCATCTTTTGGTCTTGTCAACCTGGCCAAAACATGGGAACCCCAACACCATGTATATCTGTGTCTCTTTGGTTTTATGTGTTTTGTGTGCTTATGTTTTCCGCATATTTTATGTGTTGCATTGCACTATAATATATAATTTTCTAACAATTGGTATCAGAGCCAAAGGTCTATTTGGCTGATAAAATCACAGGAAAGAAGGGTTCCTGGTTCGAGTGGGAGCAATGGTGGAAGATGGTAAGTTTAGGGTCGAGAAATTTAACGGCCAAAAATTCCTGTTGTGGAAGATGCAGTTAGAAGATTATCTGTATCAAAGATCTGTACCTACCATTGAGTGGAAAAACAAAGAAGTCGACGGATATGATAGACGCAGAATGGGAAATTCTCGATAAAAAGGCACTCAGAACAGTACGATTGTGCCTCCTAGCATCGATAGCCTTCAATATTTCTAAGGAAACAACAAAAAATGGTTTGATTAAGGCGTTGGAGAAATTATATGAAAAACCCTTGACCTCAAACAAGGTATTTCTTATGAAACATTTATTTAATATGAAGATGTCGGAAGGAGGATCTGTTGCAGACCATTTAAATGATTTTAATACAGTTACTAGTTAGTTAAGTTCTGTAGGGGTAAAATTTGATGATGAAGTTAGGGATCTTTTATTTTTGTGCTCATTTCCAGAAAGCTGGAATGGTTTAGCTATGGCCATTAGTAACTTTGTCTCTGGATCTTGTACTTTAAATTTTGATGATGTTTTCGGTGCTATCCTTAGCGAGGAAATGCGACGGAAAAGCTCCGGTGAGATATCACGTAATTCTTTGAGTGTAGAGTCTAGGGGAAGAAAAATGGAAAAAGGAAAGAGCTCGGGATATCGCAGTAAATCAAGGAAAGGCAGATCCAAGTCCAGATCGAGGATAGTGTGCTGGAAATGTGGAAAGAAAGGACACCTGAAGAAAGACTGTAGATCTCAGAAGGGAAAAGAAGGAGACGCACAACAAGAAAACAATCATGAAGAAAATGTGACAGGTGATGTGTTACAAGATGCTTTGATTCTTTCTTTCGAAAATGTTACTAATTCTTGGGTGGTAGATTCAGGGGCCTCATTCCATGCCACACCCGATAAGAAATATTTTCATGACTATGTTCAAGGAGATTTTGGACAAGTCCGTTTGGGTGATGATAAACCTTGTAAAATTGTTGGAATGGGTAAATTTCTTGTAAAACAACAGAATGGAAACCAATGGCTACTAAAGGAGGTAAGGCATGTTCCAGATCTGAAGAAAAATATGATTTCAACATGGCAGTTAGGCCGTGAAGGTTGTGTGAAAACTTTCACAGATAAAACTTGGAAGGTCACCAAAGGAGCCCTGGTAATAGCAAAAGGAGAAAATGTTGGTACATTTTATTTATGCAATGGTATTTCTAACTCTGTTAATGCTTTAACTTCCAAAGGAGAAGATTCAGCATTATGGCATCATAGGCTCGGACACATGAGTGAAAAGGGGATGGATATTCTTCACTCAAGAAATTTGTTGTCGAGTTTGAAGAATGTTGATTTGGATTTATGTGAGAATTGTATTTATGGAAAACAAAAGAGAGTCAGATTTCTCAGAGTTGGGAAAGAAAAGAAGAGTGAAAATTAGAGCTTGTGCATACAGATGTATGGGGACTGCTCAGGTATCATCTCTTGGTGGCTCTCATTATTATGTTACTTTTATTGATGATGCAACTAGAAAAACTTGGATTTATTGTATTCAGAATAAATCTGATGTATTTGATACTTTCAAGAAATGGAAAGCTTTGGTTGAGATTGAGACAGGAAAGAAGTTGAAGTTTCTCAGATCAGACAATGGAGGTGAATATTGCAGCAAAGAGTTTGATAGGTACTGTTCAAAGCATGGAATTCGTAGAGAGAAGACAGTTCCAAGAACACCACAAGAAAATGGTGTGTCAGAAAGGATGAATAGAACAATCATGGAGCGTGCAAGGTGCATGAGATTGCATGCAGGATTGCCTTTACAATTTTGGGCAGATGTTATAGATATTGTTGTTTATCTAATAAATAGAGGGCCTTCAAGTTCCTTGGATGGTGGTATTCCAGAGGAAGCATGGACAGGTAAAAAGGTAAACTACTCTTTTTTAAAGCCTTTTGGTTGTGAGGCCTTTGTCCATTTTAATAAAGAAAATAGAACAAAGCTTGAGGCAAAATCAAAGAAATGTACCTTTATTGGATATGGTGCTAATGATTTTGGTTATCGCTTATATGATTATGAAAGTCACAAAATCATTAGGAGCAAAGATGTAATATTCAATGAAAAGGTCTAGTATAAGAATCAGTTGCAGGAAAAGAAACAGGAAAAAGAAAGCAAGGAATACATGGTTCTTGATGAGATAACTAAAAAAGTAAAGGTGCCTGAAAATAATAATAATCAATAGTCATAGCAGCAACAACCACCACAACAACAACAGGCACCTCAAACACCTGAAAGTGGTGTTAGAAGATCTACCAGGATAAGTAGACCCCCTGAACGATACTCTCCTTCATTATATTATTTATTGTTGACTGATTCTGGTGAACCCAAATGTTATGAAGAAGCAATGCAAGTTGAAAGCAGGAAGAAGTGGGAGCTAGCCATGGAAGAAGAGATGGACTCCTTAATGCATAACCAGACTTGGGACTTAGTCAGGTTGCCTGCAGGTAAAACTGCATTGCAGAATAAATGGGTTTACAGGCTGAAGGAAGAATATGGAGGAAAACAAAGGTACAAAGCTAGACTTGTGGTGAAGGGGTTTGCACAAAAGAAAGGTATTGATTTTGATGAAATATTTTATCCTGTTGTTAAGATGACTTCAATCAGAATTATTTTAAGTCTTGTAGCATCGAAAGATTTACATCTTGAATGGTTAGACGTAAAGACAACATTTCTCCATGGAGATTTGGAGGAAGAGATATATATGGAGCAACCAGAAGGATAAGAGGTCAAAGGGAAAGAAAAATTAGTGTGCAGGTTAAAGAAGAGCTTGTATGGCTTAAAACAGGCTCCAAGGTAGTGGTATCTAAAATTTGACAAGTTTATGTCTGAACAAGGTTATACTAGATGTCACTCTAATCATTGTGTTTATCTGAAAAAGAAAAACGATGGCAGCTATATTATATTTTTATTGTATGTAGATGACATGCTTATTGCAAGGTCTAACATGCAGGAAATAAATGTGCTCAAAAGAAAATTAGCAAATTCATTTGCAATGAAGGATTTGGGAGCTACAAAACAAATCCTTGGTATGAGAATAATTAGAGACAGGTAAAATCGCAAATTAACAATGTCTTAGAATGAGTACATATAAAAGGCGTTGAAAAGATTTAATATGCAAAATGAAAAACCAGTTAGTACACCTTTTGCTGGCCATTTCAAACTTAGTAAGGAGATGTGCCCCAAGACCTAAGAAGAAATGGAATATATGTCTAAAGTTCCATATGCACCAACATTTGGAAGCTTAATGTATGCAATGGTATGTACAAGGCCTGATATTGCACATGCAGTGGGAGTTGTAAGAAGGTACATGAACAATCCAGGAAAAGAACATTGGATGGCAGTGAAATGGATTCTCAGATATTTGAGAGGTACCACAAATCAAGCATTATGCTTTGGTGGTTCAAACATTGATCTACAGGGATACGTTGATGCAGATATGACAGGTGACAAAGATAACGGGAGGAGCACTATAGGATATGTATTTACTGTAGGTGGAATAGCTGTTAGTTGGATTTCAAAAAACCAAAGTGTTGTTGCCCTTTCAACAACAGAAGCATAGTATGTTGCTGCTACAGAATCTAGTAAAGAAATGATTTGGTTACAAAGGTTTATGGATGAATTGGGTAAGAAGCATGATATGGCACATTATACAGTGATAGCCAAAGTGCCATTCATCTTGCAAATAACTCAACATTTCATTCCAGGACTAAACACATACAACTCAAGTACCATTTCATACGGTCAGTATTGGAAGATGGATAGTTGAAGCTGGAAAAGATACACACTAGCCAGAATCCTGCAGATATGCTAACAAAAGTTGTAACCAGGGAGAAACTGAGATTATGCTCAGTTTCAATTGGTCTTCAAGGATGACGATGAAAATGAGAAACAAACAGGTCCAAAGAGGAGTCATTTTCAAGCAAATGAAGCAGCGGTCGAGTTGCTACAATTAGTCTCCAAGTAGGAGATTGTTGGGTGTGGAGCCTGATTATTTTGTTTATTTTGTATCACAGTGTTGGACCCCTGTACCTTAATAGGGCAGCAACGCTGCCCATAATTAAACTCTGCCTGGGGGGTCCAGGGGAGGGGGGCGGTTGTAACTTTATGGAGCCCCCGCTGGCGAGGGGTTTCGGGGGTAGTGCCCCCGAAGCTAAAAACATATATAAAATTGCCTTGTAAAATTATAGTAATTTCTAGTCAATCTAGGCCGTTCACTAGGCGGATGATCTGACGGTAGAATTTATGTTTAGTTTAGGTTTTTTTGCCATAGAAGGAAACCCCTCGCTTTGTATGAGGGTATTGTATTACGGATGTGTATTATATGTGTATTCTCAGAGCGAGAAACAGATAGTGAGACTGTGAGAGAGAACAGAGGATATTACAACGGATCTCTTGTAGGTTGTGTCTCTTTATTTTGTTGGATAATAGAAAGGAAGGACTGGCTGTTCGAGGTGGAGATAGCCAAAACTGGGTGAACTACGTATATCTGTGTCTCTTTGGTTTTATGTGTTTTGTGTGCTTGTGTTTTCCGCATATTTTATGTGTTGCATTGCTCTGTAATATATAATTTTCTAACATTATTCAGATTTCACAGGCTAAGATCCAAGACCTAAGGCATAAGTTAAAGATGCCTACTATTGAACATGTGTAGTATAGGGAATTAACATAGTTGGAAGGAGAAAAGGATATTCTATCTAAAGAGAAAATAGAAATGAATAATGAGGTCATGGCCCTCAAGAAACATGGGGAAAAATTCCAATAGAGAATCGATTCTCATATTTGTGCAGTGTTGGTACCAGAGAATCCACAAAATCCTGCCGAGCAGCTCACTAAGACCCTCATTGAGCTACAAATATTTGAAGGAGAACTCAAGAAGGTGTAGGGGGATTTGGATAATGCCAAGTGTGCTTTCACACAAAAGGAGAAACAACTGGAGTCCACAAGGACCAATGCTGAGCTAATCAACAAAAATATGCAGGCTCCAAACCAAGAGGTTATTGTGATGAAGGGTAGGATGAAAGGTAATATGCCACTCCTCTAGTCCAAACAACTAATATGGGATAAAATAATAACATAAGTGAAGAAAAATTGGGAGAATATAACGTTGATGGAAAAACAGAAAATTATAGTTAAGGACTATGAGTTCTTTATCCTATATGTCAAGGAGAATGATGGAAGAAATGCTAAGACAACCAAAAAATTCATTCAATATATTAATGAAAACTCAAAAAATGAATTGAGGACCATAGAAATTGTATACTGGGTAACTGCAAAGGAAGCTCCTAGAGCCAAGGACGAGGAATGTATGGAAAAAGTGCTCAAATATGTAGTTATTTTTTACTCGAAGTTTGAGTAGAGGGATAGAGCTAGGTTGCCCAGCTGTTGGGACCTTGTAGGAGGATTGATTACCTAGGAGAAATACAATAAAATTCTAGTAGAGGCTAAGAGTAGAGATTTCTCGTCTCATGAGAAGACCTCCTCTCTAAAGGGGAAGACTGAAGTGAACTATCTAAGGAAGGATTTCTAGTTACTATGGCAATTGACAACCTTGTTTCACACAAGGCAAAATTATGCAGGGCTCACCAGTCTTAAGACTGCATATCAAATATTCTCTCTCTCTCCTCTACCAAGCCCAACACTGTGGTAGAAGTGTGATCAGTTCATCAATCCTGCACGACTCTAGATCATTAAGCCATGATATCTTCCACCAGAGGCAACTCAACATCGATAAAGATATTTTGGTCATGTCAGTCATGACACTTCATTGATTTTCTATTCTTGTAAATATTCCATTTTAAGAATGAAATAAATTTAGTTAGGGTTCCATTAGTACAACTATGCAAGTAGAAAACTTTCCATTTTGTTATGTTGAATCATTAGAAGATCAAGAAGGAATATTTTTTTAAGGGGTACTCAGCCTGAGACCCTATAAAACTATCTATGATATATTTTTGAAAGGTTCAAAATTTTTGTTTCAAAGGGCCCTTGAACTGTCAAATGAGAAAGACAAAGGATGTATGCTATGTATGCAGATTAATAAAGAAGTAATGGTGATTCTAATTGCATAGATATATAGTATGTGATATCCCCTGTGTTTTTCATCTATCTGTTTCTTTCTTCTGAGATGGAATGTAATAGTAGCTACTGCATGTAGTATTTTAAACCATGGATTCATCTATTTCTATCATTTATTGAAGGTGTCTATGATGGATGATGCTAAACGTCCTTAATATGTGCTCCATGTATTTTGAATATTAGTTATAATTTCATTTACTTGTTTTTCCACTAAAGTTAGATGTATGGGATTATGTAATAAGCCATGTGCATTTGATTTCCTTTCTCCAGTTTCTTATTTCATTTTCACTACAATGACCAAAAGAAATATGTGTTTCTGCAAGTTAGCCACCAAACCATAATGTTAAGTCTTCTGTAGAGTTTTTTGTTTAAAATTGAATCTATCCTCTTGAAATATATTTTGGACCACTTATAATTCATGTTGTGTTTGAATGTTGAATATAAATATACAATTCCTGCAAATCTTACAAACACTCTAATATGTCATAGGCACTAAGCTCTCCTCAACCCAGAGGTTGTCACTAGGAGCTACATCAGAGGGCTTACAGATACTAGATTTCCCTCCATATCTGATAAAATAGGGGAAACCTTTTCTAAAGGATTCATCTCTTGATATTTTCGAAGATGACATTGCAACTCTTGAGTTCTTGTAATTTCTATCTTTGTCAGGGATTTGTTTTGGTAGGACACTCTATATTACGTTGAAAGTTGTATATTTGGTATCCATATTTGTTGTCAAACTTCAAGAAAGGAAATGAATCCTTGTTGGTTTTATGGGGATTCTTCATGAAGGAAAACTTCAGGAGGGACATTTTTCAGTAGCTATGGCATTACAAAGGATGCTTCAATCTCTCTTGTTGTAAGCCTAAATGGTGGTGCCAAGTCCAAGTCATTTAAGGATGCCCTCAAGATAGGATACAAGCCCACGGCACATAAATAAATTTCAGGGCCTTCTTTGATTGTGGACCTCAAAGATGAAACCCAGTTTTTTTTATGAATAAATGTTACCCTCTTGCTATGCCATCACACCCATTTGGGTTAGGTTACCTAATAAGCCCCTTCACATGCTCCATTCAACAATTTTCGCTGAAGTGGGTAATGCTATCTTCCATTTTATTAAATTAGATATAGAGAATATGGAAAAGGGTATTTATAAATTCACCCACAAATGTGTTGAAGTAGATCTCACTAGTCCATTGTTGGATAAAATACTTCTCCACTGGAATGACCTGCTTTTATGCATCTGTTGGATTATGAAATACAAATTTCTGGTGCAAAAATTTTCAACAACCAAGGAAACTACAAAATGTTTTCCCTTATTCTCTAGGGTAGTCCTCACCTTCAACTTCTAAGAATAAACCCTAAGGTTGAAAGGGTCCTAAAGTTTCAAAGGAATCTAAGAAATCTTCAACAAACAAAATTTAAAACTCTCAGATCTAAAAAAATTAACAGATAAATCGAGTCTTTCGTCTTTATCCCAATGACATGTAATGTCATCATATCCTTTAGATGTTGGGATCCACCCCTCAAATGGAGTTGCAAGAGTGTTATGAAACCAACTCACAAAATATAAGAAACGATAGATCAACGCCTTAGAAATCAACCTCTTCGATGGGGAAACCTCCTTTACATTACATAAATGAAAAATTCTTGGATGATACAAATGAAAAAACCTCATTTCTATATATAGGAGTCCAATGGTTCCCAATATAATCCTAGACGACATAACAATAACAATGTAAGGGCAAACCAATAACAATATTGGGCTTTTATGGGGCACAATAACAATAATATGGGGAATACATGGGCACAAAAATAACAATAAGGGTGCTATACTAACAGTAAAATACGGGGATAAATTATTATCATAGGGACCTAGCATGCCCCTCTACTTCAAACAAATGTTGTCCTCTACGCTTGACTAGTTCTGGATTCTCTTGTATACAATTATCATCATCCCATGTTGAATCTTTCGCAGGTAAGTTCTTCCACTTGATGAGATACTCTGAAATTGATCGATTTCATAGTTTTCAAGTTCTTGTTTCTATGACTGTTTCAGGTTCCAATGTGATTTTTCCTTCTTCTTCAGGTTCTGGAAATATTGCTTGAACTGGGATCTTGTCACGTATAACCTTCTTTAAGCATGAAACATGGAAAACTGGGTGCACTCGGGAAGATGCAAGAATATCCAATTTGTATACCATAGCACCAATCTTTTGCAACACCTTGTTAGGAACAAAATACTTTGGTGATAATCTATTATCCTTCGTAGCTTGTTTGAGGGAAATTTTTTTGCATGGTTGCAGCCATAAAAATACTCAGTTGCCTACATTAAAATTTATTTCGCTGCGATGTTGATCTGCCTATTGTTTCATTCGATTCTGCGCCAAAGTGAGGTTATCCTTTAACAATTGGAGAACTTATTGTTGATGCTAGATGTGATATTCCATTGCTTGGAACTTATATTTTTCTCTTAAATATGATGTGATGGATGGTGGATGATATCCATAAAGTGCCATAATGGGGTCATTTTTGCTGCAGTATGGAAGGAAGTGTTATACCACCATTTAGCCTGAGGTAACCACGTGACCCATTGTGTCTATTTATTGGATACAAAGAAACAAATATATCCTTCCAAACATTTGTTCACTACCTCAATTTTCCCGTCATGTTGAGGATGATATGATGAGATATGAGCTAATTGAGTACCCAAAATAGAAAATAATTCCGTCCAAAAATTTCCTATAAAAATGGGATCTATGTTGCTTACAATGATCTTTGTGTTTCTATGTATCTTTTGAATTGTTTCCATAAATGCAGTAGAAACTCTTTTGGATTTAAATGGATGAGATAATGCACAACAATGTGAATAGTTGGTAAGTTCGTCAACTACCATCATGATGACAATATTCCCTTCAGACTTGGGTAAACCTATGATAAAATCCATTGAAAACTCCTCCCAACATTGACTTGGAATGGATAAAGGTTGTAACAAACCCGGGGTCCTAATTATCTCAACTTTATTTTTTTGGCAAACCAAACATTCTGCCACAAAATTTTGAATATCAGATTTAAGGCCATCCCAAAAAAAATCCTTCTTGACCCTGTGGTAAGTTTTTAAAAATCCGAGTGCCCTCTTAAGGGAGAGGTGTGAAATCCCAAAATAATATTTTGTTTGAGTTTGGAATTCTTACAAAGATATAAGTGATCTTTGTACCATAATCAATTATTTTTCCAGCTAAATGTTTAAGATGTACTAGGATATTTCTGCAAATTTTGAATGAGTGTCCACACCTATTCATCATTCTTCCTTTCATCCCTTTCTTCGGTTATCCACTCATGTTGGATAATATAAATGGCACAAAGCATTTCTTCCACCTCCTCATCCTTTCTTGAGAGTGCATTTGCAACAACATTTTTCTTCCCCTTTTTGTAGATGATTTCAAAGTCAAAACCCAACATCTTTGTGACCCATTTTTTATGCTCTTATGAAGATACTATATTTTCCAAAAATTACTTAAGACTATCATGATCTGTTTTTACCTTGAAGTGTCTTCCCATTAGGCAAGGTTGCCATTGCTTTAGTGCATGTAGTATTGCCAACATTTCCTTCTCGTAAATAGGTTTCAGTAAATACTTTCCTTTGATTGGATGACTTTAAAAGGTAATGGGTCTTCCTTCTTGCATTAAAACGACACCAATTCCATTTCCCAAGGCATCTCATTGCAGAAAAAAAGTTTTTGTGAAGTCTGGCGTAGCTAAGACTAGTGCTTGGCACATTGACTCTTTAAGATGTTCAAAGGCCTTAGTTTCTTCTGGAGCCCAAGAAAATGCATCTTTCTTCAATAATGATGGTAGAGGTACTGATATTATCCCATAATTCTTAAAAAACTTGTGATAATACCTTGTTAACCCCAAAAATCCTCGAAGATTATTTATGGTTGTGGGGATTTTCCATTCCTTCATGGATTTAATTTTGTTAGGGTCTGCCTTAATACCCTCATGAGATACAATATGGCCCAAATATTCCACCTCCTGTACTTCAAAGAAACATTTGGAGGTTTTTCCATATAATTTTTTCTGCTCCAATAGTTTGAGCACCCTGTCAACATGTTGAACATGATCCTTCCAAGACTTGTTGTATATTAGTATATCATCAAAAAATAGTAACACAAATATTCTAAGGAATGGTTTTGATGTAGCTGCTATAACACCACCCAAAATTTGGGCATATTCAAAATTTTGGGTCCCCCTCTGCTCGCTTAGCCCATTAAGGTTTTGACCCAGCCTTCGGTCAGTTAATCTACCAATGACCTATTCCTACCAAACCCTGTTACTCGCCTATTCATACGATGCACACCACACCCACTTGCCTTGTTGTCTCATGACTGCATTAGGTTTTGGGGGTTTACTTTTACAAAGAGCATCGAGAGTTCGTCCATGGATTCGAAGCTAGATTTCCCATAGTATTCATCACCAATCACTAGGGGCACCGAGCTCAGAAAAATAAGGCTTTAGTCTGGATTACATTATGTTAGTCATGCTAGGGTTTGGGAGAAAGCCTAATTTCTCAAGGGAGTGATCCCATTCCCATTTTACCTAATTCATATTCCCCTGGAAAACATTCTAATAGGTATTGAATGACATCATGATAAAATCATTGAATATAATTTTCCCTCAGGTTCATGATTGGTTTCCCCCATATCAACATGTACATTAAGGTTTTCAGGGTTTTAGGAAGGCATTGCAAGTCCTACACACCTACAATCCCCTTTTCTCTGGCATGTGCATTGAAAATAAGTGGAGACACATCTTGTGTTGATGGTTAGGGAAAGGCTTGATATTAATTAGGGTATGGAAAAGGATGGCTGTCCTATGCACCTCTAAAACCCTAAATTAAAATGATCAAGAATATGACCATGCCTTGAATTAACCTTCATTATCTAGAACACTTTTCACAAAGTGCTTCAAGGTACTGGCTCTAAAAGCACATCATCACCGTGGGAAACAAAAAATATTAAAGTCATGATTGGTCGTTCCTTTAAATGTCTAAATTTGAATTTTATTTCCAAAGTGAAGCATGAGTTGATCCATCCATGCAATTTATAAAAAATTAATTTGGATTATTTTCTAGTTCATGCTCCTAGAGTGAATCAATGTTTGTATTTTTATGTATTAATTAATCCCGCATAAAAAGTATCAGTTTGGAAAACTAATTTGTTTGTTTCATATTCTTTGCAGAACACCAAGAAAATGTGGCTTGGATCCACATCCAACGAGGCAACACTTGTATTCGGGGAAAGAAACGCAAAGGTCACAAAGTCACAAAGGTCGCATAGGTCGCAAAGTTGCACATGTCACAAAGTCATTTAGGTAGCAAAGTCGCATAGGTCACAAATTCACAAAGTCGCATAAGTCGCAAAGTCACATAAGTCGCATAGGTCACAAAGTTTCAAAGTCACAAATTTGCATAGGTCACAAAGTCACAAATTCGCATAGTCGCATAGATCACAAAGTCACATAGGTCACAAAGTCGAAAAGTTGCATAGGTCGCAAAGTCACAAAGTCGCAAAGTCACATATGTCTAAAAGTCGCATAGGTCACAAATTCACAATGTCGCATAAGTCACAAAGTCACATAGGTCGCAAAGATGTAAAGTCGCATAGGTCCTAAATTCAAAAATTCGTAAAGTCGAAAAGTCACATAGGTCACAAAGTCACAAAGTCGCATAGGTCGCAAAGTCACATAGGTCACAAAGTTACAAAGTCGCAAAGTCACATAGGTCGCAAAGTCACAAAGTCGAAAAGTCAAAGTTGCATAGGTCGCAAAGTTTCATAGGTTGCAAATTCGCAAAGTCGCATAGGTCGCAAAGTCACTAAGTTGCATAGGTCACAAAGTCGCATAGGTCGCAAAGTCGCATATGTTGCAAAGTTGCAGAGTCACAAAGTCAAATAGGTCGCAAAGTCGAATAGGTCACAAAGTTACATAGGTTGCAAAGTCCCAAAGCCGCAAAAGTCACATAGGTTGGAAAGTTGGAAAGTCACATAGGTCATAGAGTTGCATAGGTCGCAAATTCGCATAGGTCACAAAGTCGCAAAGTCGTAAAGGTCGCAAAGTCTCAAAGTTGCAAAGTCTCATATGTCACATAGATCTCCAAGTCACATAGGTCTCAAAGTCTCATAGGTCGCAAAGTCAAAAAGTTTCATAGGTCACAAGGTCGCATAGGTCGCAAAGTCGCATAGGTCGCATAGGTCATAAAGTCGCATAGGTCGCAAAGTCGCATAGGTTGCTTAGGTTGCAAGCAACCCTTTGTCGCAAGAAAGCTTAAGAGTCAAGGGGAGATCAAATTCCATGGGAAACACAAGAGTCATCCTGACCTATATGTACATCCTCAAGTCATTTTATAATAGACTTTTGGTTTTGGAATTTTGAGAGAGACACGTTGTTGCTTATTGAATGTATGCCTTTTGATGAATATAGAGAAGTGTTTATGGATATAACTATTGAATCCAATGGAAGAATCCCATGTGGTTGTGCTTTGAATATGGTCTCTTCAAATGAATGAATGCTTCTTCAAGTATTGGTGCACCTTTCTACTCATGTATTCTCTTGTGTTATAAGCTTCCCTACAACACATGGATGGTATATGATGCTCTAAATTTAAAGATATGTTGATGAATTGATTTGTCGATATTTTATTTAAATATTTATTGGAATGTGCATAGGTTATAAATGAAATTCTTAGCCATCGTGAATTGTTTCTCGCTCATTAAGTGAGTATTTTTATAAGTATGATCTTGGTAAATTTTTGTTAACAATTCTTTTCGTAAGTTTCATGCTTTAAATTCCTCTTTGATATTCATGTTATTGTGTTTCAAAGGGCGTTCATAAACCACTGAATTGTGTTCATTCAACATCAGTGCATTCTCCATTTCAGTGAATCCCTTCCCTATTCAAAAACCATCTTCATCAACTTAATGGAAATTGGGCCTACATATCGGATGGGATCCCTAAACCAAACAGTGTAGAGTCTAATTGGGATTCTACACCAGGGAGATCCCCTTACTGTTGGCGATACATTTTATACCGTCAACAAATTTGGTGTTATAAGGAGGGACAAATGAAAAGATGAGCTCTTAGAGCTTGTAGTTTAGTCTCATATCTATACATGGATAATCCCCAAATCATTATCCCGATATGTTTATCGGATGTATCCATTTTTCAATGCTCTATCCATGATGAGGCTCTCTATCACTTGTCTCAGTTAAAGTTCTATGGTGAGAATGGAATTTCCATAACTAAGCACCTTTTTCCTTGAGTTTTGTGAATATTAAAAAATTGATGATAAGGAGATTGATTCTGTGATTTTATCCCTCATCCTTGAAGGTAGCATTAAGAAATGGTGCCGCACGTTGCCATCAGCTTCCATCCATTCATTCGAGAAACTCACCACTGAGCTTCAACAAGATTTTCATAGGTACGATTTTCAAGCTGTATTAATAATTTGAGTCCCAAATTTGCATCTTTTCCATATTTCATCTTAGAATTTCCATTTCACCTTAGAAAACCAAAAACGACAAAAAGTTAAGAAATAGGTTATCTTGCACATATAGTGCGCCGCACTTCATCACCTTACGATTCCCGGATTGACAAATTAAATGCAGCAATTTAGGACACACTAAATTGACCAAACAATAAGTATAAATGAGACTTAATGAAACCACTTTCACCTAAATAATATCTAGAGGATTTTCTATTAGATTTGTTCATATTTGTTTTTAGTTCCTCTAAAGAGAGGTTGATTGGGCATATTTAATTGAAAAATTTCAACAGGTGGTTTTCATTTCTCTGCAACACCTTCAACCTGAAACAAATCCCGATCCTTATGTCTCCCATGATAATATTCAAGTTACTAATTGTCTAGATTCTGTACCTAATATTTTCTTTCCCATCTCTCCGAGTCTGGAACAACTTCAGGCCTTCAATGAGGAAATTACTATTTGTGATGTTTCTCATCCTCCTCCTGATTTTCTACCTAATGGAGTTTTAGCTGCAAATAGTTTAAGTGATGAAATATGCTTGCAGGGAAATGAACCATGTTGTATCACCTCCACATATTTCAAACTCCTTGTCAAATCAAGAATTAAAAAACAAGATGATTCAACATCTCTCCCTATTAATTAAACCAATCTCGAGTCCATTGAAAATATGTCTGGGTCTAGTCCTAAATCTACTTCACCTACCGACAATGACTTGGGCCTTGTCTCGAATGAAGTAGATTGTCCTGTAAAATCCATTCACCATAATATGCATGAAAGTTCATTTTTCCCTCTAGATGACACTAATGTGTGAGATGAAAGTCCTGATACGATTTTTACCCCCTCATCTGAGTCATTTCATCCATTATTTGCTGATTCATTTCTTGAGTTTGCTACACCAGTGATTTCTACAAATCATTCAGAACTTTCTTCTGCTAGTGTTGGTGGTAGTGATGAGCACGAGGGTGATGTTTCAAAATCACACTATGAGAATGATGAATCTATTATTTCTGATCTCTTCCATCTGCAGTCCTTAATCGGTCAAGAAAGATACCTTATGTCTTGGCAATCTCAGGGTGTTTCTCTCACCGTTTCATCCTCATTTTTAATACAAGAAGAGCCTAATGTACCAGATACCCAACCTAATAAAATTGGTGGCTTAAATGATTGTAATTTATCCTAAAACGTATTCACTCATAGCTTGGGTGATCATCACTATTATCTATCTGTTGATCCTACGAAGCCACCAAAATTCGACGATTCACCTTTCGAAGATTCAGGGCCTCATCAAGAAGTTGAGGCACTTCAATATCCACTGATGGTTATGTCAGGTTATCACGATCCTGATGTGATCCCTGAACCAAGTCAAATTAAGGGTTCCACAAACCACACTCCTCATGACATAATCTCATTGAATATTAGGTCATCTTTGAAAGCCCCTTATTCGAGTGATGTTTCCCTAAGCACATATTTCAATCCACTATCACCTGATATGCATCAACCTCTATACCCTAATTTTTTTGCTAAAGGGAGGACACCAACCATTGTCTCAAATCATTTGGATTTTTTCCAAGTCGATACAGATTACAGTCAGGTACAAGCAGACGATGTTTTACAATCCAATCACTCAAGCTCTCTATTGCCTGGGATGCTTCTAGTGAATTCATTTCATCCTTGGGAATCTAAAGAATCTAATTTGTTGAACTATAAATCTATCAGTTTTCAGACATCTAGCCAAGTTAATAATATTCTCACTGATACTTATCTAGTTGCTGCAAATAATTATTCGCCAGTTAATCTCATGAAACCTACGAAGTTCAATAGCTCCTTGTTTGAAGGTCCAGAGTTTTTCCAGCGCGGTGAGGCACTGCAGCTCCTGCTGGAAATTACTTCAGGTCCTCACATCCTCAACAAAACCCATGGACAACTTCAAACTAGGGCTTTTGAAATTAGGGTTTCTGCACTTGTATTCTCTCGCATCTCAATTTCACCTGGAAAACATATATTTTCTCCATGTTATCAAATTGATCATCCTCACTATTATGATAAGGCAGCCGCTTTTCTTGTAGGATGTTATCCGAAACATTTCTCTACAAACAGACAACATATTACCTCACTTGCACCAAATTTAGGGTTAAACACGAATGAATGTGTGTCATGGCTAGATGATTATAGGTTTCAAGTACATCTTCCTGTCTATCAGGATGGGATTGTAGTTCAGCCTGAACAAAATTTTCTATCACATTCTCTGGTAAGTAGCCATGACCTTCTTATTGTTATACATATTTTATAGGTAATATTTGTTGTTGGTGCACAATTTTCTTATGTTGGTAGTGATTGCGGGAATCCTTGTTCTTGTAGGTCGAGAACTGACGTGATGGCTGCACTGGAAATTTGATTTCACATGACCCAATTGCCTCTCCAGTTAAATTAGGTTTTTAGGTTTTGGCTAGCTAGGGTGTTTTAATTAAATTTTACTTGTTCATGTTGTTAATTAGGGTTTACTTGTTAGGATTTTATTTATGGTTAAATTATGTCCCCTATATTTTCTTCAATATAGGTAGTTTAGTTTTATGAATTATGGTTTTTGCGCTAATTTTCATTTGATCATTATTGCATGGCATTCATAAAGTCACTACACATGAATTTCATTGTACTTTATCTGCAATTAGTTTTTTTCTTTCACGCATAACATCACATTTCATCATAATCCCTGCTCGTTGCACTACATCATACATTTTCCTTCTTTCATAGTATACACTTGTCGTTGGCATAGACTTTCATTTTACTCTTTACTGCATACCACTACATGAGCCTTCAAACCTTTGGTTCCATGACTAGATTTCTTACACCTGCTTGCACATGCTCAAAGATTTAGGGATTTCTTTGACTTATTTTCCAATGCCGAAACCCTAGAGAAATTTCCCCGGACACCTCGCCCTAATGTTGAAACCCAACCCTAATGATTGTGTGAGGTTTTGATGGTTACTCTAAGAGGAAAATTCTCTTAGAACCGGTCATCAGAGTCAGATCTTGAGCATCTTTCCTACGAGTCTAATTCATTAGCAAGGGAAATACAAACATGTTTCTTGTGGGGAACCCTAATTAGTTCAAGTGACCTATATCCATAACCTGAACCTTATGCTCAAGATGGTCTTGAATATCTTAATGAATTTTTTTCATGTTTCACCTGTTAACTGGAGATGGGGTTTGGAGGCTTGGAATGGGGGAAAACCTAAAAAAAAAAATATCTTTAAGTTTTTTTCAAACAAGAAACAACCTATATTTCCCGTAAAATAATTCGGGATCCCTCATATACCTTGGCACAATGAATGATGAGCAATAAGTGCTAATGTGCACATAAAAGAAAATGAAATTAAATGAAGGGTAAAGGATTGAGAAATGATTCCTGTGCAAAGAGGTAATGCAATGACCCCGCTAAGGTATTGACCAGGCTCACTGGTAGTGGAGTAAAATTTGTGATTTCTTGAAGTGACTCCACTGGAGTGTTGTCTAGGCTTGATGGCATCGGAGAAACACCATAAAATTATTTTAAAATCATGAATATAATAAGCCCTCTGCGTTGTTCTTTGCATCATCGTCAACTACTGGCATGTGTGAATTTCTAATTCGGAGTTTACTGATCAACAAGACCTAGCCGAGGCAAAAACGAAAGGAATATCTGTAAAGGTCAAAGAAATACAAGAGGTAATATTGTAGGGATTTTGGTAGAGATGTTTAATTCTACCATTGGTTTGCCAATTGTTGTAGTTGCTACAACACCACCCAAAATTTTGGGCATATTTAAAATTTTGTGTCCCACTTTTCTCGCTTAGCCCATTAAGGTTTCGACTTGATATTTGGTCGATTAATCTCCCCATGAACTATTCCAACCAAGCGCTGTCGTTGCGCCCATTCATACGATGCACACCACACCCACTTGTCTTATTGTCTCATGACTCCACTAGGGTTTGGGAGTTTGCTACTACAAAGAGAATTGAGAGTTCTTCCATGGATTCGAAGCTAGGTTGCCCATAGTAGTCATCAAAAATCACTGGGGGCACCAAGCTCAGACATATAAGGCTTCACTCTGGCTTGCATTATGCTGGTTGTGCTAAGGTTTGGGAGAAACACTAATTTATCAAGAGAGTGATCCCATTCCCGTTTTACCTAATTCATATTCCCCTGGGGCACATTAAATAGGCATTGCATGAAATCATGATAAAATCATTGAATATAATTTTTCCTCAAGTTCATGATTGGTTTCCCGCATATCAACATGTGCATTAAGTTTTTCAGGGTTTTAGTGAGGCATTACAAGTCCTATGCACTTTCAAGCCCCTTTTCTCTAGCATGTGCATTGAAATGAAGTGAAGACATCTTGTTTTTATGGTTAGGGCAAGGCTTGAGATTTAGTATGGTATGGAAAAGGTTGTCTCTCCTCTACACCTCTAAAACCCTAAATTATTATGATCAAGAATATGACCATAACTTGAATTAATCTTCACTATCTAGAACTATTTTCACATAGTGCTTCAAGTCACTAGCTCTAAAAGCAAATAATCATAGTGGGAAACAAAAAATATTAAACTCATGATTGGTGGTTCCATTAAATGTCTAAATTTGAATTAAGTTTCCAAAGTGAAGCATGAGATGATCCATCCATGAAATTTATAACAAATTAATTTGGATTATTTTATCATTCATGCTCCTAGGGTGAATCAATGTTTGTATTTTTATGTATTGATTGATCCTGCATGAAAATTATTACTTTGGTAAAATAATTTGTTTGTTTCATCTTCTCTGCAGGACACCAAGGAAATGTGGCTTGGATCCACATCCAACAAGGCAACACTTGTACTTGAGGAAAGAAACACAAAGGTTGCAAAGTCGCAAAGGTTTCATAGGTCACAAAGTTGCATAGGTCACAAAGTCACATAGGTAACAAAGTCACAAATTTGCATAAGTCGAAAAGTCAGATAAGTGACATAGGTCGCAAAGTCGCAAAGTCCTAAAGTTGCAAAGTAACATAGGTCGCAAAGTGGAAAATTCAGAAATTCCCATAAGTTGCAAAGACGCAAATTCACACAGGTCACAACGTCACAAAGTCACATAGGTCTCAAAGTCACAAATTCACATAGGTCAAAAAGTCGAAAAGTTGCTAAGTCGCATAGGTTGCAAAGTCACAAAGTCACAAAGTGACAAAATTTCATAGTTCGCAAAGTCACAAAGTCGTATAGGTCACAAAGTCGCATAGGTCGCAAAGTCGCAAAACCACATAGGTCACAAAGTCGCAAAGTCAGAAAGTAACAAAGTCACATAAGTCATAAAGTCGTAAAGTCTTAAAATTGCATAGCTCGCAAAGTCTCAAAGTTGCAAAGTCACATAGGTCACAAAGTCACATAGGTTGCAAAGTAGCAAAAGTCACAAAGTCGCATAGGTCACAAAGTCTCATAGGTTGCAAAGTCGCAAAGGTCACAAAGTCACACAGGTTGCAAAGTCACAAAGTTGCATAGGTCGCAAATTCGCATAGGTCACAAAGTCGCATAGGTCGCAAAGTCGCAAAGTTGCAAAGTCACAAAGTCGCATAGGTTTCAAAGTCGCATAGGTCGCAAATTTTTATACGTCACAAAGTCGCATATGTTGCAAAGTCACAAAGTTGCATAGTCACAAAGTCGAATAGTCACAAAGTTGCATGTGTTGCAAAGTCACATAGGTGGCAAAGTCGCAAAGTTGAATAGGTCGCAAAGTTGCAAAGTTGCATAGGTCACAAAGTCACATAGGTCACAAAGTCGCGTAGATCACAAAGTCTCATAGGTCACAAAGTCACAAAGTCGCAAAGGTCGCAAAGTCGCAAAGTCAGCTAGGTCACATAGATCGCAAAGTCACATAGGTCACAAAGTCTTAAAGTCACATAGGTCGCAAATTCACATAGGTCACAAAGTCACATAGGTCGCATAGGTCGCAAAGTGGCATAGGTCGCCTAGGTCCAAGAAAGCCCAAGAGTCATGGGGAGATCAAAGGCCACGGGTAACCCAAGAGGAATCCTGACCTATATGTACATCCTCAAGTGATTTTGTAGTATAATTTTGATCTGAATATGGGAAAACTAGTTATTTCTATGCTAGCTCCCTCATCAGTATTAAAAATGTGTGTTTAGGATTGTCTCAAGTTAACCAATTGTGAAGGGGTTTATGTGTCTTTGATGATCGAATTATGAGTTAATTAGCTCTTAATAACTCATGTAAAACAAATGAAATGCAGATAAATAACACACATCGTACACATAATACAATGGATGATAATGGAGTTCACCCCTCTTGGGCTTCATCTCCATAGACCTAATTCAACTAGCTAGGCCCTCTTGGGATTAAGAGTCAAATTTATATTTACATGAACCTGTGGTGCTCCAATGGATTTGAAGCCTGCTCCTTTGGCTTTATAAGACCCAAAAACCCTAAATATTACTATCCAATCTCTAAAATTGGTTTCCAGCCGATCTAGGCTTAACCTCCCATCCTCGTGGCCCTCGACTTGTTTAATATCCAAAGTGAAAAAAAAAATTCAGAAGTTCTCTAACGCCTCTAAAAACTATACCACTATGTTCAAAGCATCAAAATCATCTAAAAATGACTCTTCTTGAGCCAATATTGATCTTTAGCTAATCTAGGCATGGCCTTCCTTCATGGTGGCCCTAGGCTTCAATTGTATTCAAAGTGCCAAAAACAACTGTATAATTGCTCCTCTGCCTATGCAAACTATACCAATGGATTCATTGCATTCCAATCTACTAAGAATGACTATTACTAAGCAAAAATTGGTTGAAATTTTCTCTAGATAGTCCTCATTCAATTTTTCCTAGTAAATTTCCTCTAAACATGGAGAAGCTCCAGTTAGCTCTGACAATTCTGGAGGTGGCGCCAGATTTGGAGGTGCTTCCAAAATTTCTGCCAAATTAACACACAATTAATTAATGCCTAATCCGTGATTAATGTGGAAAATATGCGCACTCAACGCGTTTTGTTTGAGGTCTTGTGGGAGGTCATGTGGAAGGGCCATGTGGGAGGAGGGTTGGCCTCCTCCATTCCAGCCGCCAGAGACCGCATCTGGTTCAAATCAAAGTTGGGTGCATACCTTTTCAAGGAAAATTTTTATGGCCTATTGGTAAGAGGTGGAGAGTGGAGTGGGGGAGGTCACAGGGTCGAGCCCCGACCTTCGCCCGAACTCGTTGTATGACTTTTGCCACCTTGACTATATCACAACCTTTGTAATATTAAAATTGTGCCCATATACCATTGGACTTTGCAAACCTTTTAATACGTTTAATATATGACTTTGCAATATAATATGCGCTCCATAAATAAACCCAAGGTTTAATATTAATGCGCCACTGGATATAAATAACCTAATCGGAACATATGAAAATTGATGTGTGGAATTAAAATGTGGAATTTAATATAAGGTTTGGAAATATATAATAATATTAATCCAACCTTAATAAATAATTCCAACACATAAATATTCATTCATGAACCCAAATTAAACCTTCGAGGACATTGGGCAATTTCACCTTCTCAAACCAAACCTGGCAAATCCCGTTGTGCCACTTGTCACAGTGCCACTAGGAAAAAAATAAATAATATTCCATGCATGCTAACTGGGCTGCCATGTCATCAACCTGTACCTGTTCTGCAATTTTTTTAAAAAAATTATTGTTCTTAACGGTGATCAGTAGACTATAAATTCTTCATATGAACTCGATTTTAGACAAAACAGGTTGCATTGGATTCCTGGCGATGGGCCGGTCACTATTGTTCTAGTTTGGTGAAATGTTAAGAACTTTGAATTTTGACCAAATGTTTTCCCCTAATCCAGATTTTGATCACTCCTTCCCAGTGGCATGCTTTTGGACCCAAAAAATTTGGTTATCTCATGAGAGCAGAATAATCTTCTTTTTCCCAAGTTCTATCATCTTGATTCTACTTGGAAACATTTCCATGACAACCACTTGGGTTCACTAGCATGCCTTGCCTTGAAAATGGCTTGGATCTTCAACCAATGTTCTCCTTTTTGCTGCTGACCCAATCCAACACTTGATGGCTGCTTGTTGACTGATATATCACTTTTTTGTACCAAATAAATTCCTCGGTGCTTAAAAAACTAACTGATTTCCTTCCCACTGAGAATCATGTTCCTCCTTTTCACAAACATGCATTTGATGTAAGATTCTCCTTGGAAACGAATTTTCCAAATTAAGCCCAACTGAGAGAACTACAACAATGATTTCCAACATTAGTAATAAAAAGAAAATAAATTACCATTATTTTACCTCCACGATTCAAAATTCCACATCTGGAAGAATGCATTCGCCATCTCCTTCTCTTCTTGGCGTCAACACATAAAATGGTCTACAATGGCTGCAAACCTTTTTTGACATCTTGTCACAAACACAAACATCAATTTGAAAAACACATCATGCAAGAAACATAAATTGAAGAAATATCCTCTTGTTCCTTAAAAGCAACAAATTTCACATCATGTGAACATCGCCATGTACTCTTACATCTTGTTGTCAAAAATCATCGAACAAACACAAGTCAACAAAACATGCCTCTTCAAACGACTGACTCTCAAGTCAAGCATAAGCATGTGTAATAATTCGACGATTATTTTCCCAAAGAAAATTGAATTTCACATTTCATGAAATACTTTGTCAACTTATCCTTTTCATATTTGGAGACAAAAACAACTCTTCCAAGTTGATATGACATGCATGTAACACACAATCGACCAACTCAAGTCGACAGTCATGCATGTGAAAATGTTCAACACTCTAAGGTGACAACATACCTGTTAAACAAAGCAATCAACCAACACAAGTCAATTACTCATCAATGTTCAAGCACGGGAAACCGTCAAAATTCCATTGTTCATACACACAAAATCTCATGCATATATAAGATTCTTCATATCTCTCAAAAGTACAATCATAAGCACAAGAACCCCATTCATATGTAAATGTACTTAAAGAGCTGAAATGAAACAAATTTGCTGAAATAAAGCGAGTCAACATACTCCAGTTCCAATCACCTTCTTGGCGTAAATATGCAACATGCATTATATAGACAAAATAACTAACCATTTGAGTGATGCTTCTTTTAGCTACACTTCATCATGTGAATCATCCTGACCCACATCAATTATGGAATATTATTTTCCATTATTTCCATTCTGTTTCTCCACCTTCTTCAAATGTCATGGATGACTTGTTGGATACAAAGTCCAACACTTGTCTACAATATGACCTTGCTTATGGAAATGAGTGCAAAACAATTGCATCTTCTTTTCAACATGGTTTGCTTTGTCCAATGGACCTTTGGCTTCCTGCCTCCTTTTCTTTAAACATTTCCTATGCATGGATATCTTCTTCCAACATCTTGAAACATTATTTTTATCCAAACCACAAAAGGAACATGAAACTTTTCTCCAAATCTTATGTGAGAATTTTCCATTTTTATCATAATCAAAATCAACTTGATTAAAATCAGATTTATACCTTGAACATTCCCCTTTATCGCCTTCTTAAGGAGGTTAATTTGATTAGGTAGTGGTTATCTTCTGAATACCAACAATTCATTCAATCACTTTAGATCTTTCAACATCATCTTGTTCACCATTCTCATTAGCTGCATGGTTATGAGCACCTTCTTGCAAAGTGGGTGTAAAATTGTTTCTTTCCTCATGGACACAATATTCACAAGTTTGAGGCAATGAACATGAAATTAAAGTCCTTCTTAGAACACCTTCATGTGCCTCCTTGGCTTTAGAGCTTTCTCCATCATGTTGTCCATAACCAAGGACCAAATACTTAGGCCTTTCCTCAACAAAAATTGGCTCAACTATGCCTTGTGCATGTTTTCCCAATTCTTTACCTTCATAGCCCATCTTCATCAATAATTTGGACCCTATTCTTCTAGTGTGTCTTTCAAAAGCACTACACATTCATTTTGAGAGGAAATTGAAGATAAACTTGAATTTCATACCTCTTTTTCATGCACATACATGGCTAAGGCTTCCTTGGCATCATGGAGCTGAGTCTCCATCTCATGCATCCTTGCTAGGTTCTAATTTGAAATATGGAGTGGAGTCTCCATCTCATCCATCTTTTCAAGAAGCTATTGCTTCTACTCCTTCATGGCAATCAACTTCTCTTGAAGTATACTGATCTCCCTCTTATCTTCATACTTCTCTTGCATCATATCAATCATGATGTAGAGCTTCTGTAACATCTCTTTATCAAAGAGTTTTGCTAAGGAAGATGGATTATAAACATTGCTTAATGAAGCTGCCATCACACCTGCAATGCATACAAATAATATTTGCTATGATTTGAGAACCGAGCTCTCAACCTTGACCTTCTCCTTCACACATAAACTTGCACACTGTTAAATTATCCTTGCGAAAATTCAAAATCCAATAGATAATTATTCTAGCTAACCTTGGCTAAAATGAGCTAAAATTTTTCTCTGATACCAACTTGATATGAATATGGGAAAACTAGTTATTTCTATGCTAGCTTCCTCATCATTATTAAAAATGTGTGTTTAGGCTCATCTAAAATTAATCAATTATGAAGGGGTTCATGTGTCAAGTTTTATGTGTATTTGATGATAAAATTATGAGTTAATTATCTTTTAAAAAATCATGTACAAAAAACGAAATCTAGATAAATAACACACATCATACACATAATACAATGGATTATAACAAAGTTCACCCCTCTTGGGCTACATCTCCATAGACCTTCTTCAAATAGCTAGGCCCTCTTGGGATTAAGATTCAAATGTCTGATTACATGTACTTGTAGTGATCCAATGGATTTTAAACATGCTCCATTAGCTTCAAAATACCCAAAAGCCCCAAAAATGACTATTCAATCTCTTAAATTGGTTTCCAGCTGATCTAGGCTTGACCTACCATCCTAGTGGCTCTAGCTTGTTTAATATACAAATTGACAAAAACACTTTCAGAAGTGCTCCAATGACTTTGAAAACTATAACACTATGTTCAGAGCATCAAAATCATCTAAAAATGACTCTTCTTGAGTCAATATTGGTCTTCAGTTGATCTAGGCATGACCTTACTTCCTGGTGGCCCTCGACTTCAATTTTATTCAAAGTGCCAAAAACACCTATAGAATTTCTCCTCTGCCTCTACAACCTGTACCAATGGATTCAGAGCATGAGGATATGCTAATAATGACTCTTCTTGAGCCAAAATTCGTCTAAAATTGCTCTATATAGGCCTCATTTAATTTTTCCTAGTAAACCGCCTCTAAACCTGGAGAAGCTCCAGTTAGCTCTGATCATTCTGGAGGTGGTGCCAGATTTGGAGGTGCTACCAAATTTTATGCCAAATTAACACACAGTTAATTAATGCCTAATTCATGATTAAAGTGGATAAGATGCAAACTAAGTGTGTTTTATTTGAGTGCTTGTGGGAGTTCATGTGGAAGGGCCATGTAGGAGGAGGGTTGGCCCCCTCCGTTCGCGCCATCGGAGACCGCGTCTGGTTCAAATCAAAGTTGGGCGCATACCTTTTCAAGGAACAAGGTCATGGCCTCTTGGTAAGAGGCGGAGAGTGGAGTGGGGGAGGTCACGGGGTCGAGCTTTGACCTTCGCTTGAACTTGTTGTATAACTTTTTCCACCTTGACTATATCATAACTTTTGTAATATTAAAGTTGCACCCATATACCATCGGACTTTGCGAACCTTGTAATACGTTTAATATATGAATTTTCAATATAATATGTGCTCCATAAATAAACCCAAGGTTTAGTAATAATGCACCACCAAATATAAATAACCTAATCGGAAAATTGGAAAATTTATATGTGGAATTAAAATGCAGAATTTAATATAAAGTTTGGAAATACATACATACATACATACATACATACATACATACATACATACATACATATATATATATATATATATATATATATATATATATATATAATATGTGATTAATAAACCATATAAAATATTATCATTAAATAAATATATATATGTTAATCCAACCTTAATAAAAATAATTCCAGCATATGAATATTCATCATGAACCCAAATTCAACCATGGAGGACATTGGGCAATTTCACCTTCTCAAACCAAACCTAGTGAATCCCGTTGTGCCACTTGTCACAGCGCCGCTGGGAAAAAACTGAAGAATATTCTTTGCATGTTGACTGGGCTGCCATGTCATCAACCTGTACCTGTTCTGCAATTTTAAAAAAAAAATTCTTATTCTGAACGATGATCAACAGACTATAACTTCTTCATCCGAGCTCAGTTTTGGACGAAACAAGTTGCGTTGGATTCTTGGCGAAGGGAAATTCACTGTCATTCTAGTTTTATGAAATTATGAGAACTTGGAATTTTGAGCAAATTTTTGCCCCTAATCCAGATTGCGATCATTTTTGGTTTTGAAATTTTGAGAGGGACACATTGTTTCTTTTTGAATGTACGCCTTTTGATGAATACAAAGAAGTGTTATTAGATCTCACTGTTGAATCCGATAGAAGTATGCCGTGTGGTTGTGCTATGAATATGGTTTCTTCAAATGAATTAATGCTTCTTCAAGTATTGGTACACCTTTCTACTCATGTATTCTCTTGTGTTATGAGATTTCTACAACACATGGATGGTATATGATTATATAGATTTAAAGATATGTTGATGAATGTATTTGTCGATATTTTCTTTAAATATTTATTGGAATGTGCATAGTTTATAAATGAAATTATTAGCCATCGCGAACTGTTTCTTGTTTGTTAAGTGAATATTGTTATAGGTATGATCTTGGTAATGTTTTTCTAACAATTATTTTCGTAAGTTTCATGCCTTAAATTCCGGTTTGCTATTCATGGCATTGTGTTTCAGAGGGAGTTCGTAAATCATTGACTTGTGTTCATTCAACATCTATGCATTCTCCTTTTCAGTGAGCCGCCTCCTTGTACAAAAACTATCTTCACCAAATTAATGGAAACCGAGCCTACATACTAGATGGGATCCCTAAACCAAACAATGTAGAGTCTAATTGAGGTTCTGCACCAAGGACATCCCCTTACTCTTGTCAATACATTTTCGACTATAAACAGGTTTGAAAATGGAATTAATCAAACCTTGAAATGTGGAAGGTGCATTAGTAAGGCCAAAAGGCATGAAAAAAAATCATAATGACCCTCATGAGTTCTGAATGTTGTTTTCGAAATGTCTTCATTCTAATTTGATGATATCCAGGACAAAGATCCAACTTGGTGAAGTAAATTCCTCCATGTAATTCATCCAATAATTATTCAATGATGGGGATGGGAAATGTATCTTTAATAGTGAGATTGTTGAGCTCCCTATAATCCAGACACATATGCCTCCTTCTTGAGCACCAATGCTACTGGAGCAAAGAAATAACTTTGAATATGTTGAATTATACCAGCCTCTAGCATTTCTACAACCATATGCTCAATCTCACTCTTTTGGGCATAAGGATACCTGTAATGCCTGATGTTTGGAGGAACACTTCTTGGAATCAAATGAATAGCATGATCATGATCATGAAGAGGTGGGAGTCCTATGGGAGTCTTAGACACCTTGGAGTGATTGTCCAATACTTTTTGGATATATGGAGAAATAGATGATTTTGATGTTTGAACCTTTAGTGATCTTAATTGTGAAATTACGCCTCATTGTTATTTCTTCAGAAGTTTTGTCGTGACATTAGAGCTGATTATATTTCCTGGCTTCCCTGTGATACCCCGTAATTCAAATTCCTTTCCTTCCGAAAAAAATTTCAATAAAAGTTCTTGAAAATTAAAAGCTACCGTCCCCAAATATTGTAACCATTGTACTCCTAGTACAACATCAACACCTCCCATTGGAATGGATAGCATTGGAATATTCAATACATATTCCCCCATGGTTAGCTTGATATTATGGCACTTTCTAGAGAAATTTGTAGTTCCTCCATTTGCAACCATCACTTGACACTCTGGTGCTAGGTATAGGAAGCAATTCAATTCCTTGGCTACCTTACAATGAATAAAATTATGGGTACTACCCGAATCAATCAACACTATTACATTTTTATTTTGTTATATGTCATTCTATCTTGAGAGTTTGAGGAGTGGTAATTCCTACCAATGCATTACAGGATATGGTCGTATTCATTTTTTCTTCCTCTAGGGTTGGTTACTCATGTATATCATCTTCTTTTGAAATTTCTTGTTCCTTTTATTCCTGCTCTTCATAATATATGTAAAATAATTTCTTCTCAGCACACTTATGACCTTTAGTGTATTTTCTATCACAATTATAGCAAAGTCCTTTTTCTCTTTTTTATTCCAATTTTTGTGGTATCAACCTTGTAGGTTGTGGAAGTCTAGGAGTAGCAACACTTCCATCTTTATATATATGAGTGGTAGGCTTCCTTGTCACCATAATGTTGCTTTCAATTTTTCTTTCCAACCTAAATTCATTCTCCAATGATTCAGGTTCCCAAAGGAAAAAATCATGTTGGATGTTATCCTTTAAAGTCCCTATGAAGACATCAACCATGTGCTCCTCTGGAATACCGTTTACCCTTATATTCAATTTTTGAAAGTCCTCAATGTGCTCCACCATTGAACCCTTTTGTTTTAGATTTCTCAATTGGATAAAGAAGGTGTTTCTCTTTGTATCCTCATAATGTGCTATCATTTTCTCCATAAAAATGGACCAAGTGACAATTTGTTTATGGGAAAAAATCCACCGATACCATACAAATGTCTTTTTTTATAAATATAAATTTCAATATGTACCTTTTATGTGTTTTGCACATTATGGAGATCAAAATATTGCTCCATATGTAGTATCCATGTTACGTGATCCTTGCCATCAAAATTTCTCATATTAATCTTTGGAATATGGTGGGTCTTCAATCCAACATTAGAGTTTAAGAAATCATGATTAACGTTTATTTTGTTCTCATCATGAGCTTCCTCTAATACCTTTTCATTATTAGGAATAATTTCTTGTTGCATCTTCGTCAACATTCCTTCCAAATTTCCATGTATTCTTTTAGACCATTCTTCATGTCTTCCATGTTGCCTTTCTGTTTTTCTTCTATACCATCAATCTTAGCTTCCACACCATACTTCAAACCACCCATCTTATATTCCACGCCTTTCATGTCTTTTTTCAAACCATCCATCTTAGCTTCCATTTAATTTTTTGTTACTCTTTGCAAGAACGAAATATTTTGCACTTCGTCTCGTAATTTTGATATATCATGTTGCACTTCTTCCTCTTCATGAGACATAATAGAGCCTTCTGAGGGCTTAATGGGTGTAGAATTATTTTTGTGGGGAATTTTAGAACCCAATAGTGATATATATATATGTGTGTGTGTGTGTGTGCTTCAAGATGCCCTTTTTCTTGATTTTGAGGAGATCGATATTGAAACTGATGTATCTCTATAATTTCGGATCTACAAGATGTAAACTTCAGTCTTGTTGTAGCCCTATGAGTCATATTTCCAATGCCATAGGCCAGACCTAATTTTGATTCTTCAAGACAAAGTTATGCCCGATCTCCCACAATGACCTAATTATGGGCTATCTCAGTAGAGTGAAACTGTACAATGTGCCATGTGTCACTGTTTCTACCTTCGGCTCTGAAATTGATACACACGAAACTAAAGTTCGTGCAATTTTGGCCACTTTTTACATAATTCTAATCTGATGCCTAAAACAAAAGTTATTATTATTTTCCATTGGTCACCTGTTTGGGGTGAAATTCTAGAGCCTGCAAAAAACCTAACTTCCACATATCATATATCTGAAAATATTGCGAAACAAGGTCTGAAATTTTTACACGACATTCCTCAGGATTTCATCTCAAATGGGTTTTTTTAAGCTTATGAACCTTCACAGAAAAATTTATAGTTAATATTCCATGATGACCTATTTGCAGCAGCAAAACCCTAGAATCCAAAGCTCTGATACCAAATGTTATGAAACCAGCTCAAAAAATAGAAGAAACGATAGATCAATGCCTTATAAATCATCCTCTTCGAGGAGCTAACCTTCTTTACATTACATAAATGAACAATTCTTGGATGATACAAATGACAAAACCTCCTTTCTATATATAGGAGCCCAATGGGTCCCAATATAGTCCTAGCTGACATAAAAATATAAATCTAAGGGAACAACAATAGAAATAGTGGGCTTCTATGGAGCACAATAACAATAATATGGGGACTACATGGGCACAAAAATAACAATAATGAGATTATACTAACAATAAAAATACGGGGATACGCTATTATTATGGGGATCTAGTAAAGAGACACACCTATGGTTCTAGCTTCGTCAATAAGAAGACATAGAAATTTTATGAATTGGATCATCGAGACAATGATAAGTAGGAAATTACAAATGCAGAACCCCCAAAATCAGATTTGACTCATGAAAACAAAATTATTTTACCATCTTCAGTTGCTTCTGAGAATTCTTCTGGGTACATAGATGTTCGCAGGAAAAAAGGAAAAAAGAATCTTTGAAGAGATCCATAATTATTCCCGGGTTCTTTAATCAAGATGGTGGTAATGTATGGGCTCGGTGGTCAATCCATATAAACAGTGGACATATTGCAATGTAATAAGCTTATCAACCATAAAAATATTAATATAATATGGTATTGTGAAGCAATGCAAATTAATTAAAAAAAAAAGGATAAACAAATTCCTTTAATCAATCAAATTTCAATTCTATAAGTGAATATAATGATAAATTGTAATATAAGATATACATGAAATTTCAATTATATAAGTGAATATAGTGATAAATTGTAATATAATATACGCGTAAGTTTACACGAACTTTAAAAATTTACCATATAATAATACAATTCAATATTTTATTCTAAAATAAATTTAATTAAATTTAAAATATTATGATATGGATTTTTTTCTTTCATTAAAAATATAAACTTAGTACGACTTTATATCAAACACAAGTACTTGGTACTAGTTTCATATAAACTCTCCACTCTAATATAATAAGACTTAATTTTGCTGCAACAAATTGCAAGTATAGAAGAAACCCCTTAAAAATTTTAGTACAAGTATGTAGTGTTAGCATGATCGGACCCGTTGACTACACGAACTCCCACTTCATAATGTTTAACTGAATTTAGGTGATAGCCACCAACAATGAGCAAGAGGTTAGTTTACGTCTTACTCTAAGAGAGACATCGACATCGACATCAAACTAGAGTTATGAGTTCAAAAACTTCTTTTATATTTAAAAGAAAATGTTTATATATATATATATAATATGAATAAATTGATTTTGGAGAATAAATAAATAGGTATAATTTCTTTGATTTATATTGATCCAAGATTTTTAATTTTAATGAATCATTTAGAGTTGCATATAACATGGCATATTAATCAAGTAACTTAAAACACATGAAAAGAAGCGTATAAACATAATAAAATATGAGATTAAAGAAAAAACGATTTGATTACGGATTTCCCCCAATGTGGGCTACGTCTCTGAGCCCTGCTCAATAGCAGGGACGCATTTTTTATTAAGTGGCATCAAAGAAATCAGTTACAAGTAACTTTTCAAAAATGACCCTTATACCTCCAATCTAGATTATGGCTTGAAAATGGAGAGATCAACTGGAGAAATGGACATCACCACTAGATTCGTGTTGTGAAATCATGGAAAATCAACTATAAATTTGTCCAATTTTAACATTGACACCTCTAGTCCTCTAAGGGAATATTTTGGGCATCTTGCATATTCCCTCACTCATGGTTCCGCTACCTCCTTCGCTCAGGGTTCCGCCTGTTCTCCACCGTTTTTCCCCCCGGTTGACTGAATTGCGTGAGTTTAAATTTACCAAGGGAATGTCATTGGCCTATTGTTAAATCCGAGCATTCGCTCCCACCGAGTCGAGGTTCAAATCCTCGCCCATCCAAAATAGTGCGCGTTTGTTTTGGCATAGTTTTTTTTCTTGGAGATCAATTGTTTTGGTTTTGATTGACCTTCCATGGTTACATCAATTTGTGGCCCATTTGGGGCTACCTGGGAGGTGGGCCAATCGAGTTGGCTGGGCGTGTTCAAGCTCCGCAGGCCCTGGTGTGTTAATCATGTAACACCAACTGGGTGTGGCAGGTTTGCCTTTGGTGGACCATCCACATTGTATTAATATACATATGGGATGTTTGTTTTGGTGGGGTGAGGCAAGGGTGGTGGCCCACCACCCAGATTTGTAATGTTATATATATATATATATATATATATATATATATATATATAATACAATGTGTGGGGGTGGTAGCCGCCACCCTTATTTTAATATTTTTTGTTTTAGTTAAAACAAAAAGTCTTTTTTTAATTTGTTGGAAAATAAGGGTCATTGGACAAATTAAGTAGCAAAAATTCTTCTTTTCCAGTGGTCAGATTATGTGCTCTGGGTCGCTGCCAAATTGTTGCCTCGTTAAGCCTGCCACTTTGCCACGTTTGACTAGAACTTTGACCAACTATAACTTGAGCATACAAACTCATATTTGAGTGTTGTTCACACCGTTGGAATGAGGGCGACGAGTAATACGATATGTTCTTGGTTTATCTACCATCTGATGAGTTTGATTTTTGAGCTATTTTCAAGGCCACTTTATTTTTAGATCCTCTTGGATCATTCTTCCCCACTGAGGAGCTTTTAGACCTCCAAAAGCATGAACACATCCTACACACTGCCTGCGTCTTTGTCAAGCCTCACTTTCAACATCTGTATTGCATGAAAATTTGGTACATTCTTTATAATCACATACAAAACCACACATGACTCAAACAACCCCATATTTTCCAAGAGTTTATAATACACACTTTTTGGTCAAGTTTACATTATAATAGAAACCAATACCCCAACTATCAACAAAAGGCCAAAAATATCATCGTTGCTTTAATAAGCGATGGAAAACACATCATCACTTTTACAATTATTTACAACACGAGATTTACAAAATGTGGCCATTACAAACTACTAGTAAAACCATCTCTTACTCAATAAAGCAGACCACCATGAATGTGGCATATTCGCTTGTTGAAAATCTTCGTCAGCTAACTTCTTTATTGGTACTTTCTGGGTATGGAGCTTTTGAAACATGGATCTATGGTGTCCAACCTCGTTGTAGTGACTACAATGATTCGTTCTCATCCAAACTTTCTGGATCATCTTGGAACTCTTATTTCTGGTGCGCCTCTGATATGTGCCTGTGGAACCCTCACTATCACTGGAATGGGATGAAGTGCTCTCATCATCCGTCGTTGGTTGGTCACTAACTATCTTGGAGCATTCCCCAACCTCTTTTCTGACATACCCAAGTCCATCATAACGAGGGAATTCCTCCACTTTGATGGGATTCACAATGCCTTGGCCATTTCCTTGATACCCCATTTTCTTCAATAATTTTGATCCAATTTTGTAGTATGTCTCTCAAAATCAGAAAAATATTAATCATAGAAAGTATATGAAATTGAAGAACCAATTTTTACCTCAGGCTTGTTATGCTACAACTTTTCCAAGGCCTCCTCCTTGTTTTGCAAATGATGTTGCAACCTTTGTTTGTCCTTCTATGCTTCTTGTAGGAGCCTCCTTAGTTCAACATTATTTGCTTAAATTCTTTGGTTGATTTCTTTGAGTTCTTGGAGCCATGCCGCATTTGGTGCCCTTTTCATCTTTGGTACAAAATCTACTGAAATATTTGTCTCATTGCTCGAATCAGAACCCAAGTCGATGGGTCCATCTGTTGCAATCCCACGAGCTGCAACCTTTATTTCGTCACCTGAATTTGATCCCAGGTCAATTGGTCCACCACCTGCAAATCCCGGAGTTGTGACCTTATCATCCTCTTTTGGTTCATATTCTAGGTCTTGTTGCAAGGTTGCAATTGCCTTCTGCTTCTGTTTTCTATCGTTCCTCTTAGGTCTCAATTCTAGATGTAGTTTCCAACAATTCTCCTCATCATGCCCTTATTTCTCATAATGCGTACAAGAGGGATTTGTTCCTCTTCTCTTAGCTGCTAATTCCCTCTTTGGGCGGTTATATTTTTCATCCTTCCCCCTGCTTTCAAGATGCACAACCTTCACACTAGCTTCATCAAGAGTTTTAGGTTCAAATACTAATAATGAATGACACAGATAGCTATGCAAAGAAACAATATATTTCATCAACGTTTCAGGAGTGTCTAGTGGAACATTCAATGGTAGTGCTTGTTTCCTAAACTCCTGTATAAAATTATGAACATTTTGACCTTTAATTTGTTTCAAAAGTTTCCATTCCATCATGGATTTATGCGTGTAACCCAATGGGTAAAAATGTCCCCTTAAAGCAAAAGTGAACTCAGACCAAGATGAAATAATTTTATGACTATTCTTACCACATTGTTGTAGTTTTCCTTCCCACTAGAAGAGAGTACTGCCACTCAATCGAAGAGATGCTAGCTAGATCTTGGATTCATCCTCTTTGATTTGTTGTATGCAAAAATACACTTCAACATGTCTTATCCAATTATATAGATTTTCTACATTAGATTCTCCACTAAATACAGTTAAATCAAACTTGAAATCCAACTTGAAAAAGGGCTTTTTAGAAACATTCCTCTGATTCCTATTCGAATGATGAGAAGAGGAAGAAGAAGAAGAACTTTCATTGGCGGATGGAGAGGGAGGAGGTTCTCCTCCTCCACGTTCATGGTGTACCGATGCATGATCCTCAGGATCTTTCTTCTCATGTTTGATTGTATTCTCATACTTTGCAAACAACTTTTCAACTTTGTCTACCATGTTGAAGAAGATATTGCAATAATTTATTTCTTCTTCCACTCATGCATCCTCATCTACCATGTTTTGTCTTCATGGTGCACACCTTGGTTCAAGATCAAAGTATTTTATTTTTCCTTCACCTTTTTGGATCTTGTTTCTGGTTATCATTCACTCATGCAATTCACATCGAAAATACCTTCTCTGAAACCAAACTTGATCCAAGATATTTAACTTCAAGGATGCATTTAGAATTGCATATAACAGATCATATTAACCAAGTAACTTAAACCACATGAAAAGAAGTGGAAAAACATAAGGAAACATGAGATCAAAGACACAAAAATATGATTATGGATTTCACCCAATGTGGGCTATGTCTTAGGGACCTGCTCAATAGTGGGAGGCCTTTTTTTTTTTAAATAGCATCAAAGAAATCAATTACAAGCAACTTTACAAAAATGACCTTTATACCTCCAATTCATACGATGGCGTGAAAATGAAGAGATCATCTAGAGAAACAAATGTCGCCACTAAATTCGTGTCACGTAATCGTGAAAAATCGATTATAAATTTTTCCAAATCATTCACCAACACCTCCAGACCTCTAAGGGAATATTTTGGGCATCTTGCATTATCTGTCGCTCATGGTTCCAGTACTGCCTCCTCCACTCAGGGTTCTGCCCGTCCTCCGTCGCTCTGCCCACCGACCGACTGAACTGCACGTGTTTAAATATATGGGTGAGGGAGGATTTACCAAGGGAAGGCCGTTGGCCTATTGGTAAATCCAGGCATTGGTTCCCACTGGGTTGGGGTTCAAATCCCCGCTCGTCAAAAATAATGCGTATTTATTTTGGTGCCATTTATTTTTTTCAAGCTTGACAGTTGTTGTTTCGATTTATCGTCAATGATTACATTAATTTGTGGCCCGTTTTTTTGGGGCCACCCGGGAGGCGGGTCGTCCAGGTTGTTTAGGCGGGTTCAAGCCCCGCCAAGCTCGGTGTGTTAATCATGTGGCGCCAACGGGGTGTGGCGGGTCTGCCTTTGGCGGCCCACCCACATCTTATTAATATACATATGGTATGTTTCTTTTGGTGGGATGTGGTGGGGGTGGTGGCTTGCCACCCAATTTTGACTGTTATAAATATATATTTAATAAAATGTGCGGGGGTGGCAGCCCACCACCCCTATTTTAATATTTTTTTGTTTTATTTAAAACAATAAGTATTTTTTAATTCGTCAAAAAATAAGGGTCACTTGGAAAAATTAAGTACGCAACAAATTCGCCCATTCTGGTGGTTGGATTCCATGTGTCGCTTCGCTTCCAAATTTTTGCCTCGTTAAGCCTGCCACTGGGCAAAGTTTAACTAGAATTTTGACCAGCTATAACTTGAGCATACAAACTCGGATTTGAGTGACGTTCACACCGTTGGAATCTAGGCAATGAGCACTATGATATGGTCCTTGTTTTTTTTTCATCCGATGACTTTGTTTTTTGAGCTATTTTTAAGGCCACTTGTATTTCTGGATCCTCCCAAAGAATATATGGACTATTATTATAGTTCTTATTTTTTATATTATAAAGCTGACCACATAGCACTAAGTTTTATTTGAGTTTGAATTGATAATTGTCATTATAATTCTCAATAGTTACATACAAAATTCTTTATTATGCATTGAATGTTATCCAAAATTCAAAGTGAGGTGGGGAACTAAGTGTTATACAATTTTCTTAGTGTAATTTTTTTGTAAACTTATTAAATTTGAAGGTCATGAGTGTAGGATTTTATGAATTGAGTGTTATTTTTTATTTGAACCAAGGTGGGTGATATTAACATCATAAAGTCCATTTACTCGATGTAATTTTATAAGATTATTAAATTTGAATGACATAGGAGTGGGTTTTGATACACTTATGTGTGCATGAGTCACAAGACCATATTTTATATAATCTCTTTGGGTACAACGACATGTTTGACCACTACCTCAAGGTGACACGTGGCTTTAAGAAAAGCCCTCATGAGAATTGAACTTTTCCCAATGATTGAAAACTCCTCACTTTCCACTTTTGATCCAACTCCTTTGTACTTTTATTAAGATTTAAAAGACACTCAAATGAGCTTTGATTCATTACTATATAATATTAAGCTATATTGGTGTAACCATAAAATTCTACTATTACATCAAGGTGACCCATGACTCAAGAAAAATTCTTCATAGAAATTGAACCTTACCCATAGTAAAAGACTCTTCACTTTTCATGAATTTAAATTATTATTATATAGATATTTTTATTGTTAACTATTACTATTTTTATTTTATTAATTTAAAAATAGTCAAAATTTAATAATTTTTTTATTAATAAGTATATTATTATTATTATTTAAAATATAATATTAAAATTATTAAAATAATATAAATATGTATTATTAAAGTAGCAAATTTTAAGAATATCATTTTCCCCTTATTTAAATATTTTAAATATCAATTTTTTTTTGTAAGTTTGGCATTAGTGAGGCTACATCATGGTCATGTCTAAGAATAACACACAGATAAGGCAAGGAATTGAACCGATGACTTAAAATTTAGGAGTGCCTTAAGTGCATATCTAATCACCATTTATATAAGACCCCATGGACCACTCTTCCCTTATTTAAATGTCTCTTGAATTTATCATATATTAATTAATTGAGATATTTATAATTTATCATAATTTTTTTTTTTTGCTAGGCTATGCGAGTCTTGAGATGACTCGTTTGCCTAACCTATGGCTTGAGTAGCCACAATTCAAAGGCATCTAAGCTCATCAAAATCATCGGAGGATTGTACTTGGCCTCGGGCACACCAACCCTTAACATGGTTGGAATTTTTCACACAGAGTTTCGAACTAATGTCCTTTACACCACAAAGTGCCTTAAAAAAACCCCTATCATAGTATGATATATGCCTAGTGGAAAAAAATAATCATATTTGATATAGTTGAAATTATTGATTAATTTGTTTTGGGGATTTAAAAGTTCTAAATCTTCTATGGACATGAAAAGATACATATTGTAAAATTTAAAATTTATAATGATTAAATATTTTTAATTATTTTTATATAAATTTTTATAAAGGTAATTTCTATAATAGTTTTTTTAAAATAATTTTATAATTTAATTTATAAAAATATTATATAATAATTGTAATATTAAAATTCAATTATAATAATATTTAATATTTTTAAAAAATATATTTTGTAATATTAATATAGACGAATCATTTTATTTCAATAAAATTTAATAATAAAATTGTAGATTTAAAGTGTACACAAGTTATGTCTAGTCAAAAAATACAAAATTAATGAAGGAAATGAGATTGTAATCAATTAACACTTACATAATATTTTAATGATTATCATAAAATTGCACAACCTTTATCAATGTAATAAGTAACATGATATAAAAGTAATTATACTCATTGAGATTACAATGGCACCAAGGGTTTTGTGTCTCTGTTTCTTTGTCTCAAAACAAAAATGGTGACTTCCTCCAGGTCAGGAGGGCCTGGGCTTCTGAAAATTAATCAAGGATGTGGTGACTTCTCGACAGAATGGTGGTGGTTGGGTTTGTTTAGAGCCTATTAAGCAAGCAAGCCGTCTACGAGGTTAAAAATAGCGTATGGGATGTGTCTACGAGGCTAAAAATAGCGTATGGGATGTCCACGAGGCTAATTTTATTTTACTTGTTAAAGATTAAAGTTTATGACCCATATTAATAAAAGTAATTTAGACAATAAAAAAAACATTAATAGTAAGGTAAAATGATTTGTTTAAATTGTTTAATAATTTATGTACAATCAATGTTAAATATATTTTATCTTGTCCTTTAGGCCACCTAAAATTACCCACATTTTGTATGTTTTATAGATGTACATGCCTTTGCTTCAAGAATGTCACATGGATTATCATCAAACTTGTAAATAGTTTATACCAATATATTTGAGTTATTCTAATATCCCACTATCATACATGGTGATGTTATGATATTGATGTTATTTATTAAACACACACACACAACATTTTTTCTTCAAAGAAACATTATTTATTCATGTCCATTTAAGTATGTATTGATGCTAGCCAATGATCCCTAGAATCAACACATACAAATATGTTAGGAAAAAACCCTAAAATCATGGTTCCCATTTTTATTTGGGAACCATATAACTTGTGATACTTCTTGTAAGATTCAATTTATTATTTTATGATTCTTGTGATTTTCAATTAAGTTGCAATAAATAAAAGAATGCATAGACCAAATCCTAAACTAGGAGCAATTAAAAAAAAATTTGGAAGTGAAATATACATTGCATCAATGAAGGAGCATGGCTACACAATAAAACTTAACTCAATACACTATTTTGGAATTAATTACCAGTAAATTTTCACTATACATTGTCTAATTCAATTATAGTTTCACAAACATGTTATTGATTATTTGACCATAAGATTGTGAATGTTGAAAAAATTCCTTGATACAAATTCACTGGAACAAAATAAGAGATAATGCGAAATAAGCACAGTTCCATCCATAAATGATCAACTACAACTTTATTAAAAGTGTTTATAGAATTTCCTTAGAGTGTTATGTTTTGCTACAAGACTACTGGCATACAAGAAACAAGAATCTGACCTTAATTTTTACTTGTTAACTTCTATTTAAAAAAAAAATGATAATTGGTATTCCAGTTGTGAGCCCCCAAAACTTCCTTTTGACTTCCAAGTATTTTAAATTTCATGGAAATTAATTGGTCACACTATATTTTACATTTAGAATCAAAGGAAAATTATATTTATGCTTGAGAAATATCTAAGTTTGAGGCATAATTAATCAAAAGTGAAAGCATTTCCCAAAAAATTTCTCTTTGGAAAAAATAGCTCTTTCAAATTTAGGCTTAATATTAGCTAATATAACTCCTAATAATACTTATTGATTTATAAGTAAGGGATAGTTATTTGCAACAACCATTGTTAAGTGGTGCCTACAAGGTGTTCGTGGAGGGAAGCTCCATTGATGACTTAAACTGCTTGGGAAGATATTGTTCTAAACTTGTGGATGTTTTGACATACTTTCTGACATAATTATTTGAGTCAAATGACATTTCCTCCCAAGAAGGATGTAGTAAAATAAACTCATTTTAAAAACCTTGAATTTGATAGCATATTTGAGATTTCACCCAAAGTAAATGTTATTTGACTTTGTCCACTCAAAACATTTGAATCCTTGAAATCTAAATACCATACAACTCTACAATCTCTCATTGGTTAAGCATTGGCATTTATTTTGTGATGTGTGCAAAATATCCCCTTCAAACTATTCATTTCCCTATTTGAAGTTGTATTTAGAGGATATTGGTCACTCTCTAAGATATGAATTATGTAATTGCACTGAAAAGAGGTTGGAACTTTGTCACATTATTGAGATACTTGGAGGACATATTCATGATAAAGTTTAGCATGGATGTATGGTGTGTTAGTTCCTTGATAAATAGTCTACTTGGTATATAATCGAGCAACAAATGAGGATGTTTGTAATCTCAAGTATTTCACGTGGCTTCCCTTTTCATCGTCATACTAGTCTCCAATTGAATCCATTTCCTTTATGAAAGTGACAATGTATTGAGGGCACTTCCATGATACAACAACTAATATGATGGTGCCAACATATGTTGCATACACTGAAATAACCACACCTATATAAAAAATTCCAAAGTTGTTGCTAATGGATATGAGAAATATGCAACAATGTATCCATGTAGAAACAAAGTTTGAGGAGCTGTAATATGCATTCATGTATTCCATCTCGTAATGTGGGTTGCTAGACATACATTGGAATTTGGGCCCTTTTAAGAGCTTGAGTTACTTTTCTCGATATAGTTTGGATTAGTTGGAAATTTTTCAACCCATTAACATGTAGTCTATGATTGGTACCAAATTTAGTAATAAGAAAATGATGTTTGGTTCTCTATATAATGGACTAAATTATATCATCTTGTTCCTTGGATCCACTTCAAAATGTGCAACCAAATGCACTTTTACATTGATCCTCTTGTAAGGATTTCATAATATACTCTTTCATTGCTTCTCTTGAAAGTATTTTATGAATTACATCATTGTACGACAAGCTAATCTAAATCAAACTTGATAACCAATTTGTTGATCCATCATTAACATGTCTAGAATTGGGGATATTAGAAACTGTATATTCGGTGACTAACATGGGAATTATTGAATATGTCCATGACTACATTCTTTCTCATTTTTTTTTTCTCCTACTCAATGTTGTGTTAAATGATTAGGCACTTGAATACTTTAGATCATGGGAACAATTCCATTTTGGCTTTACTCGAAAGAGGAATTTTCAACATGTGGTCAATTTTATTATTTCTACCATTTCAGATTGTTTGGGTTTCTACTTGGTTATTTTATTATTTGGAAAATGGCGTGACATCTCAATAGTGTTAGTAAAGAGAAGATTGATAGGAATATTTAGTTCAAATATCCAATGGAAACATAGTATTGGTGAATAGTGAATTAGGGTTAGGACATCATATTTCTTATTCTTGTACACAATAAGGTATGAGATATCACATGGATGAAGATATTTAAAAAGCTTCTATTTTATCATTAATGGAAAGTAATTCATCAACATCACATTTCTTACCTCATTCTAATTTCAAATCCACAATCTTTTTGGGTGTTTGCTAGTGAAGCTTGAATCTACTATGTATCAATGGAAGAAAACTCTCTTTTCCTTGTTCCTCTCTTGGGACTTTGGGAAAATTAAAAGGTTTAAATGAAATATAATAAATCCGTTTCCCACAAAATGAGAATACCATTAGTTATTCCCTTTTTAAAATTAGTGTAGGGTACATGTACTATTATTTTAGAAAAATAAAGCACTGTTTTTGTAATATTCCAAAATTAATTGGAATATTAAAGTTTTGTTTTGTCACTTAGATAGTTGAATAAGTGGGTAGGGAGACCCATAAATATCTTTATAAAGAACAAAACCACTTCTCATGTGAATTAGGATCATCATTTCAGCTTAATAAAGCAGCCTAAGGTGTGAACAGGGGCTAGAGAATGTGGACTAGATCAATTTTGATGAGATCAACATCGATGTTATGGAGCTAGTTGAGGTTTATTGGAAGACAACGCAATCATTAAGGAGGAGTGTATGCATGAGAGTAAATCATTTAATGAGTGGGGCCCAAGGTGAGGATGCTCACCAAGAATAAAAGGAAGAGGATGGAAACATTAGAAGATATGGATTTGTATTATTGATTTTGATCTTTTTAGATCTAGATTTGTTATGTGACATTTCTATGCATGTTTTTGGTGTTTAGTAGGGTCTGTTGTACTGTTTAGTACAAGGGTGTTTCTGAGCAGAAATCCCACCCTCATCCTCGGGGGAATTCGAGTGCCTACTCAGGAGAGGTTATCTTGAGCTACATTATCACTATCTAGCATTTGGCCAAGCTTCATTCTTCTTCTACAATGCAGTCTATTCCAGATCTAAGTTCTGTTGTAGGGTTGTAGCAGTGGAGGGTTGTAAAACCCCATTTTTGAGCTTGTTTTCCATTGGAGGGTTCATCCTTTCATCAGAGAGGCTTTTGAGGAATTCTTTGCTGCATAATTTCCATATTTGGCAGGAGGCCAAGTGGCTACCATCAGCTATAGTGCAGCTTCCCTCAAGGACTACGTTATTTTAGTGAGCAGGTGTAGCAGTGGGTTTATTGCCGTAGTTGGAGGAGTTGTGTTTCCTTTTAGGGGATCAAACCTTCATTTAGGAGATATATTGGAGGAGGATCAACCATCTCATATAACATATCATCCATCTCCTATCAGTGATTTAGTTGCAGAGATTATTTAGCCCTAGGGCCAAATATGTTATTTTTGTATAGTGTGTATTTCCAGAAACCTTTCTCGGGTTGTCCTGGAAATATGTTTTGGATCATGGATCTTTAGTCCTAACTCTTTTGGAGCATTGTAATAGTAGCAATGTATTTTTCTATCTTTTAGCTGTTACTCTCTCATAGACAATGCAGTTTCTGCATTCCTGTATTTTCATGTCTTAATAGCATTTCAGATCTAGGTGTATGCTTTCATGGGAGGCTTGTTTGCCCTAATTGAGTGATATTTTCCTCAAGTATTTGTACCTATTTTTTCTGTTACAATCATAAAGAAATGGATATATGGTTGTATCATGTCATTATCAATTTATATTTCTGTATAATTCTAGTTTTATGTGCTATATTGCTACTCTCCCAATTTTGGGATATTACAGTGGTATCAGAGCATAATCTTGGCTCAACTTGTGTACTTCAGCTATTATCTCATCTAAAGAGGCTTCTCATCAAAAGGAGAAGATTTTCAGAATATATGGAGCCAATACTCCAATATCAGGAGGGAAGGAGTTCTCCAAACTACTTCTTCAAAGCATGTAGGGCATTAACAGAGACATCAAAGAGATGAGGATGGAGAGATGTAGAGATTCTCCAAGAGGGCTTGTACATAAAGAAAGCTACATTTCTTCACATTATGGGTGTGATAATTTAGCTACACCATCAAATCTACAACGTGGTACCATGACTACATTCTTGGCAAGAGAAGAAGAGGAAGGAGACACACCAAAGGAGGAGACTCTCGGTGACTATCTCCAAGAATATGAATCTTAGTCTAGAAGATTGAGGAGAATATAAAATTCCAAGGGTTTTGTCAAATCAAAGAGAATAGAAGACCCAGTAACCACAATAAAAGAAGAGGGTGCATGCAGCACACTTTGGGTAGATTCTTTCTACCTACTTTTGATGGGCCACCCAAGTGCACAACTAAGGCTTGGGTAGAGAAGCTAGACACATATTTTCAGTTGCATCAAGTTTCAGAAGAGGAGACCATTAAAGTAGAAACATTGCATCTTGAAGGTAAGGCTTATGATTGGTGGTATTATGAATCTTATTCATTGAATCATGTAAATATATCTACTTATGCAAATTTCACTAGGAGGCTAGTGAAAATATTTGATCAAAGACATTCTGAAACTTCTTTGGGTGAGCTAGCCAAACTCAAGAAGTCAGAACCTTTGCATGAGTTGGAAGGATCCATGAGACCAATTCCATTTCAAAATATTGTTTAAGGGGTTAAAGAGTTGCAGGATGCTTTTCCAAGGGAAAAATACCCACTTCAACAAAAACTTTCTTCCCAAGAGGAAGACATGAAGATTCCCCCTTCAAGAGGAGATAAAGACAAAGGATATTAATGATAATGCATTCTCCAAAGATGAGGAGGAAGAAAAAGAAGAGATGGAAGAATATATCAGCGCTGTAACAACAAGAGGAGATCCACCACCATTTGGAGATGGAGATGAAGCAATTGTTCCAACTAGAGGAGCTCTTTTATCTTTTCAAGAGGTTAAAAATGATCTCATATATGAAGATCAGGAGCAAGACGTGTCTATGTTAATAGGAAATGAGACTAAACAATGGAGGAAGTGTGTTCCAAAATTGACCATAGTTTTGGGGCATACACTATGATAGATCGCTTCTTTGTGATTAAGACTCTTAACACCGATATGACATTGGGTGTGCATGGGTTGATTACATTGGAGAGGAACACCTTAGACTATGAGATCTTGCAGAAGGTAGGAAAAGATGAGAAGGATGGGCAACATCAAGTGATTGGGAACATACACACCCATCCATTTCAGAAGGTTTATGCATAGAAGCAGGAGGATGATTTGCACAGTGAGGGCAGGGAAAAATTAATCCACTCACATATACAACTTGCAATAGGCCTTTATGTTTCATTACATGGAGGCATTCCACCAAGGAGACCCCTTGATTGGAAGATTATCAAAGAGTTCTCTCAACATGGTGTATCATTAATAGACTTGGCTAAGGAAGGAGCCTTGGGAGGAGCTAGAAAAACACAAAGAACATTTGATGGGTTCAAAGGAGGGATGAGAAATTTTCTGATATGGACATTGCCATATCCCACTCAGCTATTTGTGTTGGAAGATGATGATTTGGGAATCTGTGATGGCACAAGCATGGTGTCAAAGGGCTACTCCATAATTTTGGGGTAGCAAATGATACTTCCACATATGAAGGAGATTTCTAAATATAACAAGAGGTTATTAACACTCTTGCATGCTTTGGCCAAACTATGGAAGTTTTGGATGGAAAACACCTTCCAAGAGGAGGTTGACCTCCATGTACTTAAATCTTGTCTTAGGCAAGATCAACTGCAAGGGAGGCAACAAAAGTGGAGCAGCAATACTCCAACACGTGTCTTTGGAAGTGAGCATGTCAAAGATGAGAGCTATGATGTGACACGTGCTTCATTTCAGATTTCAAAAATGTTATCATTTTTGGGGAGCCTAGATCCATATTGGGAGTCCCAGTTATTGATGGAGTATTCCAAGAACCTCTTCACACGTAAGGTTCTTGATGGGAAAGTAACATATGGGAGATATAGAGTGGTTGATGGGGTCATTTATTTCCATGATCAGATCTAGTTGACTAAAGACTCCAAGATCAAGAAGGATATTCTACATGTAGCATATGAGGCACTCTTTTCAAGACATGTAGAATTCATTGAGTCTTATCACACCATCATGGAGGGATTATATTGGGAGGATCTCAAAGAATATTTTCTCGAACATATCAGGAGGTATGTAGCTTGTTTGATGAATGAGGAGGAGAACAACCACCTTGCAAGGTTGTTACAATCAATTCCCCTTTTGATCGAGACATGGGAAGGTTCATCTATGGACCTCTTCACCAACTTGCCTACAATATATGGTAAATATTGTGTCTTGATGCTTATTGATCAACTAACATGTATGATCATTCCTTTACCATACATTTGTAGCAAATTTCTCCATAAGAAAGCAAGCCTCTCTTTGGGTTTCATGGTCCTATTGGGACTACATTCATTGATGGGAATGACCACTTTATCGAGGACTTTGGGCAAGACATGTTTTTCTTGGCTCATATTCAGTTAACACCTAATGTACTTCACTATTTTCAAGATTTTGAGAAGCTTATGGTAGAAAGAAAGTGGTTGGATGGCCACTTATCATATGATGTTTTGAGATAGCTAGAGGCATAAAAACGATGGTCTCACTTGAGGGACTATCATCACCATCCATCATGCTATATGACACTTAATCCATTGATCTCTTGGAGCCCTTATGGTGATGACATTCTATTCAGTATATGTGGGATGGATTGGGCAAGAGAGGTTCCTAGAACTAAGGAATCATGAGATTCCAAGTACCTTTTGGCTTCCTGAAGACTATATTATTAAAGCCCAAGATCAACAGCTCCATATTTATCATAAATGGAGAGAGAGACAACGTGAGTTGAATAACTTGATCTCTCATTTTCAGCCATGTAGCCCCTATACATTGCAGAAGTAGGGGATTGGTGACTGTTTCTATGAGATACCAAGGATGGCTCACTTTGCTTGGATGATAACATGAAGATTGGAGTCTCCCATTGGGAAGATTATGCACTATCCTTGTAGTTGCTTGAGGACAAGAAACATTTTTGAGGGGAGGACTGTAATATTCCAAAATTAATTGGAATATTAAAGTTTTGTTTTGTCACTTAGATAGGTGAATAAGTGGTAGGGAGACCCATAAATCTCTTTATAAATAATAAAACCACTTCTCATGTGAATGACGATCATCATTTTAGCTTAATAAAGCACCCTAAGGTGTGAACAGGGGCTAGAGCATGTGGACTAGGTCAATGTTGACCAGATCAACAACATTGTTATGGAGCTAGTGGAGGTTTATTGGAGGATAACAGAGTCATTAAGGAGGAGTGTATGCATGAGAGTAACTCCTTTAATGAGTGGGGCCCAAGGTCAGGATGCTCACCAAGAATAAAAGGAAGAGGATGGCAGCATTAGAAGATATGGATTTGTATTATTTATTTTTATCTTTTTGGATATAGATTTGTCATGTGACGTTTCTATGCATGCTTTTTCTATTTATCAGGGTCTGTTGTATTGTTTAGTACAAGGGTGTTTCCGAGCGAAAATCCTGCCCTCATCCTCGGGGGAATTCGAGTGCCTACTCAGGAGAGGTTATCTTGAGCTACATTACCACTATCTAGCATTTGGCCAAGCTTCAGTATTCTTCTACAGTGCAGTCTATTCCAGATCTGAGTTGTGTTGCAGGGTTGTAGCAATGGAGGGTTGTAAAACCCCGTTTTTGAGCTTGTTTTCCTTTGGAGGGTTCATCCTTTCATTAGAGAGGCTTTTGAGGAATTATTTGGTGCATAATTTCCATATTTTGCAGGAGGCCAAGTAGCTACCATCAGCTACAACGTAATGTCCCTCAAGGACTACGTTATTTTAGAGAGCAGCTGCAGCAGTGGGTTTATTGCCCTATTTGGAGGAGTTGTGTTTCCTTTGAGGGGATAAACCCTTCATTTAGGAGATCTATTGGAGGAGGATCAACCATATCATATATCGGATCAGCCATCTCCTATCAATGATTCAGTTTCAGAGATTATTCAGCCCTAGGGCCAAATCTGCTATTTTTGTATGGTGTGTATTTCCGGAAACCTTTCCTGGGTTGTCTTGGAAATATGTTTTGGAGCATGGATATTTAGTCCTAACTCTTTTGGAGCATTGTATCAACATCAATATATTTTTCTATCTTTCATATGTTACTCCCTCATAGAAAACGCAGTTTCTGCATTCCTATATTTTCATGTCTTAATAGCATTTCAAATCTAGGTGTATGCTTTCATGGGAGGCTTGTTTTCCCAACTTGACTGATATTTTCCTCAAGTATTTGTACCTATTTTTTTTGTTATAATCATAATGGAATGGATCTATGGTTGTCTCATGTCTTGATCTGTTTATATTTCTGCATAATTCCAGTTTTATGTGCTATATTGCTAATCTCCCAATTTTTGGATATTATAGTTCTTTAGGGCATGTACAAATTTATGCATCTACAAATTCTTGAGAGAGAGTAGATAAATGGAAAGAGAATAATTTTTATGGAAAAGGAAAGTTTTCAGGGTGGTGAATGAACTTGGAGAGAAAATTTATTATTAAGTTGTTAAAAAATGAGAGATAAATAACTCTTTGTCAAATAGTTACCAAGTGAATAAATCAATTTTAGGCATTAATGTCAGTTGGGATGGTGACATTTTTTATTTCTTAAAATGGATGATTTATGTTCTAGTAAGAATAATGTTTCTCATATTCATCCATGAGAATGGATACTTATGTTTTTTGATAAATATTGGTATAATTGATCCATTAATAACTTCCTAGCAATATGAACAAAAAAAAAAAAACTTATTTTTTTTCTACCATATCAAATAAAATAAATGGACTCAATTGTCTAGAGATCCTTCACATGCAAATAAATAAACCTTGGCTTCTAGAACTTTAGAACTTAGAATTTTGGAAATTTTGTACATGATAAATAATCTAGAAAATATCCCTTGTCATAAAATGGTATCTGAACAAAGGATGAGAGCATTGAATTAAAAGAGGCTCAACCCAAAAATAGTATGAAGAAATCAAATTTTGATGTATAAAGCCTACAAAATATCATAATAAATTAGAGTATACACAATGTGTAGAGCACAATTTCAAAAATGATAATAAAGATGAGTTACATAATAACTTCTTAAAAATGGGGGAAACTCCTCCTAATATTCCAATGCATCAATTATTCAAATCATATATTCCCATTGTAATATAACACACACACACACACACACACACACACACACATACACACTCACTTACACTTCATTAGGCTATCCCCTATTTCACATTATTCATTACATATACATTCACCCAAATATGGGATAATATCATAGTACAATACTTTGGAAATGTATTTTTGAAAATCATTGTAAATAAGGGTCTCACACACATGCTTATTTCACATGGACCCTTTATTAGACTACCCCCTATTTCATATTATTGATTACATTTACATTCACCACAATATGGGATAATGTCATAATATAATACTTCAGAAATATATTTTTGAAAAGCATTGTAATTAAAGGTTATACATGTAATGAAACAAAGTAGTATGATTCCATGACAATATAGCTCTCTTACTACCTCTAAATATGATCCATAAATTAATTTTCAATATTAATATTTGGTAGTTGATTGTTGCATACTATTTTTTTTTTAAACTTCCATGTGTTGTAATTTCTTCAATTTGTTGTATCTGTTAGAAATTGATAATATTCTACCAAATAATGGTTTTGTGATGCCTTGTTCCATGAATATTGTTATTCTTTCCATTTTATTCTTTTGTAATGTTGATTTCATTCTTCTTGTATTTCTTGGTAATGAGGATGTTGGTATGGCTTCGTCGTAAATGGTTTTAATTCATTCTTCACAACCATGTCATCAATCTTCTTCTTAGAGACAATATAATCCTCTATCCTTTATGCTTCATATTTGGTCACTCTAGTCTTTGAGATAGTACCTTAATATTTGATATGCACATCCTAAAGCTAAAGATCAATTTCTTCAAGTATTTTCTAGTGACCTTCTTGAAAATTCTCTTCCTTCTCCTTTTAAATTTGTAATGTGATCTCATCCATCAAATTATTACATATTTCTTGAATTCTAGATTGTATTTATATATTACTTCATTAGTATTTAAGGCTCCTTCAACCTCTTTGCAAATTTTTGATTATATCTTCATCCTTATTCTTTTATTTAGACTCTTATATACACTTTTTCACATTCTTAACACCATTAACACTATCTTGATTATGTTTATTACTTTCACTAGTACTTGTTTTAATTTTTGAAACAACATCCACAATTATTTATTAATAAAATGATACTTGTTAATCCCTTTGTTTAGTTCTTCATCACCCCTCTTCAATATGAAAAAATATTTTTTATATTCATCTACTATGAATGTAAGTAAATCCATTAATTCTTAATCAAGATCTAACCAAAACCCTCAACTTTGTACTAGAAATAATAATTGAAAATGGTTATTATTATTTTTCTAAAATATTCTTATTATTTTATCTTCTCAACAACTTTTGAATCACCTCAATTGGGAATCCCAATAAAAAGTTATTTTAATTCAAGTTAGCATACCTTTTAAAAAGCTGATTTGTAGATTGTCCATCACATGTAAATTCAATATATATACATATATGAGTCTAAAATTTCATCTTTTAATATTGTAGTATGTCTTCTATAAAATTCCATAGGTCTAACTAAATTCTTGCATGTCAAGAAAAAGTCATGATAACTTTCCCAAAATTCACTAATTTTGATGAATTTCACGAGTGAAAACTCGTATGATATGCAATGAATAATGTTTTCAATATGATTTTGAAATGTGAAACTGAAGTATTATGGTCCAATCCTTTCCAAAGATATTAGCTTCACTTGGTGACTTCCATAACTTATAACTTTGAAGTTACAATGAATTAGAATTTGAAATTTTGAAAAAAATTACCTCACTATGTAATCAATGTATATTGAAATTCCTCCACCCACCCCCAAAAAAAAAAGAAGAAAATAATGAAAAGGGTTAGCTAGCTCATTTGAGAACCAAACCCAAGGATTATTTTCTCTAATACAAAATGTTATGTATCAAATCCTTAAGTTATCATAATATATCAAAATACACATAATGTGAACAACATGTAAACATGGGGCACAACACCAAAACATGATAATATAGATGAGTTACATAATAAATCCTTAAAAAATAAGAGAATCTCTTCTAAATATCCCGACACATTCATATATCCGAATCATATGTTTCATTCACAACCATTACACACATGGGCCCTTTATTAAGATGATTCTCATTACATATACATTTGCCTCATTACATATGCATTTGCCTTTATATATACTCCAATTTGGGTCATATCACACTTCACTTGAGAGATTACATTTACAAAATGAAGATGATGTTTATTGAAAGCTAGAAATCAACATTAAAATTGTTCCAAAATATAGTAGAGAAGAAGGAAAAACATGCTGAGTGATCTCAAGATGATAAGAGGTACTATAAGAAAGAAAAAATTAATTTCATTATTTACTTGATGCCTTAGAATTAAAATAATATAATAAATCTACTTATCCTATGAAGAAAATAATCTTAAAATCTTTAGAGATACATCACGATGAAAAAATATCTACATAAGAAAATATTTCTAGAAATTTTACAGATATATCAGAGAGAAATATTTTAAATAAATAAACCTTCTTTAAAAAAATCACTTCAAAAACTTACAATTGTACTAAAGAGAAAAACTTTGAAAAATTGATTTTTCCTACTTAAAAAAGGAAGAATATAAAAGCTTGTAAATATGCCAAAGTAAAATATACCACTTTAAACCATTTATTTTTTTAAAAATTGAGTTAAACATAATTATGGATAATATTACATCATATACCACTTTAGACCATTTATTTTTTTAAGAGCTTAGTTAAACATAATATGAATAATATTACATCATAAAAAAAAAGTATTATTATAAAATATCCAATATTAAATATCAAATTTTAAATAAATATTTTCTCATTAACTTAAATATAAATGATATCTAAATTAAGAACCCAAATTCAATTTACATTGAGAATTATTAAAATATTTATTTTAAATTTATTAATATGATTAGTAGTGGATCCATCCACATTTAGAAAATTTTAAGGCCTTGGAACGTGTGAAATGGTGTAGTGTGTTCTTATTGTTGGAGTGAAATAATCATAAAGGAGGTACAACGTTATTTGGTAATTGTACCTTCAAAATAACTACATATATCAAAATGCACGTTCCTTTATCAAATATTGCAATGGTTTTATTATTATTATTCTAAACTATTATACGGTGTATTTTTGTATATTTATTAATGTATAAAATTATATTAATATTTTCTTTGGAGTATGTCATAAAATTATTTGTTTTTGGCAAAAAAAACTTTTTTTTGGATGTAGGAAAATAAGTAAATGGCCCAAGATCCAGATCTATTTGCAAGAGTGAAAGCTTGCCCCCTCACAAACCACTAGTGGGCAATTTTAGGTGTTGTGGTTTTCATTGAATAACAATGATGAGTCAACCTACATTTGTGAATAACAACTAGTGATGACTGTCCCAGTGTTGGTTTGACATCCGAGTTATGATAAGTTTATCCATTATGTAAAAAAAAATGATATCAATATCAATATTTTTTAATATTAATAATTGTTGTGAAACATTTTAATAAGTTACAATTTAAAGTTTTTTGGATATATTTTTTGGTCAAATTTTCTCAAATAGAAATTTGTTGGAATCACAAGTTTGATCTATGAACTTTGTATAGTCTGAGTATTCCAAGAGTCTTTTAGGGTGTTGAATTATGCATTCAAAAATGACTATTAAAAAACAAAAAAATATTATATGACAAAAAAATGTTATAGTGGATTCCGACTAAAAACTCTAAAAATAACATATTTTAATAAAATGAATTATACAAATTTAAAGAATTTTTCATAAATACCACAAATGGGCGCAACTAGGGAAAATGATTCTTCACCAAACCATTTGAGGTAAGATGCTTTTCACAATTGGAATAATTTTGTTATACATTAAAAAAATGATTTATTTTATATATAATTACAACATTTTCTTAACCATGGTTAATAGGTAATTGGTTGGAGTAATATGGATTAGGTCCAAGGTCAAATTTAGTGGTTGCCACTATAACACCAAGGGTATATCCAACAACTTGTAAGCCAAATATACTATGCATTTTTGACTTAGAAAGGGATGAGAATCCATCAGGGTAGGGGAGCCTACTCCTTGAACCTTATCACAATCTTCCAAAAATGTCCTCATGAAATTTGAAATCAGATAAAAAGGATAATGTCACAACCCAATGATGGTTGCACCATTTATATCACCATCGGCTTGTGACACCAGCGAGATTTCGTATTGAGGCACTCAACTACTTTTTCCTAGACTATGCTTTAGGCTATGTGCCTTAGTAGTAAGAAGAAGATCGAGGTGCTTGAGAAGGTAGTTCTTGGTCACGATGAAGGTAAGTCCAATCATGATGGCACTTGCATTTTTGAAGAAGAATTTTTTGTTGAACAGGTTCTAGTTGTTAACCATGATGTAGAAGAAACTACCCGTATGAATGAGGAAGAGACAAGTGTTGCAAACATGCAGATAAAAGAGGAAGAACTTGGCGAGACGAAGCTTGCCAAAGTTGAACTAGATTTGAGCATATCGCAACCATTGAAGGAATATGGAGGCACTCCCTTGAAGAGACCTCGTGCAGGTGAAGGAAGTTATGCAATGGATTTGGTTATGAAGGAAGAGGTGGGATATTTCACAGAGATACCCTACATGACAACTGATGACGAAATTTGTGTGATAACTCACCTTGTGTCGATTGAGAGAAGCTTATGTTTGCCGATGCGATGGGTGAATTTCCATTGGAAATTTGAGGTGAGTTTGAATTTAGATATGAGATGGATGATTTTCATTAATGTAGGACTTGTTTGGGTGGTATTTGACCTCATGACAGATGGTGTGAATGCCCAATACAAGGGAGGTGGATGATGAAATTTTCGTGTGATGGATGAGTCATGTTGGTTGAGTGAAGATTTGGCCAAGTGTCTGACATGGCTCGTGGACAAAGGTTGTTCAAGTGGAAACACTTGGAGTGGAAGGCCACATTGTAAGAATAAGTAACTTGAGATAGAACTTGGTGGACTTCTTCATTGAGACCAATGAGAAGTTCTTGGTAGGCATTTATTAGGGGAGGCTTCGATGAAGGAAGGGACCAACCGTGACCAAACATGTGGGTGAATGAGAGCATGTCCATGAATGAAGTGAAGATTAAATCATGCGACGAGAGAATTTAGATTGTGCGATGAGATTGGATGACTAAGAGCATCCATCGATTGAATTTAAGAGTATGGCGATGGAAGTTATGTGCACCCAAATGAAGTTGGAAAAATGAAACGAATTAAGTCATGCATGTTGAAGATGAAGATGAAGATGAGGGTTTCCAACCCAGGGATCCTACCTGAATGAAGAAGGTAGGGGTGACTTGTGAGATTGGCTAGGAAAGTGTGTTCACTTGAGTGATGAAACAGAGTTATTGAAGGTTTGAAGGAACATGATGACTTGAAGATAGTTTCAACCAATGAAGAACTCATGCTATGGTGGTCTTCGAGTATCTATTTCGTTTAGGATTTGATGTCAAGGAAACTTAACTTTGATGTGGTATGTGACACATACTTTTGGGCATAGTATGGGATGTGTCCATGAGAAGTGACTTGATGGATAGGCTAGGAGCGAGACACTTTGGAGTTGGATGATGGTTGTAGCGATGTAGGAGCCTTGGTGGAGACACTTAGGCATGAGTTGAGTTTGATTAGAATTAGCCATTTTTAGACGAGCTGGGATGGATGCGAGCATCTAGGGTCGATCTGTGAAGTTGGGCTACACTTTTGTGAGAATTTCTTCCGAAAAATTTGTAACTTCATTTTTTTAGTCGAACTAAATAGTATTTTGACCAAACAATTTAAAATTGTTTGGCCAAACTAATTTTTTTTGGCTGAACATTCAAATTTAACTTTTGGCCAAAAAATGGCCATTTAAATTAATGACAACATGTGACATATTTTTGGCCAGAGAGCAAAAAATCCAGCGACTAATTTTTTGGCTGAAAAATATTTTTTGGTTGAAGAATTTTTTCAGCCGAAATTTTTTTTATATAAATGTGGGCCCATTTGAATATTAAAGAGTTTCCACATTGTTTTTTTTCATTCATCTGTTGAGTTTGTTTGTGTCGGCTCATATGTTGATTGTTTAGGAGTAAGCTTGTGTTGTAGTTGTGAATGTAAATTTTGCAAGTTAAGTTTATTAAGGTTTAATTTTTGTTGTTGTTTTTTACAATTTATTTTACGTATATTAATTATGTCTTGATTTTTTGTAGGATTGGTTGGTGCCTGAGGAGTTCTTGTACCTAGTCATTGCTGGAGGAATTATGTAAACCTCCTAGTCCGACCCCATAGCAACAAAAAACTAGATATTTCTACCACCCAAAATATATGTATCCTTTAAAATGTTTACAAATAATTTTTGCTAAGAGATAACTCTCCAAAAATGCGAATGCTTCAAAGTCTGAAATGCGCTAGTATTGACAAAACTGGTTAAATGAATGGTGAATTATCAACATAATAAAGCTTATAATCAGAGTCTTCAATCTATGGATTTATTCGAAGTCCAATAAATTGATTTTAAAACCTTTTCCCAAAAATTATAATGAATCCTTCATGTGTTTCATGTTTCTTTTATCCTATGCTAAGGTAGTTGTAACAATTATTCTTTGGCAACTATTTTCTAAATTCTAGGTGGATTTTTAAATTTTTCCTTTGAATTACTATCTAAGGACCTAACGAAACAACATGGAATGATGAAGAATATGGTGTTGGAATTTTTTTACTACTAATGGTGCCAAGGAGGTTCTGTAATCTTTAGGTCTATTTGATAATGGCCTTTTCCCCCTTATTTGTGCAATCATGTGCAATATAGTCTCATATAGAATGTGATACTCATTCATTATTTGTATGGAATCCACCTCCATGTATATATTATATTTCATGATTGGAAGGTAAACCATATGGGTGGAAACGTGAAGCTGGGTTACACTTTTGTGAGAATCGGGGGCTGAACTAATTTCTATAAATAAATCGCCCGCGAAGTTGGTTTGTTTACCGGTTTCATTATTCCCGCGAATTTCTGTCACTGTCGCTGCTGTTCGCGCGTTTTATCTCCTCCCGTCAGCGCTGTTGCTCCTCCCGTCTGCACTGTTGCTCCTTTCGTCGACGCTGTTGCTATTTTCCAAATTTTTCACATATATTTGAAAAATTCTTCACTGGGATATACTGCCTCTTATGTATTTGATTATTCTTCTCTATTTTCAAACACTTTAAACTTCCTTAGACTATCCGCAATCTGTATACTTCATTTAGAAAAGCTAATCTCAACAGAAAAAAGGAAACTGATGTAGAAAAGACTGAAACCGAAATTGCATAGGCCTTTCTTACCTGAATTTCAATGATTTTCAAGGCAAAAAGACAGTCTAGTTAGACTAGTGCCATAAATAACATCATGAATCGTGTACCTACACTGTCGTTGAGGGAATATAAGGATTTATTGTTGCTATATCTGTTTCATTTCTCCTTTTTAGATATGATGATTATTTATGTATGCTTTAGTCAACACAAGTGACTCCCCTCCATAGTTGCTCAGGGCCTCGGCCTCTTGGCACTCTCCCTTGAGACTCGGCCCCACTGGCCTCACCTGCACATTTATCCTTTTGACTACTGCTTAACGTGATGCACAACACCCTTACTACCAGTTATATTGATACCTCCACTCTTTGTGGCTCTCCCGGTCCCATAACACTCCTCCGCACAATTGAATCCACTGTTAGACTCCCCTCACAAATCTCCCACAACATTGATCCATATCAAACATGATGATTTAAAACATATTTTAGGATTTTGTAGACTTTTTAATGCACAATATTCATCATACACAATATTCATGACATGGAAATCACCTGGGATATACCATTGTGGGTATCTATTTGCTCATTACCTTATTTTCATGAAAAGGCACAAAGTCGAGGTTGACCATTGGGGAGATATATCACCAAATACATGTTTGTTAGTTTTCTGTGTTGTTGTAAGTTATTGTTGCAATTGGTTCCAACAAGGTGAAGTGGAGCCTAACTGGTTAGCCTCTAGAGAATGCAGATACTATAGAAACATCAGAATGCAAACTGCTCAGAAAGCTAATCTCAACAGAAAATAGGAAACTGATCCACACTATTTTCAAACTCTTTAAACTTCACACTGAAAGCCCATCAACATATTCGAACTGAATCTTACAAGAATCTGTAAACTGTTTTCAGAGATTGCCGAGTTATTCCTTATCAAAAGAGCCACATACAAGGTATATAAATATAGATAAAATTACTTCCTTTTAGGCCGACCAACACTTTGGCATGTAGGCTAACTTGTAACACATCATAATAGCTCGATTTTTCAACGTTGATGTAGAGCTGAAATAAACCATTGGTTCATGTTTTCTTTGACTAGGTCTGGGTTTCTGATTGAATCTATATGGACATTTCTGTCTAGTTAAATACCCTTCTATTTGCAAGATTGATTTATCTTTTAAGACTTTGTATTTGTGTGTTGTATGTATCAAAGATTTCTATTCCCATTTTTTCTATGCACATCAATTCAACTACACAAACAATTAAATCTAATTTAATATTGTTGTCTGCTAGAAGTTAGTTTATGTTTTAAAAATGTGCAGTGTTGTATGTAGCAAAATATTCTATTACAGGTTTTGTTCTACATATGCATTCAGGTGTTTTGAGATATCCTTGTGTGTTAGGTTATTTATGTTTTTAAATTTTGCAATGATATGTTGTAATATTTTTATTACAATTTTTGGTTTGCATGTTCATTTTGGCTGCAGAAATATTCTCTCCATCATAATATCATTGTGTTTGATATCTTGATTTATGTTTTAAATTTTTCACTCACATGTTTTATCATTTTGTAGCAAAGTATTTTTATGCCTGCTATATTAGGCTCTCTCTTTTCATTGAGCTATGTGTATGGTATGGTTTCATTTAGACCATTTTCAACCACAATAGTGTTCTCTGTCATTACTGCAGAAATAAAAAGCACATGTTAGACATTATCATATTCACATAGGCAAAAAAGGGTTTTCCTTAATTTTACATATTAAAATGTCTTTGAAAAGTTATTTATATTTAAAATAAAAAGGTGAAATATTAGTTTCAGCAATTACTAGAACGAATAGATGGTAAGGCCCACGGCAACAACTGCAAAAGCAATGCAATATAACCAATCAACCTACATCAACAAAACATATGGTCTTGAATGAGCTTTTGGACTCTTTAGATGTAAATGTACACCGTGGCAATGTATCTTATATAGAACTTTAATCCATGTGCTTAACCTTAACATTGACACAAATGGAATACAATTTTACTCACTGCTTTATGATAGAAAAATATGTGGATGAGTATTGCCCACATATCCAAAGTCAAAAGGGATAGATTAAAAAGGGATGCTCCGGTCATGTTTGTAAAAGATAAATTAAAGAAGCATGACATATTAGTAATGCAAATTAGATATGCGTGTACCAATTATGTTCATATAACACAACACATAGATGATTCAATACAAATGTCACATAGAAGTCATATTTATGTCATGGGCCTTCAACTTAAATTATATATCTAGCATTACATTAAGCTATAGGAGATAAATAAAAAAAGCATTTGAATTTAAATTAAACATGTGTAATAATTATGTCCTTTAGTTCAATAAATAGATAATAATTTGCAAATGCCATATCTAAGCTATATTTCATCTAAGTAGCTTTCAATTTAAACTTATATCTAATGTTAAATTATATAAAAGAATAACAGTAATCCAAACTTCAAAATAATATTTAGATTTAGTATAAAATGTGACATATAATTTTCCTGTGTGGAAAAACATAGTTACCGAGAGTTCAAAACTCATGCATTTGAATACAAAGTGGGTATACGAATGAGCAAGTAGATTTTTTCTAGAAATGAGGAAGTGAAGGTTGATAGAGAGCCACAAAAAATTGCAAATTCATACCTTAACAAAATTGTTAGATCCTTTTAAAGAAAACGTGTCATATAATCAACTTTCATCGAAATATATGATAAACTCAACACAATTTTATGAAAAATAGTATACCATTTTTTACATTTCACATAATACAAATAGATAAATATTACTTAAGTATTGTTATAAAGATTTAACTACCCATCAAGAGATGGCCAAGTGATTGAGAGAGGGCATCATCACAATAAAAAACCAAGTACAAATTGTAGTAATCCTAGAATCATGATTTACATAAGGTAAAATTGGGGAACTCATGACTTACTATAGATAAAAAAACATTTGTACCCTTACCAAAAAATATATGATAAAAATTGACAAACTACATAAGCTTAAGCTTAAGGGGATATAATCCTTTTTTCCTTCCATATAGATAATGAAAATGATTGTTCCAAGTCTCATGTTGCTTCTCATGTTACTTTATAAACCTTGATTGGAAAGAAAAATAGGAGGGCAAAAATGTAAGAAATAGAAAACATAATGAAACACAACGTAAGAAATAGAGAACATAATGAAACACACACATACATATCTCTAGACAATAAACACAATTATTTTCCTAGGAAATCCTTATGAGAGACAAGAAACCCTAAAAAGTAATGATGCTCTAGACTCCTTTTTCCCTAGGAAATCCTTATCGGAGAAAAACAACACTAAAATGTAAACATGCTCTACTCTCTCTTTTCTGGTGTGGAAAATATGTAAGTACAAAGAAAGAGGTAATCTCTTTAGAGTTAGCTAAGACTTTTGGCATGTAAGGTTGCTATAAAAACTTAATTTCATACATTTTTCTCTCTAACTTCACACTCCTAGTTGTATTTTCAACTATGGAACAAAATACAATAACAAAAAATGGAACTCTTATTCCTCCTAATGGCCAAGTATTTAACATAGCATTATAGCCAACTAGGTGTAAGATTTGACTCCGTCAACCATTAACGAGGTTTGTGATTTTAGACCTTTTAGAGTCTTGTTAAAATTCCACATGTAGCTAGCTTGCTATGCATGAGTAATGGGGCTAAAATGACATTCTCTCGTACCATGGTGGTCAAAATGATAGGTCAACTTACTAAAGGCATAAATTTTGAATGAACTTAATTTGATGTTTTTCTTGCACCATTGGATATGTCTTTAAGTGTAGAATAATGGTCAAGATTTCGGCAAAAGGGATAATCATTTGACCCCCAGAAATGTCATTTAATACCTCAAAATGACTCCAAAAGGTTTGACCCCAATTCTCCACCCACCATTAAAATGACCCTACAAGTTGATTCTTTCAGTTTTTTCACTCTATAAGCATCAAAATATATGAAAAATAATATAATTATCCAATCTAGATAATTATTTAATAATTTGTTAAAATTATGAGTAAGATATACATCATGGAATTTAAATAAATAGCGTTAATTCATTGAACACCCTTGTACATTCTTTGTTGATACTTTGAAAGTAATAAGTTTTGAAAAATAATTTGTTTTTTGGATTCTTAAGATTATGTAACTTTCGAACCATAATTACAAATTTATTTATTTTTTTACTTATCATTTAGTTGCTAAAAGTTGAAGAATTTATGTTGGTAAATAATTAATCAGGTCTATTTAAATCATTTACCACTTTTGGGATTTTTGTTTTCATGGTTTCATTCATAATTTCACTTTTTTGCAAATTGTCAATTTCAATTTTTCACACCACATGTGCACAATCAAAGGACCTAAGGTCTTTCCCCTACCAAAGTATGTTCTTTTAAAACATGTTTTCTTGGTGATATGGGTGATTTAGAAATGATTGGGAGAGCGAAATTCCTCATTTAATACACAATAAGTTTGGTTCATGCAATTTGATTCTCATGATTAGGTTGTAATCATGAGGCTCTCGCTCAAGAGTGGACCTTCCCAAAATCTCGTGATGTCTTGTCACAAACAAAACCATCAAACTGAAAAACACATCATGCAAGAAACATAGCTCGCTGACATATCATTTTTATCCTTCAAAGAAAAAAAATTCACATGATGTGAATATCTCCATGTACTCTTACATATTGGTGTACAAAACCATCAACCAAACACAAGTCTACAAAACATGCCTCTTCAAACAATTGATTCTCAAGTCAAATAATAGCTCATGTACAAATTTCCATATTTGTTGCATTTAAGTGTGTCAACATAACTCTAACTTCAACATATTGCTTCATGCAACATGCACCATACTTTGAATTTGCAAAGAAATTCATGAAACATAAAAATACATGCAAGGCCTTAATTGGATAAGAAATCTAACCATCCGTTACCAAACCATTTCAATGACGCTTCTTTTAGCTGCACTTCATCATCATGTGAATCATCTTGACCCACATCGATTATGGAATCCTCTTTTCCATTCTTGTCATTATCTCTTTCCACCTTCTTCAAATGTTGTGGATGACTTGTTGGATACAAAGTCCAACACTTGTCTACAAGGTGACCTTTCTTATGGCAATGAGTAATAAACAATTGCAACTTATTTTCAACATCATTTTCCTTGTCCAATGGGCCTTTGAATTTTTGCCTCATTTATTTAGAAAGTTTCATGTGCATGAATATCTTCTTCCAACATCTATAAACATTATGATTATTCAAACCACAAAAGGAACATGCAAGTCCTTTTCCAAATCTTATGTGAATATTTACCATGTTTATCATAATCAAAAGAAATTTGAT